>CM055119.1:84631085-85227273 GCA_029206835.1 Rana muscosa | reverse complement strand
AGAGAAAAAGACGAGAAAAGACGAGAAAAGACGAGAAAAAGACGAGAAAAAGACGAGAAAAAGACGAGAAAAAGACGAGAAAAAAAGAAAGAGAGAGAGAGAGATTAATAAGACACGCGGCCATTCACTAAAATTAGAAGCAAAGCAGTTTAACCTTAAACTGCGTAGAGGGTTCTTTACTGTAAGAGCGGTTAGGGTGTGGAATTACCTTCCACAGGCGGTGGGGTAAGCGAGGAGCATCGATCATTTCAAAAAACTATTAGATAAGCACCTGAACGACCACATGATGCAGGGATATACAATGTAATACTTACATTTAAATCACACAAATAGGTTGGACTTGTGTCTTTTTTCAATCTCGCCTACTATGTAACAATTTTCACTTAGGAGCCACACGTTTATGCAGAAATATTTTTGTTAAACTTAAGTGAAAGTTGTGTGAATTTACAATTAGACCCCATTATGTCGGCAGTAGTAACTTGATCTAGAAATCCATGAACAAAGCCTTAAAATGTATGAAATAAAAATACATACAGTAGCATAGGAAACATTTTACTTACAGCGGGATTGAGGTAGGAAGCAATCTTTCCTAAGCACACAGTTGTGTTGCACCGGATTGGCCCCTGATCATCCCGTGCCTGAAGCCGAGCAAAATGCTTCATCAACTCTACATTTAAATTGTTTTCATTTAATTTGGGAGCCAGAAGCAACATGGACTAAACAAAAAGAAAAAAAGAAAAAAAAAAAAAGAAGGGAATCAGCTTCAGTGGATAATGTTACATTACAACACTGCAAAATATACAAGACTGCTTTCGATTAAAGTGGATGTAAACCCACTCTCATTCTTTCTAAACTACTGCCATAGTGGTCATCTATAAGGATATACATGCCTCCTGCATGTATCCTTACCTGTCAAATGTCTCCCCTCTGGTCTGTTATAAGAACTGAAAAAATAGGATTTTTTTGTACTCCCCGTAAAATCCTTTTCTCTGACGTCCATGGACTGACACAGCATCTTCAATCTTGACAAAGTGGGTTATGTTCCTGCTCATAGAAGACTAGGCAGAATGTTAGATGTTTTAACATACATACATTCCATTACCAGAGCTGAACAGCCCCGCCCAGGGGGCGGTCCCTCCGGACATAACCCTCCTACCTGCAGCCAGCAGCCTCAGATCGTATTAAAGCAGTACAAACTCAACAAAAGGAGGGGTGGGTGCTGTGTCAGTCCATGGACAGAGAAAAGGATTTTATGGGGAGTACAAAAAAATCCTATTTTCTCTTACCGTCCATGGACTGACACAGCATATTCAATCTTGACAAAGTGGGACGTCCCAAAGCAGTGTCAAAGAACGAGGGGAGGGAACAGTATCAAGGGAAAAAAAAAAAACTTCACCCCAAACAAGCAGAGCTCCTCAACGGAGGAGTTGCAACTTTAAACAGCCACCTGGAAAAACCTTGCGGCCGAAGGAAGCAGCAGAAGATGCAGCCACATCTACCTTATAGAACTTTGAAAAGGTATGTGCGGACGACCAGGTCGCCGCCTTGAACACTTGTGCAACAGACGCTTGATGTCGGAAAGCCCAGGAAGCACCAATTGCCCTGGTTGAATGCGCCTTAACCGGAAAGGGAGGCGTCCGCCCCTTAAGGGCATAGGCCTGTATGACAGTCTGTCTGATCCACCTAGAAATGGTGGCAGACGAAACCGCTTGGCCCTGTTTTGGACCACACACAGACACAAACAGCAAGTCAGACTTCCGAAACGAAGCCATAGCAGACAGGTACACCCATAAAGCACGTACCACGTCCAACGTGTGAAGCGCAAACTCTCTGGGATGCGATGGACGAGGACATAAAGACAGAAGCACGATGTCCTCATTAAGGTGGAAGGCCGAGACCACCTTCGGGAGAAAAGAAGGCTGCGGGCGTAGCACCGCCTTATCTTTATGGAGAACCAAGTATGGCGGTTTGCAAGACAAGGCCGCCAATTCAGAAACCCTTCTGACAGAAGTAATGGCTACCAGAAAGGCCACCTTCTGAGATAAAGTTGAGAGGAATCTCTCTGATGTCCTCAAAAGGAGGTTCCTGAAGAACCGAGAGCACCAAATTCAAACCCCAAGGAGGAAGAGGTGGTTTAATAGGGGGGAGCACATGGCGGACCCCCTGTATGAAGGTACTGATCAAAGAATGGCCCGCTAGCGGCCGCTGAAAGAAAATGGCCAAAGCCAAAATCTGACCCTTAATGGTGCTTAAGGCAAGCTTTTGGGTCACCGCACGCTGTAAAAACAGCAAGATCCTGGGAACGGAATACGTCAGTGGACGTCAATCCAGCTCCTCGCACATAGCGATGTAGGCCCTCCAGGTATGGTGGTATATCTTCCTGGAAGAAGATTTTCGTGCCCTAAGCATGGTCGAGATGACCGAATCTGAGAGACAACGGTCCTTCAGCACCTGGGGCTTTCAATAGCCATGCCGTTAAAGCCAGCGACTGTAAAGCAGGATGAAGTATGGGACCTTGAGACAGAAGGTCCTCCCGCACAGGCAGTCGCCATGTTACGTCCGCCACTAGGCGCACAAGATCGGCGTACCAAGGACGCTGAGGCAAATCTGGAGCGAGGAGGATCACCGGAATCCCCTCGGCCTCCACCCTGCGAATGCGAGGAAGCAACTTCAGTGGAGGATAGGCATAAATCAGCAGAAACCGACCCCACGGAGCCACCAACGCGTCTGACGCGTCTGCCCAGGGATCCCTGGACCTGGGCACGAATCTCGACACCTTGCGATTAAGTCGAGAGGCCAATAGGTCCGCATCCGGCGTGCCACACCTCCTGCAAAGGAGGTGAAACACCTCCGGATGCAAGTACCATTCCCTCTAGTCCAACATCTGGCGGCTCAGATAGTCCGCCTGCCAGTTGTCTACTCCAGGAATGTAAATGGTCGACAGAGCCGGCACGCTTCTTTCCACCCACTTTAGGATGTGACCGACCTCGGACGCCGCAGCGGAGCTCCGAGTCCCCCCCTGATGGTTGACATAAGCCACCGCCATGGCGTTGTCCGATTGGATCCTGACCGAGCGACTCTGCAGTCTCCTTGACCATGAGGAGAGGCACAGTCTGATTGCCCGGAGTTCCAGGACATTGATCGCCAGACGGGACTCGTCCGGAGTCCAGAGCCCTTGGGCTGACAGAACTCCCCAGACTCTGCCCCAGCCCGAAAGGCTGGCGTCCGTTGTGATCACAGTCCACTGGACGGGAAGGAACAACTTCCCCGAAGGGCCGGGGATCTCAGCCACCACGTCAGGGATGCCCTGACCAGGTGACTCACCTGGATCTGACGATCCAGTGACAACGGAGACTTGTCCCAACAAGATAGGATCTCCTTTTGTAAGACTTGAGTGTGGAATTGGGCATACGGCACCGCGTCGAAGGAACCAGGACCCTCATGCAAAATGAAAATGGAGTGACGACCATTTGTGGGACGTCAGCACCCGCACCGCAGATTGAAGAGTCTAACTTGTCTAAGGGTAGAAACACCCTCGCCAGTCCAAGATCAAACCTAGGTACTCTAGATGCCGAGTCGGAACCAGGACCGACTTCTGAATGTTCAGCAGCCAGGCGAATTCTCAGAGGGCCTGACTGGCTATCACCACATTTTCCTCTAATTCGGAGCCAGAGTCTGCTCTCAGAAGAAGATCGTCTAGATAGCCCACGATAGCAATGCCTCGCTGTCTCAGCAAAGCCAGAATTGGGGCAAGCACCTTGGTGAAAACCTGCGGTGCTGACGCCAAACCGAAGGGAAGAGCCACAAACTGATAGTGGTCTACGCCTATCGCAAAGCACAGAAACTTCTGGTGACTCGCGCAGATGGGGTCGTGCAAGTAGGCGTCCTTGATGTCCAAGGATGCCAGAAAATCCCTCGGGTGGAGCACAGCAATCACTGAGCGAATGGATTCCATGTGGAATTTCCGAACCTTCACAAAGGCATTTAGGGCCTTGAGGGCCAGAATCGGACAGACTCCGTCCTTCTTTGGGACCACAAACAGATTAAAATAAAATCCCTGAAACCTCTCCTTTGACGGTACCGGCACAATTACTCTGCACCTCAGCAAGTCCTGCACTGCCCCTAATAGGGCAGCCCGACGCGCCGGAAGGAGAGAAATATTTGAGGGAAAGAATCTGTCTGGTGGCCAGGAAAGGAACACTATCCTGTACCCCGAGGTGACCACCTCGCATACCCACCGGTCGGAGATCCGGGAGGTCCACCGATCCGTGAACCTGCAAAGTCTTCCCCCCCACCTTAGAGTCGGGCGGGGGCAAGACTTCATGCGGTGGCGGGCTTGTTTGCCGGCTTGGTTGGCTTACGCACCCAGGGACACTTCTGTCCCCCAGCCGCACCCTTGTCAGTCTGGGAGAATTTTTCCGCTGGATTTGACTGACGAAAAAACCTCTTCTGAGTGGGAAAGGAAGGACCCGGCTTACGGCGCGGCTCCTTCGCCTTAGTAGGCTGAGGAAGAAGGGTGCTCTTACCCCCCGTGACATTTTTAATAATGTCATCCAGTGAAGCACCAAATCGCCTTCCGCCCTTGAAAGGCAAATCTGTCAGGAGCTTCTTAGAGGCCAGGTCAGCAGACCAGCATTTTAACCAGATTAGGCGACGCAAAACCACTGCAGACACTGAGGCCCTAGAAATTAGGGGGGCAAAGTCCATAGTGGCATCGCACACATACACCAGGCTCTGTACCATTTGGTCTGCCAGTGTAATGCATTCCGGAGGAAGATTATGCTCCTGCACAGTCTGGTGCATAATGTTTGCCCATTCCGTGAGCGTCTGAGTCACTAGGGTCGCCGCTACAAGAGGACGCAGCGCGGATCCCAGCACGGTGAACATGGTTCTGCTCACCATTTCCGACTTCCTATCAAAGTAAAACAAAGTAAAAACAAGGCGCCGAATGGCGCGCAAGGCCCAGGCTGAAATTGAATGCACCCCACACCTCAATGCAGACCCCTATGGACCCCCCAGCAGGACAGAGTGACCCCCAGTCAGCGCATCGCCAGTAGGTGACAGAGAAGTAGCAAAAACAAGGGGGAGACAGGGAAAACCCCCCTACCATAGGAACACACAGCATGTACTCACCTGCTGAGGCAGGGGAACAGTACTTACCCGTCCGGCTAGGACCCACTGGTGTGTTCCTGACAGGACTATCACAGTGCTGTACTGAGTAGCTGTCAGCCCGGTCCACTGTGAAAGATACAGCAAAAAAACTGTTCAGTCGCATGAGGACCCTGGGAGCAAAAAGCTCAACGGCCACCCCTGGAGCCATGGGGTATGTCGTGGACTGATCTCACGCAGAGCGAGGATCAGCACGCTCGATGGTCGGACTGGGAAGACTACGAGGGTAGCAACTACCCAACCTGTTGCCCAGCCGACAGTTGATAGGAGAATCACAAAAATAAAAATAATAAAATTCAAAAAGAATAAAAATATTTCTTCAAGAGACAGGCTCCAAAGAGAGCCACGTCCTCTCCTCTGCTAGGCAGAAAAAAAACTGAGGCTGCAGGTAGGAGGGCTATGTCCGGAGGGACCGCCCCCTGGGCGGGGCTGTTCAGCTCTGGTAATCGAATGTATGTTAAAACATCTAACATTCTGCCTAGTCTTCTCCTATGAGCAGGAACATAACCCACTTTGTCAAGATTGAAGATGCTATGTCAGTCCATGGACGGTAAGAGAAACTGCAGATTCTGTGGGTGGGTCTGTTGTCTGGAGCTCGGTGGGTGGAGTTGTGATGTCAGTAGACTCCCCGCCCACCTCTACACTCCCCTTTTCAACCTGCATTTTGTCATGTGTAGTCTTTACACTGAACTTCTGCTATGATCACTAACATCCAGTCAAAATCCAGAAAAGTAACCACATGACTTCAGAAAAAAAGTAGGGGTGGGAATTAAAAAATAATGCCTGTATCAGGCTTAGTGCATGAGATATGTAAATAACCTGTCATTCACAGCAAGGGGGCGGATCGGACAAAAGTTCTCCTGTTTCTCAGTTTATCTTACTGAAAAAAGAAAAGAGGATTGCTCAGAGCTGGATCTTTGTGGCAAGACTGGGCACAGATGATAGGAAATCTTATACACTACATTGCGACAGCAAAAAAAAAAAAAAAAAAAAAAAATCGGGTTTACATCCACTTTAAGCATTTAAGGACCCAGCCATTTGCTGACATTTGTTGCTTACAAGTAAAAATCTGTATTTTTTGCTAGACAATTATTTAGAACCCTCAAACATTATATATATTTTTTTGGAGAGACCCTAGAGCAGTGATGGCAAACTTTTTTGAGCCCGAGTGCCCAAACTGCAACACAAAACCAACGTATTTTTTTCCCCAGTGCTGAGCGGCGCTATGAAAAAGGTATACGCCGGTCAGTGCAGGGATAGGCACGAACCAAGACTGTGGCAGACATTTTCCAAAATATAGACCTTAGTGAAGGACACCAAGGTACATTTCAAATTAAAACCATAAAAAAAAAAAAACTCTGTCTACTCTCTGGCCTAGTTTTACAAGTACAAATTTGTTTAAAAGTAGGATTTTTATAACAGCTTACCTGTAAAATCCTTTTCTTGGAGTACACCACGGGACACAGAGCTAGTCATTACATAATGGGTTAAGGGTCACCAGCGGTGATTGGACACTGGCACAACCAATGGAAGACAGTTCCCCTCCATATAACCCCTCCCATCAGGGAAGTACCTCAGTTTTGTAGCAAAGCAGTAAGGTTCCCATAAGAAAGGGGGGGACCTCTGTGTCCCGTGGTGTACTCCAAGAAAAGGATTTTACAGGTAAGCTGTTATAAAAATCCTACTTTCTTTATCGTACACCACGGGACACAGAGCTAGTCATTACATAATGGGACGTCCCAGAGCAATGCTCATATGAAGGGGGGGGGAGACACAGATCACACAGGCCGCTTGCGGACCAGAAGCCCTATACTGCTGCCTGCAGCACACTTCGCCCGAAGGCGGAATCCTCATGTCCTTTCACATCTATTTGATAGAATTTGGAAAACGTATGGACTGAAGACCAAGTTGCAGCTTTACAGATCTGAGCCATCGAAGCCTGGTGGTGCACTGCCCATGAAGCACTTATCGCCCTGGTAGAGTGCGCCTTAACAGGAAAAGGAGGAGTCCTGTTCTTTAAACCATAAGCTTGAACAATTACTTGTCTAATCCACCTGGAAATGGTGGATTTTGATACCGCTTGGCCCTTCTTGGGACCATCTGGTAAAATAAACAAAACATCTGTTTTACATATCTGAGCGGTTGCTTGCAGATACACCCTTACCGCTCTCACTAGATCTAGAGAGTGTAATAATTTTTCCCCCGCCGTCCGCGGGTTTGGAAAAAAGGAAGGCAGAACAATGTCTTGATTCAAGTGAAAAGCCGACACCACCTTAGGCAGAAAAGCCGGATGGGGTCGTAGTATGATTTTGTCCTTGTGACAAATTAGATAAGGCTCTTTACAAGAAAGAGCTGCTAGCTCTGATACTCTCCTAGCAGAAGCTATAGCAATCAGAAAGGCCAACTTCCTACTCAATATAATTAAAGGAATATGGCGAATAGGTTCAAAAGGTTGCTTTTGCAACACTGACAATACCAAATTCAAATCCCATGGACACAAGGGAGACCTAACTGGAGGATTTATCCTCAGTACCCCCTGAATGAATGTCCGAACTAGGGAGTGAGATGCCAATGGTCTCTGAAAGAAGACTGATAGAGCCGATATTTGCCCTTTGATGGTGCTAAGGGATAATTTCATATCCTCTCCTAACTGGCAAAAAGCAAGAATCCTGCTTATTTCATATTTCAGAGGATTCCAACTTCTGGATTCACACCAGGAAACGTATGCTTTCCAGACTCTATGATAGATGAGTCTGGAGGCTGGCTTTCTAGCATTAATGAGCGTAGAAAGAGCCGGACCAGAGACCCCTCTCTTTTTCAAAATGTGGGTCTCAGCAGCCAGGCCGTCAAATTTAGCCTTTGTAAGGAAGGGTGGAATACTGGACCCTGTGACAACAGGTCGTGTCGAAGTGGAAGCTTCCAGGGCCTTCCTATCGCCATTTTTACGATCTCGGCGTACCAAGGCCTCCTGGGCCAGTTTGGGGCCACTAGGATTACTAGTATTCCCTCCTCCTTGATCCTGCGAAGCAGTCTTTGTAGAAGAGGGATCGGAGGGAATGCATAGATCAGTGAGAACTGATTCCATGGCGTTATTAGAGCGTCTGTCCCGTAGGCTAGAGGATCTCTCGTTCTGGACACAAAGTTGTCCAATTTCTTGTTGAACCTGGAAGCTAGCAGGTCTACATCTGGGTTTCCCCATCTCAGACATATGGCCTGAAAGATCTCTGGGTGAAGAGACCACTCTCCTGGTAGCAGCTGCTGACGACTCAGGTAGTCTGCTTGCCAGTTTTCTATCCCTGGAATGAAGATTGCAGAGATGCAAGGTACATGCTCTTCTGCCCATGCCAAGATCCGGTTCACCTCTCTTTGGGCTGCCCGACTGCGGGTGCCTCCTTGGTGATTGATGTAAGCTACTGCAGTAGCATTGTCGGATTGAACCCGAACTGGGTAGCCCTGTAACCTGTATGTCCAGGTTTTGAGGGCTAGATATACTGCCCGGATCTCTAGCACGTTGATGGGCAGAATCCCCTGAGTCTTGGCCCAGGTTCCCTGGGTAGAAGCCTCCTCGAATACTGCACCCCAGCCAGATAGGCTGGCATCCGTAGACACCACCTTCCAGGCTGCTGGGAGGAAGCACTTTCCCTTCCGTAAATTCTTGGCTTCTAGCCACCAATTGAAGCTGTGGCGTACTTGTGAGGACAGGCGCATGGGTATATCCAGAGCTTGGCTCTTTCTGTTCCAGGAGGCTAAAATATTGCCTTGAAGTAGTCTCGAATGAAACTGGGCGTAAGGGACCGCCTCGAAGGAGGCTACCATCTTTCCCAATAGTCTCATGCAAAGGCGAATAGACGGCCTCTTGTTTGCTTTGACCTTGTGGATCAGGTCTTTCAGAGACTGTATCTTTGGCTCTGGCAGGTATACCCTGTTTTGGGCTGTATCTATGATCATGCCCAGGTACACTATCCTTCTTTGGGCCTGGAGAGAGGATTTTTGTAAGTTTATAATCCATCCTAAATGCTCCGGGTATCCTACTGTAGTGTCTACAGCGTGATCCAATCCCTCCTTTGACTGATCTATTAATAGTAGATCGTCTAGATAGGCTGTTACCGCAATGCCCCGTGTTCTCAGGTTTGCTAACAGAGGAGCTAGCACCTTTGTGAACACTCTGGGCGTGGTGGCTACACCAAATGGCAGGGCCACAAATTGAAAGTGGCGATCTTCTACCGCAAACCTTAGGAATCTTTGGTGAGCGGGGAGGATTGGTATGTGTAGATATGCGTCTTTGATATCTATGGACGCCATGAATTCTCCGCCTTTTAAAGTAGCGACCACGGATCGAATCGTTTCCATTCGAAAATGGCGAATGTTCAGAAACCGGTTTAGAGATTTTAGATCCAGGATGGGTCTGACTTCTCCGTTCGGTTTTGGAATCACAAAGAGGTTTGAGTAAAAACCTGAACCTCGCTCCTTTTGGGGTACCTCTGTAACCACACCTTGAGCTATTAAGTGATTCAAACCTTTGAAGAAGGATCCTCTTTTTTGTGGATCCTTGGAGAGTCTTGAACTTCGGAATGGAGAAGATGGGATCTCTCGAAATTCCAGTTTGTACCCTGAGGATATTGTGGATACCACCCATTTGTCCTGGGTTTCTGTCCGCCAAGTCGCTGAGAACTGACGAAGCCTTCCCCCCACTCGGCCGAGCGGGGGCGCCCCTTCAATGAGAGGTTTTGGGGGCTTGCTTATTAGCTCTTGAACCCCACGGCTTCTTGTTCTTCTGAGCCTGTTCTTTGGCTTTTGTGGGCGGCTGAAAAGGCCGTTGCCACTGGCTGGAGTCTGATTTCCCGGAAGCTGGGGAGAGAGTGCGTTTAAAACAAGGTCTCTTGTTTTTCTTTTTCTCAGGTAAAAGTGTCGTTTTACCACTTGATATCTTTTGGATATATCTTTCTAAATCTTCCCCAAAAAGGCGTTCGCCATGGAACGGGAAACTTGCCAAGAACTTTTTGCATGGGGCTTCCGCTGACCAATGCTTAAGCCAAAGTACTCTGCGCATCTGTACCAGCTGGAGTGTAAGGCGTGATGCCTGTATGATAGAATCTCTCATGGCATCCACTGTGAAGCATAAGGCTTTAGGCAAATTCTCCCAATTTTTAGCCTGCTCTGAAGGCAGCTCCTTCAGCCCCTGCTTTACCTGTTGGCTGACGACCTGACACATACCGACTGCTGCTACTGCAGGTTGGATAATTGAGCCGGCCAAAAGGAAGGAGGATTTCAGTAGGGATTCCAACTTCTTCTCAGAAGGATCTTTAAACACTTGTACATTATCCACTGGACATGTCAGGTTTTTATTTACACAAGAAATAGCCGCATCTACCGCAGGCAGGCTCCATTTCTTTAAAAAATTTTCCTCCATAGGATAAAGAATGTTAAACTTTTTTGGAGGTGAAAAACGCTTATCTGGATGTTGCCAGTCTGCGTACATTAGATCCTCTAGTAACGGATGAACCGGGAAGGAGCATGCACCTTGCAGGGATCTTAATGATCCTAGGGAGGAGACAGGTGATTCTGTTACCTCCAAAGAGGGTAACCTAAATGCAGCTCGCACGGCTCCTGCATAGCATTGTACCTGTGACTTTAAAATCTGGGATACCGAAAAAGGCTCATCCGATATCCCTGATCCGTCTGACTCCTCATCCTCTGCTGATGTAGCCTCCTCCTCATCCTCATCCTCCTCCTCCTCAGGTACTTCTGAAGGGAGGTCCAATACTGGAGGAGATCTGCTTCGCTTATTGTCCTTTTTAGAGGATTTAGCGATTAAGGTAGCAATTTTCTCCTCCAGATTATTTAGGGCAGCTGATAAAGTGTCCTCAGTGACATATGCAGGCCCAGGCTTCACTGGGGAAGCCGCCATACCTGACAGAGGTAATGGCTCATCCTGTACAGGTGCATTTGGCAACACAGGAGAGGAAGGTACCGAGTCAGCACAGCTAGAGCCTCCTGTCTCAGGCGGCGGTGCTCTTTTATCTCTTTTTGTCCGCATTACTTCCCCTGGAAGACTTACTGTTTAGACAAAATACAAGGTACCTAAATGCATATACTACCGTGTTCAGTTTAGCAAATACATTAAGTATGCAACTTTTAACACATAACTATGCATAACATGGATGTCTTCTAGGAAGTACCCAGTCCAACCACATGGAGTCTTACGTCCCTGTATAGCTGCTGTGTTTCTCTGCCAGGAACAAGAGAACTAACGAGCTTGCTTGCTGCTGCAGTGCTTTTCACACTGACAGTCTTTTAAATTTGGCGCCGTTTCTGTGCCTGCGCGCGCCACGTGCCCGCGCACGCCTTCGCCCCCCCTCCGATAAAGCGCGCTCCCGCGCGCGCGGCCTTTAGCGCTATGGTGGTGGCCATAGTGAGAGAGGACTCTCATCAGCCCCTGTTCCCACTTACCTGCATCTGCAGGTGTCTGTGTCGGCCACCGAAAGGAGGAGCGGGGTGCCCAAGCAAGCTCAGCAGCGGAGGTGACGAGCAGTGTACTTCGCCGAAGCCGACACTGAACAGAGTGAGGTGAGTATATTCAGCTCTTTACTCCCCCCAGTGGTGGAAAAAATAGGATTTTTTGTACTCACCGTAAAATCCTTTTCTCTGACATCCATGGACTGACACGGTGTCTCTTTACACTTTACACGTGGGTTATGTCCCTGCTTGCAGGAGAAGACCTAGGCAGAATGTGAAATGTTATACATACATTCTAAAAGCCAGAGCTGAACAGCCCCACCCAGGGGGCGGTCCCTCCGGACATAACCCTCCCACTACAGTCAGCAGACTTCAGTTCGTAACAAAGCAGTACAAACTTAAAAGGAAGGGTGGGTGCCGTGTCAGTCCATGGATGTCAGAGAAAAGGATTTTACGGTGAGTACAAAAAATCCTATTTTCTCTTACCATCCATGGACTGACACGGTGTCTCTTTACACTTTACACGTGGGATGTCCCAAAGCAGTGTCAAGAGGGATGGGAGCAGTATAAAATGGAAAAACCAAAACTTCACTCCAATAAGGCAGAGCTCCTCAACGGAGGAGTCGCAACTTTAAACAGCGGCCTGCAGCACCCTGCGGCCGAAGAAAGCATCCGAAGATGCAGCCACATTAACCTTATAAAACTTAAAAGGCATGAACAGACGACCAGGTCGCCGCCTTGCACACTTGTGCAACCGACGCTTGATGTCGGGAAACCCAGGAAGCACCAATTGCCCTGGTGGAATGCGCCGTAACCGGAAAGAGAGGCGCCCACCCTTTGAGAGCATAGGCTTGAATGACGGTTTGTCTGATTCCCCTAAAAATGATGGCAGACGAAACCGCTTGGCCCTGTTATGGACCAGAGACAGTCACAAACAGTGAGTCGGACTTCCGAATAGAAGCAGTAGCAGACAGGTACACCCGTAAGGCTCGTACCACCTCCAATATGTGCAGCGCAAACTCTCTGGGATGCGATGGGTGAGGACACAAGGATGGGAGGGCAATGTCCTCATGTAGGTGAAGGGTCGACACCACCTTTGGCAAAAAAGGAAGGTCGCGGATGCAACACCGCCTTATCCTTATGGATGACTAAATATGGCGACTTGCAGGACAAAGCCGCCAACTCAGACACTCGTCAAACAGAAGTGATTGCCACTAAAAAGGCCACCTTCTGAGACAAGACAAGAGGGGAATATCCCGGATATTCCCAAAAGGAGGTTCCTGGAGGACCGAGAGCACCAAATTCAGATCCCATGGTGGGAGAGGAGGCTTGACAGGAGGGAGCACATGGCGAACCCCCAACACAAGGTGCTAACCAAGAAAATGACCCGCTAGAGGTCGCTGAAAGAAGACGGCCAAGGCCGAAATCTGATCCTTGATGGTACTCAAAGCAAGCTTTTGGGTCACTCCACACTGCAGAGGACGCAGGATTCTGGGGACGGAATACGTCCGAGGACGCCAGTCAAGCGCTTCGCACATGGCGATATAAGCTTTCCAGGCACGGTGATAGATCTGCCTGGAGGAAGACTTCCGTGTCCTTAACATGGTCAAAATGACCGAGTCCGAGAGACCTCGGTCCTTCAACACCTGGCTTTTAACAGCCCTGCCATTAAAGCCAGAGACTGTAAGCCGGATGAAACATAGGACCTTGAGACTGAAGGTCCTCCCTCATCGGTAACCGCCAGGGAACGTCCGCGACGAGACGTACCAGATCAGCGTACCAGTGATGCTGAGGCCAATCCGGAACAATTAGGAGCGCCGGAGTTTATATCAGGCGATAAGGACCCTATGGGGCCCCCAACGCATCCGAGGCATCGCCCAAGGATCCCTGGATCTGGCCACAACCACGACCCTTGCGATTGAGTCGAGAGGCCATCAGGTCCACATCCGGCGTGACCCACCGTCGGTAAAGGAGTTGAAATATGCAAGGACCACTCTTCTTGGTCCGGTGTCTGGCGATTGGCGACTCAGATAGTCCGCCTGCCCATTGTCTATGCCCAGAATGTAAAATGGCCAACAGAGCCGGCACGTTTCTTCCGGCCCACTTCAGGATACGGACTACCTCGGAAGCCGCAGCTGAGCTCCGAGTTCCCCCTTGATGGTTTACATACGCCACCGCCGTGGCGGTGTCCGACTGGCTTCTGATGGAGCGACCCCGTACTCTCTCCGACCTGAGGAGAGACACAGTCTGATGGCCCTTATTTCCAGAACAGTGATTGGTAAACGGGCTCATCCGGAGTCCAAGGCCTGAGCCGACAGGGCTCCCCAGACTCCACCCCAGCCCGTCAGGCTGGTGTCCGCTGTGAGTACCGTCCATTGGATGGGAGGAGAACGACTTTCCGGACCGAAGAGCCGAGAATCTCAACCACCATGTCAGGGGCGCCCTGACCAGGTGAATCACCTGGATCTGAAGATCCAAGGACAACGGGGATTTGTCCCAGGTGGACAAGATCACCTTCTGCAATGCCCTGGTGTGTGATTGGGCATATGGAACGGCCGCGAAGGAGGCCACCACGAGTCTCGGGACTCTCATGCAAAAAACGGATTGACAACCATTTTTGGGATGTCAGCAACCGCACCGCAGACTGAAGTGTCAGCAACTTCTCCAGAGGTAGGATACCTTTGCCTCCAAGGAGTCCAGAATCAGAACTAGATACTCCAGACATTGAGTCGGGACCAGGACTGACTCCTGAATGTTCAGGAACCACCCGAGTCCCTGAGGGTCTAATTGACAATAGTCACCTTTCCTCTAAGTCTGATCCACTTTCTGCTCTTAGCAGAAGATCGTCCAGATAGCCCACGACAGCAATACCTCGCTGTAACAGAAGGCTAGAACCGGAGCAAACACCTTGGTGAACACCCTTGGTGCCGAGGCTAGGCCGAAAGGAAGAGCCACAATCGATAGTGGACTTCGCTGATCGCAAAGCGCAGAAACTTCTGGTGACTTGTGCAGATCGGAACATGCAAGTAGGCGTCCTTGAAGTCCAAGGACGCCAGAAGAAAATCCCTTTGGTGGAGTGTAGCGATCACCGTGCGAATGGATTCCATGCGGAATTTCTGCACCTTCTCGAAGGCATTCAGGGCCTTGAGGTCCAGGATAGGTCGAACCACGTCCTATTTTTGGGACGACAAACAGATTCGAGTAGAATCCCTGAAAACTCTCCTGTGACGGAACCGGCACAATCACTTCGGACCTGATCAAATCCTGTACAGCCCCTAAGAGGGCTGCCCGACAGGCAGGAAGGAGAGGAAGATTTGAGGGAAAGAATCTGTCTGGGGGCCAGGATCGGAATACTATCCTGTATCCTGAGGTGACCTCCCCGCACACCCACCAGTCGGAGATTCGGGAGGACCACCGATTCGTGACCTGCGAAGTCGTCCCCCCACCCCAGAGTCGGGCGGAGGCAAGACTTCACGCGGAGGCGGGCTTGGGAGCCGCTTGTTCGGCTTACGCACGCACCCAGAGGCACTTGTGCCCACCAGCCGCACTGCCGTCAGTCTGAGAGGGCCTACCCGTGGACTCTGACTGACGAAAAAAACCCGTTTTGCTGGAAAGGAAGGCCCCTGTTTGCGGTGGGCCTCCTCACCCTTGCTAGTCTAAGGAAGAAGAGTGCTTTTACCTCCCATGACGATGTCATCCAGAGCAGCACCGAAAGGTCTACCACCTTTAAATGGTAGATCCGTCAGGAGCTTCCTAAGGCTAGGTCAGCAGACCAGCACTTCAACCAGATAAGACGACGCAATACCACCGCCGAGACAGAGGCCCTGGATATTAAAGGGGCCGCGTCCAAAGTGGCATCGCACACATAAACCAGGTCCTGAACCAGTTGGTGGGCCAAAGCAACTGTGTCTGGAGGAAGATTATGCTCCTGTACAGCTAGGTGCAACATTTTTGCCCAACCTGTAAGTGTTTAAGACACAAGGGTCGCCGCTACCACAGGCCGTAGGGCGGATCCCAACAAGGCAAACATGGCTCTGCTTACCACTTCTGACCTCCTGTCAGTGGGGTCCTCAAATGCAGGAGTCCCCTCCATCGGGAGAGTGATGGCCTTGTTCAACCGGGCGACTGGAGGGTCGACCCTGGGGGAGAAGCCCACTTTTTAAGTAGGGCATCTTCAAGGGGTATCTGATAGACAAACGCCGCGGGACCATAAAAAAATTCTTCTGCGGCTTTTCCCAGACCTTATCAATGAGCTGGTCAAAGAAAGTACATATGGAAAAACCTCTTTAGAAGGCCTGGCCTTAAAAGAACCAAAGGAAACTGTATCCGCCTGAGGTTCTGCATCCGCAGCATTTTAGCTTGAGAGTGTCCCTCACCGCAGTCATGAGTACACTAACAAGCGCCCTGTCATTTACTGACTCAGAACTGGAGTTTTCCTCATAAGGAATGTCCTGTTCAAAACCATCCAATACATTCAGAACTAGGGTCCTGAGCGGTAGTGGCTAGGCCCATATCTGAATCAGCGCACTGCCCTCATGTAGTAAAGTGGGGAGAGGGAGCTTTTTTTTTTTTTCTCCCTTGCGCTTGCACACAGCTCCCATCCTGGTCAGAAATGATTCCAGGACTGCCCACAACTGGTCCCTAGGGACCGCAGGTGCTGAAGCACTGCCTGTTGTCCACTGACATTTAGGGGAAGCTGGTGACAGAGACTCCATATTGCCCCCCTCTGAGACTCCTCAGATAAAAAGTCCACCCACAGGCTGTGCTGACTGAGGAGGGGGCGCCCAGGGGACTCACCAAACCGGACCAGGGACCGCTCAGTTCCGCTGTCTCAGTGCTGGTGAGCTGTGAGGAGATTCGCGCTGTTATAGCAGCGCTAGAGGCCAAAACTAGTGCTGAAGAGCGCGCGGGCTACAAGAAAATGGCCGTCGCACTTCACTGAGGCGATCCGCGGCAAGATGGCCGCCATGACTCAGCAAAAGTGAGAAAAAAAAACAGCACACACAAAGCGCCACTCGGCGCTCAGGCCCCAAAACACACAAACAAAGGCCCCAAGCATATCTGCAGACCAGCAGTAGCCCATCCAAGAACAGTGTGACCCCCAGGCACCCCACACAGCACAGCGCCAGCAATGGTGACAGAGAGTGACAATGAAATACAGGGGGAGACAGGGAAAATCCCCCACAGAGAAACACACAGCCTTTTGTCCTCACCTGCAGGCAGGAGAGACTACTTACCCGTCCCCTGAGGGACCCACTGGTGTGTTTCTGACAGGACTATCACAGTGCAGTACTGAGTAGCTGTCGGCCCGGTCCACCGCAAAAGATACAGTCAGTCAGGAACTGTTCAGTCTTGAGAGGACCGTGGGAGCATGAAAGCAAACCCGGCCACCCCTGGAGTCATGGGGCCTGTCGTGAACTGAGTCTCACGCACACAAGGCGAGGATCAGCACGCTCGATGGTCGGACAGGGAAGACTACGAGGATATCCTGTACCCAACCTGTTGCCCAGTCGACAGTTGATAGAAAATTCTCAAAAATAAAATAAAAAATAATTCCAGAAAAGGAATAAAAATAGGTCAGGAGACTGGCTCCTGAGAGAGCCACGTCTTCTCCTTCTGCTAGGCAGAAAAAAACTGAAGTCTGCTGACTGTAGTGGGAGGGTTATGTCCGGAGGGACCGCCCCCTGGGTGGGGCTGTTCAGCTCTGGCTTTTAGAATGTATGTATAACATTTCACATTCTGCCTAGGTCTTCTCCTGCAAGCAGGGACATAACCCACGTGTAAAGTGTAAAGAGACACCGTGTCAGTCCATGGATGGTAAGAGAAAAAGAAGACATCCACTTCTTGAAAAAAGGTCCCAACTTAGTTATGGACCTTCTAATCTTACCTTATCCACGCCGCAGGTTTTTCTGCTGAAAGTTTTCAGACAGATACCAAACTTCACCCTTCACGGTGGGCTATGTGTGCCAACCTTCAGGGATATGGGTTCCTATTTAAAGGATACCTCTCCCCTGGGCCTTGTACAAGACTCTTACCAGGACTTTATAGCGAAATAGCGAAAGTGCTGGATCTTAGAGCCCAGTCCTCCGAAGAGAGACATTACAGGCGACGCCTCATGGATGAGGCCCGGATCCCATCCAGATTCGGCTTAACTTGTAGGCGTCTTGGATGGATCCGAAAGCATAGCTCTTTTACCCCCAGAGGGTCTCTTTGGTAGAGCTTTCCTTTAGCACCTCCTAACGCGTCCAACACCTTTCGACACTGGCGAAAAAACTGAGGTACCTCCCTGATGGGAGGGGTTATATGGAGGGGAACTGTCTTCCATTGGTTGTGCCAGTGTCCAATCACCGCTGGTGACCCTTAACCCATTATGTAATGACTAGCTCTGTGTCCCGTGGTGTACGATAAAGAAATAACATTTATATAAAGACCGATTGTGGTATACTGTTAGACAACATCGGTCACCTCAAGCGCAGCCTCCATCCCTTATTTTACCTCAAAGGGAGCCTCCATCTCCTCACACTCAGCCTCCTCTCCCCTGACAGAACTTTTCCCCATCGTCTTTAGAGTGGATCGGAGACCGCAGACATACTACAAGAGTGAATCAGCAACCGCAGACATACTACAAGAGTGAATCAGAGACTGCAGACATACTGCTTTGCTTGGCACTGCATCAAACAGACCTGCAGCTTCTGCAAATCTGCACTAGTGATGCAGCAGCCCATATTTTCCGGAATGAGTTAATGCAATCATTAATATTATCTATCTCACATGCTAAAACACCTAAGTAGGTACCCAGGCCAGCAGTACCTTCTTTCCTTCTTGGCTCTGTGCTCTTTCTCCCGCGCTGGGGCTGCCACTGCACTGACCCCCCAGTCAGGCCCCAGTCCAGACCACCCAGTCTTACCCTCCTGTGACTGTCCCTGGCTATTGCTGAGGTGCCAAGTCCACTCCAGTGACCAGTGAGTCCACACTGCGCATAACAAGTCAACTTACTCTGCCCCACAGTCTCACTCTCAGCAGACACTGACAGACTCAGTCAGCTCCTTGGGCTTGAGGCGAGCTGCTTTCCAGTTAGTTCCTCTGGAGTCTGTCCTCCTGCCATGACCCTCACTGCCTGGCACTCCACAGAGAGACTCCCAGCCCCTCCCTCAGAGATGACTCCGCACTGCACGAGTCAGGACGAGTGGGCGGCGCCGTGCTCCGGTCAGACCTACACAGTCACGTACAGCCTAGGTAGGAGGAGAGACTGAGCAGCGATGACAAGCGGAGTCATCAGACTCATCAATTTTATGAAAAAATAAAATAAAAAGTCAACGGCGGACATGGCATCCTCACAGAGATAGCTCTGCGTGCCAGCTGTGGCACACGTGCCATAGGATTCGCCATCACTGCCCTAGAGAATAAAATGACAGTCTCACATTTTTTATGTTTTTGCAGAGCGATTTCTCAACGCAAATTTTTTTTTTTTAAATACACATTCATGAATTTAAAAAAAAAAAAACAACAAAAAAATACATGCCCCAATTTCTTTGTATAATATGAAAGATGATGTCACGCCAAGTAAATAGATACCCAACATGTCATTCTTTAAAATTGTGCACACTAATGGAATAGCGCAAAAATACGGTACTTAATAATCTCCATAGGCGATGCTTTAAAAATGTCTTCGGGATTACCAATTTAGAGTTACAGAGGAGGCCTAGTACTAGATACCTCACATGTGTGGTGCAAACACTGTTTACATATGTGGGTGCGACCTAAGTATGTGTTCACTACTGCGCGTGAGCACACGGGGAGCTTTACACTGTCTCTTTAAAAAACATTTTATCACTTTTATTGTTAATCGCAAATAATGTATACATCCCTTCCGATAACAATACAGAATGACAGGTCCTCTTTCTGGAGAGATCTGAAGTCCCCAAATCTGTCCTCTACCATTAAAAGTAAAAGATGAAAGACCTTGTTAAAGAAAAAAAAACTTAAAGTGGTTGCTATATATTTGGTAGCAAGTTGTCCCTGAACTTTATGTGTTGAAAGCAGAAAAAAAATAAAAAATACATGGGCAAGTGTAAAGCCTAGTAAACACCAGTAGCTTTTTTTTGTTCAACACAGCAGGGCTGAACAAAAAAACTGACAGCTCTGGTGGAGCCGCTGTACTAACTATTCAATGTTAGTACAACGATCTCCCCTGCTGTGCTATTGTGTTCGGACAGGGGGGACCCCCACCTGAACACTCCGGTCAGTGCTCTCAGCCGGCTTCTGTCCGACCGGGTGCAGCACGCACGGACCAAACTTCTGCCGGTTTCTATGAAACCGGCCAATGCCACCCGATATCCAGCCCATGTGTACTAGGCTTAAGGATTGGATGTTAGTTTGTCAAAGACCAAATTGTAACAGCTAGACGACTGGGTCAGAGCATCTCCAAAACTCTAGCTCTTGTGGGATGTTATCAGTCTGCAGTGGTCGAGACATAACCGGTTTTCCTTCCTTGGACTACTTTGGGTAACTGGCGATGGGGTCATGGGCGACCAAGGCTCATTGATGCAAAAGGGGAACGAAGGCTGGGCCATGTAGTCATATTCAATAGAAAAGCTACTGTAACCCAAGCTGCTGAAAGAGATAAATGCTGATTCCAATTGAAAGGTGTCTAAACACACAGTGTATTGCAGTCTGTTGCGTATGGGGCTGCTTAGCCACAAATCGGTCAGGGTGCCCATGCTGACCTGTGTCCACAGAGAAAAACGGGTCTACAATAGGCACGCAAACTTTATAACTAGACCATGGAGCAATGGAAGAAGGTGGCCTTGTCTGATGAATTCAAGAATGATTTGAGGAACAGAATGAGTTTGCAGTGTTTAATTGGCCTCCAAATTCTCCATATCTCAATTTAATTGAGCATCTCTGGGATGGGCTGGAAAAAAGTTGAAGCCATGAAGGCCCCAACTTCAACTTACAAGGCTTGAAGGATCTGCTACTGACAGCTTGATGCCAGATACCACAACACAACTTCAGAAGTCTAGTGGAGTCCATGCCTCGACAGGTGGTGGGTGGTAAGAATGTAATAGACGATTGTCTACAAGTGTCTCTTTAAACTATCTAAAATGGTAAATTTCTGAAAACTCCACCCTGTGACCCTGACTGGGAATATGATGCAGCCCAATGACAATGTAAAACTGTAGCAAAATACTGAAACTGAGAAATGGTTTTAATCACTTCAAAGGTGACAGCAAAGATTCATTCCAGGAAATGTAGAGACAGAATGTCTACTGATGTCTGAATAAGTAAATTGGGTTAATTGGGGGTCTGAGGTAGCGTTTTATTCATCTATTGTCAGTGTGTTAATGACCACCTATTATCTGCTACGGGATGTAATTACACTCCTAGTAATGTGTCTGGCACGGTTTCATTGTTATGGGTAAATATGCGGAGACCAACGTCTCACACATCTTGGTTGTTAGAAATAGTTACAGGTAATTAAATCACTGTCATCTGTTACTTGTTGAAGGGAATGCCCCTGGAAAATGAGTTAAGAAACCCCTTGCATGGAGAATGATATAAAAAAGCCAGCTGTGGCAAAATAAAGGGTTGATTTTACTCCCAGAACTGTGTGTCGTCCAGTTACTGGGGGGGGGGGGGGGGGGTAACAGGATGCCTTGGATAAGTCAGTACTTCCTCAGCTTCAAGGATTTCCCAGCGGACTTTGGGGCTCCGCAACACTGGTTGGCAGCGGTGGGATTAAAGCCTTGCAGCAAGAGGAAGCAGCGTTCATGCAAATTCGGCTACACGAATGGAAGTGTGAATGGAGACAAACTATGCTGGATTAAAACGAGCGACGTTAAAGGATTTGCTAGAAGCAAGAGGGAAGAGCGCCAGCAATAAAACCAAAGCAGAGCTGATTGCAGAACTGACTGAGGGAGATCGGGCACACAGTATGGCTACAGAAGCCATGGAGACGAGTTTAACCAAGAAGTGAAACGCAGGCTAGCGTTTTATGGAGAAAACCCCTCCACCGAGCTGGTACAGGCAACGTTAGCCCAAGTGGATGCCTTTATCACGGCGAGAGAAGAACGGGAGACCCAACTCCGGCTGGCGGAACAGCGTGCCTCTGAGAGACTGCTAACGACTACACCGGCACCAGAGACAAAACTAAAAGTACCCCATGATGCCTTTAAAAAGTTTGTGGAAGCAGAGGAAGAGATCGATAGCTTCCTGCAAGATTTTGAACGGCAATGCAAGCTGTACCAGGTACCCCAGACAGACTGGGTACGGATCTTAGCTGGTAAGCTGTCAGGCCGTGCAGCAGAAGCCTACAGAGCCGTGCCAGAGGAGGAAATCGCAAGCTATAGCCGGGTAAAGGAAGTTATTTTGGCAAGGTATGCCATCACCCCAGAAGCATACAGGAGACGCTTCCGGGACACAAAGAAACAGGAGAAGGACTCCCACACCGAATGGGCTTGCCGAATGCAGAGGGCAGCCCTAGCTTGGCTACAAGCCAGTCAGGCAACCACAGCAGACGCGATCACCCAGCTGATTTTACTGGAGCAATTCTTTAATGGACTAAACCCAGAGGTACAGGAGTGGGTAAGGGATCGCAAACCTACCACTCTCTCGGAAGCGGCCAGGCAAGCTGATGAATATCAAGATGCCCGCCGGCCATCACAGACTAGCTTCCGACTAAGCACCAGACCACTGAACCATAACCCAGGGCCCCCAGCTACACAACGACCCGGGCTAATCCCTAACTCCCCTGCAAATCGATACCTCGGGCGCAAGGGAGTGCAGTGCCATTCATGCAAGCAATTTGGGCACTATCAGAGAGACTGCACTCAGAACCAGGACCAAGCTGCATGGATTCGACCAGGGCCACCCCCTCCAGCACAGGCTGCCGCTCATTGCTATCACACGGAAGCGGCCCCGGTCAACCGAGGAGCAGGAGAATTGGAGGAACACTGGAGTATCCTACACAAGGCTGACCCAGTACAGGCGGCTACCGACAACCGGCAACACCATCGCCAGTCAGTACAGCTGAACGGGAAGACTGCTCAAGGTCTACGAGATTCTGGCGCCACCCTCACACTGGTCAAACGTCACCTGGTTCCAGAGGCCGACCATACCGGGAGTTCCGTAGTCGTGCGGGTTGCAGGGGGAGCAGTACACAGGCTACCCACGGCAAGAGTACACCTGAACTGGGGTGCCGGTTCCGGATTAATTAAGGTGGGGTTGATCCAGGAACTTCCCGCTGATGTCCTGCTGGGGAACGATCTCGGCCAGTTGACTTCTGCTTTTGCATCAGCCCCGGTTACCAACGAGATCTACCCCGTTACCACCCGGTCCCAGGCCCACACCACGGAAAACAGCGCATCCTCTGAGGCTCTGATGCTTCAATGTTTGGATTGGGCGCGGTATTGAGCCAGGTTGGAGCAGATGGCGAAGAACACCCCGTAGTTTACTTGAGCAGGAAGCTTCTCCCCGGGGAAGTGAGCTACGCCGCCATAGAAAAAGAATGCCTGGCTGTGGTGTGGGCCCTAAAGAAGCTTCAGCCCTACTTGTACAGACAACAGTTCACCCTACTCACAGACCACAACCCGTTGGTATGGCTAAATCGAGTGGCAGGGGACAATGCCCGATTGTTGCGCTGGAGTCTGGCGTTACAACCGTATGACTTTACTATTCACTACCGCCCCGGAAAACAGAACAGCAATGCTGACGGATTATCGCGGCAAACTGAACTGGAAAAGTGATCCGTGAGTACTCCCCGGACATCCCCAAGCCAATCCGTTAAGGAACAGACTGTGTATGCCGGCTTGTGGGTAAGGGGGAGCAGTGTAACAAAATACTGAAACTGAGAAATGGTTTTGATCACTTCAAAGGTGACAGCAAAGATTCATTCCAGGAAATGTAGAGACAGAATGTCTACTGATGTCTGAATAAGTAAATTGGGTTAATTGGGGGTCTGAGGTAGCATTCTATTCATCTATTGTCAGTGTGTTAATGACCACCTATTATCTGCTACAGGATGTAATTACACTCCTAGTAATGTGTCTGGCACGGTTTCATTGTTATGGGTAAATATGCGGAGACCAACGTCTCACACATCTTGGTTGTTAGAAATAGTTACAGGTAATTAAATCACTGTCATCTGTTACTTGTTGAAGGGAATGCCCCTGGAAAATGAGTTAAGAAACCCCTTGCATGGAGAATGATATAAAAAAGCCAGCTGTGGCGAAATAAAGGGTTGATTTTACTCCCAGAACTGTGTGTCGTCCAGTTACTGGGGGGGGGGGGGGGGTAACAGGTTGCCTTGGATAAGTCAGTACTTCCTCAGCTTCAAGGATTTCCCAGCGGACTTTGGAGCTCCGCAACAAAAACGTCCTGACATCAACATGAAAACTTGATCCCAATCTTCTTTGGATGGGAGTTCTCCTTTCAACTCTTCACACTATCACTTGACAAGAAGGATATCAAAGAAAAATTATTAAAATTATTCTATTCTTATTAGCTGAATAGTGAACAGACCAATCCACAATTGTGCATCAATGAGAAAAGCAGTAATGTTGAATATAAACATGTTGTTTAAAGCAGTTGTAAACCCCCTTTGTGATTTTTACCTACAGGTAAAATGAATATCTCCTAAAACTTGCACGGTTTAGGAGATATTCACCCTGCATGCAGCCACTGATGTCAGCGGTGCATGCACTCTGAAGTTTTGGCATACCGTGCTGGGACTGCAGAGCTTCTTGCCGAAACCGAGGGCCCCTGCACGCATGCGCAGGAGTGATGTTATCGCGGCTACGGCGACTCACATCGCCGGAGCCCGCGATCCTGAAGAAAGAACGGGAGAGGATCTCTGCCCTCTCAGTGGTGACCGGATGTAAATCATTAAATTTACTGGAAGCCTAAAGTAACTTTAAGTAGTGTCTACTTCTAGAATATACAATACAAAGAGCAAACAACATTGCCATATTGCCATTACCTTCACTGTCTGTTCCCTGATCGCAGGATTAGTATCCATAAAGCCATGAACCACATGGGGGAAGATCTGTGCATTGACTGTTGGTTCATTTAAGTACTGGATGAAATTCTCCATCTGCCTCAAGCAAAAAAAAAGGAAGAAAAAAGATCAAATGCAATCAGCAATAGAAAACAGAACATTACACTATGCTAAGTTGCTTTGTTAATGCCAGTCACCAAGAAACATAAAATATATATTTAGTTTGGGAAAAAGTGCCAACTTCTCTCCACAGACAGAGCTAGCACTGTCATAACATACCGTATGTGTGGAGTACATGATTAAATTAGACCTGCAAGAGCTGGCATTTATCACGATATTGGTGCAGCGCTTTTCCTATTTTGTCTGAACATACTGAAATAAAAAACAATAGTGAACCACTATTTCTGTGAGCATTGAAATGCATATGTATTTTGAAGCAAAGTGTTATATTGGCGTGTGATAAATAAAAAGTTTTTTTACAAATAAAGTACGATTGCACTTTCTAATCTCTGCATGTGACCGAGTAGGGGAGAGGCTTGATGCTGGTAGAAGCTGAGGTTCATGATAATAGCGAATGAAGAGGAATAATGTAATAAAAGGAGAAGTACCATCTTTGGATGAAGGAATACCCAATTGACATCTGTAATCAAGTAAAGGAGTGTGTTAAAGTTGAAAATACCATAGTGACCAGGTGAGGGCACATCTGGTGAAGGTGGGACATGTTTTGAGATATATTTGAGCATTCATCAAAAGAGAGCATAACCTTAGGATATATAACACGGGAAAACAAGTAGTTAAGGAAGGAGTGTATACATGGACTATTGCAATGAATTTGGATGTTTTTTTTGGTGGTTCACCATCATTTATATTGTCAGTGTGTTCACTATTGGATACAAGACAAAACTGGGGAAAAGCCCTGCAGCAATATAGTGATTGGCATTGTTGCACATACGGATGGTAGTGTGTTAGGGTACTGGCAGCTGTTTATTAGCGTAAGAATACATAGCAGCTCACAGGATACATATATGATAAGAGCTGGTATTTACCTGCTGCAGGAGTCGTATCCTCATGGCCCTATCCGTGGAGGAGAACATTTTAACAATGATAGGAATGATTTTTTGTTGATATTCATCTGCATTCAAAAACTTTCCAATCTGTAAGAGGAGGAGAATAAGATACACAGTATCACACTTCCACGCATTTAGATTTCCAGGCATCGTTTAAGGTAAACTTACAGTGGATTTCCAATATTACATTAAAAGGGCTAGAAAGGCTTTATCTCAAAGACAAAGTAGGAATAAATTCACACCATAAGTACCAAATTTTATGAAATTTAAGGAGAAAATTTCTTCTCCAATACATAACCTTCTCATAAGGGATAATCTGATTTATTAAGAAGGTCTTTTAGAATACGCTATGGGAGACAGGTTCATCCACCTAATAGCAATGGCCTTGCAAACTATTAACAGTGTTTACCGGCAGGGTCCTTCAGCCAATAAACCAAATATGTGAATTGTGCATGCATGAAACTGAAGATTTAGTAAAATAGCAAGGAAAGTAACCACTTGCTTCCAGAAATCAGCTATGACTGGACAACCCCATATTAAAGTGCAAAAAATAAGCTTGCATACGAGGTATACAGTAATGGGTGGTCCATACATCCCATTTTATTTAAACAGCCTAGGAATAGAAAAGTCTGGGCAAACTTTTTTTTACATTTTAGGTAGAGGAAGGAAGGGTTAAACCCCTGACAGTTTTTTTGCCATCTGTGTCCCACTGGGGAGATTTGCCCCCACTTCCTGTCCCATAGCCAAAACAAGAAGTGAGATGAAATATCCCCAAAATGAGGGAATCCTTGGTTGTCACCTGGGCCACCAGAATCATTGTCCCCTTTGGAAGATTTGCCCTCGGTTACTGTTCCAAATTTCAAAAATAGATTAATATACTCCATGCCCACCCCCATTAATCTGAACAATCTTGAAGTTTGTAAACGTACCTTGTGAAGATCCCTACACATTTACTTCCTTGAATTCTGTGATATGTGTTCACTATGCACTGTGGGTAGAAACTGCGGTGTCACAGAATTCACAGAAATGATAATAAATAAGAGGGGATAGTGGCGCTACCCGAACTAATAGACCAAGAGTCGAATTACTGTATTTATTGGCGTATAACACTCACTTTTTTATACTGAAAATAGAGGGTAAACTGTGCCTGCGTGTTATACGCAGGGGGCTGTGGAAAGTTTTTTTCCTGAAACTTCCCTCTTAAAGTTAGGGTGCGTGTTATACGCCGATAAATAAGGTAAATATCAAACAAACCAGGAGACAAGCCTCGTACACACGGCCGGTTTTCTCGGCAATTAAACTGCTGGGAGAGCTTTTTGCCGAGAAAACCGGCCGTGTGTATGGTTTCTCGTCGGGAAAACTGCCAGGAATCGATGAGAAAATAGAGAACCTGCTCTCTATTTTCTCGTCGGGATTCTCGTCGGCCTGTTTCCCGACGAGAAAACCGTGCGTGTGTATGCTTACCTGTCTCCAGGTAAACCTGCGCATGCTCGATGAGACTTCGACGCATGCACGGTAGCTTACAAGGGTAGTGTAGGGTGAAGCAAGATGGCGGTGATGGCATCGAATGTGACGAGCGCAAGCTCGTCGTAGTCGATGACATCACTGCGTTCTTGCCATTTAAAAGAACGGCGGATCTTTTGAATGTGCCGTGTGTACACTCGGCGAGCAAGAAAAGCTTGCCAGGAATCCTGTCAGGAAAACCGACGTTTTTTTCCTGACGGGATTCCCGGCCGTGTGTACAGGGCTACAGTGTTAAAATGGATGTATAAAAACCATAAGGTGATTAAATTATATAAACTAAATTCGCCTCTAAACAGGCAGAAAATTCCTTAGTGACAAGTGAATGAAGTGGCGTCTCCTACATCGCCCTAAAGGTGCTTCTAATAAGAACTGGGAGCCAATACCCAGATACCACTAGCAATGTGCAAAAAGTGCATGAACCAAACAATTCATAGTGCAAAAAAAAAAACATACATCATAAACCAGTGCGGAGTAAATATTACAGTGATAATAACTCATATAAAATATTTGTAAGTATGCTGCAGTGTGCCGCATACAAAATGACAGTGAAAGTAACCACAAATATTTGTATGCTTAAGCAGTCACACCTCCACATATAGGGTATGTGACTTGCAACTGTCCTTAGAGTTCAAGCTGTGTCTCCATCCAAGGGGTTGAATCATTAATATGGCTGTTAAACAGAAAATCTTCAAACAGTTCAAAGGTGACGTGGTGCTCTTAACAGAATAAAGGTGACTTTGGTGATCCCCTCATGTGTCCCCACTTACCAGATCCTACAACCCCTAAGTGGGGACACATGAGGGGATCACAGAAGTCACCTTTATTCTGTTAAGAGCACCACGTCACCTTGAAAGAGTTTGAAGATTTTCTGTGGGATAGAATAAGTCACCCAAGGGTTCCATATTTTTTCAAATAGATCTATGGAATCATTGGTTATGGCTTCTGATTTTGAATGGAGCATGGCTTGGTGTACTCTATTTCTAGTTTCAGAAACTAGAAGCGTAGCCGTTTTCCAAGCTTTGGTGATGGTTTGTTTTGTGGCTGTGGTGATTTGTAGTAATAACATAAATTGATGAAAAAAAAATGTATATATAGTTGCGCTAAACCTGGAATGATTGATTCCCAGGAACCGTGAAATAAATCTATAAACCACAATATAGCTAAAGTGGATTAGGATAGGATGTAAAAAGGTATATAAATGTTCATCTGGAAAACATGTATATAACACATACATAAAGTCCAAAAAATTGATAAAGTGCAAAAAAAATTCAAAAGTAATGACAGTGTGCCATCAATAAAGTGACCACATATAAAAGAGTCCATAAATGGCAAATATTTTAAATAGTCCATAAAAGACATCTGTGTTAATAAACACCCGTGCAAATATCCAAATGGCAATCAGATTCTTCACTTGAAGGCTGAAGACCGAAGTAAAATCCACCACCTGCTTACCAGAGCGCCTTGGTCCCCTGTAATGGAGGACCTCAAAACGCATGTGCTAGATCCCAGTTGGGTAATGACGCTGATAGCCACCATGTCCACAGGTTAAACGATCAGTACTTCCACAACATAAAGACCAGTTGGGATGCCTCAATGGTGTAAAAGACTAGTTGAGATGCCTCGATGGTGTAAAATCTTTGGGGTTTATTTAGGAACTTAACATATGGATATAAAAACTCACATTTGGTAGAATAATACCTCAATACTTACTAATGGTGGTGGATTTCACTTCGGTCTTCAGCCTTCAAGTGAAGAATCCGATTGCCATTTGGATATTTGCACAGGTGTTTATTAACACAGATGTCTTTTATGGACCATTTAAAATATTTGCCATTTATGGACTCTTATATGTGGTCACTTTATTGATGGCACACCGTCATTACTCTTTAAATTTTTTGCACTTTATCTATGCGTTATATACAGGTTTTACAGATGAACATTTATATACCGTATTTATCGGCGTATAACACGCACCCCAAGTTTAGGAGGGAATTTTAGGGAAAAAAACTTTTAGGAGGGAAGTTTAAGGAAAGAAAAAAAAAAAACTTACATTTAAATGCAGCCTTACCAGTGTCCGTTGCAGCCTTGTCAGCAGTGTCCATTGCAGCCTTTGCCCAGTGTCCAGTGCAGCCTTTGCCCAGTGCAGCTTTGCTCAGTGTCCAGTGCAGCTTTGTCCAGTGCAGCCTTTGCCCAGTGTCCAGTGCAGCTTTGCCCAGTGTCCAGTGCAGCCTTTGCCCAGTGCAGCCTTTGCCCAGTGTCCAGTGCAGCTTTGTCCAGTGCAGCTTTGTCCAGTGCAGCCTTTGCCCAGTGTCCAGTGCAGCTTTGCCCAGTGTCCAGTGCAGCTTTGCCCAGTGTCCAGTGCAGCCTTTGCCCAGTGCAGCCTTTGCCCAGTGTCCAGTGCAGCTTTGTCCAGTGCAGCTTTGCCCAGTGTCCAGTGCAGCCTTTGCTAAGTGCAGTCTTGCCCCAGTTTTCAAAATTGGCGCCGCCGAGATCGCCGCAGAGACTAGGCGGAGCGAACGCCGCCGAGAACGCAGGGAACGCAGGGAACGCAGGGACTGGGCGGAGCCGCCGCCGAGATACACATAGCCGAGTGTACTCGGCTATACTCAGCTTTTCTCGGCTCCGCTCACAGTCACGCCGAGTCCCGCCCTATGATGGACATATCACAGGTCCAATGGCGGGACTGTGCGTGACTGTGAGCAGAGCCGAGAAAAGCCGAGCATAGCCGAGTACACTCGGCTATGTGTATCTCAGCGGCGATCGCTGCGCTCCGCTCAGTCAGCGGAGATCGCCGGGATCAGTGGGTATCGGCGTATAACACGCACCCACGATTTTCCCGATTTTAAGGGGAAAAAAGTGCGTGTTATACGCCGATAAATACGGTACCTTTTTACACCCTATCCTAATCCACTTTAACTGTATTGTGGTTTATAGATTTATGTCACGGTTCCTGGGAATCAATCATTCCAGGTTTAGCGCAACTATATACATTTTTTTCATCGCTTATTCACCGATTTTTGTTTTCAGGTTAGTTGCTGCTTAGAACCATAGCTTAGGCATCCTTTGGTCCACAATTGATTGCCTCTTTTTTCCGAGTGCAGTTTTTTTTCTTTCTTTGAACTTAAATTGAGTAGAAGAGATACAGTCAGGTTTTAAATTTAGAAGTGCGATAGTCGGATCAGGAGTAATGGGTTTCTTAAAAACTGTTGAAAGCATGAGGAATATTTCTTTCCAATAATTTTTTGTAACAGGACACTCCCAAAAAAATATGTAAAATGTGTTCCCGGATCACCACAGCCACGAAAACAAAGCAGGGAATATTGGGGAGCAAATTTTGCAATTCTAACATGAACCAGATATCAGTACATGATAACTTTATAGTTTGTTTCCAGAGCAAGTATATTTTGGAAAGACATTTTAGTATTAGACCATACTTTACTCCAGGTAGATGTATCTATATTGGAACCAAGTTCGCTCACCCATTTTTCAGTATATGAAGGTAATTTTGCAGTAAGCGTAATATTTAGTTGGCTATACAGTATTGAGATGAGCCCTTTTGAGTGAGGATCTCGTTTACATATTTGTTCGAATTGCGTCATATCACTCAAATTACTAAATATCTTGTTTGTATGGTGCAAAGAAGTTCTTGATCTGTAAGTAGCGAAAAATCTCTAAAGTCTGAATTTTATGACTTTCACATATTTCAAAAAATATTTTAAATGAAGTAGATGATACAAAGTCACAGCATTGAGTTAGACCAGCGGAAGTCCATTTTGTAAAAGTTCTAGGAAATGTGAGGGCCGGGTAAAATTGTGAGTTTCTCATAAAACATATAAGGGGTACATGTGGGGATTGTAAGCCCTGGGTTGTTTTGAATCTTTTCCAAATAGAAATTGTGTGTTTAGTTATCTTATTATCAATTATTTTGTGGTTAGAAGAGGTGGAACATATGAGGTTTGGTATAGAGATTGGGTTGCTATCAATGGTTTCAATTGCTACCCATAGTGGAATTTCATGGCTTGAGTGGTACTTGGGAATATTTGCAATTTGTGCAGCATGAAAATAAGTGGCAAAGTTTGGGAAACCTAAACCTCCTTTAAGTTTAGAGAGGTATAGGGTGTGAGAAGAAATTCGAGATGTTGGAGAGTTCCATATAAATTATTGTGTTTTACGTTCCAAGTTTCTGAGGAAGTAGGCTGGAATAGGTATGGGTAAAACTCTAGAGCAGGGATATGCAATTAGCGGACCTCCAGCTGTTGCAGAACTACAAATCCCATGAGGCATAGCAAGACTCTGACAGCTACAAGCATTACACCCAGAGGCAGAGGCATGATGGGACTTGTAGTTTTGCAACAGCTGGAGGTCCACTAATTGCATATCCCTGCTCTAGAGATATAAAAATGACTAGATTACCAAAAATTCTATAACATTTATTTTACCTAACCAGGATAAAGGCAGAGTGGACCATTGTTTTAGATAATTTGAAATTTTTCGAAACAGTGGAGGGTAGTTAGCAGAAAAAAATATCCTTTAGATCAGGGGTAAGTACAATACCTAGATATGTGAGGTGTGACAATGACCATGTGAAAGGAAGGGATGTCTTCGTTTGTTGTAGTATATCTGGGGGTAAAGAGATGTTTAAAGCTATGGATTTTTGTGTGTTTACCGTTAGTCCAGATATATGGGCAAAATTATCTAGTTTGTTTATAATGTTGGGAGCTGTAATATGGGGGAGGACATGAAAATTAAAAGGTCATCAACAAATAAGCAGAGTTTATGGTGGTAGCCGGCCAATTCTATACCTTTAATTGATGGATCTGTTCTAATAGCTTGAGCAAGGGGTTCAATGAGTAAGGCGAATAAAAGTGGGGAAAGGACACATCCTTGGCGAGTGCTTCTGTTGATATCGAACATGGCTGATTTATATCCTGCATATTTAATGTATGCCTTTGGATTATTGTATAAAGATGTGACCCAGCTAAGGAAATGCGGGCCAAAGCCCCATTTTTGTAAAGTGAAGTGTAGATAGGGCCATGTTACCGTGTCAAAAGCTTTTTTGATGTCTAGTTACAGGAGACACATAGGAATTTTTCTTTTTTTGGCTGTTTGAATCAGCAACATGGCCCTACGAACATTATCTGTTGCTTGGCGCAAAGGGATAAAACCAACCTGATCATTACTTATTAAGGAACCTATTATGTTATTCAAAACGAGTCGCTATCACTTTCGCTAGTAATTTTATATCTAGATTTAAAAATGTCTAAAATTAGCACAGGATGAGTCATCAGACTGTGGTTTAGGAATCATTGATATAATAGCCATAGGAGTTTCAGATCTGAATAATTGGTTGTTGATGATGGAAATTAATGCTTCCATCAGCATGGGGGTTAATAAATGAGAGAATTTTTTATAGTAAAGGGCTGAAAATCCATCAGGTCCCGGACGCTTATTAGGTTTGAGGGATTTGATTGCTTGCTCAATTTCAAATGGTAGTGATGGGACTTTCAAGGCTTTCATATTGATTCTGGGATAGGGTAGGAAGTTTTATTTGTGAAAAGAATGTTTCTGCTGAAGGTCAAAAAAGCCTTCTTTTTTATATAAGGAGGTGAGATGTTTATGGAAGGTATGAAGGATCTTAACTGGATTACTAGTATATTTATTGTGAGAGGTTTTCAGTCGAATTGGCTTAAATGGGTTGTTTAATTTTTTAAGAGCACGTGCAAGGAGGGTGCCAGGTTTATTGGCATGGAAGTAATATTTTTGCTTGGATTTACGAAGAGTTTTGTCCACTGATTCTGATAAGAATAGATCTAGACTTAAGCTAGCTTTTTCAAGTTGTGTTTTATTTTGTGGTGTGGGATTAGATTGGAAATTATTATGGCAATTGTTAAATTCAGTTTCAAGTTTTTGTTCTAGTTTTTTCTTTTCTTTATTTTGATATGATGCTTGATGTAAGCAATGCCCTCTAAAGGACAGGCTTGTGTGCCTCCCATAATGTTAGTGGAGATATATCTGAGGATTTATTATTTTGTAAGTATTCTTTTAGGGCAATTTCTAGGTCTAGAGAGTGTGAGGGGTGTGATAAGAGTGGAGTTGTTTATTTGCCATATTGAGTCTTGTGTTTTTGGAAGTAAGGAGTGATCCGTCCATGTGTAGGGTTTGATATATGGAGGTGAGCAATTCTGGGGACATACCTATAGAAATTAAAATATGATCAATACGGGAAAAAGATCTGTGAGGGTGAGAATAAAAGGAGTATTGACGTTTGGAAGGGTTAATTTTACGCCAGGGATCTATTAATGAGTGTTGTTGAAGGAGTCTCTGAAACGATAGATTGAGAATTAGATGTAGGAGGTGTTGGTGATTTATCTAGGTATGGATATATTGTTTGGTTGGAATCTCCACAAATCAAGAGTGTGCCTACTTTATGTGTATCAATAACTTGAAACAGGTGAGATAGAAATGATGTTGGTCTTTTGTTAGGTGCATAATATGAGACTACTGTGATATTGCATAGATTGCTTGTAAGTATGAGGTAGCGACCTTCTGGATCTTTGATTTCTGCTACAAGGGAGAAGGGTGTAGTACGGTGGAATGCTATCAACACTCCTCTGTGCTTGGATTTGGCTGAGGCTGTAAAGACTTGTGGATAGCTTGTACCAAAATATTTAGGATTCAGCAAAATGAGTCTCCTGAAGACTCACTATGTGTGCTTTTGATGCAGAAAGTGACTTGAAAACTTTAGCACGTTTATGAGGTATATTTAGACCTTGTGTATTTAAGGTAAGCACATACAAGGGAGCCATATAAAACATCTTGAGAGGAATATAGCAATACATAACAAATATAAATTGTGATACCAGATTTAAGTAAGAGAGGAAGATAGAGAAAGAATAAGAAAAATAGGATAGAAGAAAAAAAAAAAAGGAGGTGACAGTCATCAATCTAAATAGTGAAAGAAAGTAAAAATATTGCGCTGAGTGTTAAACCTAATGAGGGTACGAAGAAAGCAAAAAGCTGCTACACCCCAATGTGACAAAGATTGTGAACAAAATATTAATAAAAAATGTAGCGCTAAAAAATCAAGAAAAAAACAAATGAATGTCTCTCTACATATATGGTGAAGAATAAAGTGAATATCACACCAAAAAAGGTGTGTGTGTGTGTTCACTACAAAATCCATGAAAATCAACATGTATAATCATAAGAAAAACAACACATATATAAAATGTCCATCAGAATAACCCGTGAAGGCGCAGTGAAAAAGAGGACATGTAGACTGAAGGTCATCAAGGAAAACAACTTCCGGCTACTAGAGAAAATGGATGAAATACTCTTACCAGAGTCCGTGGATCTGCCTACCCATGGCAGCAGATCTTGTAAGCATGAAAGATTCGACCTCAGGAACGATCGGCTTGTCTGGTGACTCCTATGATGTTGACATCTGGACAATTGAAATTGAACAATCCTCAAATCCAGACCTTGGATCGATATCCTGGATGGATGGAACGATTCTCGACTCCTAGGGTATCACCCTATTTCTTTTAAAAGAAATTGGACCACCAAGGACCCCAAGACAGGATAACTGAATGATGTAGAGTGACTCCAGATGAGCTCTCTCTGAGTCACATGCAGAGAAAAAAAGAGACAGGGCTCCAATGGTGCAGATCAAAAAGGTAGTATAAGGTTTTATTGGAATAAAACCACAAAAATTTTGACATAAAAAGTGATCACATAAATGAAAAATAAGAACAAAGCAATATGGGGAGTAGCGTACCAATCCCTACGCGTTTCGTCTAAATAAGACTTCTACTGGGGCATCAACCTGCTCCCCCATATTGCACACATATTTATACATAAAACCTCCAGACTAAAGGAAGAAACCACCAATCAAGTGACCTCCCGCCTTGTGGGTCTATGATTGGAGGAGAGCAGACTGGTTACCCAATCAAACTCGCAGCCTCCAGCCAATAAAAGAGCGGCACGGGTAAAAACTCCTCCCAGGTCAGCTGTCACAGCTTATTTGACCCCGGAAGTGATATTCCCTTAGCTTATTTGACCCCGGAAGTGATATTCCCTTAGCCAATAAGCATATATAAAAGAGCCCGCCAAAAAAGGCGAGTGGTGGAAATGTGCAGGAATGACACCCGCCCACTAAACCACCAATCCCCTATTGGTCAAGTTCAAAAATGCAACAACCTATCCGCCATCCTTCTGCCAGTATGAAATATAACTAACCAACCAATTAAATAGGTGGGACTTGCCCCTGTAAGAAACAATACATTGGTCGCACCATCAGGACATTCTCGATTCGGGCTAACGAGCATATTAATAACATCAAGTTGGGGAAAACCAATCACAGTGTCCCTCGACACTATCTTCAACACCATAATCGTGATCCTACGGGAACACAATTTTTGGTGATTGACCAATTTGTTCTCCACTGGAGGGGTGAGTCTCGTATACGTGGTGTGTCCCGTTTGGAAACGTTTTGGATCCATGAACTCCGTACATACCAACCTTTTGGTATGAACGTCGAGTGGGATATAAATTTGTTTATTAATAAGGCATGACAGTTTCCTCTCCACACCACATACGGGTCGTCCCTCCTTTTTTGGTCATTCCCTTATTATACATATTTTATCGTATTTTTTTTTCCTTAAAACTGTGTGTGGTCTTTTTAAGTTCAAGTGGAATGTTATTCCACATACCTTGTGGTTCATGTGTATCAGGGTTACCTACTGGAGATTACGCTATGTTAGCATTTTTGCCTTCAATGGTATGCACGTTCTATTGAGTTTCAGGGTGGCAAGATTTGTTTAATAGGGAGCATGCAAGTCTTTAGACATTGCCCTGTATACATTCTTTCCACTGTAGTAGTTCATTTGATGGTATTTTTATGTATAATTTATTTTTTAGTTTTTCCTTTTGGTTAGGGAGCATGTCTTGTATTGGATGTAGTTCCATCTTTTTCCACAAGATGGCACTCCGTCCATTAGTCGATCGGCTCCGCGGGACATGATTTCTTTTTTAATAATAAAAAACCTTTTATATTAGGCGATGGGAGTTAGCCGACCTTATGTCCGGATGAAGAGTTTGGATATACATCCGGTTAAGTCTCACGATGGGCGGAGACGCTCGTCCTTTATTAAACTTTATTATGTGGAGGGCAGTCCCGCCCCTCACGTGACGTGTATTTGCATCCGATGGGGCGCCCTATCCAGTCCGTGGTGCGTTCCATCTAGTGCGGTCTACGTGACGGCCGCGACGTTAGCGTCGCTGTGTCACGTGACTGGCAATGTGACGCTGAGGTCCATCCAGCGCGGCCGCGTACCCAGCGGTGCGTTCCATCTGATGCGGCTCACCTGACGACAGCGACGTTTGCGTCGCCCGGTCACATGATTCGGAGTATGTTCCGGTTCCTTATAGAGGAAAGTACGGAACGGATATTTGAATAGCTCTACTGTTGACTTGTCATATCAGATGGGGCAAACATGAGATACATGCAACTCTAACCTTATAATCTACATATGTAAGTTATTGTAGATATGATAGACATGCCCCTTAGTTCTTCCCACCTATTTAATTGGTTGGTTAGTTATATTTCATACTGGCAGAAGGATGGCGGATAGGTTGTTGCATTTTTGAACTTGACCAATAGGGGATTGGTGGTTTAGTGGGCGGGTGTCATTCCTGCACATTTCCACCACTCGCCTTTTTTGGCGGGCTCTTTTATATATGCTTATTGGCTAAGGGAATATCACTTCCGGGGTCAAATAAGCTAAGGGAATATCACTTCCGGGGTCAAATAAGCTGTGACAGCTGACCTGGGAGGAGTTTTTACCCGTGCCGCTTTTATTGGCTCTTTTTTGGAGGCTGCGAGTTTGATTGGGTAACCAGTCTGCTCTCCTCCAATCATAGACCCACAAGGCGGGAGGTCACTTGATTGGTGGTTTCTTCCTTTAGTCTGGAGGTTTTATGTATAAATATGTGTGCAATATGGGGGAGCAGGTTGATGCCCCAGTAGAAGTCTTATTTAGACGAAACGCGTAGGGATTGGTACGCTACTCCCCATATTGCTTTGTTCTTATTTTTCATTTATGTGATCACTTTTTATGTCAAAATTTTTGTGGTTTTATTCCAATAAAACCTTATACTACCTTTTGATCTGTACCATTGGAGCCCTGTCTCTTTTTTTCTCTGCATGTGACTCGGAGAGAGCTCATCTGGAGTCACTCTACATCATTCAGTTATCCTGTCTTGGGGTCCTTGGTGGTCGAATTTATTTTAAAAGAAATAGGGTGATACCCTAGGAGTCCAGATTCGTTCCATCCATCCGGGATATCGATCCAAGGTCTGGATTTGAGGATTGTTCAATCTCAATTGTCCAGATGTCAACATCATAGGAGTCACCAGACAAGCCGATCGTTCCCGAGGTCGATTCTTTCATGCTTACAAGATCTGCTGCCATGGGTAGGCAGATCCACGGACTCTGGTAAGAGTATTTCATCCATTTTCTCTAGTAGCCGGAAGTTGTGTTTTCCTTGATGACCTTCAGTCTACATGTCCTCTTTTTCACTGCGCCTTCAGGGGTTATTCTGATGGACATTTTATATATGTGTTGTTTTTCTTATGATTATACATGTTGATTTTCATGGATTTTGTAGTGAACACACACACACACACACACACACACACACACACACACACACACACACACACACACACACACACACACCTTTTTTGGTGTGATATTCACTTTATTCTTCACCATATTTGTAGAGACATTCATTTGTTTTTTTCCTGATTTTTTAGCGCTAAATTTTTTATTAATATCAATCTAAATAGATTGGAATAATTCAAATACATAGTGAAAAATAAAAAGTTGGCTTTCTGAGCTCAAAAATGACATGAGCTCAGAGGCACAACGTCTGTCTGAGGAGGCCCCCTGCACAATAAACACAGTGAGGGAGAGTCCTAGGACAGAAAATGGGGATGCCGTGGCCACTCCTCGGCTTCCCCATGGCTAAAATTATAAAAAAATAAATAAAGGGAAAAAAAATAAATTATTAAACCAAGACAGCCAGACTTGGCAAGGCAACCAGCTACAAACATGCTTAAAATTAGTAACTAGCTATTCCTTAATTAATAACAGAAATTAAGCAAATACTATAGATTTCAAGACGAGATATGATGCATTTCAATTCTATTACTTTTATCGAATTAAAATGCCCCGGGTGTTGTTGTAGGTGTGGAGGGTAATAAAATGATTCATTCAGTTGGAAAAAGAAATAGGGTTAATAACAAGAATATTAATTTAAATACGCAAAACTTTGAAGGTGTAATGTCGGTCTCTGTTTGGTGCACAAAGGGAAGGAAAGGGGAGTGGTATGGGGGGGGGGGGGAGGAATAAGGTTGGTTTAACCTGTTGTCCACCGCCCACCGTCAAATGATGGCGGGCGGAAGACACCTTTGTTCTGACAGGACATCATATGACGTCCTGCCTTTAAAACGAGCTAGGGGGCGTGCGTCCGCCGTGTTGCTGTGGACCCGATGCGCGTGTCCGGCGGCCACCCGCGATTGCCCAGTAACCGAGCAGGAAAGTGGATCTGTGTGTGTAAACACACAGATCCACGTCCTGTCAGGGAGAGGGGACCGATGGTGTGTCCCTTGTACATAGGGACAACCATCGGTCACCTCCCCCAGTCAGTCCCCTCCCCCCACAGTTAGAACACATTGAGGAAACATATTTAACCCCTTCCTCGCCCCCTAGTGTTAACCCCTTCCCTGCCAGTCACATTTATACAGTAATCAATGCATTTTTATAGCAGGGATCGCTGTATAAATGTGAATGGTCCCAAAAATGTGTCAAAAGTGTCCGATGTGTCCGCCGCAATAATCGCAGTCACAATAAAAAAAAAAAAAAAATAATTAAAAAAAATAAATCGCAGATCGCCACCATTACTAGAAAAAAAAAAAAGAAAAAAAAAAAGCTATAAATCCATCCCCTATTTTGTAGACGCTATAACTTTTGCGCAAACCAATCAATACACGCTTATTGCAATTTTTTTTTACCAAAAAAATGAAGAATATGTATCGGCCTAAACTGAGGAAAATCTTAATTGAAAAAATAAATAAATGGATATTTATTATAGCAAAAAGTAAAAAATTGTGTTTTTTTTCAAACTGGACGATCTTCTTTTGTTTATAGCGAAAAATATAAAAACCGCAGAGGTGATCAAATACCACCAAAAGAAAGCTCTATTTGTGGGAAAAAAAGGACGCAAATTTCGTTTGGGGGCCACGTCGCACGACCACGCAATTGTCATTCAAAGTGTGACAGCGCTGAATGCTGAAAAATGGCTTGGGCAGGAAGGGGGTTTTCGTGCTCGGTAGGGAAGTGGTTAAAGGAGGAGGGGGGAAAGATAGGATGTTGTAATGAAGAGAGACAAAAAAGAGGGAAATAAGGGAAAATTGGTAGAGTGAATTTAAAAATTGTTCCGATACTTATCCTTTGTAAAACGGAAAATTTTAAGGGATCTAAGATGGCTAGATTAACCATGAGATTTGGAGAAGATGAATAGTGAGTTACACAGTCAAATCAGTCCATTGTGTCCTGCTGGTCAGAAACAGGAGAGTTGAAACGGCCTCTCTTTGAAGTAGCTTGTCTGTTTCCATCAGATTCAGGGTATGATGAATTTGGAGGAGAGTTGGAAAGGGTGCGGCGTCAAGGGCTTGCAGATGGCTTATTGTAAAGCGTGTTCTTTAGTGGATCTACTGGAGTATTTTTTTCCTTGATAGGTGAACCTAATTGAAAATGGAAATCCCCATTGATACGGGATGTGGTGGTGTTGGAGATTTTGGATTATAGGTTTCATCTCACATCGTTTAGCTACTGTTATTGGAGATAAGTCTGCAAATATTTGATACGAATGTCCTTGGAAAGAAAGATTCTTTTTGTCTGGCTGCAGCCATAATTTGATCTTTAGTGCGGAAGAAATGGAACTTAGCAATTATGTCGCAAGGGGGGCCCCCCCATCAGCTTTGCATGGTGCCAAAGCTCTGTGGATCCTGTCCATTTCCAATCTTTCTATTGAAATTGATGGTGTTTGTTCCTGAAAGAGTGCTGTCATGGTCCATTGAAGATCAATGATTGACTCCGGTATGCCTCTTATACTGAGATTTGATCAGCGAGCCCTGTTCTCAAAGTCCTCCAAGCGGGTTTGCATTGCTACATTTTCTTCTTTAAGTACCTCAAATTCTTTGTCATGGGTTGCTATGCTGGTTTTCAACGTCATCCATTCTGTATTCAAGGTCCGCAGTGCGTTGGCCTAAGTCTCTGATTTCTTTAGTCAGAGTCTCAGTGATTTGGTCTGAGGAAAATTTTAAAGCTTTTTGTAACATTTTCTCTATTTGTTTCAAAGTATTAGGTTGTAATGTATCAGCTTGTTGTGACTGCTTTATGGCGCCGTGTTTATTTGTCTGTATCACAGGAATCCTGTAATAAGTGCTGCTGTTGTGAGTGCAGGTTTTGGCTGCCCGAGGAGAATTAGACCGCGCCAGTTTCATGGACCCCTTGAGAGGTTTTTCTCCGAGGGTTTTAGCTTTGGTTTTTCCACAGGTAGCTCCCAAAAACCATAATATTCTGTTCCCCAGGAATTAGGGAAGGGTATGGTGTGGGTTATTTGTAGTTACCCTGCCATTCAGGTGTCTGTGGGAGCCGGAAAGAGCCAAGGAGGACGAAGCTTCAGTGGGACATGTCCGTTGCCGGCCGCTCCGCACATGCGCCCCCTCGTGGGTTTTTCTTTACCTCACCAAGAATTCTGGGTTGTCCCCCGAGAGTTCTCTTGGCTGGGCACCCATTTTATTGATGGATGCCTAAACACTTTGAAATTGCTTTGGTTCCCTTTCCAGCCTCATGCAGATCAACTACTCTTGATTGTATGTTTTTAGACCCCCTTCACACTCTGGCGCTTTTCAGGCATTTTAGCGCTAAAAATAGCACATCTAAAGCGCCTCTCAAGCCCCCCCAGTGTGAAAGCCCAAGTGCTTTCATACTGGGGTGGTGTGCTTGCAGGATGGGGAAAAAAGTCCTGCAAGCAGCATCTTTGGGGCAGTGCGGGAACGGTGTATACACCGCTCCCAAAAGACCCTGCTCATTGAAATGAATGGGCAGCGCCGCAACAAGGGAGTTTTTAACCCTTTCTTCAGCCGCTAGGGGGGGTAAAAGCTCCTCGCTAGTGGCTGAAAAGCACTGCTATAACAGCAGTAAAGCGCTGCTAAAGCTAGTGGTGCTTTACCGCCATTGCCAGCACCGCCCCAGTGTGAAAGTACCCTTAGATAACCAATTTTCACAAGGCATGGTTCACATCAGCTGGTCCTTTTTATGAACAGCAAATGTTTGCGTGTCTTTTATCAAAGTAGCTCTAAACTACACCTCCAATAACTAAAATTTAATTCATTGGAGTCCAGGTGTGCAAACTACTGACTCCAATTAGCTTTCATTGAAGTAATTAACCTAGGAGTTCACTTACCTTTTCCTACATCGCTGAGTATTTAATAAAAAAGTGTTTTCAATAAAGACACAAGAAATTAGAGTTATTTGTGTGTTATTGTGTTTGTCTATTGTTGTGACTTAAATGAGGATTAGATTACATTTTATGGCAAATTATGCAGAAAAAAAAAAACCGTTAATTCCAGGAGAGTCAAATACTTTTTCTTGCCACTGCATTTAAAGAGATGGCCAATGGACAGGCAGCACTTACAGCAGCAAAAGAGATTTTTCAGGTAAGCTCATATTGTATTAAAAGAACCATTGTTTGTATTGCTATGCTGATGTTAAAAAATGGAAAATAGTACGTTTTGACCATAGACCTCAAAACTAAAGAGAAAGAGAAGGAGAATAAGGGAAAATTAATGAACACATGAAAAAAAAAAAAAAAATCAAGAATGGACATATGTAAAAGGAAGAACACGAGTAAGGTTTTACCTATAACAAACCTTACATGAATACTATAAAGAGGTTTGAATACACAGTATTAACTCTTAGAGCAGATGAAATCCATAAAGACATGCCAAGATAAAAATGGATAATCTTATATGCACACCTAAATCTCAATGCTCATATGGATCTAACTGTATTTAAGTTGACATGCTACTGGATCCAGATATCCCATTGTTAACGAACCATGCCACTTACCTGTTAGCAAAATGGCTGCCAGTTTGTTTTTATTCTGCCAGAATTTTACTAGAGGAGCCACACTGCCAGAGGAATACTCTTCTTTCCTCTGTAATGGTGCAGTACAATGATTTACATTATTAACAGGATGTGCATTATCCACCACCAAAAGATTTGACTGGTTGGAGTGGATGTAAACCCGAAATGTTATTTTAATTTAGGCTTGTAACTTGTACAGTATAGGATTTCATATCATCTGTGCCCAGTCTTGCCATGAAGAGTTAATCCAGCTCTGAGCAATCCTCTTATCTTTTTTCAGTGAGGGAAAAACTGACAGACAGAGAAATATCAGTCAGTTCTTCCCCCTTGCTGTGAGTGACAGGTGATTTACATATCTCTCATGCACAAGCCTGAGAGAGGCATTCTGTGTACTTCTCATCCCCTCCTTCTTAGTTCTCCAGCCCTCCCAGGATTGGCTGCTCCACACCTCAGCATGATTGGGCATGCTGAAGTCATGCAGTGACCTTTCTGGGTTTTGACTGGATGTTAGTGATCATAGCTGAAGTTCAGTGCAAGAAATACACACAGGAGAAAATTCATGTTGGGGAGTGTAGAGGTGGGCGGGGAGTCTACTGACATCACGACTCCACCCACCGAGCTCTTGACAACAGACCCACCCACAGAATCTGCAGTTTCTTGAGTCTTGGGCTTATAACAGACAGAGGGGAGACATTTGACAGGCAAGGATACATGCAGGAGGCATGTATATCCTTATAGATCAGCATAATGGCAGTAGTTTAGTAGTTTAGAAAGGATGAGAGTGGGTTTACATCCACTTTAACTTCAACAGTCAAAATACTTGGAGGATAAAGTACAGTGCACATCCTGTCAATGAGGCAAAATTTTGCAAAAGGCTCACCTTAAATAAGGGCGTTAGAATAACAGCGCCAGCGCTGCCAAATTCAAAAGCTGTAAGAAGCTGTGGAAGGATTTTATGGCGACAGAAATCTTCAGGAAAAGAGTCTAGATTTTCACTCAGCTGCTCAAAAAAGGTCTGTCGTTCAGCCGGGTCTTTAATCTGGTCAAAATAAAATGTGTGAAACAATTACGAACAATCAAATTTACAGTTAAACAGGTACATTAAAAAAAAACTCTTAAGCAAGGCCAAACAACTGATGCTACAAAATAGTAACTGAAGAATAAAATTAAAGCGGACCGTGAACCTAAGCGGCAAGGGCTGTGTATTCAATATGCTGCCCCTCTCCTCCCCCTTCATAAAATACTTGAAAGTGCTACTAAAACAAACCCATGGGAATGAGGGGAGAAGGTTTGGGATTTGGTCAGCCTTGGTGTTAATAGGCTGATCATCAATGGCAATATACAGAAGATATGAATACCACGCCCCATTTGTCCATGAGCCCACCAAGCAGTAGATAGAGATGGCTTTCAACTTCTTGTCAGAAGAGTCTTTAACTCCTTCACTGCCAAACCGTTTTTGCACACGTTTAAAAAAATTGTTCTAGCCCATGGGACTACGTAAAACCCCCAAAACATTATATGTTTTATGAAAGCAGAGACCCTGGAAAATAAAATGGTAGTTCCAATTTTTAATGTCACACGACATTAGCGTAAAGTCTTATCAAATGTACAATTTCTGTAAAAATACCATAAAGTTATTATCCAATTTTATTGGTAAAACTTAAAGATGGGGTTGCGCCGGGTAAATAAATACTTAACAAGTTAAGTCTTAAAATTGCCCCCACACCCTTGAAACAGTGACAAACTCAGTACCCTTAATTTTCCACAGATTATGCCAATATTATTTATATAGCACCAACAGTGTAAGCAGCGCTTTACAACATGAGGGCAGACAATACAATTCCAATACAATTAAATACAATAGGAATCAGGACCTGCTCTTCAGATGCTATGGAAGGTATTTTATTACAGGTACTTACATAGCACCGTCAATTTACTTGTTTTAAACTTTTTTTTTATTTTTTACATTTCTTCGGCTGCTTCCTGGCCTAGGCCAAATAATGTCATACGTCCCATGAGACTTAATAGGCATCTTTATTTCTTTCATCTGAGGGAGGGGAGGAAAAGACTTTCTCAGATAAGCACACCCTTCTTCATGCATGCCTGGCCTAAGGGCAGATGGATTCCAGAAAGTAAACGCTACATAAACCATCAAATTAGGTCTGGTTTTGGGGGGGGGGGGGGTCTCCCGCAGTTGTAGGAAGACCACCTTTTCGGGCAAATTCCACCGGTTTACAGAGCGGAAATCTCCATCTCCTGCTTACCCGACGTGGCCGAGTGACACACGAGGTCCCACCTCCTGGACCAGCTGAGCCATCTATCATATGAGCCGACCTGGCTGGTACAGGAGGCGGGACCTCGGGTTGTCACTCGGCCACGCCAGCTGTAAACCGGCTACGGCAGCTCTCCTTTTCAGATGCCTGGGCACAGCCAGGTAAGGCTGATAGGATGGGGCCGGCACTGATGATGAGGCTGCATTAATGGGCACTGATGGCTGGGCACCGGCGAGGCTGCACTGAGGGGCACCAGCGAGGCTGCCCCTCAATGCAGCCTCACCAGTGCCCCTCAATGCAGCCTCACCAGTGCCCCTCAATGCTCTCCTGAACCCAGAAATCTGTGTATTACGCTCTCCTGAACCCTGTGTTATGCATTCCTGGTTTTATTGAACAATGTCCCTTTAAGACCCTCCTACTGTACAATTTGGTCACACCCACACTATGACATGGCATTCTCTCTCACAGGAAAGGGGGGGGGGGGAGGAAGTCCCTGCTCCTATTTTCTGAGAAGAAAAGCCCTGGGCCCAGCCGCCCAAAAAGAAGAGGCCATGCATGGAAAGCAATGGGCCGACAAGGTGAGATCTCCCCTGGCCTGACCGGTCCTGCATTCTGCATGTGCCTCCTGGGCTGGGTGGCGAGATTAATAATGAGAAACACGGGCAGTCCTAATGGAAGCCAGATATTCAGCTTCTGTAGTGTTGCGTTAGGGCTGCACAGATGTACCCTTCAACCTCACCTCAGGGTGCGTCATGCAGAACTCTTATGGAAGCCTGGGACTTCCATAGCATTCACCTCAGGGCACACGCCAATGCACAGCCCTTGAAGTCCACCAAAATCCTCAGCACCAGGCCCATAATGCTCTTAATCCGGCCCTCTGGATGTGTATGCACAGACACTAACGATATATCCCTGTCAGTGTCGAATCATCAATAACAGGAGGGCAGCAGGAAATTCTAAAAGGTGGTGGTTCAGGTATAACGCCCAGCAGCCACACTACACAATAGTCTCAACTGAAGGAAAGAATCGGTGAGAGATTTTAGTGGTGGTTTGGGCAAAAACAATACCAAGCAGTACTTGGTTGCTCCTCAGTTGCTAAAAGCACCATTAAAGTTCCCCAAGTAAAGTGACAGCTACTTCTGTAGCAAATTACACATACAGTATACACCTCAGGTGCAACACAGAAAAACATGCTATCCACTTACAACAGTGTGTCACCAGAGACAGGAATTACTGCCGCAACAGTTTAGCAAGGAATTCACAGATTTACTGACCTAACCCGAAAAGAGTAATTTGCTTTCTGAAAACACAGATGGGTTGCCACTGGCAACCACAGGTCCAAAAAAAAACATCAGAATACCTAATAAACTAGGAAAACCTTGGCTAACTGGAAAGACTTCCTGGATTTTTAATATTTGGCCTTCATCTACCAGTAGCTGTTGATGATAGAAAGTAGGATTTTTATAACAGCTTACCTGTAAAATCCTTTTCTTGGAGTACACCACGGGACACAGAGCTAGTCATTACATAATGGGTTAAGGGTCACCAGCGGTGATTGGACACTGGCACAACCAATGGAAGACAGTTCCCCTCCATATAACCCCTCCCATCAGGGAAGTACCTCAGTTTTGTAGCAAAGCAGTAAGGTTCCCATAAGAAGGGGGGGGGGGACCTCTGTGTCCCGTGGTGTACTCCAAGAAAAGGATTTTACAGGTAAGCTGTTATAAAAATCCTACTTTCTTTATCGTACACCACGGGACACAGAGCTAGTCATTACATAATGGGACGTCCCAGAGCAATGCTCATATGAAGGGGGGGGGGAGACACAGATCAAACAGGCCGCTTGCGGACCAGAAGCCCTATACTGCTGCCTGCAGCACACTTCGCCCGAAGGCGGAATCCTCATGTCCTTTCACATCTATTTGATAGAATTTGGAAAATGTGTGGACTGAAGACCAAGTTGCAGCTTTACAGATATGAGCCATCGAAGCCTGGTGGTGCACTGCCCATGAAGCACTTATCGCCCTGGTAGAGTGCGCCTTAACAGAAAAAGGAGGAGTCCTGTTTTTTAAACCATAAGCTTGAACAAATACTTGTCTAATCCACCTGGAAATGGTGGATTTTGATACCGCTTGGCCCTTCTTGGGACCATCTGGTAAAATAAACAAAACATCTGTTTTACGTATCTGAGCGGTTGCTTGCAGATACACCCTTACCGCTCTCACTAGATCTAGAGAGTGTAATAATTTTTCCCCCGCCGTCCGCGGGTTTGGAAAAAAGGAAGGCAGAACAATGTCTTGATTCAAGTGAAAAGCCGACGCCACCTTAGGCAGAAAAGCCGGATGGGGTCGTAGTACGATTTTGTCCTTGTGACAAATTAGATAAGGCTCTTTACAAGAAAGAGCTGCTAGCTCTGATACTCTCCTAGCAGAAGCTATAGCAATCAGAAAGGCCAACTTCCTACTCAATATAATTAAAGGAATATGGCGAATAGGTTCAAAAGGTTGCTTTTGCAAAACGGACAATACCAAATTCAAATCCCATGGACACAAGGGAGACCTAACTGGAGGATTTATCCTCAGTACCCCCTGAATGAATGTCCGAACTAGGGAGTGAGATGCCAATGGTCTCTGAAAGAAGACTGATAGAGCCGATATTTGCCCTTTGATGGTGCTAAGGGCTAATTTCATATCCACTCCTAACTGGCAAAAAGCAAGAATCCTGCTTATTTCATATTTCAGAGGATTCCAACTTCTGGATTCACACCAGGAAACGTATGCTTTCCAGACTCTATGATAGATGAGTCTGGAGGCTGGCTTTCTAGCATTAATGAGCGTAGAAAGAGCCGGACCAGAGACCCCTCTCTTTTTCAAAATGTGGGTCTCAGCAGCCAGGCCGTCAAATTTAGCCTTTGTAAGGAAGGGTGGAATACTGGACCCTGTGACAACAGGTCGTGTCGAAGTGGAAGCTTCCAGGGCCTTCCTATCGCCATTTTTACGATCTCGGCGTACCAAGGCCTCCTGGGCCAGTTTGGGGCCACTAGGATTACTGGTATTCCCTCCTCCTTGATCCTGCGAAGCAGTCTTTGTAGAAGAGGGATCGGAGGGAATGCATAGATCAGTGAGAACTGATTCCATGGAGTTATTAGAGCGTCTGTCCCGTAGGCTAGAGGATCTCTCGTTCTGGACACAAAGTTGTCCAATTTCTTGTTGAACCTGGAAGCTAGCAGGTCTACATCTGGGTTTCCCCATCTCAGACATATGGCCTGAAAGATCTCTGGGTGAAGAGACCACTCTCCTGGTAGCAGCTGCTGACGACTCAGGTAGTCTGCTTGCCAGTTTTCTATCCCTGGAATGAAGATTGCAGAGATGCAAGGTACATGCTCTTCTGCCCATGCCAAGATCCGGTTCACCTCTCTTTGGGCTGCCCGACTGCGGGTGCCTCCTTGGTGATTGATGTAAGCTACTGCAGTAGCATTGTCGGATTGAACCCGAACTGGGTAGCCCTGCAACCTGTATGTCCAGGTTTTGAGGGCTAGATATACTGCCCGGATCTCTAGCACGTTGATGGGCAGGATCCCCTGAGTCTTGGCCCAGGTTCCCTGGGTAGAAGCCTCCTCGAATACTGCACCCCAGCCCGATAGGCTGGCATCCGCAGACACCACCTTCCAGGCTGCTGGGAGGAAGCACTTTCCCTTCCGTAAATTCTTGGCTTCTAGCCACCAATCGAAGCTGTGGTGTACTTGTGAGGACAGGCGCATGGGTATATCCAGAGCTTGGCTCTTTCTGTTCCAGGAGGCTAAAATATTGCCTTGAAGTAGTCTCGAATGAAACTGGGCGTAAGGGACCGCCTCGAAGGAGGCTACCATCTTTCCCAATAGTCTCATGCAAAGGCGAATAGACGGCCTCTTGTTTGCTTTGACCTTGTGGATCAGGTCTTTCAGAGACTGTATCTTTGGCTCTGGCAGGTATACCCTGTTTTGGGCTGTATCTATGATCATGCCCAGGTACACTATCCTTCTTTGGGCCTGGAGAGAGGATTTTTGTAAGTTTATAATCCATCCTAAATGCTCCAGGTATCCTACTGTAGTGTCTACAGCGTGATCCAATCCCTCCTTTGACTGATCTATTAATAGTAGATCGTCTAGATAGGCTGTTACCGCAATGCCCCGTGTTCTCAGGTTTGCTAAAAGAGGAGCTAGCACCTTTGTGAATACTCTGGGCGCGGTGGCTACACCAAATGGCAGGGCCACAAATTGAAAGTGGCGATCTTCTACCGCAAACCTTAGGAATCTTTGGTGAGCAGGGAGGATTGGTATGTGTAGATATGCGTCTTTGATATCTATGGACGCCATGAATTCTCCGCCTTTTAAAATAGCGACCACGGATCGAATCGTTTCCATTCGAAAATGGCGAACGTTCAGAAACCGGTTTAGAGATTTTAGATCCAGGATGGGTCGGACTTCTCCGTTCGGTTTTGGAATCACAAAGAGGTTTGAGTAAAAACCTGAACCTCGCTCCTTTTGGGGTACCTCTGTAACCACACCTTGAGCTATTAAGTGATTCAAACCTTTGAAGAAGGATCCTCTTTTTTGTGGATCCTTGGAGAGTCTTGAACTTCGGAATGGAGAAGATGGGATCTCTCGAAATTCCAGTTTGTACCCTGAGGATATTGTGGATACCACCCATTTGTCCTGGGTTTCTGTCCGCCAAGTCGCTGAGAACTGACGAAGCCTTCCCCCCACTCGGCCGAGCAGGGGCGCCCCTTCAATGAGAGGTTTTGGGGGCTTGCTTATTAGCTCTTGAACCCCACGGCTTCTTGTTCTTCTGAGCCTGTTCTTTGGCTTTTGTGGGCGGCTGAAAAGGCCGTTGCCACTGGCTGGAGTCCGATTTCCCGGGAGCTGGGGAGAGAGTGCGTTTAAAACAAGGTCTCTTGTTTTTCTTTTTCTCAGGTAAAAGTGTCGTTTTACCACTTGATATCTTTTGGATATATCTTTCTAAATCTTCCCCAAAAAGGCGTTCGCCATGGAACGGGAAACTTGCCAACAACTTTTTGCATGGGGCTTCCGCTGACCAATGCTTAAGCCAAAGTACTCTGCGCATCTGTACCAGCTGGAGTGTAAGGCGTGATGCCTGTATGATAGAATCTCTCATGGCATCCACTGTGAAGCATAAGGCTTTAGGCAAATTCTCCCAATTTTTAGCCTGCTCTGAAGGCAGCTCCTTCAGCCCCTGCTTTACCTGTTGGCTGACGACCTGACACATACCGACTGCTGCTACTGCAGGTTGGATAATTGAGCCGGCCGAAAGGAAGGAGGATTTCAGTAGGGATTCCAACTTCTTCTCAGAAGGATCTTTAAACACTTGTACATTATCCACTGGACATGTCAGGTTTTTATTTACACAAGAAATAGCCGCATCTACCGCAGGCAGGCTCCATTTCTTTAAAAAAATTTCCTCCATAGGATAAAGAATGTTAAACTTTTTTGGAGGTGAAAAACGCTTATCTGGATGTTGCCAGTCTGCGTACATTAGATCCTCTAGTAACGGATGAACCGGGAAGGAGCATGCACCTTGCAGGGATCTTAATGATCCTAGGGAGGAGACAGGTGATTCTGTTACCTCCAAAGAGGGTAACTTAAATGCAGATCGCACGGCTCCTGCATAGCATTGTACCTGTGACTTTAAAATCTGGGATACCGAAAAAGGCTCATCCGATATCCCTGATCCGTCTGACTCCTCATCCTCTGCTGATGTAGCCTCCTCCTCATCCTCCTCCTCCTCAGGTACTTCTGAAGGGAGGTCCAATACTGGAGGAGATCTGCTTCGCTTATTGTCCTTTTTAGAGGATTTAGGGATTAAGGTAGCAATTTTCTCCTCCAGATTATTTAGGGCAGCTGATAAAGTGTCCTCAGTGACATATGCAGGCCCAGGCTTCACTGGGGAAGCCGCCATACCTGACAGAGGTAATGGCTCATCCTGTACAGGTGCATTTGGCAACACAGGAGAGGAAGGTACCGAGTCAGCACAGCTAGAGCCTCCTGTCTCAGGCGGCGGTGCTCTTTTATCTCTTTTTGTCCGCATTACTTCCCCTGGAAGACTTACTGTTTAGACAAAATACAAGGTACCTAAATGCATATACTACCGTGTTCAGTTTAGCAAATACATTAAGTATGCAACTTTTAACACATAACAATGCATAACATGGATGTCTTCAAGAAGTACCCAGTCCAACCACATGGAGTCTTACGTCCCTGTATAGCTGCTGTGTTTCTCTGCCAGGAACAAGAGAACTAACTAGCTTGCTTGCTGCTGCAGTGCTTCTCACACTGACAGTCTTTTAAATTTGGCGCCGTTTCTGTGCCTGCGCGCGCCACGTGCCCGCCTTCGGCCCCCCCCTCCGATAAAGCGCGCTCCCGCGCGCGGCCTTTAGCGCTATGGTGGTGGCCATAGTGAGAGAGGACTCTCATCAGCCCCTGTTCCCACTTACCTGCATCTGCAGGTGTCTGTGTCGGCCACCAAAAGGAGGAGCGGGGTGCCCAAGCAAACTCAGCAGCGGAGGTGACGAGCAGTGTACTTCGCCGAAGCCGACACTGAACAGAGTGAGGTGAGTATATTCAGCTCTTTACTCCCCCCAGTGGTGGAAAAAAAGAAGACATCCACTTCTTGAAAAAAGGTCCCAACCTAGTTATGGACCTTCTAATCTTACCTTATCCACGCCGCAGGTTTTTCTGCTGAAAGTTTTCAGACAGATACCTAACTTCACCCTTCACGGTGGGCTATGTGTGCCAACCTTCAGGGATATGGGTTCCTATTTAAAGGATACCTCTCCCCTGGGCCTTGTACAAGACTCTTACCAGGACTTTATAGCGAAATAGCGAAAGTGCTGGATCTTAGAGCCCAGTCCTCCGAAGAGAGACATTACAGGCGACGCCTCATGGATGAGGCCCGGATCCCATCCAGATTCGGCTTAACTTGTAGGCGTCTTGGATGGATCCGAAAGCATAGCTCTTTAACCCCCAGAGGGTCTCTTTGGTAGAGCTTTCCTTTAGCACCTCCTAACGCGTCCAACACCTTTCGACACTGGCGAAAAAACTGAGGTACTTCCCTGATGGGAGGGGTTATATGGAGGGGAACTGTCTTCCATTGGTTGTGCCAGTGTCCAATCACCGCTGGTGACCCTTAACCCATTATGTAATGACTAGCTCTGTGTCCCGTGGTGTACGATAAAGAAAACAAACAAACAATTCAAGCAAACAATATAGCAGAAGGGAAAGAAACACCCATTCTCCTAAGGATACTAAGGCAGGTTGAACGAAAAGAAAAAAGACCCAATTCCCTCATCCACACATTTGTGGTGGATGGGGAAATCACTCCCGTTGAGTAATTGTGTTCTGACAGCAGGGAGACTTCTGATCAATTGGGAAAAACACGACAGGGCGGTTGTACAAAAGAAGATCGACTTCTGTACAACCACTGTCAGCACGGTCCCTGCTGGAATGGCCAAATTTGAATTCATGTATAGGCTGCTTAAGTGAAACTGAAGTGTAAGTTTGGAAAAGTTATAGCCTCAAGAAGGCTGGCCTTTAGTTTTCTATAGGCTTGGTGTTCATTTCTCTTGTAGGCAGCAGTAGAATTCTAGGTTGCTTATTACCAAGTTTTGTTCCTCAATGGATAATAGAGAAAAACTGCATAACTTTAGTCAGAAAATTTAGTCCTGCTGGATCACTTCAGACTGGCCCCTTTTGCAGATATAGCTATGTAAAACGTTTAAAATAAGTACCAATACTATTTAACATCCAGTAATACACTGTTTTACCCTGCTCTCCACATGCTCAGTTGCCCTCTATTTTTTGGCACTGCTGAATTTGGGGCTGCATTGAAAATCAGGGCACTGATGATCAGTGCCCTGTCACAGGATAGCCGGTTATTGGCTTTCCTTTCCTCAGACAATGACAGCACTGAGGAAAGGAAATGTTGATAACCAGCATTTGTTTACATGTGATTGGACACAGCTGATCACATGGTAAAGGGCTGTTATGATTGGCCCTTTCTCGACCTGTGACCAGCTGTGTCTGAAGGACACAGCGATCATAGAGCGTGCCCGGGGGCACGCAGGGGGGCAGGGTTCTGGGAGGACCTCAACAGACACCCTCCTGGATACGTGCGACCCCGCTGTACCCGTCATTCAGCTATAGCGCGGTCGGCAAGAGGTTAAAGCGTAATTAAACCCTGCTAATCTTTACAACCAAGTAAGCTGCTTCTGTTTGATCTGCAACTGCCATGGTGCTGCGCATGTTATCAGTTATGACACCAGCCATTAGATGGTTTGACAGTTTGGTTGAGGACCCAAGAAAAATGTGACAGTTAGCAATCCCGGTGTTCTATCAATATGGGTCCCCCATCAGATAGTGCCCAGCCTGGACTGCGCAGGCGCAGTGCATGCGCAATTGGAGCCAACGAAAATCTCAGAAGATGAACAGGTTCATCAGCTGTAGACGGAGCATGCGCAATCAACACGCCGCTCACTCCCGATGCTCAGGGCTGGTTATAGGGGCGGATGCTTTTCTCAAAAGGGCAGATGTATGGGGTACCCATCTCGATAGTTGTATGGTTATAAGAGGCCGCATGATGGCCAGTGCTTTAGCACTGGCCATCATGCGGTGTTCTATCGAGATGGGTCCCCCATACATCCGCCCCTTTGAGAAAAGCATCCGCCCCTAAAACCAGCCCCGAGCATCAGGAGCGAGCTGCGTGTTGATTGCGCATGCTCCGTCTACAGCTGATGAACCTCTGTTCATCCTCTGAGATTTCCGTTGGCTCCGAATGCGCCTGCGCAGTTCAGGCTGGGCACTATCCGATGGGGGACCCATATCAACAAGACACCGGCATTCCAGGAATGCAACTGTTTTTTTAAACCATTAAATCAATGGGTTTAGTTGCGCTTTAGGATTTACTGCTATTTAGGGACTCTGGGCTTCAGCAAAATGGCAGCCTATAGCAAGAGAAACATGAAGAATGCTGGAGGCAATTAACAGCACACACACACACAATACATTTTGGTAGCATAATTATTAATGTGGAATGTATGTTCACTGCTAAAAGAATTTTTTTTTACCAAGTAGTTATAGGTAAAGTTCAGGTTTTAGAAAAAATAAAAAAAGTTGTTTTAGCCCTCGTTCACATTGGAGCGATTTCTCATGCGATTCGCAGCCTATTTCCGGCAATGGCACCGTTTCAATCGGCGCGACGCCGCCCCGATTTGCAAAAGTAGATCCTGCACTACTTTTGTCAATTTCGGGCTCGACTTCAATGGACATCTGTGCAAGAAGCTGCACAGATGTTTTTCAAGTCGCACTGAAATTGAACGATTTTAGATGAAGTCGCACAATTTTAAAGCCGCGTTCAATGAGAACAAGGGGTTAGGCAGGATCAAGCAGCAATTCTCACATGCAGATCAATGAGGTGCAGATACATTTTTTCAACCAATCAATATTCTGCATTTACCAGTTGATTATAATCCACTGTGTGTCGTTTGTTCCGTTTCGAATAAGACAACTGACAACACCCTCTGAGTGCGGACTGTTACAGCAGACCTCTTCTAATCAATAAACTGCCATTGCTAATTAAATGTGTATTTGAAAACAAAATAAACTTACTTACATGCCTCTTTAGTCTTTTAGTCTTTGCCCAATCCCATTTATCCATCTAATCCTTGCTGTGAAACCCCTACCACCTACAGCTGCACGATTCTGGGAAAAATGAGAATCACGATTTTGCTTAGAACAAAGATCACGATTCTCTTCCGATTCTTTAAAATGGTCAATTTAAAAAAAATAAAAAAATTTGCTTGTCGTTTACTTTTTTTATTTTTGCATAATTTTCTTATTTTTAATATTTTTTTTCTTATTCTTTACTTTTTAATTACTTTATTTTATTAAATGTAATTATTATTTCTTTTTTTTATCAACTTTTTTTCACTTAACTTTATTGCTATCACACAGGAGAAAACAATTCCCTGTGTGAAAGCAATTGGAGGAGACAGGTTCTCTTTATTGACCCTGTCACCTCCAAAAACAGGAGTCCTAGCACTAGCACTGTGCTAGAACTCCTGTCACAGCTCTCCCCTCTCACTGTGTCCATCCCCCCCCCCCCCTCCTCCTCTCCCGGAGACAGACTTGGCGGGAGGAGGGGGGGGGAGGATGGAGTCCCGAAGACAGAGCCAGCCAAGTGTGGTATGTGGGGGGGGGGGGGGAGGGGAGGACGGACGGCAGCACGCATTTTCTGCTAGAAAGCAACTCACCGCCTGTATGTTGAAACTGTCTCCACTCTGCTCGCACACAGCCCCGCCTCCTCCTAACCCTGCGCTGTGATAGACAGAACACATCCCAGCATTGGACCCACATTCTGTCTATCACAGCGCAGGGTTAGGAGGAGGCGGGGCTGTGTGCGATCAGAGCGGAGACAGTTTCAATGCATCGCGCTCTATGATACGTTTGCGTTCCACGCTGGTTACGTGGAACCGGCGGGGATTTAAGAAAATCGCGGTCATCCAGCCTGGAGATCGCGCGGGGGGGTGAATCGAGATTGCGATCTTCAAACGATTAACCGTGCAGCTCTACTACCACCATTTAAAAATATATATATATATATATATATATATATATATATATATATATATATATATGTCACCTGTAGCCAGCTGCTTCTGTTCCCTGAGCTGGCCAACAGATAACACCTGTACCAAATTTCCTGCATGCGCAAAGCTGCCAGCTACTGCTCGTCGGGGAGAGGGGAGCCTTCTCAATGTTTATCAGATGAATGTGATGCGTTTTCATTTCAGAGCTGCACATATCTTTTTTGTTGAAAAGTAGGGGTGGATAGGTTCACTTTAATTCATATATATGTATAGCAACCTGCATTTTATTCTTCAAAATGTTTTTAATTCGAAGAGGAAAGACTTCACAAAAGCCAACGCATTGTCAAACAGTAACTGACCTGTATCTCTTCCAGAAACAAATTGGTTTCCACAAAGCTGTTGCAGAAGAACCCACCAGGGGCTCGACAGTTCTGGAGGAATCGTGCCGGGTTGGGGCGGACTTTAGGGTTGGCACCAACGAGTTCACAATAGTGAGGCACCAGTGATTTAGGGATCTGTAGATAGAAAGCACAATGATATATAGCTGTGTATAGGAGAAAGAAACATGTGAAAACTGAAAAAAAAAAAAAGACCTTACTGTAAATATATAAAAATAAATTAATTTTGTAACTACACTCCTTATCATGAAGTGGAACTTCATTGCTGCATCTATTCCCCCCCACCCCCACACATGTCCTCCTTCCACGACTAAATCTTGCGAGGTCTGGTACGTGCCCAGGTGTAACGCTGGTTTTTGACAGGGAATTCGGGACCTGGAAGAGACTGTGGCACATATGCGCACACACATTACCATGTATGGGCACCCTAGTTGCCGACAATGTTTGTATGCATGCTCAGAAAACTCAGCACGTGCCTAGATGCACAGCTGTGACATAGCAACCCCGGGAGGCAGCAGGCATGGCCTAGGCCAAATACCAGAAGTGCTGCCTTGCAGTACAAGAAAAAAAAACTCGGGTCCCATGCCAGCGCTCCTGGCCCCTCCCCTCCTGTTGAGTGCCCCCATAGCAAGCAGCTTGCTATGGGGGCACACGAGTCGAGCCTTAGCAGCTCTGTGTGTCCATTCAGACACGGAGCCGCAGTTCGGCCCTGTCCCCTCTCTCGCCTCATTGGCTGACTGACTTTGATTGACAGCAGCGGGTGGCAATGGCGCCGCTGCTGTGTCTCAGCCAATCAGGAGGGAGAGTCCTGGACGGCCGAGGCACTCATGCACATCGCTGGATCGAGATGGGGCTCAGGTGAGTATTAGGGGGCTACTGCACACCAAAGGTTTTTTATCATAAAAGCGGAGTTCCACCCAAAAATGGAACTTCAACTTTAACCACTCCTCGCCCCCTTACATGCCACATTTGGCATGTCATTTTTTTTGGGGGGGGGGGGCTTCATGTCCCACTTCCTCCTTCCACCGCTTAGGCGACTCATCATATCGCCTAAGGCGGCCCCTCCCTGTAGGCGATCACCTGGGACACGCGACAGGTCCCTGGCGATCGCCGGCGGAGGGGAGCGACGTTCCGGGCGGCCGCGTCGCTGGACAGTGGAGCAGGTAAGTGTCTGTTTATTAAAAGCCAGCAGCTACACTTTTTGTAGCTGCTGACTTTTAATAGACATAAAAAAGGCTGGAACTCCCCTTTAATGCATAGAAAAAAAAAAGATAAAAAACCCTTCTGTCTTTACAACCCCTTTAAGGCATACAATATATGTGTTTCTTTGGCTACAAAATGCAATGGTGCAAAAGGCAGAAACCAAATGCAGCCAATCAAATTTTAGTTTACTGAAAACGTTGATTGGTGGCTATGGGTTATTGTGCTTTGTATGATGCTCTTGCCTCAGTAATTAAGCAGTCTCTAGTCTTCCTTGTCTTACTTTGCAACATAATTGTATCCCTTGCATGGAAAGAAGTCTCCACTTTTACCATACAATGTGTGTAAGCCAAGAGTCACAGCATGTGTAAAAAGAGCCATGACAGATAACAAAAGGAATTGGAACAATTCTACATTTCATATACTATACTTTACACTGACCTTTCCGAGGGAACGCAGAGCAGTTGGGCGAGAGAGAGGGCCATTAAAGACCTCCCATATCAAACAACCAAGGCACCACATGTCAGCTGACCTGTTACAGAAACGTCACTTTGTCAAAAATGGGACCAGATCATATAATTCAGCAGATATATTTGAGAGACAGTACAGTGTTTCCACTTACCACTTCTCTCTAGATGTTTTTAAGCGGTCTGACTTCTCAGGGGGATTGTACTTCTCCAGCTCAGGTCCTTTTTTGGGTGCACTTTCCTCACTACCCGCTGGGTACATATAATCCAGCCCCCCCAACTTCCACTCCCCTGCCCGGTCCACAAACACTGATGACATATAGACATTATTGTGAATGAGGTTACCGTCATTGACCAGGAAACTGAGCGCTTTCTAGATTCAAACAAAAAGACACAAGTGTTATTTATGTGAACATATACCAATATCAATGAATCAATTGATATGAAAAAACAGAAAACAGACAATATCTTTATGCTTTTATTTTTCTTAAAGCTGTCAACCAAGTTTGGAAAAATTTGCTGGCTCCTAGACTGGCTTGCCTAGCATTTAAAATTGCCCACCCCTGACAAGCTGGCTGAATCCACAGCTGTATGGATAAATACACATAACCCATTGATGACATGTGCACTGGGTGCAGAGGGTGTGCAATCCGGGCAGTGTGCAATTCCCAGTATACATGTAAACAATGGGACTGGTATATATGCCCATCCAGCCACAGCTTCAGGCAACCTGTCATTGATTTGTAGGTGCGTCCACCTTCATTCCTTGGCAGAGAAATACACCCGATCGTTTTCTGTGTGGGTTGCATGCAGCTGTGTGCAGGAGGCTTTTCTTATGGTTCACATCTGTGCAGGTTGTTGTTGATGCACTTTCCCAGTGCGTTTTGTGTTTTCACACACGTATTTGGTGCGTTTTTAATACGTTTTTGGTAGGCGTCTGTTGTCTTGCAGGAAAAATCAGCAAGCACTGCGTTTTTGATGCGTTTGCATTGAGGTCTATGGAACCAAAAACGTAACCTGCTGCAGCCAAAAAAGTTCCTGACCTATTCCAAAAAACGCACTGGTGGAAAACACACAGATGTGAACGTGACCCATTGGACACCACTTTAAAAGGACTGTAGTGCGTTTCTGCAAAACTGAAAACGCACTGAAAAAAAAAAAAAGACATAGGTCTGAACCAGGCCTTACATACAGGGTCGTCTAGTAGCAGTGCACCCTGAAGGGACAGGTTTAGCAGCTAGCCCTTTGTCCCTGAACGATCAGGCCCCTAAATGTAGTACTTCATTTAAAAAAAGGCATATGGGAAGGGCAAACAACTTTTATGCCTCCAAGATCACTTTTCCTGTGTTTAGATGTTTCTGCTTTAAATGAGTGTGTTAAGCCAGGTTTAGATGCATTTAGAATGTTTAATCAAATCCTGGATGCACAAAATTATATTTTCTCTAAAAGCAGCTACTGTAAACAGACTGCACCAAGAGCCAGGTAAACACACAGTGTGAAAAGCACCATTGAAAAATCATTACATGCATTTATATCAGTTTAGAAATGACCGTGAAATGGTTTGACACTGCCAGTATAAATGAGGTCTTACAGCTTGGACTATTCCCTGCCCCCTGTTTGAAATTTGGCAATGCAGATGGAGCACCAGACTGATGATCTCCTCTTTCACCTCCTGTCAGCATACTCATCCTCCAAGAAGCAATGCCTGTTGCCCAAGTACTGACCCTCCCTCTCCCAGTCTGAGATCTACTGTACAGGGAACAACAAGAGGTTGTAATCAATGCATATTTGTCTTATCAAATGAGATGCAATCAAAAATACTTTTTATGATTTGTAATGAATACATAACTACATTAAATGGTGTTTCTGGTATATTTATCTGGAATTCAGCTTTAAATATAGCAACAGCCCCTCACTCTCAGCTATTCGGATGCACAACTCCAAGACTACCAAAAGGGCTAGCCGCTTTTTGGTGTTTTTTTTTTTTTAAAACCGAGTTCCACCCATTTCTGTGTTTATTAAAAGTCAGCAGCTACAAAAAGTCTAGCTGCTGACTTTTAATAAACACAGACTCACCTGTCCCATTGTCCAGTGATGCAGCCGCCCGAAGGCTCGCTACTCTCCTTCGCCTCTCCGCGGCGCCGGCATTGGAAGTGTGGGTACCCGGCTGAGACAGCTTGTGGCTTCACAGACGGGTGTGGCACTACGCGAGACGCTCTGGCATTCTGAATGGCCAGGCAATCTTCTGGGACCTGTGACATGTCCCAGAAGATTGCAGGGAGGGGGGGGGGGGAGAGGAGAACTTCCGCTCAGCGCCGCAGTGTCAAAACTATGTACCCCCCCACGCCCCCCCCCCCCACACACACAAAAACAAAAAAAAGACATGCCAAGTGTGGCATGTCAGGGGGTCAGGAGTCCTTAAAGCAGACACTTTTGGGTGGAACTCCACTTTAAGCAATGCAGCTCCAGCGTAACAGACTGATTTTAAAGGATGCTAGGCATACAACCTCCAAAAACAAGAAGCTATACGCAGGGCTGAAGCACTTTAATTTGTTTTGCACTACTTCAGAAAAGCAGATCAACAAGGGTCCAGACAAGGCGATTCTTGCAGTTTGCCTGCAAGAGTCCATTAATGGGCTTTAGCAGTGTCTTTTGTGAAAGTGGAAAACCCTATCTAAAGCCTCGTACACACCATTTGTTTTCTTTTGTTAAAAAAAAAAAACTGACAGCTCCGGTCGAAGCTGCTGTACTAACAATCTGATCTTAGTACAGCGATCTCCCCCATTGAGGTATTGTGTTCCGATAGGGGAATGCCCCCCCACCAGAACACTCTGGTCAGCGTTCTTAGCCATTGGCTGATGCGCTGATCGGGAGCCAGCCGGCCGTTGGTTTTCCAGCATGCATGTCCGACAGAAGCCAGCCGAACAGCCATCTCCTGTCAGACCAGCTATCATACACACGGGCCGAATGTCAGCTGGCACATGTGTACTAGGCTTTAAAATGGAATGATGATGAAAACACGTACCACAATTTGGTGTAAACCCCAGGAAATCTCTAATTCACTGATCCCGCCAGAGTCACGCCTGGATTTTATATATGTCCCCAGAGTCGTCACTGGTTCTGTCACTATGTACAAGCATTTATCAGTCTGTGGGGAAAGAAAAAAAGTCTTAGATCAAGTGGACAAAAGGTGGGTTAAATCACAAGTATGTACGGTAACTTCTCTTCTTTTTCTAAAGAACTACTAGCTTATAGACCCTCTGGATATACTACCAACCCCTATACACACACAAACAACTAAACAATGTGATGGCTTTGCCAGAGGAGAAGAGTTTGTTACATCAGATACAGAGATCTTTTTACAGTAGTCCTGGAGAAAACCCCCATCAATGCTCCAATACAGTTCTTTAGTAAACAAAAAATGTGTGGAATGTTCTCCATTTTCTGAGATAATTTCCAATAAGTCAGAGATGATCAATTGCTGACTTCTTGTCACTTCACTAAGTAAGTAATAAAAAAAATTGGAATGAGACATTGACTTTCCTACATATAGATCTATAAAATAATGACTAATGAATAATCATGAATAATCATGAATAATGGGATACCCTGAGAACCATTCTGACAGTAGGGCACATGAATTATTAAATCATAGTCTTTGAAAAACGACATCAGGACAGGTTTGGGCCATTGAGTAGCCAAATATGAAAGAGGACGCAAGACTGAGGCAGAATATATGCTATAGATCTAATAACAGAGAATCATTCAGCAGTCAGAAATCTGATTTTAGAAGCGGTCTTACAGTCTGAATAATAATAATAATAATAATAATAATAATAATAATTTCTTAACACCATAAGAAAGCTGAAGGGACAAATTACCTCTAATCCATCCACATAGGACAGAATATTTGGGTGTCGCAGTGTCTTGATTCTTTTTAGTGCGGATTTCGCTGCTTGCGTCTGTTCATCTGCCCCCGGACGGATATCATAAGTGAATACAGACACTAGGTCACCACCGGCCTGAAGAAGAGAGACATTTATACATGAACATATCTATAAGAAAGGAACCTGCCATTGGACTGCAACGTTGTATAAGAGAAAAATAATATTCTCGTCAACAGGCGAAATTGTTTATATATACAGTGGATATGAAAAGTCTACACACCCCTGTTAAAATGTCAGGTTTCTGTGACAAAAAAAAATGAGACAAAGATAAATCATTTCAGAACTTTTTCCACCTTTAACCACATCCCACCCGGCCACTGCATATATACAGGAAAGTCCCTCAGAAAGAGGGGGATCGTGCCCGCACAGTGGCGCAATCCCGATGCGCTTGTGTCACCCAGACACGGCGCATCTCGGATCGGCAGGAGGACTCTGTGATTAGTCCTCCTGATCACATGACGGCTGTGTCCAATCACACCTGTCATGTGATGTAAATAGAGAGCCGGTTGCTAGACGATTGTCTCTCTTCTCCTCACACAGAAGTTGTCAGTGAGGAGAGCGGATCGCTGTAGCTGGCCAGTGATCAGTGAGTAAGAGCTGTTTTTTTTTTTTTTTACAGCTTTTTACACACCGATCACCAGCCTAGTGTAAACACACAATGTAAAACACACAAAGTTCTCAAAATAGTGTCCCGAAAACACTGTCCCCACACAGTAAAAACACCTGTCCCCCACATATGTAACAGTAAAATAAAAATCGGAGTCGTGAATAAATACCACCAAAAGAAAGCTCTAATTGTTCTAACAAAATTACAAAAATTTCATTTAGGTACAGCGTTTGCATGACCGTGCAATTGTCATTAAAAGTGCAAGAGCGCTGAAAGCTAAAAAAGAAAGAAGGGGATGAAAGTGCCCAGTATTGAAGTGGTTAATGTGAGTTTTGGAGAATGGTAGCTGAAACTCTCGAACTAATAATAGGAGTACGGTTAGGAAAAAATCTGGCTGCATTTCTATTATTTGATATCCCTATCTCAGCAGAAAAATATAAAAAATCCATATTTAGACATCTGATGGTGGCAGCGAGGGCGTGTATCCCTGTCTTGTGGAAATGTGAAAGCCCCCCCATCAAGAGCGCAATGGTTTGCGAGAATTGCAGAAATTCAACAAATAAAGAATCTCACTCTGACAATGAAGGATCAAGATGGGAGATACCGTAAGACATGGGCCCCCTACATGACGTATAGAGAAGAGACAAGAGTTGATGAGTGAGGGAAGACAGCGGTCGGTAGCGGGGGGGGGGGGAATCAAGGCACGGTAATGGGGGCTCCTTTTGTCTAAGGGGGTGGGAGATGGGTGGGGAAGAAAGGGGAAAGAGGAGTTTGTAATACGTTAAGTAGCAATAGAATGTATAGAATCAATAGGATGTAATATAAACGTGGAAATAAGAATATGTATGATTATCTGTATGACTGACTATCTGAAATAATGTTGAGAAACTTATGAAAAAAAAAAGAATTTATAAGAAAAAAATTAAAAATAAAAAGAAGTGGTTAATGTGACCTATAAACTGTACAACTCAGTTGAAAAACAAAACTGAAACCTTTTAGGAGGGACACACAGTAAAGACAGTCATAATCAAGTGGAGAAAATATGGCAGGGCATTACCAAGAACTGGACGTCCCTCCAAAATTGATGAAAAGAGGAGAAGAAAACTGGTCAGAGAGGCTGCCAAGTGGCCTACAGCAACAATAAAGCGGAGTTCAGCCAAATTTTTTTTTTTTTAAGTTAGCAGCTACAAATACTGCAGCTGCTGACTTTTAAAATAAGGACACTTACCTGTCCAGGGCGCCCACGATGTCGGCACCCAAAGCCGATCTGTCCCTCGGCTCTCGGGTGGAGACACAGCCATCTTCAGTAAGGGAATCAGGAAGTGAAGTCTTGCGGCTTCACTTCCTGGTTCCCTACTGCGCATGCGGGACTTGCGCTGCGCGATCCCACTGGCCCCTGCTGTCTTCTGAAGATAGAAGACAGCGGTGGGGATGGAGGAAGCGCTGGAAGTGGCGTAGATAGCCACGGGTGGCTCGACTATCTATGCCCGGAAGTGGGAGCAAAATACCTGCATTAGACAGGCATCTACTCCCCCCTGAAAAGTGCCAAATGTGACACCGGAGGGGGGGGGGGGGGGAGGATTCCGAAAAGCGGAAGTTCCATTTTTGGGTGGAACTCCGCTTTAAAGAACCTGCAGGAATATCTGAATACATACAGTGGATATAAAAAGTCTACACACCCCTGTTAAAATGTCAGGTTTCTGTGATGTAAAAAAAATTAGACCGCAGATGCTGACTTTTAAAAAATGGACACTTGCCTGTCCAGCACGCCCACGATGTCGGCAGACGAGGTCGAGCAATCGCTCAGTCCTCGGATGCTGCTACCGCCATTCTCGGTGAGGGAATCAGAAAGTGAAGCCTTGCGGCTTCACTTACCTGGTTCCCTACTGCGCATGCGTGAGTAGCGTGGCGCGCTGTCACTGGTCCCCGCTCTCTCCTGGGAACAGTGTGTTTCCCAGAAGACAGCGGGAGGGTGACGCGAAGAGGCGTGACTCCCGCGGGAGTCAATACCCGGAAGTGGTGCAAATACCTGTCTTAGACAGGTATCTGCACCCCCCTCCCCCCTGAAAGGTGCCAAATGTGACACCGGGTAGGGGTTCCGAAAAGTGGAAGTTCCATTTTTGGGTGGAACTCAGCTTTAACTGTACAACTCAATTGAACAACAAACTGAAATCTTTTAGGTGGAGGGAAGCAAAAATAAAAAAAATATGGTTGCATAAGTGTGCACACCCTTAAACTAATACTTTGTTGAAGCACCTTTTGATTTTATTACAGCACTCCGTCTTTTTGGGTATGAGTAAATCAGCATGGCACATCTTGACATGGCAGGGGATATAAACAAAAAAACATAACATGGCACAGCTGAATAGTGCACATTAAAGACATATTCGATAGTGGGCGTTATCAGGCAACAACAGCCCTCCGGCCTAGGCTGGGGGTCAACATAGAGCAACTGAGCATTATTGCTCAGAGGGTAATGCCGCGTACACACGATCATTTTTCCCGTCGGGAAAAATTAAATTTTTTCTTTTGGATGGGAAAAACGATCGTCTGTGGGCTTTTTGTCATTTTTCCCCGACGGGAAAAACGGCATTAATCACGACGAGAAAAATTAGAACATGCTCTAATTTTTCTCGTCGTGATTCCCGTCATTTTTTTCTGCGGCAGTTTTCCCATAGGGAAACACTGCCGGGAGCCTGCACACATTCGTTTTTTTCGACCAAGAAAAAAAATGTCATTTAAAACGGCCGTGTGTGTAGGGGAAGAACAAGCTGTTCCTCGTTTTTCACGTCGATTTTCTCAGCGGTGTTTTCATCGTCGAAAAAAATCGATCGTGTGTACGCGGCATAAGGCGTGGAGTAATCCATTAAAATGTGGAAAATAAAACTAATATCAGGGACACAAACAAAATAAAATTGGAAAAAAAACACAAAAAACAAACAAGTGAGTGAGAGAGGGAGAGGTACCCCCAGGTCGGGAAGATAGAGGGGGTCAATTAACGAGGCCTAGGCTGTCTAATTTTTTTTTTTCATCACAGAAACCTGACATTTTAACAGGGGTGTGTAGACTTTTTATATCCACTGTATGTATTCATAAATTAAATTTTTTATCAAAGTAAGTTTACCATAAAGGTGTAATCATCACAAGAGCGGGAGAGAGAATAGTGAGGGGAATCGAGAGAGAAAACAAGACAGCTTTAACCCCGTATCATCCCTTGTTATGAGCACTGGTCACTTATTCAATATAGAACTAAACATTTTATGCACTATATAGATACGTTTTTACATATTGATTCTTTGTATGTTGTTCCCCTAATGTAGGTGAGGATTTAATGCACACTTCATTTTTTTTATTATGAATTAAACCTTTTTATTAGGAATGTGTTTTAAAAGGAAAGTTACATACTGGCCATATATATGTAATATCATCCACTCCAAGGTATATAATATTGATAAGGGATATTGTAGTAAAAAAAAAGCCCAGCATATTATTGTATATGTAGCCTCATTATATTACATTAATAGATAGGGAGGGTTGAATTGGGGTTTAAACAGTTGTGTGGCCCCTCAGTGCCTAAACAAAACCACCCAGTTGAGGTTGTCTACCCCAATAAACAATGAAAGCAAGGCTGCTGTCATGACAGTTTACAGGCAACTCCAGGCTTCAGACTGGGCACGTTTGGGGGAAAATAGGATTGATCAGAAAGTATTTTCTCGTCTGATTACTAATGTTTCCCTAGTGGTAGGCAGCCCTCAATAAATGGGAAGATTTAAAAAAAGAAACAAATACAAAACACTTTGTATACTGGACTTATTTATAGCTCCCCACTGCTTAAAGATTGAAATTCGATCCATGTATGGACTAGCTGGTTGTACTCAAGTCAGTCAGTCAACTATTGTACAACCAGCCTTTCGGGTTTTTCCGAATGATCAGAGCCACAGGCTAAAGCCAGCAACAATGATCATTGTATTCTGCCAGCAGGGAAGGCTCCCCTCTCCCTGGTAGAGTACAATAGCTCAGCTGGAGTGTTTACCCCATCCGCATGGAATGTGTGGATGGGGAATTCGCAATTTTTTTTCCCCCCATTTAAAGAGGAAGTAAACCCTCATAAATATTTTTTTTTTAACCACTTCCATACTGGACACTTAAACACCTTCCTGCCCATACCAATTTTCAGCTTTCTGCGCTGTTGCACTTTGAATGACAATTGCGCGGTCATGGTACACTGTACCCAAACTAAATTTTTATCATTTTGTTCCCACAAATAGAGCTTTCTTTTGGTGGTATTTGATCACCTCTGCGATTTTTATTTTCTGCTAAAAAATAAAAAAAAAAAAAGACCGAAAATTTTGAAAAAAAAAAAGTTTTTTTTGGTTTCAGTTACAAAACTTTGTAAATAAGTTAGTTTTCTCCTTCACTGATGGGCACTGATGGGGCCAGCACGGGTGGGCACTGATGGGGCCGGCACGGGTGGGCACAGATAGGCCGGCACGGGTGGGCACAGATAGGCCGGCACGGGTGGGCACAGATAGGCCGGCACGGGTGGGCACAGATAGGCCGGCACGGGTGGGCACAGATAGGTGGCACTGTACTAATGGATGCCAATCAGTGCCAAACAATAATGCCTGCCAATCAGTGGTGCCCATTGTGGGCACTGATTGGCATCCATTGTGGCACTGATTGGCATCCATTATCCCTGGTGGTCTAGGGTGGCATACCTTATATATCTTTATGGTGTGCTTCCCTGGTGGTCTAGTGGCATCCCTGGTGGTCTAGTGGCATCCCTGGTGGTCCAGTGGGCATCCTCGGGGGGGCTGTGCTGATAATCGATCAGCACAAACCCCCCCTGTCAGAGGAGCAGCCGATCGGCTCTCCTCTACTCGCGTCTGACAGACGCGAGTGAGGAAATCCGATGACCGGCTTTTCCTGTTTACACTGTGATCAGCCGTGATTGGACACGGCTGATCACGTGGTAAAGAGTCTCCGTCGGAGACTCTTTACCTAGATCGGTGTTGCGGGGTGTTAGACTGACACCCCGCAGCAACGATCGCCGCGATGTGTGCCCCCGGGGGCGCGCAGCGGCTCAAAATCCTGAGGACGTCATATGACGTCCTGTCAGGATTTTGCAACCACTTTGCCGACGTCAATCCGCTATAGGGCGGGCGGCAAGTGGTTAAACTAACCTGCAAGAGAAAGGCATAATGAGCTAGTATGCACAGCTTATTATGTGTCACTTACCTGAGATCGAAGCCCCCGAAGTCCACCTCGGTCCGTCCACCGCCACGTCCCCTCGTCGCTAGTTCCGGGTATCGCCGCTCTGATTGGCCGGAGCGGCGATGACGCCAAACGCAGGCCGTCAATGTCCCATTCATGACCCCTGCCTGCTAGTGCGCATGACATCGGCGCTATTTTTAAAAGCTAATAACCTACACGGTTAAAAGGAGATATTTCATGCACCTACAGGTAAGCCTTAATCTAGGCTTACCTGTAGGTGCATGTTTTCAAAGGGGGTTTACAACCACTTTAAGGCTCCATGCACACTGGAGCTCAAAAACAGCAGTTTTTTGGCGTTTGGGCGTATTTTTTTTTTTTTTTTTTTAAAAAGCCCATAAACTATACTCTATATTATCCTAGGTGTCCATGCACACATGGACGTTTTTGGATGTTTATCAGCAGTGGAGTTTATGGGCCGAGGGCAGAAGACTGGGCCAACGCTAGCAAAAGAGCGTCAAAAGAGCAGAAGATAGCGGAGGAGCCCGGCAGAAGAACAGGCCAGAAAAGAGAGCAGAGAAGTTGGAAGAGACCACCAAAGCCGGAAGAGACCCCCGGAGCTGTCTAATAAATTACTTTAAAAACCTTTGTAGTGCGTTTTATTTTTGACACATTTTTCCCCCAGGTGAATAGGGAAAAAAATTATGTACCCCATACTCATTCACATAGGGTGGGGGCCGGGATCTGGGGGGCGGCTCCCAGATTTCGATAAGCCCCCCGCCCGCAAACCCCGACAACCAACGGCCAGGGTTGTCGGGAAGAGGCCCTTGTCCTCATCAACATAGGGACAAGGGGCTTTGGGGTGGCGCAGTGCCCCCCCTGCCCCAAAGCACCTACCCCCATGTTAAGGGAATGCGGCCTGGTACGGTCCAGGAAGGGGGGGGCGGTTGCTCTTCCCCACCCCTTTCCTGACCGACCGGGCAGCGTGCTCGGATAAGGGTCTGGTATGGATTTTGGGGGGATGTAAACGAATGTCCATTAATGCATTATACTCACTTCAAATAGAACTTTGGCCTCCTGTTAAAATATGTGCTGCTGCATCTGCTAATGCAGCATCCTGTTATGGTGTAGCAAAGCTGCTGCACTGTTTCTAATTTAGAATACAACTGCCACTCTCATGTAAGCTGTGCCCGTGGGATGAAAAATGTTCATGGGAGCCTAGCTATCAGCATTGTCCCTACTGATTCACAAGTAGGGATGAGCCGAATACCCCCCCGTTCGGTTCACACCAGAACCTGCGAACAGACCTAAAGTTTGCACAAACTTTAGAACCCTGTTAAATACAATGGACTCGAACGTTCGAAATCAAAAGTGCTAATTATCAAGGCTAATATGCAAGTTATTGTCCTAAAAAGGACATACCAGACGCTTTATCTGAGCACGCAACCTGGCAGGCCCCAGGAAAAGAGGGGGGGGACGAGAGAGCAGCCCCCCTCCCTCCTGAACCGTACCAGGCCACATGCCCTCAACATGGGGAGGATGCTTTGGGGGTCTGTGACCCCTCAAAGCACCATGTCCCCATGTTGATGGGGACAAGGGCCTCATCCCCACAACCCTTGCCCGGTGGTTGTGGGGGTCTGCGGGCGGGGGGCTTATCGGAATCTGGAAGACCCCTTTAACAAAGGGGACCCCCAGATCCCGGCTCCCCCCATGTGAATTGGTAAGGGGTACATTGTACCCCTACCATTTCACAAAGAAAGTGTAAAAAAAAAAAAAAAACAGTTGGGAAAGTCCTTTATTAAAAATAAAAAACCCATTCCAGCGATGTAATCCAGTGTCCCCCGGTGATCCAATGTCCAACGCTGCAGTCTCCTCCAGTCTCCATTTTACACTTTGTGCAGGGACAGTTCTTAGCACAGGAAACAAACGCTGCTTTACAGGCATACTATACACCCCCCCAGTACGAAATTTTAAGGAATATTTCACTTTTATTGTTTCACTTTAAGCATTATTAAAATCACTGCTCCCGAAAAAACTGCGGTTTTTAAAACTTCTTTTGCATTGATACATGTCCCCTTGCATATAAGCCTTTAAAATTAGCACTTTAGATTTCTCCCATAGCCTTTTACAGGGTGTTCCACGACTTTTCGAATTTACCGCGAACACCCCAAATTGTTCGCTGTTCGGCGAACGGGCGAACAGGCAATGTTCAAGTCGAACATGAGTTTGACTCAAACTCGAAGCTCATCCCTATTCACAAGCCTGTACTTTATCAATCATCACCTGGCCACACCCAATCCTGCCTATTGCTTTCTAGATTGACACCACTAGCTATGATGCTTAAACCCTTCCACTGTGAGCTAAAGTGTAAATTTTTCGCCAACAAGTACATTCCGTTTCCTGTGAATTAATAAACTACAAGTACTGTCAACCACCACAGTAGTTTGAATGAACTGTGGGCACGCTGATCAGCACACCCGAGTCTCATTCACACTGCAATGACAGCCCAAACAAAGATGTAGGCCATGTGCAGGAGCCAGACATTACACCCATGATCTGCTGATCACGGGTGCACTGCTTCCCAGACTGTTTTAAAAAATAATAAATGCACATTTTTTTTCCGCTGGCCACCCGTGATTGTGGGAAAGAGGCAGAACGGGGATCTGCCAATGTAAACAAAGCAGATCCCTGTTCTGATAAGAGAGTACAGTGAGATTGTCTGTTCCTAGTGATGAGGAAGAGCAATCTCTCTGTACTCCCAGTCAGTCCACTCCCCCCACAGTTAGGGCACTTTCACACTGGCAGCGCTTGGGAGCCGTTACTTTTAGAGGCGCTTTACTGTCGTTTTTGCGGCTCTTTGCGCCCCCCCCGCTAATGTCTGAAAAAGGGTTAAAAGCACCCGCAAAGCTCCGCTGCCCATTAATTTCAATGGGCAGGGGCGCTGTAGGAGTGGTGTATACACCGCTCCTACAGCACCTCAAAGATGCTGCTTGCAGGACTTTTTTGAGCGTCCTGTCAGCGCACCTCCTCGGGCATTCACACTGGAGTAAAAGGAGAGGCGCTTAGTTTACAGGCGCTATTTTTAGCAATATAGCGCCTGTAAAGCGCCTCAGTGTGAAAGGGGTCTAAGAAACACCTCCCTAGGACACACGTAAAGCGGAGCTCCGCCGGAAAAAAAAATCTTAAAAGCCAGCAGCTACAGCAGCTGCTGACTTTTAATATTAGGACACTTACCGGTCCTGGAGTCCAGCGACGTCCGCAGCAGAGGACGAGCAATCGCTCGTCACTCTGCTGCCCCCACCGCCATCCTCGGTGAGGGAACCAGGAAGTGAAGCCTTGCGGCTTCACTGCCCAGTTCCCTACGGCGCATGCGCGAGTCGCGCTGCACCGTTCTGACTGGTCCCCCTGTGTTCTGGGAGCCGAGTGTCTCCCAGAACACAACGGGTATTCTGTGGGAAGTGACGTACTTCCCGCAGAGAGGACTCCCGGAAGTGGGTGCAAATACCTGTCTTAGACAGGTATCTGCACCCCGCTCCCCCCTGAAAGGTGTCAATTGTGACACCGGAGGGGGGGGGAGGGTTCCGATGAGCGGAAGTTCCACTTTAGGGTGGAGCTCCGCTTTAACCCCTTGATCGCTCCCTAGTGTTAAACCCATTCCCTGCCAGTGTCATTTATACAGTAATCAGTGGTTATTTTTAGCTCTGATCACTGTAATAATGTCAAAAATGATAATCACTGCCGCTACTAGTAAAAAAATAAAAATAAAAAAAATGCCATAAATCTTTCCCCTATTTTGTACACGCTATAACTTTTGCGCAAACCAATCAATATATGCTTATTAGGTAGAAGAATACATATTGGCCTAAACTGATGATCAACTTTTTTTTACATTTTTTTTTTATTGAATATGCAGCAAAAAGTAAAAAATATTGATTTTCTTTTCTAAATTGACGTTCTTTTTTTGTTTATAGAGCAAAAAATTAAATCCGCAGAGGTGATCATATACCACCAAAAGCTGTATTTGTGGGGAAAAAAAAAAAGGACAAATTTTGTTTGGGTACAGTGTCGCACGACCGCACAATTGTCAGTTAAAGTAACGCAGTACCGTATCGCCTGGTCATTAAGGGGGTAAATCCTTCCGGGGCTGAAATGGTTAAAGCCCAACTGAACTTTCAGTTAAAACCAGCTAAATACATTCTAGGTTCATGAAAACAGAAGGTGTGCAAAGTCCCTGCCAGCATGCTATAGAGAAGGACCCCTACTGTGTTTGGAAGCAGTGGTCTCTCTGTAGATGCCACACTCACCGAGTCAGAGCTGCAATGACGGGAATTTATCAAAACTGGGAGTAGTCAGAATCTGGTGCAGCTGTGCCTGGCAACCAACTAGCTCCCATCTTCAGCTTGTTCATTTAAACCAGAACTCCATGGATGGTTTCCCTATAAAAATGTAGTTTTGGCCAGTGTGATCTAATGGATTACTCATTGTTACAGAAGGATCTGGCCGCTGTATATCCAGTACTGGCCAAGTCTTACTCACTTCCCTTGTGTGGCCATGAAGAAGTTGAGTTGGTCGTACGTTATATGCAGCCATTGGCTGAGGTGACACTTGTGATTTTATCTGCCCACCTCTTCATCTAGGCCAAACTTCAAGAGGATTTTCTTTTGTTGTGCCCAGAGTTGGCCTTTGACAGATGTTGATAAAATGTAATGTAGAGTCTGAACAATCAGTAAGGTATGTGGTCAGCGTGACAAGTACAATTTATGTCCAGCTAAAATTCATGTGATGTAAAATGTATTCCTCCCACACCCGAAAAAAGCATTCCAGTCTTCAAAAATCAATGTACAAAGCATCTCATTAGTGCATCTTTGCAAAGACCGACCTCAGACTTATCACCAGATGTAACCGAGGATCCTAACCTTCCTCACCTCCAGCAATATGGTCTCTTCAAACGCTAGCCACACAGCCAAATTTTTATTTCAATTCAATGTCAGATTTAAAAAAGTTACCAATAACCAAGCAGTGTGCATCAGGTAATAACTGTAAAGATGCATTCATTCTCTGATGATTTCACATGCCCAAAGCACGGCAAGTATGTTGATCAAATGCATCTTATAATAATGACTTCTGGACTAGAGCCAGTCACACCTGTATAACAAGAAGAATACTGGGAGATTTACATTCTCTCTTTGGACTGGTATCATTGTCACCTAGACTGAAAGTTATGGAAAAACTCACAATTTTAAGTTGTCACCAGAATAGGAATAGAGGGAACACTTGTCCTGGTGACAACTGTCCAAGAACCCTTTCACAATGGCTGTATCCAGGGTGGATACAAATCAAGGATTTATTTTATCTTTTTATTAAAAAAGCAAAAATCAGATTTTTTTTAATTAAATTTATTTTAATAAAATGCGGTTGGCGTAAAAATCTATCTAAAGATAGTTTTCCATTGAAGATACATTACTAATTTTGTTTATTCAGCACCAAATAGAGCTTAGTTATATAGCATGAGGCTGTATATTCTGCAAATATTACATTTTTTGGTAAACTCATTCAATGAATCCAAGCTGAGATAACATGCACTGCATTGATGCATTCACACAATTTCACAGTAACCATGAGATAAAACAAAGTTCAGAAATATTCCTTTATCCCATTGTTTTGCAAATCTATGTACATTACAATCTGTATGATTGAATTGTATTTGATATTGCTGTTTTACCAACATGACCGCTTATTATTTTAAATAGGAAACCTTATTTTTTTTTGCAAATATTAACCACTTCAATACCATGCACTTATACACCTTCCTGCCCAAGCCAATTTTGAGCTTTCAGCGCTGTCGCAATTTGAATGACAATTGCGCGGTCATGCAACACTGTACCCAAACAATTTTTTTTTATCATTTTGTTCCCACAAATAGAGCTCTCTTTCGGTGGTATTTGATCGCCTCTGCGATTTTTATTTTTTGCATAACAAATAAAAAAAGAGCGAAAATTTTGAAAAAAAATAAGTTTTTCTTTGTTTCTGTTAATTTTTTTTTGTAAATAAGTACCTTTTCTACTTCAATGACGGGCACTGATAAGGCGGCACTAATGGGCACTGATAAGGCGACACTGATGGGCACTGGTATGCGGCACTGATGGGCACTCATAGGCGGCACTGATGGGTGGCACTGATGGGCACTGATAGGTGGCACTGATGACACTGGTGGCTGGCATTGCTGGGCATCATACATTTTGGTTGTGCCATGATGGTGCCAGTCAGTGCCCATTTGTGGGCACTGATTGGCATATATTTTTTATGTATTTGTGCATGTGGCCATCCACATGCTTGGGGCTTCCCTGGTGGTCCTGGGGGGGCTTCCCTGGTGGTCCAGTGTGGGTGGTCCAGTGTGGGTATCCGAGGGGGGGCTGCGCTGATAAACAATCAGCGCGAACCCCCCCTGTCAGGAGAGCCCACGATCGGCTCTCCTCTACTCGCGTCTGTCAGACGCGAGTGAGGAAGAGCCGATCAACGGCTCTTCCTGTTTACATCGTGATCAGCCGTGATTGGACACGGCTGATCACGTGGTAAAAAGCCTCCGCCGGAGGCTCTTTACCGAGATCAGTGCAGCGGTGTGTCAGACTGACACACCGCTCCACCGATCGCCGTGATGCGCACCCCCCGGGCGCGCGGCGGCTGTTATCCTGCAGGATGTCAATAGAAGTCCAGTGTGGATAACAGAACCACTTCCCGGACCTCAATCTGCTATTGACACACACTTTTTGCTACAGGTAAGCCTATATTAAGGCTTACCTGTAGCTACCCAGGATATCTCCTAAACCTGCATGGTTTAGGAGATATCCCCTGTGTCTGCATGTGCCGAAGTCATCAGCACATGCGCACTGAAGCAATGGCACGTCTTGCCATCGCTTCAGTTGGACTGTGCCGTTACCGGCGGCTTCCGTGCGCATGCGCGGGAGTGACGTCATCGCGGCTCCGGCCAATCATAGCGCCGGAGCCCGCTATACCAGGAAGTAACTCCGGGAGTGATGTCGGCAGCCGGTGCTGTGTATGGGCACCGCATCGGGGGCTTCGATCTCAAGTGAGTATTACATGATGAGCTAGTATGCTATGCATACTAGCTCATTATGCCTTTGTCTTGCAGGCGTTTTTATTTATTTTTTATTGTCACAAAGGGTTTACAAGCAATTTAAAGATTGTAACTACGAGCAAGAATAAGGCCTTACTTATAAAGAGCACCTGTCATTTCAGATGCATCATGGCAGCGCCCGTTAGCGGGCATCCACTCACCTGCTGCCACCACATCCCTCACCTTGTTGTGTCACTGCCGCATCACCAGCCGTCCCATTAAAGTGGTTGTAAACCCGTTACAATCACTTTTACCTACAGGCAAGCCTAGATTAAGGCTTACTGTAAATTCTCAAAATATCTCCCAAACCTCCACGGTTTAGGAGATATTTACAAATGACAGGTGCCGATGTCTACGGCCCATGCCCCGTAGACAACGGCACAGGCGCACTTTAGAAACGGCAAGCGTGCCGTTTCTAAAGGAGATCTTGCCATGACTGGCGGCTCCCACGCGCATGGACGCTTCGTAGAAGAGGGGACAGCGGTGACATCGCAGGCTTTGGTTTCAGGTAAGTGACACATAATTGGCTACTATGCGATGCATGGTAGCCCATTATGCTTTACCTTTGCAGGGAAACAAAGAGGAAGTAAAACCCATCAGGGTTTACTTGCTCTTTAAAGTAAATGGGACTGTCGGTGAGTCCACAGTGGGACAGAGATGACAGTTGCTCTTTAAAAATTATGATTTAAAATCGAGTGGATTTAAATCAAGCCTTTTTACTAGCGATTTAAACCACAATTTAAATTGAGATTTAGGGCCGGTTCACACTGCTGCGATGTCAGAGTTAGGATGCGATTCGCACCGCAGTGCAAATCACATGCGATCTCTGTGCGATGCGATTTCAGCCATAATAATCGTATGGCTTAATTCGCATCAAACTCGCACAGGACCCTTTTTTTTTGTCTGCAGCAGAATTGGATCGCATGGGTGTGAACACCGATTCCTGTTTACTTACCTGACCCCTCGAAAGTCCCGCGCCGTGAACACGCAGGCTTTTCGGGTCATTCATTGGTTGATTGAAAGCAGCGCAGCCATTGGCTCGCGCTGCTGTCAATCTCATCCAATGATGCAGGGCCGAGGCTGTATCACGGGAGCGCACCCGCAAGAACTTTCCACCATGCGAGAGAGCTAGCATGAAGGAGTAACGTTCTTGCGGGCAGGAGCCGACACAGCCGCCAAGGGACCCCAGAAGACCAGGTTTGGGGCCACTCTGTGCAAAACGATCAGCACAGTGGAGGTAAGTATAACATGTTTGTTATTAAAAAAAAAAAAAATGTACCTTTAGTGTTCCTTTAAATCAAATCTACCCTGGCTGTATCCATGGACAAATCCCCTGCACAATGGGAGCGAAATGTACTGATGTCACTTTTGCCCTTCCAGACGTTGGGTCTGCGGGCAGGCAGATGTAAACAGACATGCGTCCATTTACATTCCACTACCTCAGATCTGTCACATTTATGTCGTAAAAAACAGAAAAAGGACACAGATCTCCAATTGTTTTTATTTTTTTTTGGACCTGAAGGGGCTCGGTGGTAATCAGATGTAAGCAGATGTCCTTTTACATCTGCCTACCCACAGACTAACAAGGAACTTTCACTTAGACCCCTTTCACACTGGGGCCGCGGGCACATTTGCGGTAAAGCTCTGTTCGCTTTAGCGCCGTTTTAATGTTTTTGAGCTGCGCTTTTTCGGCCGCTAGTGGGAAACTTTTAACCCCAAAAAAGGGGTTAAAAACTCAAGTTTTGCAGCACTTTCAAATCGCTTTAAAAGCACTGCCCATTCATTCCAATGGGCAGGGGAGTTTTGAGAGCGCTGTATGCAGCGCTCCCAACCTGCCTCAAAGATGCTGCTTGCAGCACTTTTTTTCCCGTCCCGCAAGCGCACTTCCAAGAAAGGGCACACATTCACAGCACGGGCGCGCACATCGGTCGCACACATTCGCAGATCAGGCGCACACATTCGCAGGACGGCCGCACACATTCGCAGGACGGCCGCACACATTCGCAGGACATGAAATGGCACAGTACTGGCAGATGCTGAGATAGGAGAAGTAGGGCATAACCTGTGAATGATCCATACACACTGCCATGGGGCCACATTTGGGTTGCAGAGAAAGGGCACACGGGCACACACATCGGCCGCACGCTATTGCAGATCGGCCGCACACATTCGCAGGACGGCCGCACACATTCGCAGGACGGCCGCACACATTCGCAGGACGGCCGCACACATTCGCAGATCAGGCCGCACACATTCGCAGATCAGGCCGCACACATTCGCAGATCAGGCCGCACACATTCGCAGATCAGGCCGCACACATTCGCAGATCAGGCCGCACACATTCGCACAACATGAAATGGCACAGCACTGGCAGATGCTGAGATAGGAGAAGTAGGGCATAACCTGTGAATGATCCATACACACTGCCATGGGGCCACATTTGGGTTGCAGAGGAATTCTAGAACATCCCCCATTGTAACTGGTAAGAGCCGAGCATTATCTCAGCCAGCCTGGTGCAGGACAGATGATTGTAGGATGTGCAGTCACATGACCACCATGTATACGATGTGTGGTGATCTATAGAAGAGTGTCATCACATACAATACACCTCAACACCTTCCTCTGACTCCCTCACTGTCCCATTACCTTCTTTTTACCCTTCTGGATCCCCCAGCCTCCCGGTAATTCCTCCCGTTCTCCGGTGACCTCATAGGGGAAATCACGGGCCGGGTCCCGCGACCAGAACCACATCTTGACAACGGGGTAGACACGTCACCGTGACGTTGAACGGGCGTAGGCGTGCCTACCGAGACACGTCACTGACTGATCACGTGGCGCAAACTGCATCATCATGTGTCTCTCTCTCTCCTCTTTTTTTTCCTAACCACCTTTATTGACATGTTATTCGTTAACATTAAATACAAAGTGAAAAGATGCACAGATCAGGGTCTGACCATTATCCTATACTGTACCTCCAACCACACTGATATCAATGTGCTTCTCCAGTTTTATAAAAAATAAATAAAATGTGTACCATTAAAGTATATCTAAATCAGTCTTTATTTTTTTGCAGAGTATGGTATAGTTCAAAAAGAATTTGATGTTTTGCAAAAAAATGATAAATGTGCCTATATTACAGCAATGTACTTTACACCACAGTTTACCCACTTCAAGACCAGGGATTTCTGTTTCCAAGTTTACATCTGCATTTTTTGCTAGAAAATATAACCCCCAAACATGGGCGTCCGCTGAATTTTTTTCACGGGTGTCTGGGGGGGGGGGGCGCTTCGGCAGCGGCGATACACAGTCGCATTTAACCCTTTCTTTGACCGCTAGCGGGGGTTAAAGGCGCGCCCCCCCCTCATGTTAAAATGTAAAAACACCCCACTGTGCCCCCTGCATCTTTCAATATCTCTTTGTCACTACTGTGTACCCCCTCTCCACAACTGCACCTCTGGACCCCTTTACATTACACAGCACCCCACAGCTCTGGACCCCTTTACATTACACAGCACCCCACAGCTCTGGACCCCTTTACATTACACAGCACCCCACAGCTCTGGACCCCTTTACATTACACAGCACCCTGCATGACTGGACCCCTTTACATTACACAGCACCCTGTATCACTGGACCCCTTTACATTACACAGCACCCTGTATCACTGGAACCCTTTACATTACACAGCACCCTGTATCACTGGAACCCTTTACATTACACAACACCCTGCATCACTGGACCCCTTTACATTACACAGCACCCTGTATCACTGGACCCCTTTACATTACACAACACCCTGCACCCCTTTACATTACACAGCACCCTGCATCACTGGAACCCTTTACATTACACAGCACCCTGCACTGTGCAGGACATTAATACATGAGTTACCATGACCAGTGCAGGACATTTACCCCCCTCCCCCCGCTGCCATGCTGCATATTGTTGTGGAGATTTTTATGAAGATGTATTTAATATGTATTGTCATAGTGTCACCCAGTGTTAGTACTTCCGCAACCCGCTCTAAAAGAGCTGATTGGGGTAGTCTGAGGCTGGTTGAATCCCGTCTGATAGGGGAAAACGTCTTGAGGTTGGAGTGTGATGTTTGCAGGGTGCGGATATGTCCGCCAACAGGGGCCCTCTGTGCATTAGCATGGACGATCGTTAAGGAGGGGATATCCTCGCTCTGCAATGACATCATTGGTTATAGGCAGGTTGCGCGCTCTTGTCTCTGCTGTGTCTGATCAACATTGGTTGGAATTCGTAGCGTGCGTCTGCAGATAGCCTCCCTCCCCCATTCAATAATAGTATAATCTTAATATGCGTTATTCTATGGAATAGCGCAGAATAAGAATTCCTATCAACGGTAACTTTAGCCATCCTACGTTATTGTATTCATTGTATGTATTATTGTATTAAATCCTTTCTTGAGTGGGATTCATATACAGCATTGCCCGTTGGAAGGCATGTCCTTGTATGGTCATTTTCCTGTGAGGAAGGGACATCCTGTGAGGTCCCCGCCCATGGGGGAGGGGATTGGTTGCTGCAGCCAATCACCTCCTGTGTGAGATCTTTTGAGTTTAATAAAAGCCTATGATTAGGCGTCGGCTAGGCAGTCTATGCTGGTATGCTGAAATGAGAACATAGCTTTTGTGGTGCTGCCTTCTTGGGATGAATGGGAATGAACGGTGAGTGGATCTTAGCAAATTTAACTTAAAGATAGCATTATTGCAAAGAGATGAAATCAGATGTGTGCTTATAGAGCACAGGAATTATAGGCTGTGTGCTCTGTAAGCAACAGCCTAGAAATTCCACAACAATATTTAAAAAATCAGACAGTCATCACAGTTAATAGTCTTCAGACGGCATCATTCCGTATGGCATGATACCATACGGAATGCAGTCTGAAGATTATTAACTGTGAATGTGATGACTTTCTGTGATTTTTTTTTATTATGCAGCATGGCGGCGGGGGGGGGGGGGGGGTAAATGTCCTGCACTGGTCATGGTAACTCATGTATTAATGTCCTGCACAGTGCAGGGCATTAATACATGAGTTACTATGACCAGTGCAGGACATTTACCCCCCCCCACTCCCCGCCGCTATGCTGCATATTAAAAAAATCACAGTCATCACAGCTTAATTTAGTTTAGTGCTTACTTGCGATAGATAGTGTAGTGGCACTACTGACTGATGCTGCTGTGCTGTTTGATTGAAATTGTAATGAAGATGTTGCTGGTTGATTCCTCCTCGGCGGCACTGGCTCCTCTTGGTGCAGCAGGCAGCTCTCTACGCTCCTCCATGATAATCCCCTCCAGCCGTGAGTGACGTCACGCCGCCAGGACGGGCGCCGGGCGGGGCTGTAAACTTAGGGGGAGCAGCGCGATGATCATCTATTGGCTGGCGCCGGAAAACAGGGGTGGGCCGCGGGAGAGGACTAAATGCAACACACTGACAGACATGACAGTGTCAGTGACAATCGGCGGCGCCGGCGGCTCTGGCCCACCGATGTGCGGGAGGCGGCCGCGGCTGAATGGTGTCTTCAACACATCACATCAACACTCTTTTACGATTCCAGAGGGGGGACAAATGGCCCCCCCTTGCCCTATGGAGCGGACGCCCATGCCCCCAAATATATATATATATATATATATATATATATATATATATATATATATATATATATTTAGCAGACACCCTAGGGTAAGGTGACCAGATTTTTTAAATGAGATCCAAGGACATATTTATTTTTTTGCAAATGGTAAACTATTTTATAAGCAAATTTTCCTCAAATGATATATGCAGTGTATGTGGCATGTGTTTATAGAATTATTGTATGATATATACATTATTTCTCACATTTCATCCATAAATAAAGATAAAAAAAAAAAGATGCTGCTTAGAATTTATTTGAGATATGACTGACAAATGTAACGATGATAAGACAGAGTGCAGAGTTCAGGAGTGCACTACATAAAGAATGTAGGGCTCAATACGGGGACTTCTGGTCACCCTAACCCACTCCTCTCCAGTCCCCCCATTCTTCTCCGGGCCCCCACTTCTCTCTGGTCCCCCCACTCCTCTCCAGGCCCCATGTTGTCTCCTGCCCTCCCCTGCAGCGTTGATGGGTTCCCCCCTCCCGGCGGCTGCTGCGGGGGGTGGGTCAAGATGGAGAGCGGTGAAGGGGCCAAGAAATATGTAATTTACCGAACCCTTCTTGTCTGAACTGACACCGATCACTGACTCTGATCATTCATAAATGAAGTGTAGTAAACTGTGATTACTATGCTTCATTTTATGAATGGCCAGGAAGCTCTGTGCAGAGTTATTCCGCAGTTGAGGTGCAGAGATGGAGATGAGGGCGTGTCCATATTATTTTATGGTAAGGTGAACTAACCATTGGAGCCCTGTGGGGCGAGAGGAGACTTGCTGGGTAACAGGAGTCCTGTGGGGCGGGAGGAGCTTTGTGGGGTGGGAGAAGACTTGCGGGGTGGGAGAAGACTTGCGGGGTGGGAGGAGTCTTGCAGGGTGGGAGGAGTCTTGCAGGGTGGGAGGAGACTTGTGGTGCGGGTAGAGCATTGCAGGGCGGGAGGAGCCCTGTTGGGCAGGAGGAGACTTGCAGGGTGGGAGGAGCCTTGCTGGGTGGGAGCAGCCTTGCAGGGCGGGTGGATACTTTTTGGGTGGGAGGAGCATTGCAGTGTGGGAGGAGCCTTTCGGGGGGAGGATCCCTGTGGGTGGGAGCAGCCTTGCAGGGTGGGAGAAGCCTTGCAGGGTGGGAGGAGACTTGTAGAGTGGGAGGGGCCTCAAGGGTAGCTTTGAATTTTCCCCAGAGATCAGCATTTTACATTTCTGGATGTTTTCCAAAGTTTTGAAGATCGGAGTCACCAAAATAAACGTTATAAACACAAGAATGTAAACAAAACAAACGCTGATTCAGTGATTAGATCCATAAAATAATAATAATAAAAGTCATATATATATATATTATAATAATAATAGGAGGTGATGGTTTCCCCTCCTGAATGTCGGTGTGAATGAGCCTATAAGGTGGGGCCCCTGTCTGTGTGCTGTATGACGGAGCTGTGTAAATCTCAGGACTGGATGGACAATCACCAATCCATAGATCGGGGGGTCAGTAACCTGTAGATCTTGGACAGGTGATTGGTTGTATAGTTGTGTAGAGAGGTGGGGGAGGGGTTGTGTACAGGGGTGGGGGAGGGGCTGTGTAGAGAGGTGGGGGAGGGGTTGTGTACAGAGATGGTGGGGGAGGTGTTCTGTAGCATGCTATTGGAGGACTCTCTCTCAGGTCATATAATAGAGAATTCCGCTCCAGGACACAACATCCGGGACTCCTCCCTCTCCTGGGCCCAGATGGGACATGTGGTAATGCTGGGACTAGTAGTTCCTCCCCACCTCCCTGAAATGGGTTGGCCACCTCCCTGAAATTAGTTTTTGCAGGTTGGGATGTCTGCCTTGAGGACTGGAGTTGTGAAACACTGACTTAGAGCCCCAGAAAGGAAGTGATGAGATCATTCTTCCGGTGCCATCTTTGTTAAAGGCAATAGCTGGTGTTTCGTCAGAATCGGCGACCCGTCAGAATGTGTAACGGACGTGATGTTCCGTCGCTGCAATCTTGCTACACCCCACACTCGGCCACAGTAAACATACAGTGAGAAGGCGGGAAGCGGACATCTTGTTACACCCAACGGAGTTATATATTTCACTGTTATTTTTAACCGTAAACAGTTTATATTGTGAAATACAGTATTTACAATTCTATCTGACTGTTTACATGTTGATTTTTTAAAAGCAGCGGCAAGCCTGCTGATCTCACAGGTTTTCTAATCCGACAGAACACAGCTGCTTTCAAAAATCAACATCTCTGTTTTTTATTTTTATATCAATGAAGTTGAATAAAATTTTTTTTTTTTAAAGTGTAAAAAAATATAAATTAAATTAAATAAAATAAAAATTATTTGTTTCTCAGACGTGCACAATTATTAAATCTTGACTTATTGGGTATCTATTTACTCATCTTAACCTCATGTCTTTATATTTCCCCCCCAAAAAAATAGGTACTATATGGTGTCTGTGTGCAGTAAACTGAATTTAAGTGTATTTTTCCCTGAAAATTTGCATTTAATAAACAGCTGCACGAATATCGTGTGACATAAAATATGGCAACAAGCACCCATTTAAATCTCCATGGTCGCTTCTTTCAGAAAATATATCATGTTTGGCTATTATAAGCCATTTTTCTAGCTAAAAAACATGTCTATTTTAACAAGTGTGTGAGAAATGTTAAAATTGCCCCTGGCAGTGAAGGGTTAACATGTTTACAAATGTAATTGTTTTGTCCAAAAAAAAAAAAAGAGGTCATGTGACATGACCATATGCATATTTGATTTTTTTCAGTCAGAAAAAATAAATAAAAAAATATTAAAATCTTGTCTTTTTTGGGTATCTATTTACTTATCTTAACCTCATGTTTTATATTTTATAAAAAAAAAAAAAATAGGTATTATATGGTGTTTGTGTGCACTAAAATGCATTAACATGTATTTTTTCTCAGAAAATTAGCATTTAATAAACAGCTGTGACATAAAATATAGCAACAACCACCATTTAATTCTCCAGGGTCGCTGCTTTAAGAAAGTATATCATGTGTGGGTATTATAAGCCAGTTTCTTGCTAAAAAACATGGTTATTTTCATGCCGCGTACACACGATCATTTTTCCCGTCGAGAAAAACTTCATTTTTCCCTTTGGACGAGAAAAACGATCGTCTGTGGGCTTTTTGTCGTTTTTCTCGACGGGAAAAACGGCATTAATCTTGACGAGAAAAATTAGAACATGCTCTAATTTTTCTCGTCGTGATTCCCGTCATTTTTTGCCGCGGCAGTTTTCCTATAGGGAAACACTGCCGGGGAGCCCACACACGGTTGTTTTTTTCGAACAAAAAAAAAATGTCAATTAAAACGGCCGTGTGTGGGGGGAACAAGCTGTTCCTCGTTTTTCACGTCGATTTTCTCGACGGTGTTTTCACCGTCGAAAAAATCGATCGTGTGTACGCGGCATAACAAGTGTGAGAGAGAGGTCAAAATTGTCCCTGGTAGCAAAGGGTTAACATTAGGGCTGTTACTGATTAAAATTTTCGTGTTCGATTAATAAATTTTTTTTTAAATCGATTAATCGACTAATTTTGATTAATTATAACGCACATACAGATCCAACTACTTTTAGCTGATCTCCTTGCTACCAACCACTGGAAAAATGGATAGCAGGATACAAAAAACACACAAAGGCAGCGTTCGATGGGAATAGCATTAAAACTTTTATAGTCTTCAAGTAGGTAACAAAATAAATATTGCACTGGAGATAAAATCGATGTAGCTACATAAACTGTAAAAATGGTGCGAGTAATACTAAACAGTAGCAAAAGCAGTCATAAAAACATGTAGCTAAGTATGATACTGGTATAAAAATGTGTACAACGATACCACTGCTGAATCCAGATGAGGAGGGGTTAACATCAGTCCGTCGGCATGTAGATGTCCCGTGAAGGGAACTATCACAACTCCCAGTGGATGGCTGTAGAATCCCAGGTTGATAGAGGGAAGTGATAGAGGGAAGTGTAACAGCCCATGCGTGTGGCAGATAGTAAGGTCCCGCTGGCATGCAGATATGAAGGCACAGCAAAGGAGCCCCTCAGATGGACACGCCAAGCTCCGCCGGTGTCCGTGGCGTCACCGGATCTTCGACGGAACTCCCTGAAGACCCGGAAGCCGGCGGAGAGGTAAGTACAGATCAAAAGAATTTTGATCGATCAAAAAACTTAATTGATTAATCAAGGAATTAATAGTTAATTTCCACAGCCCTAGTTAACATGTTTACAAATTTAACTTTTTTGTCAGTTAGAAAAAAAAAAGTAATGTGATATGACCATATTCATATTTATTTTTTTTGTCAGTTATAAAAAATAAAATAAAAAATGATTATTAAGTCTTAACTTTTTGGGCATCTATTCATTCATCTTAACCTCATGTTTTATATTTTATAAAAAAAAAAAAGGAAAATTTATTATCAAATACTTACCGTAATTTTCCTTTCCTGATGGACTCCATGACAGCCTACATGTGGGTTAACCCCGCCTCCTCTCCAATGCTATAGGACCCCATACCCATAAAAGTAAGCTCACCTCTCAGTACTGTGTTTCGTAACTAGCCGACTCTTGGACACTTACGGTACTTTCTCTCTTTTGTTATTATTTTCTTTTAGGGTGGGAACTCCGTCTGCCATGGAGTCCATCAGGAAAGGAAAATTACGGTAAGTATTTGATAATAAATTTTCCTTTTTCCTGACAGACTCCATGGCAGCCTACGTGTGGGAAATAACTAGCCAGACCATACGGGTGGGTATGCTGAACACAAAATAGTTTTAATTTGTCCCGTCAACCGACAGGATTCTCAAACCAAAATTTACAGAAGACAGTGATGCAGGCTCTATGCAGTAATGAGATATGATTGTGTTGATAGAGGCCCATGAGGCCACTTTACAAATGACATCTGGAACCACACGTCGGGCCACCGCCCAGGACGCTGCCAATCCTCTGGTGGAGTGTGCCGTCTCCGCCTGTGGAGGAGCCAAGCCCTTAGCCCTATATGCTTGTTGGATTGTCTGGACAATCCAGGATGCAATTGTCCTGGTTGAAGCCTTTTTCCCTTTATTGCTGCCTGAATGCAGTATGAACAGATGATCAGAACGTCTGAAGGGAGAAGTAATTTGAAGATATTCTTTCAGAATTTTGCCTATATCCAAGGAATGAGTTTCATTGGACTCTGGAATTCTAAAGGTAGGTAGAACAATTTCCTGATTCTCGTGGAATACTGAAGACACTTTCGGTTTTGAACCCAGCATGGGTATAAGGACTACCCAATCCGGAAAAAACGCCAGGAAAGATTCTTTATGACCAAGTGACCCAATCTCGGAAACCCTCTTAGCCGAGGTGATGTCAACTAAGAAGGCTACTTTTGCTGAAAAGTCCTTAATGGAAGACGGGGAGGGCCCTGTGGTACTGAGTCCATTCAGTGAATCAAGGACGAGGGGGAGATCCCACTTGGGAAATCTTGGTTTCCTTTGGGGCTTAATTCTTGATGCCCCCCAGAAAAATTACCTGACTAAGGGATGTACTGCCCATGATGTCCTGGAGAAAGCTGACAAGGCCAAAACTTGAACTCTCAGAGAGCTGACGGATAAGGATAGGTCTAGTCCAGTTTGACGGAAACTGAGAACATCTTGAACTTCTGGATTTCTGAAGGACCTGCCCGAAGCAGAGGAGAACTTGACGAATTTAGCCCAGATTCTCCCATAAACTTTGTTTGTACTTGACCTTCTTGAGCTCATCAGTGTGGAAATCACTCTAGAGGCGCAACCGAGGGATTCCAGCCTCTCCCTCTCAAAAACCAGACAATCAGTCTCATCAGTGCCAGACAAGGGTGTAGGAGTGACCCTTGAGAGAGGAGGTCCGGCCTGAGAGGAAGAGGTACTGGGTCCCGGTAGCTCAGCTGGATCAAGAGGGGAAACCAAGGCCTGTTCAGCCAGTAGGCAGCCACCACTGCTACATCAACTGTTTCCGCTTGGAGTCTCCACAGGAATTTGAGGATAATCGGGAGCGGGGGAAAGGCATACGCCCTCTTGAACCTCCATCGATCCGTCAAGGCATCCGTTACAAATGCTTGGCTGCAATGGCCCCGAGTGTAGAACTTCTGTACTTTGAAATTGCAGGGGAAGTGAATAGATCCACTTCGGGATTGACTCCCAGGGACAGAATCCATCTGAATGACTGTTCGTGGATGGACCACTCGTTGTTGTCTAATTAAGTGCGTGAAAGGAAGTTTGCTTGGGAGTTCTGGACTCCGGGAATGAAAACTGCTGATATATTGACCAGGTTTTTCTGGGCCCACATCATGATAGGTTCGACCTCTTGAAGTGTGGAACTATGTGTCCCCCCTTGCCTCTTCACGTAGGATACTGCTGTGGTGTTGTCCATCCTTAACAACAATGACTCCCCTTTCAGGAGCCGAGAGAAGGATTGGAGGGCACACCAAGCCGCCCGAAGTTCCAGGACGTTCAACCCTGGGTTGCGGAGGCGAGCGTCCCATTTGCCTTGTGCCAGGTTTGAACCACAGAGGGCCCCCCAGCCGGAACCACTTGGCATTGGTCGTGACTGTGACCCAAGAAATGGGGGCGATGGAATGGCAGTTTTGCAGGTTCTTGTGCTGGAGCCACCAGAAGAGGCTGTTCCTCATCATTGCCGATATGTGGATAAGTTGACCCTTGTCCCCTGGAAAGGGCATAACCTCCACAGAGCCCACTTGACCATGGGGGTCATGGAGATCATCGTGCCAATGATTCTTAGGCATTGTGATGTTTTCAGACGAGGGGCACTCAGAGCCTGAGAAATCCTCCCTGGAATCACCGGAATGTTCTCTACCGGAAGGGAGATGGTGTTCTCCACTGTATTGAACTGATCCCCTAAGTATATTAAACGTTGGGCTTGATCCAGGAGTTTTTTTTCCCAGGTATAGGAGCCATCTGAAACTGGATAGGGTCGAGATCACCTGCTCTCTGTGCATCAGCAGTTGTTCTCTGTCTTGAGACAGAACTAGGAGATCGTCTAAATAATAAAGACATACCCCTTTTAGCCTGATGAGGGCAACTACAGCCAAGAGGACTTTGGTAAAAACTTGAGAAGAAGTCGTCAACCCGAAGGGCAGGCAGATGAATTGCAGATGTTCCTGCCCGACGTGGAACCGGAGGTACTTTAGAAACTCCTTTGCCACTGGCACATGGAAATAAGCGTCCTTTAGATCTATCAAAATCATCCAGTCGCCTGGCTGTATGGCTTGTTGAATTGTTGACAGAGTCTCCATTTGTAACTTTCCGTGCCTTATAAATTTGTTCAGATAAGTCAAGTCTATTACCAGGCGCAAGGCACCGTTTTCTTTTGAACTAAGAAAAGGGGGGTATACCCCCTGGAACTGTTCGTCCTTTGGGACACAAACTAATGCTCCCTGGGATTTCAACAAGTCCACGTAGGACAGTAGAGCCTGCTTTTGTTCTTCCGCATGCGGTAGTAGGGTGGAGACAAATCTGGGGGGAGGAACGCTGGAGAAGGACCATGCGTGACCTGACGACACTGTCCTGATGACCCAGAAGTCTGAGATCGAGGCCACCCAGACATGCCGGAAGAGGAGCAAGCGGGCTCCCACCCGACCCGCCTGGGCGGGCGTAATCTCAAAAAGATTTAGTCGGCTCACGGCCACTGGACGCCTGGCTCTTCGCTGGCTTGCGAAAGGACGTCTGACCTCTACTCCAGTTTCTTCTGAAATCCCGGCCAGGTTTATAGAAGCGTGCTTCTCTCGAACGCTTCGGGCTGCGTCTTCTGAACTGGTGCTTCTTCCGTCCAGGCAGACGCCTGTCCTGGGGAAGGAAGCCTGATTTTCCACCGTGGCCTTAGCTATGGTGTCGTCCAATTTATTGCCAAACAGCGACGACCCTTCGAAAGGAATCTTGCACCAGGTTTGTTTAGATGATGGGTCGGTGAGCCAAGGGCACAGCCATAGGGCCCGCTTAGCCATAACTGAGGACAGCATAATTCTAGCCAGCAGGCGGATCAAATCGAAAGATGCTTCCCCCAGGAAGGCCACCGCTAGTTTTAGCTCTGCTGCTGCCGAATTCCTGGCCAGCTCTTCTGAAACACCTTTAACCACTTGACCACTGGGCACTTAAACCCCCTTAATAACCAGACCAATTTTCAGCTTTCGGTGCTCTCACATTTTGAATGACAATTACTCAGTCATACAACACTGTACCCATATGAAATTTTTGTCCTTTTTTTCGCACAAATAGAGCTTTCTTTTGGTGGTATTTAATCACTGTTGGGTTTTTTATTTTTTGCGCTATAAGAGAAAAAAGACTGAAAATTTTGTAAAAAAATGATTTTTTTTTCGTTTCTGTTATAAAATTTTGCAAATTACTATTTTTTCTTCATAAATTTTGGCCAAAATTTATACTGCTACATATCTTTGGTAAAAATAAGTACAAATTGGTGCATATTATTTGGTCTTTGTGAAAGTTATAGAGTCCACAAGCTATGGTGCCAATATCTGAAAATTGATCACACCTGAAGTACTGACGGCCTATCTCAATTCTTGAGACCCTAACATGCCAGAAAAGTACACATACCCCCCAAATGACCCCTTTTTGGAAAGAAGACATTCCAAGGTATTCAGAAAGAGGCATTGTGAGTTTTTTGAAGTTGTCATTTTTTCCCACAATTCTTTGCAAAATCAAGATTTTTTTTTTCTCTTTTTTTTTTTTCACAAAATTGTCATATTAGCAGGTTATTTCTCACACACAGCATATGCATTCCACAAATTACACCCCAAAACACATTCTGCTATTACTCCCGAGTATGGCGATACCACATGTGTGAGACTTTTACACAGCGTGGCCACATACAGAGGCCCAACATGCAGGGAGCCCCTTCAGGCGTTCTGGAGCACCCAGGCCAATTCTGACATTTCTCTCCTACATGTAAAAATCATCATTTGTTTGCTAGAAAATTACATAGAACCCCAAAACATTATATATGTTTTTTTAGGAAAGACCTTAGAGAATATAATGGTGGTTGTTGCAACTTTTTATCTCGCACGATATTTGCGCAGCAATTTTTTTAACGCGTTTTTTACGGAAAAAAAATGTTTTGTGCTTAAAAAAAAAAAAAAAAAACAGTAAAGTTAGCCCAATGTTTTTGCATAATGTGAAAGATGAAGTTACGCTGAGTAAATAGATACCTAACATGTCGCCCTTAAAAATTGCACACACTCGTGGAATGGCGCCAAACTTCGCTACTTAAAAAATCCCCATAGGCGACGCTTTAAATATTTTTACTGGTTACATGTTTTGAGTTACAGAGGAGGTCTAGGGCCAAAATGATTGCTCTCGCTCTAACGTTCGCAGAGATACCTCACATGTGTGGTTTGAAAACCGTTTTCATATGTGGGCGGGACTTACGTATGCGTTCGCTTCTGTATGCGAGCTCACGGGGACAGGGGCGCTTTAAAAAAAAAAAAAAAAATTTATTCTTCATTTTACTTTATTTTAGTTTGACATGTTTTTCCGCCCTAAACATTTTTTTGATCACTTTTATACCTATTACAAGGAACGTAAACATCCCTTGTAATAGGAATATGGCATGACAGGTCCTCTTTACAGTGAGATATGGGGGGGGGGTGTCAATAAGACCCCACATCTCACCTCTAGGCTGGGAAGCCTGAAAAAAAAACAAAAAAAAAACAACAATCCTGGCTTTGATCGTAGCGGTGAGTCGGTAGAAGCACCGGAGGGCGGCGGGGGGGGGACATCCCCTCTCGCCTCCCGTAAGAATGATCAAGCGGCGGAACAGCCGCTATGATTGTTCTTATGGTGTAGGGAATCGCCGGCTGAAAAAGCTAATATCTGAATGATGCCTGTAGCTGCTCCCATCATTCAGATATCCCCGCACAAAGTCAAGGACGTCATATGACGGCCGGAGGGCGGGAAGTGGTTATTGCAGAGTATTGCCGGGCATTGCGGAGTATTGCCGGGCATTGCGGAGTATTGCCGGGCATTGCGGAGTATTGCCGGGCATTGCGGAGTATTGCCGGGCATTGCGGAGTATTGCGGACTATGGCAGGGTATTGTGGAGGGTATTGCACAGGGTATTGTGGAGGGTATTGCACAGGGTATTGCACAGGGTATTGTGGAGGGTATTGCAGAGTATTGTGGAGGGTATTGCAGAGTATTGTGGAGGGTATTGCAGAGTATTGTGGAGGGTATTGCAGAGTATTGTGGAGGGTATTGCAGAGTATTGTGCAGGGTATTGCAGAGTATTGTGCAGGGTATTGCACCAGAGTATTTTGCAGAGTATTTTGCAGAGTATTGCACCAGGGTATTGCACCAGGGTATTGCAGAGTATTGCACCAGGGTATTGCAGAGTATTGCACCAGGGTATTGCAGAGTATTGCACCAGGGTATTGCAGAGTATTGCACCAGGGTATTGCAGAGTATTGCACCAGGGTATGGCAGGGTATTTTGCAGAGTATTGGCAGGGTGTATTGCAGAGTATTGGCAGGGTATAGCACAGGGATGGCTGAGCAGGGATGGATGGATGGCTGGATCTGTGACTGCAATTGTCACAGATCCAGCCCACAGTGCTGCTGCTGCCATCCGCTCCCTCCCCCTCCCCTCTCACACTGTACCGATCGGTACAGAGAGGGGAGGGAGGAACCGGCGTCATCAAATGACGCCGGTCTGTTTACAAGTGATTGCTCCGTCATTTGACGGAGCGATCACGTGGTAAACGGCCGCTATCAGCGGCGATTTACCGTAATTCGTGATCCGCCGGGTCCTCTGGACCCGGCGGTCACGGAGTTTCCCGTGTGCGCGCCCCAGGGGGCGCGCGGGAGCGCGATTCTGGGAGGACGTTATATAACGTCCTCCCAGAGTTAAGCAACCACCTTGTCGACGTTATTTGTCGGCAGGTGGTAAGTGGTTAAGGAAGGAATCTACATTCTCCGTCCATGCTTCCATAGCCTTGGACATGGCTACCAAGGCAAGGGCGGGTTTACAAGCCATACCAGCAAGCCCGTAGATCCTTTTGAGGTTCTGATCCATCCTTCTGTCGAGGCCATCCTTGAAGGAGACCGCATCATCCAACAGGAGAGTAATGTGTTTGGCCAGAAGCATTACAGCCGCGTCTACAAGAGGAATGTTCTCCAGGTACTTTACCTTATCCGCTTTGAAGGGATACATCCTGGAAGTTTTATTTGTCATAGAGGATTTCCTGTCCACTTTACTCCATTCCTCATCAAAAATGCCCTTTAGTTCGGCCAATAGCGGAAAACTTGGGCGCTCTTTCCCCAGGCGTTTGAAAAACTTTTTCTGCCTAGCTGGGGGAGTAGATGGGTCTTCCCACATAAGGGCCTCCTTGACTGCTTTAATAAGCGGAGTCACTAGGGAGAAGTCGAATTCCACACTCTCCTCATCACTTTCCAATTCTCCCTCCGAGGGAACAGGCGAGGAAGCGTAGGGTTGGGAAGGACCTGGAACATCCCGGACCTCATCAGCCGGGGAGCCAGACCGAATGGTACTGGACTGGCTCTGTGCGTGAGAAGTATCTATCTACTTAAAAAAACGTTGCACCACCCGTTTCACTAGAAACTCGATGCGTTGATCCTCTGTCTCTTTTTCCCCAACCGCGCGGGCATAACAACGGTCACACAATGACTTGCTCTCTGGGACTCGTGTGCCACATCCCCAGCAGGCTCTCCGATCAGGTCGACTGTCATGGCGGTGGGAGCGGTGTCTGGAGGAGGAATGGGAGCTTCTCCTCTGGTGGTGGTGAGATGCAGACAGAGAATCACGTCTGGATTTTGAAGATGATGAATGCTGCTGCGGCTTGGCAAGGTGTGTGTCGATACGAGGATCCGGACCGGAAGGGCTAGAGGCAAAAGGATTGGGGGGGAAATAAGCCATCAAGCAACACCAATACTTGCGACTGTACCCCAAGCCCGCCCCTCTCCCGCACATACCTTGTGCGTGAGGGCTGGCCACATGTAGGCGGTGATTGGTCCATAACTTCTGGACTAGAGCGTCACAATAAGGACAGGTCTGGTAAAGAAAACCTACAGTGTCATACAAAAAAATTTAATGAGTAACTTGCCTTTAAAAGGCATACCACCATATGACAAGAGGCACTTATGCTAAAATAGTGTACCTGTATAATATATATATATATATATATATATATATATATATATATATATATATATATATATATACATACACCTTCTTACTAATAAGTTCTTCTTCTTATTATTTATTTTTTTAAACACATTTTACTATTTATTTTATTTGGAGCCTGGACCATGAATCCACTGACCTGTAACCAGCAGCGTCCTAATCAAAGTTGCCTCTGCTAAACTCCCCGCCTGTGACATCACCGCCTTCCACACAACGCGCCTGCGCAGTGGAGAAGCCACCCATCGGCGCCTGCGCGACCACCGCGAGACCCGCCGGACCACGCATGCACGAACCAAGCCTCACTCTGAGAGAGGACCCCACGCATGGGTGAACGGCAGCGGCGCCCGTGACCCGGACCACCGCGGCGAGCTGGGACGCAGAAGCGTTCCAGCTGCCATTAGGGACCAGCAGGGGGCATAAAGGGAAAAACAGGGGAAACAAGACAATGTACACATAAACACAGAGGCGACTGCCATGGAACATATGAAGATGGTCGCAGCCCTTGCCAGCCGAGGATGCTTCCCAACCTTTGGCACACTGCATAAACTTCCCATCCAGAGGTACATGGTTGCTACAAGCTCTCCACCTGCCCGTGGCTGGGCTCCGAGCTGCACCGCTAAAAAGTGTGCCATCCATCCTGGGACATCTGAACGGACGTGCATCTTAGGTCCATTGGAGGAGGACAAAAAAGGAACACAGTACTGAGAGGTGAGCTTACTTTTATGGGTATGGGGTCCTATAGCATTGGAGAGGAGGTGGGGTAACCCACACGTAGGCTGCCATGGAGTCTGTCAGGAAATAGGTATTACACAGTGTTTGTGTGCACTAAAATGCATTAAAGTGTATTTTTCCCCTGAAAAATTGCATTTAATAAACAGCTGCACGAATATCGTGTGACATAAAATATAGCAACAACCACCATTTAATCCTCCAGGGTCGCTGCTTTCAGAAAATATATCATGTTTGGCTATTATAAGCCATTTTTCAAGCTTAAAAACATGTTTATTTTAACAAGTGTGAGAGAAATGTCAAAATTGTCCCTGGCAGCAAAGGGTTAACATATTTACAAATTTACTTTTCTTTTCTAACTGACAAAAAAGTCAATGTGATATAACCATATTCATATTTAAAGTTTTTTCGTCAGCTATATGTAGCGGGGTATTGCTCTTCAACTCCGCAGAGACTACATTAGACATTGGGACACCCAGGAAGCATTGCCCCGTGCAGGGACTGCTGGGGTGGACTTTATAAGAGAAGGCGGAGCGGAAATCTTTCTCTTTGGACACCGCCCGCCCAGCAAGTGGAACTCCTGTCTGAGTTTGCTGTGACGTTAGGCCCGAAGCCTGGGCCCTTTTCCAAAGAGCCTTCCGCTCTCTCCGAGGAACCTGAGGGACGTCTCTCCATTGTTGCTGCATTGCTGCCAGAAGGACCGAAGACCCGGATGTCGAGAGACCTGTGTACCTAGAAACAGCAGCGGAAGAAACGGACTGGTCCGGTTGGGTGAGAGAGCACCTGCTCAGAGGCAGATACAGTTTCACTGTTACCCTTGTGGATTACAATTTGTTCTTCAAAGTGCACCACCGTTTGCTAGCGAAGATTTCTCTGCAAGACTTTCACTTAGTTCAGTCAGGCCTGACTGGGTAGCGTAGACATTGTGGGGCGCCATCTTGTCCACGAGGGAGAATAGCTGCAGCGGGGACATTGTGGGTTACAAATATACTGTATACTGTCTGCTCATTTAAATACAGTTTTATTGCAGGGCTCTGCACATGACATGTACACTGTTGTTCCTTTGCTTACCCACTAATTCGAGTAAATACATAAGGGTCAAGTATACTGGTGTTGGTGTCATTTACTTAGCAGAAGTGCCGGTTAAATATAGTAGTGATTTATTGCTGTGTGTTTTTGCCATAGGATTGTGTCACCGAGAGTTGCAGGCCACACAATCCTATCATCCCCTACTAACTGTGCCAGGGGAGGGTAGAGCCGATTGCCAGGGGTTGACAGTGGTGCACTACAGGGCCCAAAAATATACCAGCAGCCCTCTAAGCTGGGGGTATCGCTATATATAAAAAATAAAATAAAAAATGATTAAGTCTTAACTTTTTGGGCATTTATTCATTCATCTTAAAGGGGTGTTCCAGGCAACCCCGGACAAAAAAAAAATAAAGAATTAAAAGCTAGCAGCTACACATACTGCAGCTGCTGGCTTTTAATAAATGGAGACTTACCTGTCCTGGTGTCCCTCGATGTCGGCACTGCAGCTGATGTTTCACATCAGCTTTCGGGTGCTGCCGTCGCCATTGTGGGTAAGGGAACCCGGCAGTGAAGCCTTTCGGCTTCACGCCGGGAACCCTACTGCGCATGCGCGAGGACCCGCTCCTCTCTCCTATTAGCCCGGCAGCCAGGGGAGGAGGAGGAGGAGGGAGCCCCGCAGTGGCGTCGCGGCCGGACTCCAGGAGGTGGGAAAGCATACATGTTTATTTTAACAAGTGTGTGAGAAATGTCAAAATTGTCCTGGGCAGCAAAGGGTTAACTTGTTTACAAATTAAAAAAAATTGTGAGTTAGAAAAAAAAGGGGGGGTCATGTGACATGATGATGTCACAGTCGGAGAATCCTGATTTAAGCAGCTCTGGCAGGAGCTGGGCTCACTCACAGAATTTCTCTTGTGGTTCCCACTTGTAATATTGTAGGGCATCCGGGACATGTGCAGAATCCTTAATATAGGCAGGGAGGGAAGTCACAAGGGGTAGGAGAAAGGCATCCACATACTGAGACACCCGACTAGTAATACCATCCATACTCGCCACTATGGGTCTACCTGGTTGACATAATGGGTCCTTATGGACTTTCAGGATATGGTAGAAATAGGGTGTTTTAAAGTAATTGGCCAGAAAAAACTGTTTCTCAGATTTTTGTATTAGGCCTTGTGTGAATGCTTGATTCATAAACTCTATTAGTTCTATTTTATACCCAGGGAGAGGATCATTTTGAAGTATTTCATATGTAGCTTCATCTGACAAAAGTCTAAATGCCTCTTTTAGATATTCCACCTTGTCTTGAACGACTATACCTCCTCCTTTGTCCGCTATACGGATAACCACATCATGATTCTCTTTGAAAGCAAGTAAAGCCTTCTTTTCCTGTGCTGAGAGATTATGCATATTTACCTTCCCCTGTAATGACTCACATATTTTTTGAAAATCTGCATAAACCATAGCATAGAAAGTCTTAAAAGGGAGTTCCAGCCTTTTTTATGTTTAATAAAAGCCAGCAGCTACAAAAAGTTTTAATAAACAGACACTTACCTGCCCCACTGACCAGCGACGTGGCCGCCCGGAGCTTCGCTCCTCTCCCCCCCCCTCTCCGCCAACGCCTCCATTCAAACTGTGGGCACCCGGCCGTGACAGCTTTCGGCTTCACGGCCGGGCACTCACTGCGCATGCGCGAGTCACGCTGCGCCCTAGGAGTGGACAGTCGATCGCCTGGGACCTGTCACGTGTCCCAGGTGATCACCTACACCTTAGGCGATATGATATGATATGACGAGTCGCCTAAGCGGTCCCTGGGCGGAAGGAGGAAGTGGGACAGGAAGTCCCACTCCTACCGAAGCCTCCACTCCCCCCCCAAAAAAAAAATTACATGTCAAATGTGGCATGTAAGGGGGCGAAGAGTGGTTAAAGCGGAAGTTCAATTTTTGGGTGGAGCTCCGCTTTAATTAATTCTTAATATGGTGTGGATAAAACGTGGACTTCGGACGAAATGTAGAATGTATTATCCCACTGGAAAAAGGGCTCTCTCCCTCCCTCCCAAAATAGTTTTTCTTAGATATTAAAGGAACACTAAAGATAAAAACATGTTATACTTACCTCCACTGTGCAGCTCGTTTTGCACAGAGTGGCCCCGAACCTGGTCTTCTGGGGTCCCTCGGCGGCTGTCTCGGCTCCTCCCCACAAGAACTAACCACCTTCATGCGAGTTCTGTCGTATAGTGGTTAGTTTGTTGCGTCATTGGTTGTGATTGACAGCAGCGCAAGCCAATGGCTGAGCTGCTGTCAATCAACCAATGAATGAGCCGAGAAGCCAGCCGAGATGCCTGCGCGTTCACGGCGCGGGACTTTCAGGGGGTCAGGTAAGTAAACGGGGGGCTCGGGGGCCGCTAATCCAGAGATGTTTTTTCACCTTAATGCATAGAATGCATTAAGGTGAAAAAACTTTTGCCTTTACAACCCCTTTAATTGCCTCTTTATCCATTTCATTCATACTCAGGTCATGTGTTTCTTCTACTGGGGATATATGTACTGGTTGGGTACTACTTAATGGTACAGTATTTGCATTCTCACTAGTTTTCAAACTGTAATAGCGTTTCACTGTGATATCGCAAATATATTTATGTAGATCCCTAAACAGTTCAAAAAGATTGTGTTACTGCTTGGCAGGGCCGCCAGGGGGGTACAGGCATTACACCTGTAAGGGGCCGATGGTCCCCAGGCCCCCCCCGGTTCTCTACTCCAGGGGGGGGCTAAAGCTGTGTAAGGGGCCCCAAAATTTGTGATGGCTGCCCTGCTGCTTGGGGCGAAGTTTAGACCATTCTGTAAAAGACTAACCTCACTCTCAACCAATACATGTGATGATAGATTAAAAATCTTCACTGTAGAAATCAGATTTCTATCTTTCCCCTCTTTGATTCCCTTGTTTCTTCTTCCTCCAACCCCTCCTCTAGTTCCCCGCCTTTTTCTATTTTTATTTTTTCGGGGAGTGGAGGGGGAAGCACTAAAAATAATTTCTGTCTTCAGTCTGTTTTTGTCTAAGGAGTTACCTTACCCACCTTGTGTTCCCTTCACGGCTGCAAGTGACGTCACGCAGCGCTAGCGGGTCCGTGCGTGTGCTTTGCAGTAAGACACAGCCTGACATGATGAGGAAGCTGAGAGTGTTAAAACATCCCACATCTACATCACTCGCTTTTGGGAGCCAACCCATCCATACAGGCCAGGAAGAGAGACATCCATTGCTGTACATGCGAACCTTGAGCTCCATGTTTGTGAGTGTAACCTTCTGAGGCGGCAAACACACGACCGGTTTTCTCGGCAAAAAACTACAAGAAAACTGCCGGTAGAGCTTTCTTGCCGAGAAAACCGGCTGTGTGTACGCGGGTTTCAGTTTTCTCGTCAACAAAAACTGCCCAGATTCCCAGACGAGAAAAAAGACGACCTGCGGTCTTTTTTCTCGCCGAGAATCTTGTCGGCCTGTTTCTCGACGAGAAACCCGAGCGTGTGTACACTTACCTGTCGCCGTGGAAACCCGCGCATGCTCGAAATTACTTTGACGCATGCGCGGTAGCTTCCTAGGCATAGGGTGTAGCAAGATGGCGGCGACGGCATCAAATGTGACGAGCGCACGCTCGTCATAGTCGATGACGTCACCGCGTGCGTGCCATTCAAAAGAACGGCGGTTCTTTTGAATCGTACGTGTGTACACTCGGCCGGGACAAGTTTCTTGTCAAGATTCTCGTCAGGAAAAATAGGATTTTTTACTCACCGTAAAATCCTTTTCTCTGAGTCCATGGACCGACACAGCTTCTCTATTGACAAAGTGGGTATTATCCGTTTAATTAGGAGTGACTAGGCAGAAAACTTGTAAAAAGTGTTGCATCACACCTTCTACAGTCCCGCCCAGGGGGCGGACCCCCTGGGTATATCCTCTGTCTGCATCTCGCAGATCAGTTCGTCAAAAAGCAGTACAAACTTAAAAGGAGGGGTGGGTGCTGTGTCGGTCCATGGACTCAGAGAAAAGGATTTTACGGTGAGTAAAAAATCCTATTTACTCTTTCGACCGACACAGCTTCTCTATTGACAAAGTGGGACGCCCCAAAGCAGTGTCAGAGAAAAAACGAGGGGTGGTAACAGCATAAAAATAAACTTCACCCCAAACACAAAACAGCACTCCTCCAACGGAGGAGCTGCAACTCCAAACAGCCGGCTGCAAAACTTTGCGGCCGAAGAGGCATCCGAAGATGCACCTACCTCAACTTTGTAGAATTTTGTGAAAGTGTGAGCGGACGACCAAGTCGCCGCTTTACATGATTGGGAAACAGACGCTTGATGTCGGAAAGCCCAAGAGGCACCTATTGCCCTGGTCGAATGCACCGTGACCGGAAAGGGGGGGCGCTAGACCCTTTAAGGCGTAAGCCTGGATTACTATCTGTCGGATCCACCTAGAGATGGTGGCCGACGAGACTGCTTGGCCCTTCTTGGGACCAGCCACCGAAACAAACAGTGAGTCTGACTTCCGGAACAGGGAAGTAGCAGATAGGTATACTCTCAAAGCTCGGACAACGTCCAAGGAATGCAACGCCGACTCCTTAGAATTCGACGGATGAGGACACAAGGATGGAAGTACAATGTCTTCGTTGAGATGAAAAGCCGAAACGACCTTCGGAAGAAAGGAAGGCTGCGGCCGCAGCACCACCTTATCCTTGTGGAAAACCAAATAGGGAGCCTTGCAGGACAAGGCTGCCAGCTCAGAGACTCGTCTAACTGACGTAACAGCCACCAAAAAGACCACTTTCTGAGAAAGTGTCAACAGGGGAATATCTCTAATATTCTCAAACGGTGCCTTCTGAAGCACCGAGAGGACCAGGTTCAAGTCCTACTAAGGTAGCGGGGGACGGACCGGAGGGGCCACATGTCGAACCCCCTGCACAAATGTACTCACGAGAGAGTGAGCCGCCAGGGGTCGCTGAAAAAAAGACAGCCAGGGCAGATATCTGTCCCTTAATCGTACTTAAGGCAAGCCTCTGGTCCACCCCATGCTGTAAAAACAGCAGGATTCTGGAAACCAAATAAGTACGCGGCTGCCATTTCATTTCCTCACACATGGAGATGTAGGCCTTCCAAGTGCGGTGATAAACCTTCCTAGAGGACGGTTTCCGAGCACTTCTCATAGTAGAGATTACTGAATCTGAAGGCCCCGGTCTCTCAGTACCTGGTTCTCAACAGCCATGCCGTTAAAGCCAGTGACCGTAAAGCAGGATGGAGTATGGGACCTTGCGATAGCAGGTCCTTCCGTAGTGGTAGGCGCCAGGGGACGTCTGCTACCAGACGTACTAGATCGGTGTACCAAGGACGCTTAGGCCAATCTGGAGCGATTAGGATCATTGGAACTCCCTCTGCCTCCACTCTGCGGAGCAGAAGAGGAAGAAGCTTTAAGGGAGGGAAGGCATAAATTAGCCGATACTGACCCCACGATGCCACCAACGCGTCCGTCGCTTCTGCTCATGGGTCTCTTGACCGGGCCACAAACCTCAATACCTTCCGATTGAGTTGGGAAGCCAGAAGATCTACGTCTGGTGTGCCCCATCTTTGGCAGAGGAGTTGGAACACCTCCGGGTGTAAGGACCATTCTCCCTGGTCCAGCATCTGGCGGCTCAGGTAGTCCGCCTGCCAGTTTTCCACACCCGGAATGTACACGGCCGACAGTGCCGGTACGCTCTTCTCTGCCCACTTCAGGATGCGAGCGACCTCCAATGCTGCAGCTGAGCTTCTTGTTCCTCCTTGATGATTGACATATGCCACTGCTGTGGCGTTGTCTGACTGGATCCTGACTGGATGCCCTTGCAGCCTCTGAGACCATTTGAAGAGGCACAGCCTGATCGCCCGGATTTCCAGGACATTGATTGGCAGGAGGGCTCCCTCTGGGGTCCAGCGACCTTGCGCCGACTGAACACCCCAGACTCCCCCCCCCCAACCTGTAAGGCTGCCGTCTGTCGTGATCACTATCCAGTAAACCGGAAGAAATTACTTCCCGGCCATTAGAGCCGGTGCTGTCAGCCACCATACCAGGGATCTCCTGACTAGGTGGCTCACTCGGATTTGATAATCCAGAGATGATGGACATCTGTTCCATCTTGACAGAACTTCCTTCTGTAACACTCGAGTGTGGTATTGAGCATCTGGGACCGCCTCGTAGGAGGCTACCATGAGGCCTAACACTCGCATGCAAAAAACGGAGTGACGACCAATTCCTGGAAGTCAGCTGCCGTACTGCAGCCCGGAGGGTCTGCAACTTCTCCACAGGGAGGAATACCTTGCCTCTGAGGAATCCAGAATCAACCCCAGGTACACTAGGCGTTGAGTGGGCACCAATACTGACTTTTGCGTGTTTAGTATCCAACCACAGTCTCGAAGAGTCTGACAGGTAATCGACACGCTTACCTCTAATTCTGAGCTTGAAGGGACCTTCAGTAGAAGGTCGTCCAAGTAGCCCATGATAGCGATACCCCGCTGTCTTAGAAGTGGCAGAATCGGAAAGAGCACCCTGGTGAACGTCCTGGGTGCTGAGGCAAGGCCAAATGGGAGGGCCACAAACTGGTAGTGGTTCTTCCCGATAGCAAATCACAGAAACCTCTGGTGTCTGGACTATATGGGGACATGCAGGTATGCGTCCTTGATAACCAAGGAGGCCAGAATATCCCGCAGATGGAGAGCCGTGACTTCAGATCGAACCGACTCCATCCGAAATCTTTGTACCCTCACAAAGCAATTGAGGGCTCTGAGATCCAAGATTGGATGAACCCCATCCTCTGGAACTGAAATAACCACCCCGCGTTCAGTAGACCCTGGACCATACAGGGCCTCCCGACGGGTCGGTAGTAGCTGGAGATTGGAGGTGATGAATCTGTCCGGTGGACAAGAGAGAAATTCTATCTTGTAGCCTGAGGAGATTACTTCGCAAACCCACCTGTCAGAGAATAGAGCTGTCCACTGAGTCGCAAATCTGCGAAGACGTCCCCCCACCCGAGAGCTGGGTGGGATCGGACGCAGCTTTGTCCGCAGGCTTGTTGGGTTTGCGGGACCAAGGACGCTTTTGTTCTTGGGCAGGCGCCTTGTCGGCCTGGGGTCTTTTCTCTGTCGCCCTAGGGGGACGAAAAAAATGCTTTCAAGCAGTAAAGGAGGGCCCTTGCCCTTGGCGTGGCCCCTACCCTTGCTAATTTGAGGAAGCAAAGTGCTTTTACCTTCTGTGGCATCCTTGAGGATGTCATCCATAGAGGCCCCAAAAAGTCTGTCGCCCTTTAAAAGGCAGATCCAAAAGGGCTTTCTTGGAGGTCTGGTCCGCAGACCAGCCCTTTAGCCAGATCAGGCGGCGTATTGCTACTGCATAAACCGAAGCTTTTGACAGCAGGGGAATAGTATCCATGTCTGACTCGCAGACAACCTAAGGCCCTGGACCAACTGGTCGGCCAATGTATATCTCATCAGGGAGGAGCATCTCGCTCCTTAACCCCTGGAGTAGCAATCTTGCCCATTCAGTAAGTGTCTGAGACACTAGGGCCCCCGCCAATGCCGGGAGTACTGCCGAGCCTACCACTGAGTATAGGTAGCGAGCGAGTGCTTCAGCCTTCTTATCCACAGGGTCCTTGAAAACAGGAGCCCCTTCTACTGGAATTGTGGTGGCTCTATTAAGTCTGGACACCGGAGGGTCCACTATAAGGGGAGAGGTCCATTTCTTCAGAAAACTCTCCTCAAAGGGGTACCGTACCGCAAACCTCTTTGGGGCTGTAAAGACCCTCAGTGGGTTCTCCCCTTCCTTGTGTAGCGGGTATGCACTTTCCCGGGTGTAAATTTGAATCTGGCGGTGACACCAGTGATGTGTGATTCCCTGCAGCCCAGCAGGTGGCGCTGTTGCCACGGGCTGGGGGTTGAACCATTGCTGTGTGCCGTACCCCTTTTTGACCTCCCTCGGCAGCGGTATGGTGGGGCGGGGAACCCACCGTGCTTGCTGGGAGAGGGTATAAAGGGGCCGGCCATCTTTGTCACGGGGTTCGTAGTCTCAGGCACCTTTAGCCTGCGGACGGTGGTTCTTGCCGGTCCTCTGGGTGGCCTAGGCCTAGAGGACCACCGGAGATCGTGTTCCATCCCAGGCACCTTTAGCCTGGGGTGAGGTACTTGAATGGAGGTCCGGAGCTCAGTGCCCAACACTGAGTTCCGCGAGGGAAGGAGATCCTAGGGAACCCAGGGATTGGGTACCCGAATCCGGAAGGCGCAATGGACCGGGGGGAGCTCCTCACTTGAAGACCCGGTGCAGCATATTGCCGGTGACAGGTGAGCCTCTCATCGGAGACCGCCTGGAAGGAAATTTCCCCCTCGTGCGGAGACCGCAACCCACTTTCAGGAAGGAAAGTGGAGAACGATTGTGTCTGGGCCTATTCGCATCCACACCTCCTTTCCTGTGCTGTTCTTCAAGGGAGTTCAACTGTTTGTATTCATTCGCATGAGAATAAAGGAGTGTTGGACTTTAATGGTGTGGGGCTCATTTCTGACGTACATGGCTCAAGGTGACTCTCGGAGGGAGGATCCAGGTGCACAACACTGACCCGAAGGTAAATTAAGAACGTTGCCTATACCGCACTGATACATGTGGTGGAGGCCTGGCGTGGTGTCCCCGCTCTCTCCCCTCTGAGATACCCCTAGACAAGAGACAGACGAGCAAGAACAAGAGAGGGGAGTGAGGAGGTCGCTACACTTATATAAGAGTTTATCAAAATAAGACACACAAGGGAACACCTTAGCAGTGCGGGCAGGTTTATGAAACCCAAAGTGGACCGGAGTCTCTGCTGCTTCTGCAGTATTTTTCAACTTTAGTGTATCCCGCACTGCAGTAATAAGGTCAGATACCAAAGCCGTCTCGCATACTGACCTGGACTTGAAGTCATCTTCACTGTCCGGTCACGGTCTGCAGTCTCTGATGTGTCAGAATCTGGGCCCCGAGCCGTAGCTGGACCAGGTTCTGCATCAGAATTAGCCCCAGAAGCTTGCAGGGGATGGGGCGTTTTACTACCCCCCTGTATTCCCGTGTGCTGCTTCCACCCTGGCAGCAAACGCCTCTAGGATTGCCGTCATAGCGTTCATAGACACCTCAGGGGCACCAGCTGCTAAATCTGGTGTTTCAGGGGAGAAGACATCTGGTTTAGATGCCATGCTGACCACACGCTGACACCCACAGGGCTCCAGGCAAGATATCAATAGGCCACCCTCCTGCGCTGCAGAGATGCTGGTTTACCCAGAGGACTCACCACCCTGGACTGGTACTGCTATGCTGCCGTGTGCTGCGCCTGTGATGCTGTCCCACTGCTGCTGTGTCAGTCTGCTTCTTTTCTCAGCGCTTCCTGTGTGAATTTTCGCGTCAGTGTAATGCACCCTAGAGGCCGGAGCTCTCGCAAAATGGCCGCCAAAAACGTCTGTATGGAAGAAAATGTGGGCTCTAAGAAAATGGCCGCCGAGCCGAAGATAGAGGTCAAGCAGCCGTAGCCCACAAAAAGATGGCCGCCGAACGGCAATATATACATACAGGGTGGACAAACATGGCCGCCGATCAGTTGATAGGGGCCAGTGGGTGTGGACTACAAGAAAATGGCGATGAAACCACAGGAAGATGGCCACCGGGCAGTCACTAGAGGCTGAACCCGGAATGGACCACCCCAAAATGGCCTCCGACAGCATGGAGGAGGAAGCACACACACAGGTAAGCAGAAATGACGTTTCTTTTAAATGTTAGTTACAGCCAGCCCCGCTCCAGTGGAACCCCTTAGGTGACCCCCAGCACCCAGCAACCTTTAGCTAGAAGCCCAGGGAGGAGGCAAAGGCAGGGAGAGAGGGAAGAAAGGGGCCACAACCACTTACTTGATCTCTCCAGGAATGTCCAGCTAAATCACCCAGCCGAGGCAGGGGAGTTTTACTTACCTATCCTGCATGTATTATGCTGGAAGACATTCCAAACAGATCATCGCCCGCGCACGGAAGATGACTGTTGGCGAGGCATGCTGTGATTGGACCCAAAAGGGACGATCATATGTATGCCCTGGAGCGTGACGCTCACCGGACAGGCTGCTGCGACTCGCCCGTAAGGTCAGCCGAAGCTGAGCGGTTCGATGCAAGCCTTGGAGCATAAGCTCACCGGCCAGGCTGCTGCGACTCGGCCGTAAGGTCAGCCGAAGCTGAGCGGTCCGATGCAGGCCCTGGAGCGTAGGCTCACCGGCCACCCGTGGAGCAACGGGCATGTCGTGGAAAACCCAGCGCGTAGCTAGGGTCGGCACATGCTCGATGGCCAAAACTGGGGAGACTACAAGGATCGAGGATCCAGCCTGTCACCCAGTCGGCAGTTGATCGAAGATCGCAGGAAACAAAAAATGTAGCAAAAAAATATCTTTTTCCCCCGGACCAATGGGCCCGAAGGGAGCCATGTCCTACTCCTTGCTAGACAGAAAAAAACAGATCTGCGAGATGCAGAATGAGAGGATATACCCAGGAGGTCCGCCCCCTGGGCGGGACTGTAGAAGGTGTGATGCAACACTTTTTACAAGTTTTCTGCCTAGTAACTCCTAATTAACGGATAATACCCACTTTGTCAATAGGGAAGCTGTGTCGGTCCATGGACGAAAGAGTAAACAACGTTTTTTTCCTGACGAGAATCTGTGTACGAGGCTTCAGACTTGAATTTGCCTTTTACATTAAACGTTAATGCACTAGACTTGCCTTGCGCTCCCTTTCCTTTATATATTTCAGACTATGTCCGCCACCCAGTGGATTCTTGAGAGAGCTGCAGCACCTAGAGCTAAGAGAACTTTCCATATAGACTGTTATCATTCGAATGTTGTGCATGGGGACAGCGCTGGTTTGTTTTTTTCTGTGTGTTTTTTGATATATAAAATCATTCAAATCATCATTCTGCTAATTAATAATTATCCCAGTATTCTATATTTGGTTTTATTACATTAGTTATACAGAAAAGTTCTATCTGCACATGACCTGGGTTTGCTTCTAACTGACAAATTTCAAATAATAAAAAAAAAAAATACTTTGTCTTCATGTATACTGCTGCTGGTAAACGGACGTTTAGAATCAGTTGGGAGTTTTTTTTTCAACTGCCCCTGAACTCTCCTCTATGTTATCTTATCTGTCCATGTACACAGGGTCGTTTATAGTCCTTTCAAGGCAGTTGAGTTTTAAAGCATTTTTTGGAAAGCAAAAAAACAAAAATGCATTCAGGATGGATGTTCAGAGGCATTTGAAATGCCAAATGCCTGTAACAGCTTGTAATCGTGGTAACTTAAGTTTAGCTGCATTTCGTTTACAGGCTTTTTAATGAAGATACATTTTTGACTATTTAAAAAAAAACATCTCAAAACGCAAACGCGGCAAAACTGACAATTTTTAAACGATGGTTACTATCTGTCAAGTTAAATCGCTCAGGAGAGGTTTTAAAACATCCCATGTACATTAAGAGCCAGTTCACACCATAGAAATGCAGTCCGGATGCGTTCCAGATGCTTTTTTGCATGCGTGTTTTTGATGTGTTTTTGATGCAGTCCAGTGCATTTTTTCTTCCTTTTTTTTTTTACTTAACCTTAAATAAGGACATCTGTGTTCCATTGCGTTTTTTTGGTGTGTTATGGTGCGTTTTTGATGCGTTTTACAGAGTTCCAGTACAGCCCAGTGCAGGAAAACTGCAAAATGTTCTACTTTTTTTTTTTCTGGAACTGCAAGCACTGTTGTAAGCTATGTCATTGAAAACCATATAACCTACTTTCTATGCATTTTTGATGCAGAAAAAAAATATGCACTGGACTGCATGTGGTGTGAACTGGCCCTAAGCCTTAATGCCCAATCATCAATTCCTTCCACTCAGGGCCAGTTCACACCACATGCAGTCCAATGTGTTTTTTTTTTCTGCATCAAAAACGCATAGAAAGCAGGTTATATGGTTTTCAATGGCAAAATGCTTGGGTCGAATCCACAGAGCAAAATCGACAGTGGAATACTGAATGACCGAGCTCCAGTAGGTTCAGTAAGCAGCGATGTTGAAAGTAAAAAATCTTCTCCAACTCCGTCCATCCCTACCATAACCAAGAAGACATCTGAACTGGTCCCATCCAGCAGTATCAGGAAACTATATGTGGAAAAATTCACCTTCCATAAGGAACTTGGAGAGGGGAGCTTTGGGAAAGTGGTGTTGGCCACCCATCCAGCCGCTGACCAAAAGCTGGCGGTGAAGTTCATCACAAAGAGAAAGCTACTGACATCTGGACCCTACCTGGCCCTCGCTGAAAGATGCATTCTGGAAGAAGGCAGAGAGTGCCCATACATCACCCATATATATGGATCTTTCCAAACAAAGGTAAGTCTTTTTATTTCCCAATTTCTTCTACTTTTCCCTGTACTGCGCTACACTGTTGATCCAGACCCCCTACAATAGTTATGCAAATGGTGACTTTTTTGGGAGTCAAAACACAAGGCTAAGCATCCCCCCTGCCCCATGACAGTGTTCAAACCTGTCATCTAGTCCTTCAGGCACGAAGTGCTAAATTGGAGGAGGCAGAAGAGAGCTTCACTTGTGTCCCACAAGGTTTTTTTGAGGGCTCTGGCTGTAGATCAGGGCAAAGCAGTAAAGGTGAGAGAAGAAGTCCTAGAGTGCTTCCTACAAGGCTGGAGCTTGGTGACATTAACTGTACAGAGTAGAGGCTTTCCTTCAAGAAACCACATACTGAGAGGCCGCCATTACTGACTTTAGACATTACTAGTTGCCTGACTGTCTCTGGCCTTAAAACTTTGAGTCACTGAGTCAGAACACGTCTACAACTAGCAAGACAGGAGAAGTCAGGACTCTACATACATCTTCCAGGATGGGAAGCCAAAATATGGAAGTCATTGGGCCACTTTAACAACCAGACAAAAATAGTATTGTGGTATAGATGTTCCGGCAATGGGGGTCTACTATTCTTCTCTGTCGGTTTTCCAGAGTTCCCCCAGGAAGCATTTAGTAAAGATGCCCAACTGCACTCTCTGCTGGTGTGCGCATTTTCATATATTTCTTCACAAAGTAAAAACTTCAATGTCTATGTAGCAACCACGCCACCCTCCTTCTCCACTCTTTGGCTCGTTCACTGGAGAGGAAGGCGCATAGTCTCCACCATGCCCGTACCCCCTGGTTTGCAGAGGTTAAGCACACTTGTTTTTCACTTACGGGTCTTTGCAGTAAGACTCCCCTCAGAGTTGGCTTCTGTCCCTAGAATGTAAGGCCAAAAAGTCTCTATGTCCCAAGTAACTCCAAGGTCCACACTAGCATCAACTCCAACATAGAGTTTATTTCTTTATGCATAAAAATCCACAAATGAGGAGAAGAGAAAAGGTGTTAGGAAGACAGATCAGTTCAGGCACTCTTGTTTCTTCGCCACTCGGTCCCGAGTGGGTATAGCCCACCCGGATAGTCACCCAAAGGCACTAGCAGCCGGCGTGTAACTATAACAGTCTATTAGATTCCCTAATGGATGCGTTCAGGAGATCCTCTGCCACAGAATCTCTAGTGTCCCAAACCTCCTGCTGGTCCTGTTGTTTAAATCCCCTTTTCTGGATGGATGACATCCCTCCAGAGAGTTACTGGGCCCCTTCCTTCACTGTGATCTCTCACCAGTCCTTCGGAACGCTCCACCCCCAGCCTCCTCTTCTAGAAACGGGTCCCATCGCAAGGCGGCACCCTGGGATTCTTCCCCCCGAAGTGGGCTCCAGCTAAAGGTGCTGGGCCCAGGGCTGAAGTTGCAGTCCCAGGACTAAAGGTGCCTGGGACTGAAGTGCACGCGGCTCCATGGCCTGGAGGGCCACGCGCCACGCACTAGGACTTCGACTCTGGAACCAAAAAAAACCGACCCCTCCCAGGCGCCGTCTGCCCCTTATGTATCCTCTCCCGGCATGCCCAGCAGGTCAACCACACCCACTGTACGGCTGCCGAGAGAGGACACCAAATCACTGCCCTATTACCTGTGCTTCAACCCTGAGTATAGGTGACAGCGCCACCCACACTTCTAAGGGGAACTGCACACCAGGCAAAACAACAGCAAGGCAGAGTCCAGCAAATTGAAAGATTCGAGCCAACTATACTCGAATCACCCTTAAATTTGGCATAGCAGTCCCTAAATTTGGTACCCCCGCTACATCTATATTGTAACCTGTTTTTCTTATTTTCACAGAATCATCTGGCCTTTGTTATGGAGTATCTGAGCGAAGGAGATCTCTCCGACCTGATAAGATATTCAGCTCCACTTCCTCTGGACACCTTAAGGTAAGTTTGATGTCGGGGTCACTTTGGATTGGGGGGAGGCTGACCACTGAGAACAGGCAGTGACCTAGCCAGGCCCATCCAGCTGATTTCGTCCATCTATACCCCTATGTACTATAGGGTGAAGTCACTTTATCTTTACCATTAACCACTTGACCACTGGGCACTTAAACCCCCTTAATAACCAGACCAATTTTCAGCTTTCGGTGCTCTCACATTTTGAATGACAATTACTCAGTCATACAACACTGTACCCATATTAATTTTTTGTCCTTTTTTTCACACAAATAGAGCTTTCTTTTGGTGGTATTTAATCACTGTTGGGTTTTTTATTTTTTGCGCTATAAGAGAAAAAAGACTGAAAATTTTGTAAAAAAATGATTCTTTTTTCGTTTCTGTTATAAAATTTTGCAAATTACTATTTTTTCTTCATAAATTTTGGCCAAAATTTATACTGCTACATATCTTTGGTAAAAATAAGTACAAATTGGTGGATATTATTAGGTCTTTGTGAAAGTTATAGAGTCCACAAGCTATGGTGCCAATATCTGAAAATTGATCACACCTGAAGTACTGACGGCCGATCTCATTTCTTGAGACCCTAACATGCCAGAAAAGTACAAATACCCCCCAAATGATCCCTTTTTGGAAAGAAGACATTCCAAGGTATTCAGAAAGAGGCATTGTGAGTTTTTTGAAGTTGTCATTTTTTCCCACAATTCTTTGCAAAATCAAGATTTTTTTTTTTTCACAAAATTTTCATATTAGCAGGTTATTTCTCACACACAGCATATGCATTCCACAAATTACACCCCAAAACACATTCTGCTATTACTCCCGAGTATGGCGATACCACATGTGTGAGACTTTTACACAGCGTGGCCACATAGAGAGGCCCAACATGCAGGGAGCACCTTCAGGCGTTCTGGAGCACCCAGGCCAATTCTGACATTTCTCTCCTACATGTAAAAATCATCATTTGTTTGCTAGAAAATTACATAGAACCCCAAAACATTATATATGTTTTTTTAGCAAAGACCTTAGAGAATATAATGGTGGTTGTTGCAACTTTTTATCTCGCACGATATTTGCGCAGCAATTTTTTTAACGCGTTTTTTACGGGAAAAAAAAAGTTTTGTGCTTAAAAAAAAACAAAACAGTAAAGTTAGCCCAATGTTTTTGCATAATGTGAAAGATGAAGTTACGCAGAGTAAATAGATACCTAACATGTCACCCTTAAAAATTGCACACACTCGTGGAATGGCGCCAAACTTCGCTACTTAAAAAATCCCCATAGGCGACGCTTTAAATATTTTTACTGGTTACATGTTTTGAGTTACAGAGGAGGTCTAGGGCTAAAATGATTGCTCTCGCTCTAACGTTCGCAGAGATACCTCACATGTGTGGTTTGAAAACCGTTTTCATATGTGGGCGGGACTTACGTATGCGTTCGCTTCTGTATGCGAGCTCACGGGGACAGGGGCGCTTTAAAAATATATATTTTTTTATTGTTCATTTTACTTTATTTATTTTAGTTTGACATGTTTTTCCGCCCCAAAAATTTTTTTGATCACTTTTATACCTATTACAAGGAACGTAAACATCCCTTGTAATAGGAATATGGCATGACAGGTCCTCTTTACAGTGAGATATGGGGTCAATAAGACCCCACATCTCACCTCTAGGCTGGGAAGCCTGAAAAAAAACAAAAAAACAACAATCCTGGCTTTGATCGTAGCGGTGAGTCGGTAGAAGCACCAGAGGGCAGCGGGAGGGGGGGGGGGCTTCCCCTCTCACATCCCGTAAGAATGATCAAGTGGTGGAACAGCCGCTATGATTGTTCTTATGGTGTAGGGAATCGCCGGCTGAAAAAACTAATATCTGAATGATGCCTGTAGCTGCATCCATTATTCAGATATTTCCGCACAAATTCAAGGACGTCATATGACGGCCGGCGGGCGGGAAGTGGTTATTGCAGAGTATTGCCGGGCATTGCGGAGTATTGCCGGGCATTGCGGAGTATTGCCGGGCATTGCGGAGTATTGCCGGGCATTGCGGAGTATTGCCGGGCATTGCGGAGTATTGCAGGGCATTGCGGAGTATTGCGGACTATGGCAGGGTATTGCGGAGTATGGCAGGGTATTGCGGAGTATGGCAGGGTATTGCAGAGTATTGTGGCGGGTATTGCAGAGTATTGCAGAGTATTGTGGCGGGTATTGCAGAGTATTGTGGCGGGTATTGCAGAGTATTGTGGCGGGTATTGCAGAGTATTGTGCAGGGTATTGCAGAGTATTGTGCAGGGTATTGCAGAGTATTGTGCAGGGTATTGTGCAGGGTATTGTGCAGAGTATTGCGCCAGGGTATTGCAGAGTATTGCGCCAGGGTATTGCAGAGTATTGCGCCAGGGTATTGCAGAGTATTGCGCCAGGGTATTGCAGAGTATTGCACCAGGGTATTGCAGAGTATTTTGCAGAGTATTGCGCAGGGTATTTTGCAGAGTATTGGCAGGGTGTATTGCAGAGTATTGGCAGGGTATTGCACCAGGGATGGCTGAGCAGGGATGGATGGATGGCTGGATCTGTGACTGCAATTGTCACAGATCCAGCCCACAGAGCTGGTGCTGCCATCCGCTCTCTCCCCCTCTCCTCTCACACTGTACCAATCGGTACAGAGAGGGGAGGGAGGAACCGGCGTCATCACATGACGCCGGTCTGTTTACAAGTGATTGCTCCGTCATTTGACGGAGCGATCACGTGGTAAACGGCCGCTATCAGCGGCGATTTACCGCGATTCGTGATCCGCCGGGTCCTCTGGACCCGGCGGTCACGGAGTTTCCCGTGTGCACGCCCCAGGGGGCGCGCGGGAGCGCGATTCTGGGAGGACGTTATATAACGTCCTCCCAGAGTTAAGCAACCACCTTGTCGACGTTATTTGTCGGCAGGTGGTTGCCAAGTGGTTAACTGGTCTGTGATGATTTTTGATGCTAATCCATGTATTTCTTTCTTCATCAGAAACCTAACAGCAGAAATTATTTGCGGCTTGCAATTCCTGCATGCCAAAGAGATCGTTCACAGAGATCTAAAGCCAGAAAACATCCTCTTAGACAACGCTGGCCATGCCAGAATTACGGATTTTGGATTGTCAGTGAAGGGAGTGACCGAGTCTAAGAGAATTAACGAATGTGCGGGGACACCAATCTACATGGCCCCAGAAGTAAGTATGCGTCTGATATCAGACTTAATTATAACATTTATCAAGATATATCAATTATTGTGATTGGATATAGAGAAGAGATAAAGGGGTGCTCCACTTACACTAAATGGACAATGTATCCACTGGCGTCCCGGTTGCTTTCAGTGGGTTTCCAGGCCAGAACAATATCCCAACAAAAGCTGGGAAGTTCTGAGTCATTGAGCAATGTTGGGGCTTCTTTGTAGGGGACATTGAGGCTGGGTGTAGATGGTGTAATGTTCGGGGAACCAGCTACATCGCAGGACACAGGCTTTTCAAACAAAAGGACGTTTATTAAACTTAAATGGCTTCACAGCAGCAAAACAAAAAGAAATAACAGTCTCACCGACTTGTAGAGCTTATAACTACTGTCGCAGTTAACCGTTTAACGACCGCTCACTGTAAATATACGTCGGCAGAATGGCACGGACAGGCACAATCACGTACCTGTACGTGCCTGCCTTCGTATGGGTGGGGGGTCCAATCAGACCCCCCTCCGGTACAGTGAGCGGCCGGGATCGCTTCGGTAGCGATCCGTGATGAGGGGGCCGCCATTCCATTCTGGTCACCCCCTCGCGATCACTCCCGGCGAATGAAAAGTTTCCTCTGCCTGTGTAGTGTTTACACAGGCAGGAGGAAGTGATGTCATCTCTCATGCGGCGCTCACATATATCGAGCGCCGCATGAGAGAAGACGCAGAGATTAGTGCACAAACACTACACTAACACCAGCACACATAGGCACATGATCGCCCCCCCAGGCCCCCCCAGACACCCCCAGATCACCCCCCAGCCCCCAGTCACAGTGTCGCTGATTGCAGTGACCATTTATTTACTGATCACTGCAATCAGTGACATTTGTGACTGTAAAAGTGTCAGGGCAGTTAGTTTTAGGTCCAGTGTAGCCCCCTAACCCCCCCCCTAATAAAGGTTTAACCCCTTGATCGCCCCCAAGGTAACCTTTTCACCCCCTAGCACCGCCGCCACTAAGCGATCATTTTTCTGATCGCTGTTTTAGTGTCGGTGATGCCGATAGGTAGCCAGTTATTTTTTTTAGGTTCGCCGCAGGTTTTTATAGCGTCGGGTACCCACATATATTACCTAATAAAGGTTTAACCCCTTGATCGCCCCCCCCCCAGGTAACCCTTTCACCCCCTAGCACCGCTGTCACTAAGCGATCGTTTTTCTGATCGCTGTCTTAGTGTCGGTGATGCCGAAAGGTAGCCAGTTATTTTTTTAGCGTCGGGTACCCCCATATATTACCTAATAAAGGTTTAACCCCTTGATCGCCCCCCCAGGTAACCCTTTCACCCGTGTCACTAAGCAATCGTTTTTCTGATCGCTGTCTTAGTGTCGGTGATGCCGATAGGTAGCCAGTTATTTTTTTTAGGTTCTCCGCAGGTTTTTATAGCGTCGGGTACCCCCATATATTACCTAATAAAGGTTTAACCCCTTGATCACCCCCCCAGGTAACCCTTTCACCCCCTTTTGCCAGTGTCACTAAGCGATCGTTTTTCTGATCGCTGTCTTAGTGTCGGTGATGCCGATAGGTAGCCAGTTTTTTTTTTTGGTTCGCCGCAGGTTTTTATAGCATCAGGTACCCCCATATATTACCTAATAAAGGTTTAACCCCCTGATTGCCCCTAGTTAACCCTTTCGCCAGTGATCACCATATAAGTGTTACGGGTGACGCTGGTTAGTTTGCTTTTTATAGTGTCAGGGCACCCGCCGTATATAACCCAATAAAGGTTTAACCCCCTGATCGCCCGGCGGGTGATATCAATTAGGTTTTAGCGTCAGAGAGGGTCTGCGTCGCCCCAGGCAGCGTCAGGTTAGTGCCAGTAACGCTAACACCCACGCGTGAAGCATACACCTCCCTTAGTGGTATAGTATCTGAACAGATCCATATCTGATCAGATCTATACTAGCGTCCCGAGCAGTTTAGGGTTCCCAAAAACGCAATGTTAGCGGGATCAGCCCAGATACCTGCTAGCACCTGCGTTTTGCCCCTCCGTCCAGCCCAGGCCACCCAAGTGCAGTATCAATCGATCACTGTCACTTACAAAACACAACACACATAACTGCAGCATTCGCAGAGACAGGCCTGATCCCTGCGACTCCAGTGCTGTAGGAGGTGATTTCACCACCACAGTTAAAAAAAAAAAGAGCATATATGCCGAAGCATGGGGGCAGCAGGGGCGGAGGAGCGATTTTGCTCCTAATGCCGCGTACATACGGTCAAAATTCCAACTGAGGCATGCCCGTGGAAAAGTCCGACCATGTGTGTGCGGCATAACTTTTGCAGGAGGATACCCCCATGCTTCGGCATATATAAATGGTGCATGTATGCCCATCATTAGAAGTGGGTGAATGAAGGGAGGTATTCTAATGGTGGGCATACCCACCGATCAATCTCTTTTTATCGTTCAGCCAACAGGCTGCATGAAAAAAAAGATTACAATACATGTCCAACAAGGACCAGCAACGTTCTGGTATGTTGCTAGACTTTGGTTATACCAGATTGATGCCTGCGGGTTTAGGTATCATCTCGGTATCATTCTTTTCAGCCAGCGGCCGACTTTCATGTAAAAGCAATCCTAGCGGATAATTAGCCTCTGGACTGCTTTTACAAGCAGTGGGAGGGAATATCCCCCCCCCCCGGATATAAAAAGCTCCATTGGGAAATTGGGAAAGCATTTTATCACACCGATCTTGGTGTGGTCAGATGCTTTGAGGGCAGAGGAAAGATCTAGGGTCCAATAGACCCCAGTTTTTTCAAAAAAAGAGTACCTGTCACTACCTATTGCTATCATAGGGGATATTTACATTCCCTGAGATAACAATAAAAATCATAAAAATAAAAAGAAATATGGAAAGAACAGTTTAAAAATAAAAAAATAAAAACACCCCTGTCCCTCCCTGTCTTGCGCAATGGCGAAACGCAAACGTCGGTCTGGCGTCATATGTAAACAGCAATTGCATCATGCATGTGAGGTATCACCGCGAAGGTCAGATCGAGGGCAGTCATTTTGCAGTAGACCTCCTCTGTCAATCTAACGTGGTACCATGTAAAGGCTTTTAAAGACTTTTAAAAATGTATGTAGTTTGTCGCCACTGCGTGTTTGTGCGAAATTTTAAAGCATGTCGTGTTTGGTATCTATGTACTCGGCCTAAGATCATCTTTTTTATTTCATCAAACAATTGGGCAATATAGTGTGTTTTAGTACATTAAAATTAAAAAAAGTGTATTTTTTCCCCAAAAAATGCGTTTGAAAAATCGCTGCGCAAATACTGTGTGGAAAAAAAAATGCAACACCCACCATTTTATTCTGTAGGGCCTTTGCTTTAATTATTTATATAATGTTTGGGGGTTCAACATAATTTTCTTGCAAAAAAAGTGGTTAGAAGAGTGGATGTAAGCTTCCTAATGTTGTGTATAAAATGCCAGGACAGTTCAAACCCCCCCCAAATGACCCCATTTTGGAAAGCAGACACCCCAAGCTATATACTGAGAGGCATGTCGAGTCCATGGAATATTTTATATGTTGACACAAGTTGCGGAAAAAAGACAATCTATTTTTTATTTATTTATTTTTTGCACAAAGTTGTCACTAAATGATATATTGCTCAAACATGCTATGAGCATATGTGGAATTACACCCCAAAATACATTCTGTTGCTTCTCCTGAGTACGGGGATACCACATGTGAGACTTTTTGGGAGCCTAGCCGCGTACGGGACCCCAAAAACCAAGCACCGCCTTCAGGCTTTCTAAGGGTATAAATTTTGACCCCATTTTGGAAAGTAGACACCCCAAGCTTTTTGCTGAGAGGTATGGTGAGTATTTTGCAGATCTCGCTTTTTGTCACAAAGTTTTGAAAATTGAAAAAAAAAAAAAAATATTATTATCTTTCTTCATTTTCAAAAACAAATGAGAGCTGTAAAATACTCACCATGCCTCTCAGCAAATAGCTTGGGGTGTCTACTTTCCAAAATGGGGTCATTTGGGGGGGTTTTGTGCTATTTTGGCATTTTATGGCCTTCGAAACCGTGATAGGCAGTGAGGAGTGAAATCAAGAATTTGTGCCCTTAGAAATCCTTAAGGCGGTGCTTGGTTTTCGGGGTCCCGTACGTGGCTAGGCTCCTAAAAAGTCCCACACATGTGGTATCCCCGTACTCAGGAGAAGCAGCAAAATGTATTTTGGGGTGAAATTCCACATATAACCATGGCCTGTGTGAGCAATATATCATTTAGTGACAACTTTTTGTAATTTTTTTTTTTTTAGTCATTATTAAATCACTTGGGACAAAAAAAAAATATTCAATGGGCTCAACATGCCTCTCAGCAATTTCCTTGGGGTGTCTTCTTTCAAAAATGGGGTCATTTGGGGGGGTTTTGTACTGCCCTGCCATTTTAGCACCTCAAGAAATGAGATAGGCAGTCATAAATTAAAAGCTGTGTAAATTCCAGAAAATGTACCCTAGTTTGTAGACGCTATAACTTTTGCGCAAACTAATAAATATACGCTTATTGACCTTTTTTTTACTAAAGACATGTGGCTGAATACATTTTGGCCTAAATGTATGACTAAAATTGAGTTTATTCGATTTCTCTTATAACAAAAAGTAGAAAATATATTTTTTTTTCAAAATTTTCAGTCTTTTTCCCTTTATATCGCAAAAAAAAATAATTGCAGAGGCAATCAAATACCATTAAAATAAAGCTCTATTTGTGGGGAGAAAAGGACGCAAATTTTGTTTGGGTACAACATTGCATGTCCGCACAATTTCCAGTTAAAGCAGCGCAGTGCCAAATTGTGAAATCACCTCTGGTCATTATGGTCCGTATTGGTCCGGTCCTTAAGTGGTTAAAAAAAACAAAATCCCCCAAAAAATTTGTAAACGTAGATAAGATAGTGATGTGATAAGATAATATGTATGTTTTTGTTCTTGTATAGATCTTATAGATAAGATAGATATTATAGTCAATGTACTTGTAAATTAATTGTCATGAAATTGTTTCTTATGCCCCATACACACGATCATTTTTCATGCCGTTAAAAATGCCATTAAAAAAAATGGCCATTAAAAATGATCGTGTGTATGCTCCAGAGCATTTTTAACGATGTGAAAAACGGGCATTAAAAATTTCGAACATGCTCTCTTTTTTCACGTCGTTTTTCATGTCGTTTTTTTTAACGACGTGAAAAACGATAGTGTGTATGCTTTAACGACGTGAAAAAAAATGCGCATGCTCAGAATCAAGTATGAGACGGGAGCGCTCGTTCTGGTAAAACTAGCGTTCGTAATGGAGATAGCACATTCGTCATGCTGTAACGGACTGAAAAGCACTAGACTGAAAAGAGCGAATCGTCTCTCAACAAACTTTACTAACATGAAGGGTGGCGCCATTCGAACGGAACTTCCCCTTTATAGTGCCGTCGTACGTGGTGTACGTCACTGCGCTTTTCTTGAACATTTTTTAAAATGATGGTGTGTACGCAAGACAGGCTTGAGAGGAAACAAGAAAAAAAATGACGAGAAAAACGTCAGTTTTAAAAATGACATTAAAAATGATCGTGTGTATGGGGCAAAAGCCTAGGTTCACACTGTAGCGAAGCGGGATTCCAGCGCCGGTTCCCGCATCGCATCTCTCCTGCAGGCAGTTCACACTGCCCTCTGCGAACCGCTGCTGGTGTCAAAACAATGTTAATGACACCCCCAGATCGGTTCAAAGTGCAGTGCGAAATATGGATTGGGACAGGAATTGGATCGCATGGGTGTGAACACCAATTGTGATCCGATTCCAGTGCGGGAAAAAAAAGTCCCTGCAGCTATTCTGTGTGAATCCAATGTGAGTTCAACCATACAAACTGTATGGCTGAACTCGCAATGCACAGAAGTGGGCGATGGTGGGGGAAGATCAATACACAGGAGTCCTTTCATCCTGACGCAGCCTCTAGCTCTCAGGTGAAGGATCCCAGACCATTACCACCGAAAAAGTGTCCCTTCATCCTGATGGAACCACTACATCTCAGGTGAACACTCCAGACCACGCTACAAAATGTACCATCAAACTCAAAATATAAACAGCAAAACACATTTTGTTTTTAAAGCGGAAGTTCCGCGGTACAACCTTTTTTTTTTTTTCTGTGCAATCAATGTTTCAGATAACAACTTGGTACTCACTTTTTTCGCAATTAAAACCATCCCCCGTCCGTTTTAATTTAAAAGATAAACTTTTAAAAAACAATTCTTGCATGTTCCATTTTGCTTGTGGGCATTGTGAAGCCCACAAGCACGGACTTCCGGGAATCGGTGAATGCTAGTCCCCCGGCATCTCGCGCATGAGCAGTGTTGACGGCGAGCAGCGCCGTCAACACTTCCTGGTTGCTATCTATTCACCTGCGTGCCCTGATTTAAGATGGCGGAATTGGATTCGCCCTCGTCACGTGACCAGCTTGATGAGTCACGCGACGAGTGAAATCTCGAGAGATTTCGATGGATAACGTTCATCATTGTCTCCTGGGAAGCATGACGCTGTGCTCCCAGGAGACATTGCAGAGACATCCCAGCGACGGGGAAAAGAGATACGCCTACTCCCGCGGGAGGAAAACCCGGAAGTCCACCTTTACAAAGCTTATTAAAGGTATTTAAATCATCACAAAAAAAAAAAAACATTAGGCTTATGTATACGTATATGGTGCACTAATCAGGATAAGCTAATGTTAATATTTTGTGTGAACCTCCGCTTTAAACCAGAGTTTAGTGTCACTTCATAAACATCTTGCGAAAAAGGAGCATGATTTGCCGGCTCTATGGGGAGGAGGATGCCGGGGAGGTTATTTCTTTTTGCAACACTAAACAATGAACCTTAAAGCAGAGCTCCACCCTAAAGTGGAACTTCCGCTCATCAGATTCCTCCCCCCCTCCGGTGCCACAATTGGCACCTTTCAGGGGGGAGGGGGGTGCAGATACCTGTCTAAGACAGGTATTTGCACCCACTTCCGGGAATACACACTGTGGGTAGACTGCGGGCAGTGCGTCACTTCCCGGTCCCCCCCCCCCGTTGTGTTCTGGGAAACACACGGCTCCCAGAACACAGCGGGACCAGTGAAAGACGCTAAGCGCTGCTCGCACATGCCCAGTAGGGAACCGGGAAGTGAAGCCACAGTGCTTCACTTCCTGATTGCCTCACCCATGATGGCGGTGGGGGCAGCCGAGAGACGAGCAATCACTCGTCTTCTGCTGCCGACGTCGCTGGACTCCAGGACAGGTAAGTGTCCTAATATTAAAAGTCAGCAGCTGCAGTATTTGTAGCTGCTGGCTTTTAAAAAAAAATTTATGGCGGAGCTCCGCTTTAATTTGCAGTAAAAGTCAATACGCATCCACTTGGTAATGAACCTGTTGTCTATTTTCATTAATTAATTTTTTACTTTGTTTTTCTGCTTCCTTGTACTGCAACATCCCCCATGAGCTCCCTCCCCTCTCATTTCCCCCTTCACTTCTGTTTGGAACAAGGGGAGAGAGGGAGGGAGAGAGAGGGGGAGAGAGGGGGAGGGAGAGAGAGGGGGAGGGAGAGAGAGGGGGAGGGAGAGAGAGAGGGGGAGGGAGAGAGAGAGCGAGAGAGAGAGAGGGGGGGAGGGAGGGAGAGGGGGAGGGAGGGAGAGGGGGAGGGAGAGGGGGGAGAGAGGAGGGAGAGGGAAGGAGAGAGGGAGGGAGAGAGGGGGGAGAGGGAGAGGGAAGGAGAGAGGGAGGGAGAGAGGGAGGGAGGGAGGGAGGGAGGGAGGGAGGGAGGGAGAGAGAGAGAGAGATTCTAGTTAATGTCCTTGTAAAGTATTTTTCATGAAATTGTCTCTGTATGGTTTTGCCTCCTTCTGTCATCCTTCATTAACTCCCAATTCCTCCAGTTTTCTCCCACACTCCAAAGACATGCTGGTAAGTTAATCGGCAGAGGTGGGGGACTTGAGTCACATGACTTGACTTGTCAGACTTGAGTCACCTGTTTGAGGACTTGCGACTTGCTTGACAGAATTCAATAAATGACTCGACTCGACTTGACTTTGACTTGTCACTAATGACTTGCGACTTGACTTTGACTTGGGCTATATGACTTGCAATGACTTGGCACCACTATCACTAACCGCAAGCCGCCGTCTGCCTACCTGATCAGCGTGTCATGCAGACAGCGGCCACTGCAGTGTTCAAAGGCCGCGCCTCCTCGTCTGTGATAGGCGGAACACTCAATTTCACAGCAGGCAGTGTTCAGCCTATCACGGAAATCCTCTCATCCTCGTCTGTGTTATGAGGATGAGCGGATGTCCGTGATAGGCGGAACACTGAATGCTGGGAAATTGAGTGTTCTGCCTATCAAAGACGAGAAGGAGGCGTGGCTTTTGAATACTGGAATGGCCGCTGGGATGCCGCCGATCAGGTACACGGCTGACGGGCACAGTGAGGCATTGGGCACAGTGAGGCATTTGGCACAGTGAGACACGGGCACAGTGAGGCATTGGGCACAGTGAGGCATTGGGCACAGTGAGACACGGGCACAGTGAGACACGGGCACATAACCAATATTATTGTTATCCCTCCTATTATTTTTATACAGTATGGGGTAGATCAGTATTTTGACTTGATTTGTGACTTGACCAAAATAAATGACTTGACTTCTAGCAGGGACTCGACTTGCTTGCTTTTCGTCACAGTAACTTGGGACTTGCTTGAGACTTGAAGGTTAAGACTTGAGACTTGCTTGTGACTTGCACATGTGTGACTTACTCCCATGTCTGCTAGCATGCCACAAAAAACGGACGTTTAGTTGTCCGAAAATCTAAGCGTGTGTACGAGGTTTAACAATCTAAGGTCCCTAACTCACATTTATACATACACATATTAGGGCCAATTTAGACAGGAGCTGATTAGTAATCCAACTAAATGTCCGTTTTTTGTGGCATGCTAGTCTCATGTCGAAAGTGAAGAGGTTACTCACAATATGAAAATTTTCGTACGACAGAATACAACGTCAGAAGTGCTGTAATGTGTTAAATAGTTTTGTATGTATTCTTTTGTTTCTGACCATGCCTAGTCCTGCTCTTACAATTTTTTTTCGTACTAATAAAACGAAAATCGGACGTTGAGTTCACATCCGACATAAATTTTATAGTCTGCACATCCACCTTTTGTCTGATGAAAAAGCAAAAATTGGCTGCTGAAAGCACCGTACTAACGATCCGAAAATCGGCAGACAGCTCATCGTATGAATTTTTCCATCCGATTTTAGTATTGTGTACACGGGCCTTAAAGTGGTTGTAAACCTACTTTAAAAAAAATAAATAAAAAATAACACCTGCAAGAAAAAGGCATGCTATGCATACTAGCTCATTATGTGGCACTTACCTCAGATCAAAGCCTCCGAAGCGCTCCTCGTCCCCCTCCGCCATGTCCCCTCCGACCGTCTTCCGGGTATCGCCGCTCCGGCGCTGTGATTGGCCGGAGCGGCGATGACGTCACATGCATGTGCGCGGGGCCGGCATGCTCCCATTCAGAAAACCGGCATGATCTCATTCATGAAGCCGGCCCGCTAGTGCGCCTGTGCCGTTGTCTACGGCGCGCATGCGCCGTAGACATCGGTGCAGTGTTTTCAGCTAATATCTCCTTAACTGTGTAGGTTAAGGAGATATTTCTTGCACCTACAGGTAAGCCTTAATCTAGGCTTACCTGTAGGTGCAAGTTGTGTGGTTGGGTTTACAACCCCTTTAAGCGCCCTGAGTGTAGAGACTGATGTGAATGTATAATATATGTAAAGCACTGTGTAAATTGACAGGGCTATATAAGTACCTGAAATAAATAAAAATAGATTGCAATAAGCTTCCAGGGAGCCGTACAGTGGATAGGGTCCAGGCACACCACCCACTCTTGGCTCAGAGCAAAAGCTAGAGTTGGGCTTTAAAGCTGAACTCCAGGCAAGCAGCTAAATACTGTACACAGATGAAATGCAAATATAGGAGTAATCTTAACTCCCAGATTTGTATTTATTTCCATCCAGTCCTGAGATTTATAATACGCTGCCTCACAGCACAGTCCTGTCCAGCAGGGAAGGGAACGAGATCTTGTCTCTGCTGCAGTTTAATTTTCACTTACATAATTGTTAAGGTTAAAGTGGTTGTAAACCAAGTTACACCACTTTTACCTACAGGTAAGCCTAGAATAAGACTTACCTGTTGGTACTGGACATATCTCCTAAACCTGCACGGTTTAGGAGATATTTACCATATACGCCTGTGCCGTCATCAGCTATACGCACTGGAGAAAGGGCACGGTCATGCCGTTTCTAAAGGGCTCGTGTCGTGACCGACGGCTCCCGTGCACATGTGGGGGAGTGACGTCACGCGACTCCGACCAGTCACAGAGCCGGAGTCCACGACCCCAGAAGGAAGAGGGGGTGAAGATGGATGCGGCCACCAGCGGGGACATTGCAGGCTTCGTTTGCAGGTAAGTGTAGCATATTGGGCTAGTTTGCGATGCATACGAGCCCATTATGCTTTTACTTTGTAGGGAACAAAAGAGGAAGTAAAACCCATCAGGGTTTACTTCCTCTTTAAATAAAGACATGAGTCCATCAATTTCAACCTGTGTGGGTGTGTGTTTAAGTATTATGTCCATCCCCTATCCCTGAATATTGTGTTCAATAGGATGTCCATCTAAGGGTTTATTTTAAATTAGCTACATTTCCCACTATACCCACTGATTGTGAAAGGGAGTTCCACATCCTTACTGCTCTAACAGTAAAAACCCTTACGCAGTTTAAGGTTGAACCTTTTTTCATCCAACTTCACTGAGTGGCCACGTGTCTTCATGAGTGACTGGAGACTGAATAGTTTCCTCCCAATGCTAGAAACACTATTAAAATATTTGTACATCGCGATCAGATCACCTTTTAAGCGTCTCTTCTCCTGGGAGAATACGTTTAATACTTCTAGTCGTTCCTCGTAACTGAGATTCTCCAGCCCTCTTATTAGCTTTAATGCCCTTTTCTGGAATCTTCCCCGTTCAGGTACATCCTTCCTGAAGACTGGTGACCAGAACTGGGTGGCATACTCAAGATGTGGCCCAGCCAGAGTTTTGTAAAAATGTAGAATTATAGTTTTTATCTCTGGAGTAAATACCCTTTTTAATGCATGCTAATATTCTGCTGGCCGCTTCTTGCTGCAGCTTGTCATCAACTAGGACCTCCAGATCTTTTTCATTCCTTGATTCCCCCAGAGGTTCTCCCACTAGCAAGAAACTTGCATTCATACTTTTACCTCCAAATGCACGTCCTCATAGAATGTTAATAGGTTGGTCTGGCAAGAACGATCTTTCATAAATTCATGCTGGTTACTACTAATGATACTATTCTTATCCGCAAGTTCCTGGATATGGTCCCCCTATTATCCCCTTCAAAAATTTACAAACTATTGATGTAAGGCTGACTGGCCTGTAGTTTCCAAATCTGTGTATCTCGCCCCCCTTTCTTGAATGTTGGTACCATGTTAGCTTTACACCAATCAGCCAGTACCATTCCAGTCAAAATGTTTTCCTTAACCACTTGTCCCCCGCCCACCGTTAATTGACGGCGGGCTGAGGACACTCTCGTTCTGACAGGACGTCATATGACGTCCTGCCTTTAAAACGAGCTAGGGGGCGCGCACCCGCCGCGTTCCCAAGGCCCCGATGCGCGTGACCGGCGGCCGCGATTGCAGCCGGGCACCCGCGATTGCCCGGGAAACGAGCAGGAAAGTGGATCTCTGTGTGTAAACACAGAGATCCACGTCCTGTGAGGGAGAGGGGACCGATGCTGTGTCCCTTGTACATAGGGACAACCATCGGTCACCTCCCCCAGTCAGTCACCTCCCCCCACAGTTAGAACACATTGAGGGAACATATTTAACCCCTTCCCGCCCCCTAGTGGTTAACCCCTTCCCTGCCAGTCACATTTATACAGTAATCAATGCATTTTTATAGCAGGGATCGCTGTATAAATGTGCATGGTCCCAAAAATGTGTCAAAAGTGTCCAATGTGTCCGCCGCAATATCGCAGTCACAATAAAAATCGCAGATCGCCGCCATTACTAATAAAAAAAATAAAAAAAATGCTATAAATCTATCCCCTATTTTGTAGACGCTATAACTTTTGCGCAAACCAATCAATACGCGCTTATTGCGATTTATTTTTTTACCAAAAATATGTAGAAGAGTACGTATCGGCCTAAACTGAGAAAAATTTTATTTGAAAAAAAAAAATGGGTATTTATTATAGCAAAAAGTAAAAAATTGTGGTTTTTTTCCAAACTGGACGCTCTTCTTTGGTTTATAGCGCAAAAAATAAAAAACACAGAGGTGATCAAATACCACCAAAAGAAAGCTCTATTTGTGGGAAAAAAAGAATGAAAATTTCGTTTGGGAGCCACGTCGCACGACCGCGCAATTGTCATTCAAAGTGTGACAGCGCTGAAAGCTGAAAAATGGCTTGGGCAGGAAGGGGGTTTTCGTGCACGGTAGGGAGGTGGTTAAAGATTAGGAGTAATGGTCTGGCAATGTCATGGTTCTTTGAAGACTCTCGGGTGCAAGCCAGCTGGTCCTGGTGATTTGTTCATATTACCGCTTATACTCGAGTATAAGCCGACCCGAATATAAGCCGAGGCACTTAATTTAACCACAAAAAAACTGGGAAAACGTATTGACTCGAGTATAAGCCTAGGGTGTCCATCTGCATGCCTCACTGTGTCTATGCCTCACTGTGCCCATGCCTCACTGTGCCCATGCCTCACTGTGCCCATGCCTCACTGTGCCCATGCCTCACTGTGCCCATGCCTCACTGTGCCCATGCCTCACTGTGCCCATGACTAGACTGACATTTAACATTGGAGTCTATGGAAGGGGTGCCTGGGTTTGAAAAATCGATGCTCCCCGGCCATAGGTCCCCCAGACGAAAAAACTTTGCGCATATATAGAGGAGGAATGGGGCTGAAGCCTCGTACACACGACCGATTTTCTCGTCCAAAACCGTCAAGAAAAGTGCCGCGAGAGCTTTTTTGTCGAGAAAAACGTTCGTGTGTATGGTTTTACGACGAGAACCTTCTCTCTATTTTCTTGTCAGGATTCCAGATTTCCTCGTCGTGTTTCTCGTCGGGCTGTTTTGTGACGAGAAAATGGTTCGTGTGTATGCTTTTACGACTCTTCCAAAAGCGCGCATGCTCACAAGCAACTATGAGACGGGAGCGCATCTTCTGGTAAAACAAGCCTTCGTAATGGAGAGAGCACATTCGTCACGCTCAAAAATATTGCATCGTTTAAATGTTCTGCATTGAAATCTTCGTTAGAATGTTACATTAATCAAAACGAGTGACCTTCTTTTGCTGCTGATATTCACACAGAGTTATTACTTTTTTTTTAACCTTTTTCATGCTGCTCTTAAGAAGATTTATGTGTATTATATCGTGCAAGTTTTTAGGAATAATTTAAATGGTTATATTTTTCAAAATGATGTTAATTATAATTTCGCAATGTTTTGATAGTGATCTCCCATTTAATTTTGGAATCTATATTAGTTAAATTTCCCACCATGTTTTTTTGCAAATCAGATTTAGTTATTCTTTTGGGGGGTTGATATCTGTCCCTTTTTTTGTCAGTCAAATGTATCTGCTTACTCCAAAGCTAGATTTTTAATTTTTACAAATACACATAGTCAAGTATGAACTTAAACAAAAATCACATTTATTCATGTTTCAAAATAAAATAAAGAGAAGGCAGCGCTGGAGAACCTGCTGCCATTTGTGCATCCCAGGGATCCCAGAGCACACAGCAACCCTGTGTGGACCCTAAAATTGGGAGCTTGAGAAGGCCAACATTTCTGAACACAATCTGATGCTGGCCTCCCAGAGGTCAGGAACAGCAGCAGGTGATATATATGTCCCAAGTGTGTGGTACTACAACAGGCTGCCTTCTGTCCGACCACAATGAAGCAAGGCCATCACTTCCTCTTCTTCCTGGCAACCTTCCCTGCAACCTTCCCTGAAGCCTTCCCTGCAGCCTTCCTTCTTCGTTTTGGCTGGAGGCTGGGCCACTGGAGGGGTACTCCTGTCAGGAGGAGGAGGAGGAGATGTAGCAGAAGGGGGTGGGGCAGAAGAAGAAGGTGGAGGTGTAGCAGAAGGGGGTGGGGCAGAAGAAGAAGGTGGAGGTGTAGCAGAAGGGGGTGGGGCAGAATAAGAAGGTGGAGGTGTAGCAGAAGGGGGTGGGGCAGAAGAAGAAGGTGGAGGTGTAGCAGAAGGGGGTGGGGCAGAAGAAGAAGGTGGAGGTGTAGCAGAAGGGGGTGGGGCAGAAGAAGAAGGTGGAGGTGTAGCAGAAGGGGGTGGGGCAGAAGAAGGTGGAGGTGTAGCAGAAGGGGTGGGGCAGAAGAAGAAGGGGGAGGTGTAGCAGAAGGGGGTGGGGCAGAAGAAGAAGGTGGAGGTGTAGCAGAAGGGGGTGGGGCAGAAGAAGAAGGGGGAGGTGTAGCAGAAGGGGGTGGGGCAGAAGAAGAAGGGGGAGGTGGAGGTTACATAGTTACATAGTTAGTCAGGTTGAAAAAAGACACAAGTCCATCCAGTTCAACCGTAAAAAAAAATAATAAAAAAAAATAAAATAAACATATATCGTACAATCCCATATACCCAATTCTATACCCACAGTTGATCCAGAGGAAGGCAAAAAAAACCCAGAAGAGCATGATCCAATTTGCTACAGCAGGGGAAAAAATTCCTTCCTGATCCCCCGAGAGGCAATCGGATATTCCCTGGATCAACTTTACCTATAAATGTCAGTACCCAGTTATATTATGTACATTTAAGAAAGAATCCAGGCCCTTCTTAAAGCAATCTACTGAGCTGGCCAGAACCACCTCTGCAGGGAGTCTATTCCACATTTTCACAGCTCTTACTGTGAAAAAACCTTTCCGTATTTGGAGGTGAAATCTCTTTTCCTCTAGACGCAAAGAGTGCCCCCTTGTCCTTTGTGTTGACCGTAAAGTGAATAACTGAACACCAAGTTCACTATATGGACCCCTTATATATTTGTACATGTTGATCATATCCCCCCTTAATCTCCTCTTCTCAAGAGAGAATAAATTCAGTTCCTCTAATCTCTCCTCATAGCTGAGCTCCTCCATGCCTCTTATCAGTTTGGTTGCCCTTCTCTGCACTTTCTCCAGTTCCCCAATATCCTTTTTGAGAACTGGGGCCCAAAACTGAACTGCATATTCCAGATGAGGTCTTACTAATGATTTGAACAGGGGCAAAATGATATCTCTCTCTCTGGAGACCATACCTCTCTTAATACAAGAAAGGACTTTGCTCGCTTTGGAAACCGCAGCTTGGCATTGCATGCCATTATTGAGCTTATGATCTACCAAAACCCCCAGATCCTTCTCCACTACGGATCCCCCCAGTTGTACTCCCCCTAGTATGTATGATGCATTCATATTATTAGCCCCCAAGTGCATAACTTTACATTTATCAACATTAAACCTCATCTGCCACATAGTCGCCCAATTAGACAGAGCATTGAGGTCGGCTTGTAAATTGGCGACATCCTGTAAGGACGTTATTCCACTGCATAGCTTGGTGTCATCTGCAAAGACAGAAATGTTACTTTTGATCTCAGACCCAATATCATTTATAAACATATTAAAAAGTAAGGGTCCCAGCACTGAACCTTGGGGTACACCACTGATAACCTTGGACCATTCAGAGTAAGAATCATTAACCACTACTCTCTGAATTCTGTCTTTTAGCCAGTTTTCTATCCATTTACAAACTGATATTTCCAATCCTGTAGACTTTACCTTACACATGAGCCGTGTGTGGGGAACTGTATCGAACGCTTTTGCAAAATCCAAGTATACCACGTCCACTGCCATCCCTCTGTCCAAGGTCTTACTTACCTCTTCATAAAAAGAAATCAGGTTTGTTTAACAACTTCTGTCTTTCATGAATCCATGCTGTCTGTTGCTTAAATAGTTTTTTTCCAGCAAGAACTCATCTATGTGGTCTTTTATTAATCTCTCCAGTATTTTCCCAACTATAGAAGTTAAACTAACAGGTCTATAGTTACTTGGTAAAGACTTAATTCCCTTTTTAAATATAGGCACCACATTGGCCCTGCGCCAATCCAGTGGTACTATTCCTGTCATTAATGAGTCCCTAAAAATGAAATACAATGGCTTTGAAATTACAGAGCTCAATTCTTTTAGGATCCGTGGGTGTATGCCATCTGGTCCAGGTGCTTTATCCACCTTTATTCCATCTAAATATTTCTGGACCATATCACTTTTGAGCCATTGTGGATTTGGGGCTGTGTCACTACCACCCCCATTTTGGACATGAGCTCCCCCATGCTCCTTTGTATACACAGAACTGAAGAAAGTATTTAATAAATTAGCCTTCTCTTTGTCCCCAGTCACCCACTCTAGATTATTTTGTAAAGGGCCTACATGCTCAGACTTGACCTTTTTACTATTAATATATTTGAATAATTTTTTGGGGTTTGTCCTACTATCTTTTGCAATCTGTCGTTCATTTTGAATTTTTGCATCCTTGATTTCCTTTTTACATATCCTGTTATATTCTTTGTAACATTTAAATGACACTAGTGTTCCCTCATTTTTATATTTTTTAAAAGCTCTTTTCTTATAGTTTATAGCTTTTTTAACTTTGGCAGTGAGCCACATAGGTTTTATTTTTAGCCTTTTAAACGTATTGCCCATGGGAATATACTTTGCAGTGAGTTCACAAACAGTCTTTTTGAAGAATTCCCATTTCTGTTCTGTGCCCATTGATGCCAATATTCCTTCCCAGTCTAAGTCCTGGAGAGCAGCGCTCATCCTTGGAAAATTTGCTCTCTTGAAATTAAGTGTTTTTATCTTTCCTGTATGTGATTTTTGCTTACAACTAACATCAAATGAAATCATGTTATGGTCACTGCTACCCAGGTGTTCCTTTATCTGAACATTAGTAATACGCTCTGCATGGTTTGAGATTACCAGGTCCAACAGAGCATCATTCCTAGTTGGGGCCTCAATAAACTGGACCATAAAATTGTCCTGCAATAGGTTTATAAATTTTTGCCCTTTAACTGTCCCAGCAGTTCCATTACTCCAGTCAATTTCTGGGTAGTTAAAATCCCCCATTATTATCACCGTCCCAGCCCTTGCAGCCCTTTCCATCTGTGCAAGGAGCTGAGTCTCTAACTCCTCATTAACATTGGGTGGTCTATAACAAACTCCAATGATTAGCTTTGAACTACGCACATCTGTATGCAGTTCCACCCATAATGCTTCAGACTCATCACACTCTCCATCCACCAGGTCCTCTTTCACACTCGCTTTGAGATCACTTCTCACATAGAGACAGACCCCTCCACCCTTCCTTTTTAACCTGTCTTTCCGAAAGAGTGCATAGCCAGGAATATTAATAGCCCAGTCATGTTAGGAATGAAGCCAAGTTTCAGCAATACCGATTACATCATAGCTCTCCTCATGCACCAGAGCTTCCAACTCACCTATTTTGCTTGGCAGATTTCTGGCGTTGGTGAACAGACACTTTAATGCATTAATATTATTTGACCGGTCACATACTATCCTCTTGGGTGTTCCCAGATTGCAACTAGGACTTGCTACTATACTTACCTTGGGTTTATGTTCTTTGGTTACCCTACCACTAATGCCCCTAATACTACCCTTTAGAATATGTTCCCCGCTGACTCTCACTATCTCTGGACCCTCCCCCCTGTCACCTAGTTTAAAAACCCCTCTAACTTTTTGGCCATCCTTATTCCCAGCTGATCTGCACCCTCCTCATTTAGGTGCAGTCCGTCCCTTCTATAGTACTGGTTATCGACTGAGAAGTCGGCCCAGTCCTCCAGGAACCCAAACCCCTCCTTACTACACCAGCTCTTCAGCCACTTGTTCACTTCCCTAATCTCCCTCTGCCTTTCTGGTGTGGCTCGATGTACCGGTAGTATTCCCGAGAATACTACCTTGGAGGTCCTTTTCCTCAATTTAGCTCCCAAGTCCCTAAAATCGTTCTTTAGGACACTCCATCTGCCTCTGACTTTGTCATTGGTGCCAACGTGCACCATGACAGCTGGGTCTTCCCCAGCCCCTCCCAGTAATCTGTCCACCAGATCCGTGATGTGCCGAACCCGAGCGCCCGGTAGACAACATACAGTTCGGCGCTTCAGGTCTTTGTTACAGATTGCCCTCTCTGTCCTTCTAAGAATTGAGTCCCCTACCACCATAATCTGTCTTTCCTTTCCCTTCGCTTCCCCCCCACTCTCACTGGAGGAGTTCTTCCCCTGGCAGCTAGGAGAGTCTCTCAGCTCCAGCAGTGCTGGTCCCGGACTGGTTTCACCAATGTCACTCAATGGAGCATACTTATTGGGATGCTCCAGCCCTGGATCGGCCTCCCTGGCACTTCGCCCTCTACCCTTCCTGACTGTCACCCATCTACTATTTTCTAGTGCCTGCACCTCTTTGTCTCCACCCACCTCTGTGCTGGCCCCTGCCATCACCTGCCGGGTACGTATCCAGTTCTCCTTTAGTGTGGAGGGACTTCCCAGTGCTGACAGTTGCTTCCCTAGATTCAGAACCTGGGCTTCCAGGGAAACAATGTGCTTACATTTTGCACAGCAGTAATCGCCCTCGATCAGATGATCAAGGAACGCATACATGCTGCAAGATGTACACCGAGTCGCCTCGCCACACCCGCTGGGCATCGTACCTATTAATTTAATGAGGATTCGAGATTATACCCTGTCCAAATTACCTAACACTAGCTTCCTGACCCAACTATTCAGCAAGACAATACACAGGTACTCAACAAGACAATACACAGGTACTCAACAAGACAATACACAGGTACTCAAAAAGACAATACACAGGTACCACACAGACCCACGTGCACCCGCAGACCAACGGACCCGCGTGCACTCGCAGACCAGCGTGCACTCGCAGACCAACGGACCCGCGTGCACTCGCAGACCAGCATGCACTCGCAGACCAACGGACCCGCGTGCACTCGCAGACCAACGGACCCGCGTGCACTCGCAGACCAGCGTGCACTCGCAGACCAAGGGACCCGCGTGCACTCGCAGACCAGCGTGCACCCGCAGACCAACGGACCCGCGTGCACTCGCAAACCAGCGTGCACTCGCAGACCAGCGTGCACCCGCAGACCAACGGACCCGCGTGCACTCGCAAACCAGCGTGCACTCGCAGACCAACGGACCCGCGTGCACTCGCAGACCAACGTGCACTCGCAGACCAACGGACCCGTGTGCACTCGCAGACCAGCGTGCACTCGCAGACCAACGGACCCGCGTGCACTCGCAGACCAGCGTGCACTCGCAGACCAACGGACCCGCGTGCACTCGCAGACCAGCATGCACTCGCAGACCAACGGACTCGCGTGCACTCGCAGACCAACGGACCCGCGTGCACTCGCAGACCAGCGTGCACTCGCAGACCAAGGGACCCGCGTGCACTCGCAGACCAGCGTGCACCCGCAGACCAACGGACCCGCGTGCACTCGCAAACCAGCGTGCACTCGCAGACCAGCGTGCACCCGCAGACCAACGGACCCGCGTGCACTCGCAAACCAGCGTGCACTCGCAGACCAACGGACCCGCGTGCACTCGCAGACCAACGTGCACTCGCAGACCAACGGACCCGCGTGCACTCGCAGACCAGCGTGCACTCGCAGACCAACGGACCCGCGTGCACTCGCAGACCAGCGTGCACCCGCAGACCAACGGACCCGCGTGCACTCGCAAACCAGCGTGCACTCGCAGACCAACGGACCCGCATGCACTCGCAGACCAACGGACCCGCGTGCACTCGCAGACCAGCGTGCACTCGCAGACCAACGGACCCGCGTGCACTCGCAGACCAGCGTGCACTCGCAGACCAACGGACCCGCGTGCACTCGCAGACCAGCGTGCACTCGCAGACCAACGGACCCGCGTGCACTCGCAGACCAGCGTGCACTCGCAGACCAACGGACCCGCGTGCACTCGCAGACCAGCGTGCACTCGCAGACCAACGGATCCGCGTGCACTCGCAGACCAGCGTGCACTCGCAGACCAACGGACCCGTGTGCACTCGCAGACCAACGGACCCGCGTGCACTCGCAGACCAGCGTGCACTCGCAGACCAACGGACCCGCGTGCACTCGCAGACCAGCGTGCACCCGCAGACCAACGGACCCGCGTGCACTCGCAAACCAGCGTGCACTCGCAGACCAACGGACCCGCGTGCACTCGCAGACCAGCGTGCACTCGCAGACCAACGGACCCGCGTGCACTTGCAGACCAGCGTGCACTCGCAGGCCAATGGACCCGCGTGCACTTGCAGACCAGCGTGCACTCGCAGACCAATGGACCCGCGTGCACTCGCAGACCAGCGTGCACTCGCAGACCAACGGACCCGCGTGCACTCGCAGACCAGCGTGCACTCGCAGGCCAACGGACCCGCGTGCACTCGCAGACCAACGGACCCGCGTGCACTCGCAGACCAGCGTGCACTCGCAGACCAACGGACCCGCGTGCACTCGCAGACCAGCGTGCACTCGCAGACCAACGGACCCGCGTGCACTCGCAGACCAGCGTGCACTCGCAGACCAACGGACCCGCGTGCACTCGCAGACCAACGGACCCGCGTACACTCACAGACCAGCGTGCACTCGCAGACCAACGGACCCGCGTGCACTCGCAGACCAGCGTGCACCCGCAGACCAACGGACCCGCGTGCACTCGCAAACCAGCGTGCACTCGCAGACCAACGGACCCGCGTGCACTCGCAGACCAACGGACCCGCGTGCACTTGCAGACCAGCGTGCACTCGCAGACCAATGGACCCGCGTGCACTCGCAGACCAGCGTGCACCCGCAGACCAACGGACCCGCGTGCACTCGCAAACCAGCGTGCACTCGCAGACCAACGGACCCGCGTGCACTCGCAGACCAGCTTGCACTCGCAGACCAACGGACCCGCGTGCACTCGCAGACCAGCGTGCACTCGCAGACCAACGGACCCGCGTGCACTCGCAGACCAGCGTGCACTCGCAGACCAACGGACCCGCGTGCACTCGCAGACCAGCGTGCACTCGCAGACCAATGGACCCGCGTGCACTCGCAGACCAGCGTGCACTCGCAGACCAACGGACCCGCGTGCACTCGCAGACCAGCGTGCACTCGCAGACCAACGGACCCGCGTGCACTCGCAGACCAACGGACCCGCGTGCACTCGCAGACCAGCGTGCACTCGCAGACCAACGGACCCGCGTGCACTCGCAGACCAGCGTGCACCCGCAGACCAACGGACCCGCGTGCACTCGCAAACCAGCGTGCACTCGCAGACCAACGGACCTGCGTGCACTCGCAGACCAGCTTGCACTCGCAGACCAACGGACCCGCGTGCACTCGCAGACCAGCGTGCACTCGCAGACCAACGGACCCGCGTGCACTCGCAGACCAGCGTGCACTCGCAGACCAACGGACCCGCGTGCACTCGCAGACCAGCGTGCACTCGCAGACCAACGGACCCGCGTGCACTCGCAGACCAGCGTGCACTCGCAGACCAACGGACCCGCGTGCACTCGCAGACCAGCGTGCACTCGCAGACCAACGGACCCGCGTGCACTCGCAGACCAACGGACCCGCGTGCACTCACAGACCAGCGTGCACCCGCAGACCAACGGACCCGCGTGCACTCGCAGACCAGCGTGCACCCGCAGACCAACGGACCCGTGTGCACTCGCAAACCAGCGTGCACTCGCAGACCAACGGACCCGCGTGCACTCGCAGACCAGCGTGCACTCGCAGACCAACGGACCCGCGTGCACTCGCAGACCAACGGACCCGCGTGCACTTGCAGACCAGCGTGCACTCGCAGACCAATGGACCCGCGTGCACTCGCAGACCAGCGTGCACCCGCAGACCAACGGACCCGCGTGCACTCGCAAACCAGTGTGCACTCGCAGACCAACGGACCCGCGTGCACTCACAGACCAGCTTGCACTCGCAGACCAACGGACCCGCGTGCACTCGCAGACCAGCGTGCACTCGCAGACCAACGGACCCGCGTGCACTCGCAGACCAGCGTGCACTCGCAAACCAGCGTGCACTCGCAGACCAACGGACCCGCGTGCACTCGCAGACCAGCGTGCACTCGCAGACCAACGGACCCGCGTGCACTCGCAGACCAGCGTGCACTCGCAGACCAACGGACCCGCGTGCACTCGCAGACCAGCGTGCACTCGCAGACCCAACGGACCCGCGTGCACTCGCAGACCAACGGACCCGCGTGCACTCGCAGACCAGCGTGCACTCGCAGACCAACGGACCCGCGTGCACTCGCAGACCAGCGTGCACCCGCAGACCAACAGACCCGCGTGCACTCGCAAACCAGCGTGCACTCGCAGACCAACGGACCCGCGTGCACTCGCAGACCAGCTTGCACTCGCAGACCAACGGACCCGCGTGCACTCGCAGACCAGCGTGCACTCGCAGACCAACGGACCCGCGTGCACTCGCAGACCAGCGTGCACTCGCAGACCAACGGACCCGCGTGCACTCGCAGACCAGCGTGCACTCGCAGACCAACGGACCCGCGTGCACTCGCAGACCAGCGTGCACTCGCAGACCAACGGACCCGCGTGCACTCGCAGACCAACGGACCCGCGTGCACTCGCAGACCAGCGTGCACTCGCAGACCAACGGACCCGCGTGCACTCGCAGACCAGCGTGCACCCGCAGACCAACGGACCCGCGTGCACTCGCAAACCAGCGTGCACTCGCAGACCAACGGACCCGCGTGCACTCGCAGACCAGCGTGCACTCGCAGACCAACGGACCCGCGTGCACTTGCAGACCAGCGTGCACTCGCAGACCAATGGACCCGCGTGCACTCGCAGACCAGCGTGCACCCGCAGACCAACGGACCCGCGTGCACTCGCAAACCAGCGTGCACTCGCAGACCAACGGACCCGCGTGCACTCGCAGACCAGCTTGCACTCGCAGACCAACGGACCCGCGTGCACTCGCAGACCAGCGTGCACTCGCAGACCAACGGACCCGCGTGCACTCGCAGACCAGCGTGCACTCGCAGACCAACGGACCCGCGTGCACTCGCAAACCAGCGTGCACTCGCAGACCAACGGACCCGCGTGCACTCGCAGACCAGCGTGCACTCGCAGACCAACGGACCCACGTGCACTCGCAGACCAGCGTGCACTCGCAGACCAACGGACCCGCGTGCACTCGCAGACCAGCGTGCACTCGCAGACCCAACGGACCCGCGTGCACTCGCAGACCAACGGACCCGCGTGCACTCGCAGACCAGCGTGCACTCGCAGACCAACGGACCCGCGTGCACTCGCAGACCAGCGTGCACCCGCAGACCAACGGACCCGCGTGCACTCGCAAACCAGCGTGCACTCGCAGACCAACGGACCCGCGTGCACTCGCAGACCAGCTTGCACTCGCAGACCAACGGACCCGCGTGCACTCGCAGACCAGCGTGCACTCGCAGACCAACGGACCCGCGTACACTCGCAGACCAGCGTGCACTCGCAGACCAACGGACCCGCGTGCACTCGCAGACCAGCGTGCACTCGCAGACCAACGGACCCGCGTGCACTCGCAGACCAGCGTGCACTCGCAGACCAACGGACCCGCGTGCACTCGCAGACCAGCGTGCACTCGCAGACCAACGGACCCGCGTGCACTCGCAGACCAGCGTGCACTCGCAGACCAACGGACCCGCGTGCACTCGCAGACCAGCGTGCACTCGCAGACCAACGGACCCGCGTGCACTCGCAGACCAGCGTGCACTCGCAGACCAACGGACCCGCGTGCACTCGCAGACCAGCGTGCACCTACAATACACAAGTACTAACGATCCACACACACTACTCAGACAACACCCAGGTACTCACACTACACATCTACTATGACCCCTGTTTTAAACTCTTGATTTTAACTCACCACTTAGTCCAGTTCCACTTGGACAGAGTTCCAGCAACTCAAAATGAGCAGGCTCTAAATGAGCTCTACAGAAGTTTATATAGGCCTCAAGCACCTGTGACCAATTAACCACTCCCCTTAATTAGTAGGCTGAAGGAAAAAAAGAGAAAAAAAAGGCTGTTTAAAATGTGCCAGAAAAAGGTGTTAAAAAGCTGCAAGGAAAAAGAGCCAAAAATAACCAAAAATGCAACCCAGCAGTCAAAAGCAGAAACTTCTTCACTCTCCACGCAAGGTCTCCTCCACTGTCTACCCTCCAACCAACAAGACTGGTTGGGTCAGTTGTGCCACCTCACATATGGCGGTATTAGGGGTAATTTTCTCCATCACCCCCTTGTTGAGCAAGGTGATGAGCAGGGGCTCGCATAGGAGGCGTTGCTCCATGCTCATCACCTTGAACTTAGCCTCCACTAGGCCGGCAATGGCCTCTTCAGGGGATGTGGGCTCCTGGAGGGTGGCATGGGCCTCACGAATAAGGGCCATTGCTGCCTCACTCGTGCTCCTGTCCCTCCTGCCTCTTTTGGGAAGCCGGATGGGAGGCACCTGGGATCTGGTGCTTCTCCTTTGCCCTGCCACCTCCTGTCTGCCACTGGGCCCTGCCACCTCCTGTCTGCCACTGGGCCCTGCCACCTCCTGTCTGCCACTGGGCCCTGCCACCTCCTGGCTGCCACTGGGTCCTGCCACCTCCTGGCTGCCACTGGGCCCTTCCTCCTCCTGCCTGACAGTTTCCAGACCCTCCTCCTGGCTGATTTCATCCTGTGTATGAAAAAGGGACATAGTTTAATATGTTGGTTTAATCTTTGCATCAAACTTTGTAATCCTGATTGAAGCAATTAGAATGTAAATCCATAAATCCTTGCTTTAAATTTACCACTACATCAGATTGACTATTTAGCACCAAATTAAGTGCAGACTAATGTCTACAGATCTTGATTTCACTTGTGGAATCCAAAATATTTTATGTTTGTCATCTTGACATATTTGTCAAACATTAAGTTTATCCCAATACATTTTCAGTTAATACTATACCTGGCTCAAGATGGCCAAATCAGGATCATCCAGGATGGCTGCCTCCTCTTGCTCCAGAGAAGGCTCAGGTTGGCTGCAGGGAAGTCTGGGGGGAAGAGTGGAGAGTGATGGCCTTGGCTCAATGTGGTCATCCAGGAAGGACATCCTGCTGTAGTACCACAAAACCGGGACATAAACATCATCTGCTGCTGCTCCTGACCTCTGAGAAGCCAGCACCTTAGAGCGTTCAGTCCTGTAGGTACCTCTCAAGCTCCCAAATTTAGTGTCCACTTGTTTTGCTGTGGCTGTGGGCACCTTGGTATGCACAAATGGGAGCAGCTTCTCCAGCGCTGCTTTTCTCACCCCTTTTTTTTTGTGGATGGGGTTTTTCGTCTCCCACAGAGCCGGCAGCTCCCTTACCCGGTCAATAAATTCCGTCAGGAAATCCTTGTCGCTTATAAAGACATTCATATTGTATCTGCAAGTTAAATAAATTATATATAACTAATGTGAGGCAAACAGTCTAACCTCCTTAACATCCTAGTCACCATATATATCCTCCAACATTCTCAAGACAGTATAGGCCAACAATTTGTACAAGTCACAAAATCACATACCTTCGTTCGCACGTCCGTCACTTGAACTCCTCTCTCCGCACACCGAACGTACTATAGTCACATGTGTGTCTGCTATATACACACCACGCATGCGTCAAAATACGAACACGTCGCTCCGCACACGTCGCCCGCCCATGACGTTCTAACTAACATCTTTTCCCCGCCCCTTCTCTTTCAGCGCGCAGACAGATATGGCGGAGTTACAGCAGGTGTCTGATAATTCCGCAACTAACGAGGAGGAGACAAGCCCGGAGACCGAGGAAACGTCACGATCAAGGAAGAGATTCAAGGCATCGAATATGTCTTTGGCGGAGATGGCGGAGATGGTGGACATCTTGCTCAAGTCTGATTATGATGCAAAGCATGGGCCGTATAGCAAACCAAATAGAAGGAAGGCCAAAATCCTCACTAAAGTCGTGAAGAGTCTGAAGGCGAATTTCGGGGTGAAACGCTCAAATGAGCAGCTCAGAAAGAGGTGGTCAGACCTCAAACTGAGGGAGCCAGAGCAGTTGAGGAGCATAAAGAGAATGCTCGCTAAAAGTAAGTAAAATGTAGACTTTTATGCTCTTAATCCTTTTCTAAACTGACATGTTGCTCTTTATTTTGGTTTCTCATATTGGACTCCCTTCCAAAATGTAATATTTTGAACTTGGTTGGGCACAGTAATCGTTCGTTACGTTACCGACACTTCGTTCGGCCACTATCCGCGGTTTTGGCTTATTTTAGAGCCACAAAAGTAATTAGACATCTGCCATTTTTGCTCAAATATTGTGGCGAAATTTTTAGGCTAGATGATGTGTTTGTAAAGAGAATGAAATGCAAACTTTTATCAGTGTAAAGGAGAGGACACTCAGCAGCTGCTTCCACATCTGTACTTTGGAGCACTATAGTGTGGGCCACCAGACCCGCCTTTTCTTTTTCGTACATCACGGGACACAGAGCGACTTAGTCATTACTAATGGGTTATATAGATACCTTCAGGTGCTGGCACTGGCAACTTCCAAAACCGGAAGTACCCTCCCCTATATAAGCCCCTCCCATCCGGGAGCACCTTAGTTTTTTGCCAGTGTCTAAGGTGTTGGCCAAAGAGTAACATGTGTTTTCACTGGGCTTGCGTACAGGTTCTTTTACGGGCCTTAGTAAGCTGTTCCGGATCCGACCAAAAAAGCTTCATAGCTAAACGGTCGGTACCCGGGCCTTGCAACAGAAGAGCAAGGTTTTGCCTGTAATGCCTCTCTTAGGAGGGCTGGACCCTGGGATCCAGAGCTCTGGTCATACCCACGACCAAGATGTTGTCTGTGCAGGGTGCTATACAGGTCCAGGGGAGTGGAATCCTTGGGAACCTGGTCCCTGAAGGTTTAAATACAATGCCTGCCGTGATAGGTGAAGTTTGGGCTTCTGTGGACCAAACAAAGTCCTGCGGCGGGGAACAGGTAAGTGAGGGCCCCCAGGAACTTGGTTCTATTGGGGGACCCCCAAGCCTAATTTGTCTTTCTGTCTGTTACCTAACGGTATTCCCGCTGATATCTGTGTATGCCTGTAACTACTGGAAAATGTAAAATTTTAATAGTCAAGAAAAAAAAAAAAAAGGAGACCGCGGTACCTGTGTTAAACCACTAGAGGCCGCTGTGGTCCATTTTTCTTGTCATGTGGATCTTTGGCTTTTTTAAGTCAAAAGATCCAGGCAGTTGGTAAGTTTCTCTGTGGGAATCCACTTCCTCTGCCCTGTTGCTGCGCTCATCCACCGCACAGGCCCTCCGGCAAAAAGGGCCCTGGCTCCTAGTCCCTGCTTGTTTTCAAAAAAGGTGCCGAAGGCGCACGGGCGCGCGTGCGGGCGCGTGCACGCGCCTCCTATGAAAGGAAAGGGGCGGGTGGATGACGCTCGATGCGCGCCGCGGCGCTTCTGCGCATGTGCAGGCGTCCCAGCATGGATAAAAGACACAGTACAAGTGTCAGCTGGATGCAAGCAGAGCTAGCAACAAACGGTGGCACACAGAGGCGGTTGATGCAGGCATCCCCATAGAAAGACACTTTAGTGGACACCAGCTGGTATATAGCAGCAACTGTGTTAGACTATTACCAGCAAAATTGGTGTGTGACGACGGGAATACCTCAGCTTTGTGCTTAAAGGATATGTCGTCCAGACGCTCCGGAAATTAGTCTTCCAGGAAGCCAAAGGGGTCTCCATCGGGCTCTGAGGATTTTGGGCATGCTTGTATTGCACCAATCTCCCCTGAAAATTCAGAGGTCAGTAGCCGTAGGAACCCCGCAGGAGTACCTGGTGCTGCGGCTGTCCCCAGTCCACCTGCTCCTGTATATATAACAGAGGAGGTTTTTTCCTCAACTCTGGGAGGATTGGAAGAGAGATTAACAGCATTGATCGCTGCTTCCCTGTCACAGGGAAAGCGCGTCCGATCTCCGTCTCCTCCTTCAGAGTGCCTGTTAGTGGAGGAACAGTCCCACACAGAGATCGACCTACCAGAAGGGGATCAGGATGAGGTTGATTCGGTTATAGAGGAATCAACAGTGGAAGAACCTTTCTCAGCATCTCAGGCTGAAAGATTATGGGTTCAGTCTCTGACTAACATGGTCCGATCAGCATTTAAAATGCCTCTGGCGGAACCATCAACCACTACTGTTTCCTCGCTGGGGTCGCTGAAAGCTCCCCAGACTGTCTGTTCCTTCCCAATCCACCCTTTATTGGAAGGGCTTATTTACCAGAATTGGGAGCATCCTGATAAAATATTTACTCCCCCCAAGAGATTTCCAGTGATCTATCCCATGGAGGATAAGTTCATAAAAAAATGGAGGGTCCCTACAGTGGACGCAGCCATCTCTTGTGTGAATAAATCACTGACATGTCCAGTAGATAATGTTCCAATGTTCAAAGACCCAATAGATAAAAAATTGGAGTCTTTACTAAAATCTGCTTTCTCTACAGCAAGCATGGTGACACAACCTGCAGTAGCAGCGATTGGAGTCTGCCAAGCAGTGAAAGATCAGTTGAAACAAGTCTTAAGGGACTTACCAGATCAGCAGGCTCTTGCCCTAGCTGACCTACCTAGAGCCTTGTGTTTTGCGGTAGACGCCATAAAGGATACAATCCAACAGGCCTCCCGCTTTACGCTGTCTGTAGTACATATGCGTAGGCTTCTATGGCTCAAAAACTGGTCTGCTGAAGCTCCCTGTAAGAAATTGCTGATTAGCTTCCCATTTCATGGAGAACGCTTATTTGGAGAAGATCTGGACAAGTATATCCAGAAAATTTCTGCCGGTAAAAGTACACTCTTGCCGGTTAAGAACAAGGGTAGAAGTCCTTCTTTTAAGAGGCCTACCTCTCCAGTCCCTGGCACATCGGCTGTGAAACAGTTCCGACGGCCTCCGCGGTCAAATCCAGGGGGCAGAAATCAGGGACAATCACAGGGTAACAAGAAACCCTGGGTCAAGAGAGGTACAAAACCTCCCCCCAAGTCATGAAGGGTTGCCCCCACTCAATCGGGTGGGGGGAAGACTTCAGTTGTTCACAGAGACCTGGCGGGACACCATCAGAGACAGATGGGTGATCTCCGCAGTAAGTCTGGGATACAAGCTGGAGTTAAAAGACACTCCTCCTGCCCATTTTATGAGGCCAAACGTGCCAAGCGATCCCCAGAAGAGAGGATCCCTCCTTCTGGCACTAGAACAACTATTGCTCCAAGGTGTAATCATGAAGGTTCCCTTGGAAGAAAGCGGGTTCGGGTTTTACTCGAACCTTTTCACAGTCCCCAAACCAAATGGGGACGTGAGGCCCATATTAAATCTAAAAGGGCTAAACAAGTTCCTACATATCAGGACTTTTCGGATGGAGTCGATCCGATCGGTGGCCACCGCCCTACAAGGGCAGGAATGGTTAGCCTCGATCGACATAAAGGATGCTTATCTGCATATTCCAATCTTTCCGGCCCACCAGAAATTTCTACGCTTTGCAGTAGAAGGGCGCCATTTTCAGTTCAGAGCCTTACCTTTCGGTCTGGCCACAGCACCACGAGTGTTCACAAAAATTCTGGCCCCACTATTGGCCAATCTAAGAACACGGGGTGTAACGATAATGGCATATTTAGACGACCTGCTACTAATAGACCACTCAGTGGAAAAACTGGAAGTAGCTATTCACGAGACAATCAAGTATCTGGAATATCACGGTTGGATTATCAACCGAGACAAGTCAGCTCTAAGACCAGTCAAAAGTCTGGAATACTTGGGGCTAAGACTGGATTCAAATCAGAGAAAGATTTTCTTACCTCCAGAGAAGGTGTCGTCTTTGAAAGATTTGACCCACTTAGTGGGTACAAAAAGAAAACCATCCATACGCCTGTGCATGAGGCTGCTGGGAAAAATGGTGGCTTCATTCGAAGCAGTACCCTACGGTCAATTCCATTCAAGGAACTTGCAGAGGGCCATACTGTCAGCCTGGAACAAAAAAGTTCAGGCTTTAGACTTACCAATGTCCCTGTCCCCTTCCGTTCGCAAGAGCCTCCATTGGTGGTTGATGCCCCAGAATCTGGAAAAAGGGAAACCCTTCAGTCCGGTTTCTTGGAAGGTGGTCACTACAGATGCCAGCCTCATAGGCTGGGGGGCAGTACTGGAGCAATGGTCTCTCCAGGGCAAGTGGTCAGAAGCAGAGAAGGCCCTGCCCATCAATCTCTTAGAGATACGAGCAGCCCGGTATGCCCTAGTAGCATGGACATCCAAACTCCAAGGGTCCCCTGTCAGAATTCAATCAGACAATGCCACAGCAGTGGCATATATCAATCACCATGGTGGCACCAGGAGTCGTGCAGCCCAGAGGGAAGCGAATTGCATTCTGGAATGGGCAGAAAGATATGTCCCAGCCATATCCGCGGTTTTCATCCCAGGAGTGGAAAATTGGAGAACGGACTTTCTAAGTCACCAGCAATTATGCCCGGGGGAATGGTCTCTTCACCCCGAGGTTTTCCAGGCAATATGCCAGCGGTGGGGAACACCGGATGTAGATCTGCTAGCATCCAGATTCAACGCAACGGTGGACAGATTTGTGTCTCGCACAAGGGATCCCCTAGCTTGCGGCTCGGATGCCCTAGTGTTCCCTTGGGATCAGTTCAAGCTGATATATGCATTCCCACCGCCACAATTGTTACCGCGATTAATCCGCAGAATCAGGGTAGAAAATAAACCAGTGATTCTGGTGGCTCCAGCGTGGCCCCGAAGAGCATGGTACGCGGAGATCGTAAAGATGTCAGTGGGGAGTCCTTGGACCCTCCCACATCGTCCGGACCTGCTTTCGCAGGGACCGATATACCACCCTTCCTTACAAGCCCTAGGTTTGACGGCCTGGCTATTGAAGCCCACATTCTAAAAAAGAGAGGTCTCTCTAATCCTGTGGTATCTACCATGATCAATGCCAGGAAGCCGGTATCCAGGCAGATCTATTATAGGATCTGGAAGGCGTACATCGCGTGGTGTGAGGCCAAGAAATGGCATCCGCGTAAGTACATGATAGGTAGGATCCTGGACTTCCTACAGTGGGCTGTGGATAGGAAGCTTGCCTTGAGTACTATCAAGGGTCAGATTTCGGCCATGTCAATATTTTTTCAAAGGCCCTTGGCTTCGCATTCACTAGTCAAAGCTTTCATACAAGGAGTGATGCGTATTAGCCCTCCGGTTAGTATTCCCATATGTCCATGGGACTTAAACCTGGTTCTGTCGGTTCTACAGAAACAACCATTTGAACCATTGCAGCACATTTCCTTGGTTCTTCTCACCAGGAAATTGATTTTCTTAGTAGCCATTTGTTCGGCTAAAAGAGTATCGGAATTAGCCGCCTTGTCCTGTAAGGAGCCATATCTGGTTGTCCATAAGGACAGAGTAGTATTACGTCCTCATCCAGCCTTTCTTCCTAAGGTGGTATCGAGGTTTCATTTGAACCAAGATGTGGTTCTTCCTTCCTTTTTCCCCAAACCTAGTTCGGTAGAGGAAAAGTTATTGCATTCTTTGGATGTAGTAAGAGCAGTTAAAGCTTATCTAAAAGCCACTGCTCAGATTCGTAGAACGGATACTTTGTTTGTTCTGCCGGAAGGCCCCAGAAAGGGTCAGGCAGCATCAAAATCTACTTTAGCCAAGTGGATTCGACAGGTCATAATACAAGCCTATGGCTTGAGAAGGAGACCGCCTCCGTTCAAAGTTAGGGCGCACTCCACAAGAGCAGTTGGAACTTCATGGGCAGTGCATCACCAGGCCTCCCTGGCTCAAGTCTGTAAGGCCGCAACATGGTCTTCAGTACACACGTTTACTAGATTCTACCAGGTAGACGTTAGAAGTCAGGAGGATGTCGCCTTTGGGCGCAGTGTGTTGCAGGCCGCAAAAGAGCCTCATGCCTGATGGCGCCCAGCTTATGTATAGTGTATCCCTCCCCTCATTTGGCATTGGTTTGGGACGTCCCATTAGTAATGACTAAGTCGCTCTGTGTCCCGTGATGTACGAAAAAGAAAAAGGGATTTTTATAACAGCTTACCTGTAAAATCCTTTTCTTGGAGTACATCACGGGACACAGAGCTCCCACCCCTCTTTTTGGGACACTTATTGCTTTGCTACAAAACTGAGGTGCTCCCGGATGGGAGGGGCTTATATAGGGGAGGGTACTTCCGGTTTTGGAAGTTGCCAGTGCCAGCACCTGAAGGTATCTATATAACCCATTAGTAATGACTAAGTCGCTCTGTGTCCCGTGATGTACTCCAAGAAAAGGATTTTACAGGTAAGCTGTTATAAAAATCCCTTTTTTTGGTTGTCCCACACAGGTGCATCAGTGAATTTTTGTGGTGCCTCCATGTCAAATAAATTACATCCAAAGGTGAATACTAAACATATTCTTGGTCATAAATAATGCATTCTTCTTTAAATTCCGCCCAAACACACACTTGTACCACACTTCCAAGCAATTTAGCCTGTTTTTATTTTAACATTGAGATTTACAGTGTGATAAATAGACCTTTTGTTTGATTCTCATAGGGGAGAGAAGACTGGGAGGAGAACACTCCAGGGAGCACATGCACCCCACAACTTCCAAGCAACCCCAAACTCCCAAAGACCCACAACCGAAAGATGTGCAGGAAGTTGAGGTGGAGGAAAGAGAAGTGCAGGAAGGAGAGGTGGATGACGTTGTGGATCTGGTCACCACAACAGGTCAGTATCTGTCACCACAGCTTCAGGTATAGGGATGAGCTTCGTGTTCGAGTCGAACATACGTTCGACTCGAACATCGGCTGTTCGATCGTTCGACGAAGATCGAACGATTTGGGCCGTTCGCGCCAAATTCGAGTGACGCGAACGGCCCACAATGCACTACGCCATCGCAGTGTCATCCAGGCGCTGTGATTGGCCAAGCATGCACTGTGACCCCGCATGCTTGGCCAATCACAGCGCCGGCAGCGAGGAGAGCAATGATTGGCCACAGGCAGGATGCCTGTGGCCAATTATTGCTGAGGGTGTTTAGTACACGCCCCACACTATAAAAGGCCGCCAGCACGGCGGCCTAGTGTAGTGTGTTCCGGAGCAGGGAAAGACAAGCATAGGCAGGGACAGTGACATTTATTTCTTTCTTGCTTAACCTGGATTCCTTTAGTTTAGGGAAAGAGAAGGATAGGTAGGGAGAGTGTCAGTGTGTTGTACTGTGTGAGTCCTTGTTTCTAGGGACAAAGAAGGAAAGTGAGGGGATTTCTCCTTGTGCTATAGTGTGCTTTAAAAAAAACATTTTTTCTAGGGACAGAAAACTGTAGGTAGGGAGAGTGTCAGTTTCTTTCACTGTGCCAGTCCTTGTTTCTAGGGACAAAGAAGGAAAGTGAGGGGATTTCTCCTTGTGCTATAGTGTGCTTTAAAAAAACATTTTTTCTAGGGACAGAAAACTGTAGGTAGGGAGAGTGTCAGTTTCTTTCACTGTGCCAGTCCTTGTTTCTAGGGACAAAGAAGGAAAGTGAGGGGATTTCTCCTTGTGCTATAGTGTGCTTTAAAAAAACATTTTTTCTAGGGACAGAAAACTGTAGGTAGGGAGAGTGTCAGTTTCTTTCACTGTGCCAGTCCTTGTTTCTAGGGACAAAGAAGGAAAGTGAGGGGAATTCTCCTTGTGCTATAGTGTGCCAAAGCATTCCTCATCAACCATCTTTGAAATCCTTGTTTTTTGGACAGTCAGGGAAATTGTCGTTGTGCTATTCTGTGCAAAAGCAATAATCCTCAACCATATTTAGAAATCCTTAAGTAAAGGGACAGAGAAGGACACCTGAAGGTAGCCCTTATTGCTTTTTTCCCATCTCCCTGCAGGCCATCTATTAGAATGTCTGGAAGGCAAACAAGGAGAGGCAGACAGTCAGGAGGCAATAAAAGAGGGCAAGCAGGCTCTGTGTCTGGGGGCAACAGTGCTGGTCGTGGACGTGGTGCATTGTCATCAGCACATGGCCATGGGACACGCTTGTCCTTCTTTTCGGCAGCTGGACATGTTGAGCCACATCATGCCGAAGACTTGGTAGAGTGGATGACCAAGCCCTCCTCCTCCTCCTCATCCTCTCTCACCCAGGCTCAGGGTACTGGCAAAGCAGCTGCCAAAGCGTCCTCTTCCCTGGTATCAATGTCAGACTCATCATCAGTCACTCCTTCCCTAGACCCACCATGTCCTCCTCCTGAGGAGTCCCCCGAACTGTTTGAGCACAGTGTTGGGTACATGCTCCAGGAGGATGCCCAGCGTTTCGAAGGGTCTGATGATGAAACCCAGCTACAGGAAGGCAGTAGCGTGAGAGCAGACAGAGGGGATGCTCAAGAAGGACACCAATCTGGCAGTCATGTTCCAGCAGCTGCAGCATACTGCCAGATTGGCTCCAGTGATGAGGAGGGAGGGGATGATGAGGTCACTGACTCCACGTGGGTGCCTAATAGGAGAGAGGAGGAGGATGAGGAGGAGGCACATCTCCAACGAGGCAGGATGCCCTTTGGTGGCCAGCGTAAGGGCAGTACACCGACGGAATCACACCGCAGAGCTCCGCCTGTGCAGGGCGCTGCCTCTGCCCGTCATTCAAAAAGTTCCTTGGTGTGGGCCTTTTTTGAGGCTAGTGCATCAGATCGCACAGCTGCTGTTTGCAACATATGTCTCAAGCGTATATCGCGTGGCCAAAACATCAGCCGCTTGGGTACCACATGCCTGACCAGACATATGTTGACCTGCCATGCAGCTCGTTGGCAAGCCTACCTCAAAGACCCACACCAAAGAACAAAGCGGACCTCTCCTTGCACCGCATCAGCTGGGATCTCCAACCCCACTATAACTTCAGTCCTCTCTGAAACATGCACTGAGAGGAATGAAGGTGTAGAATTAGGTGTGTCACAGCCAAGTACTTGCGGCCACTCTGCTAGCAGTACACCGACGTCCGATTCTAGCAGGCAAATTTCCCTGCCCCAGCTGCTGGACCGTCGAAAGAAGTTCACTCCCAGCCATCCACATGCCCAGCGGTTGAATGCTAGCTTGGCTAAATTGCTAGCGCTTCAACTGCTGCCTTTTCAGTTGGTAGACTCGGCCCCCTTCCGTGAGTTTGTGCAATGTGCGGTTCCTCAGTGGCAGGTTCCCAAACGCCACTTTTTCTCACGGAAGGCTATTCCGGCTCTCTACCGGCATGTGGAAGGCAATGTCTTGGCCTCGCTGGACAGGGCGGTCAGCGGTAAGGTGCATATTACCGCTGACTCATGGTCCAGCAGGCATGGACAGGGACGTTACCTTTCTTTCACGGCCCATTGGGTCACTCTTTTGGCAGCTGGGAAGGATGCAGGACAAGGTGCAGTAGTGTTGGAGGTTGTTCCACCGCCACGCCTCCAAAATGCTACTACTGGTTGTGACACACCTCTCTCCTCCACCCCCTCCTCTTCTTCTTCCTCCATGGCCTCTTCCTGTGGTTTGTCCTATGAACCAGCGGTGCTCCGTAGCCGTTCACGGGGCTACGCAAGTACGCAGGCAAAAAGATGCCATGCCGTGCTTGCGCTGGTGTGTTTGGGGGACAGAAGCCACACTGGGGCAGAGGTCCTGTCTGCTCTGCAGGGCCAGGCCGAGAGGTGGTTGACGCCACGCCAGCTTAAGCCAGGAATGGTGGTTTGCGATAATGGCACCAACCTCCTCTCCGCCCTCCGACAGGGACAACTGACCCATGTGCCCTGTGTGGCTCACGTCCTTAACCTGGTGGTGCAGCGGTTCTTGGGCAGGTACCCGGGCTTACAGGATGTCCTGAGGCAGGCCAGGAAAGTCTGTGTGCATTTCCGCAGATCTTATAATGCCAGTGCTCGCCTGGCTGAGCTGCAAAAGGAGTTGAACCTGCCCAAGAATCGCCTTATATGTGACATGCCCACCAGGTGGAACTCAACGTTGGCCATGCTGCAGCGGCTGCACACGCAGCAGAGGGCCATCAATGAGTACCTGTGCGACTACGGCACCAGGACAGGGTCAGGGGAGCTTGGTTTTTTTTCTCCACGCCAGTGGGGCATGATCAGGGATGCATGCACTGTCCTGGCACCATTTGAGGAGGCCACGAGGATGGTGAGCAGTGACAGTGCATGCATCAGTGACACTGTACCTCTTGTCCACCTGTTGGAGCACACGCTGCGTGGAATAATGGACAGGGCACTTGAGGCAGAACAGAGGCAGGAAGAGGAGGACTTCCTTGCCTCTCAAGGCCCCCTTTACCCAGACAGTGTTCCTTCTGTCCCACCCATCGCACAGGAAGAGGAGGAGGAGGAGGAGGAGGATTGTGTCAGCATGGAGGTGGAGGCTGGCACTCAGCATCATCAGCAGCAGTCTTTTAGGGATGATTTACAGTCCCAAGAAACCAGTGGACTTGTACGTGGCTGGGAGGAGGTGGCTGCGGATCATGTCGTCCTTAGTGACCCAGAGGACTCCGGAGCGAATGCCTCAGCAAACCTACGCTGCATGGCCTCCCTGATCCTGCAAAGTCTGCGGAAGGATCCTCGTATTCTTCGGATCAAGGAGAGGGACCATTACTGGCTGGCCACTCTCCTTGATCCACGGTACAAGGGTAAGGTTGCGGACCTTATGTTACCTTCGCAGAGGGAGCAGAGGATGAGACAACTCCGGGAGGCCTTGCAGAAAGGTCTGTGCAACGCGTTCCCAGAGACTGGGAGGTTACAAACTCCTGGTCCTGGACAACGAGTTGCTGAGGCTTCGGCCAGTCAAAGAAGGAGCGGTGGGGAAGGTGGCCGTCTGACCGATGCGTTCAGACAATTCTTTAGTCCGCAGCCCCAAAGTATGATCGGTTCCAGCAACCATCGCCAGCGTCTGATAAACATGGTGCAGGAATATCTAGGGGCAAGGTCAGACTTGGACACCTTCCCCACCGAAAATCCTCTGGCTTACTGGGTCTTGAGGATGGATCACTGGCCAGAGCTTGCACAGTATGCAATTGAGCTACTGGCCTGTCCTGCATCCAGCGTTCTTTCGGAACGCACATTCAGTGCTGCTGGAGGATTTGTCATGGATCACAGGGTGCGCCTGTCCACCGACTCGGTTGATCGACTGACTTTCATCAAGATGAACCAGTCTTGGATCACCACCAGCTACCACACACCTGATGCTGATATAACAGACTAATTGATTTTAACATGTCACATCCCTTCAAGACTGATGCTGAGTGCCTGTGCTGTTATGTTGACTGGCTATCCTCCTCCTCCGAGTCCTCAATGATACGATTGATGATGATAGCTTGGAAGATCATTTTTGTTTATGGGTGCCGCCACCAGTGGCTAAGGCCCAATTTTTCAGCCCCTGTTTTACAGGGGCGTGTAATTACAATTTTTTTAGCAATAATTTGCCATAGGGCTCATTGCTGTGCTCCAAGTACAGTATCTGTGAGGGGTTGGAGTGTTGTGGCACCAGTGCCTAAGGCCCAATTTTTCAGCCCCTGTTTAACAGGGGCGTGTCATTACAATTTTTGAAGCAATACTTTGCAACAGGGCTCATTGCTGTGCTCCAAGTAACGTATCTGTGAGGGGTTGTAGTGTTGTGCCACCAGTTCCTAAGGCCCAATTTTTCAGCCCCTGTTCAACAGGGGCATGCAATTACAATTCTTGATCTAATAATTCACAGCAGGGCCCATTGCTGCACCCACCAAGAGTAACTCTGAGGGCTTACAGTGTTGTGGCAACGCCACCACCACCACCACGAAAGGCCCAATTTTTCAGCCCCTGTTCAAAAGGGGCATGTAATTACAATTCTTGATCTAATAATTCACAGCAGGGCCCATTCCTGCACCCACCAAGAGTAACTCTGAGGGCTTACAGTGTTGTGGCAACACCACCACCACCACGAAAGGCCCAATTTTTCAGCCCCTGTTCAACAGGGGCATGCAATTACAATTCTTGATCTAATAATTCACAGCAGGGCCCATTGCTGCACCCACCAAGAGTAACTGTCAGGGCTTACAGTGTTGTGGCACCAGCACCACCATCAAAGGCCCAATTTTTACTACCACTGTTCAACAATTATATGTAATTAAAATTCCTGATATAATAGTTGACAGCAGGGCGTTCCAGCACCAACCAAGAGTAACTGTGAGTGCTTACAGTGTTGTGCCAACACCAACAACTAAGGGGCCTATTTCTGCAGAGTATATACGGCAGGTCCCTACTTTCAAACATCCAACTTACAAACGACTACTACTTGCAAACGCAAGAAGACAACAGGAAGTGAGAGGAAATCTACCACTAGGAAGGAAAATTCTCTCCTGTAAGAATAAATATGGGAGAAAGGTGTCTCCTCTGTACTGATGCTTTATCAGCAATCCTTGTTTCAAGAAAAACACCACATTTCAAAAACAGTTGTCATTGGGACGGAAAGTGAGGTGAAATGTTCTGAACAGGGGCACAGACAGCAAAACAAATGTTACAGGGGTGATAACCCTTACCTATGTTTTCCAAAAAGTTTAAAAATAGATTTTTGGCCTGGAGCTACACTTCAACAATGTACCTGTTCAAAATTACAAACAGATTCTACATAAGAACAAACCTACAGTCCCTGTCTTGTATGCACCGCCTGTATACGGCTGTTCAGAGTATATAGGGCCTTTTTTATTTTATGTGCGGGGTTCCCCTTAATATCCATACAAGACCCAAAGGGGCTGGTAATGGGCTGGGGTGGGGGGGGGGTCATGGGGTAGCTATGCCATTTTTCTTAAAGATTTTCATCCATATTACCGGGACCAGACATTACATTAAAGCCGCAAGCAGTTTTAAATGGCTTTTTTTTCCTTTAGAAGTGTCATTTTGTGCAGGGACAGTTCTAAACACGGGAAACACGTGGCACTTCACAGGCATACTTTAGACACCCCCCAGGTACGATATTTAAAGGAATATTTGACTTTTTTTTTTTCACTTTATGCATCATTAAAATGACTGCTCCCGAAAAACGACCGTTATTAAAACTTCTTTTTGCATTGATACATGTCCCCTGGTGCAGAACCCGGGTTCCCAAACCCTTTTTAGGACAATAACATGCATAATAGTTGTTATAATTACCACTTTAGAATTCGAACGTTCGCATCCATTGTATTTAATAGGGTTCTAATGTTCGTACGAACTTTCGGTCCGTTCGCGGGTTCTGGTGCGAACCGAACCCGGGGGTGTTCGGCTCATCACTATTCAGGTAAGAGATGTAGGCCTGCAGAGTTATAATACCTTTTGTTTTTAGGGGATATAAATGTTGTGAAGGATAGTACACGGTTCTCTGCTGACAGTGCCCTCCGCCTCATCCAGCAAGTGATGGAATGTAGCACGGAACTGGACCTAATTAAACAAAGAATCCATTTGATGGAACAAACATTTAAAGACATTCTCGATGTTTTGGGGAGAATTCAATAAGCCATCCAAACACATTTGTTTTTACATGTTTGTTTTTGCACATTTTCGAAAATTTTTGACAATCAAACCAGCCAAAAATTGAATCTGCACACAGTGTGTCAACATGTGCTATCTGCCATCAGGGGATATCCATGTACGTCTTTTGGGGGTGCAACCCCTTCCTCGTATCTAAAGTCGGTGAACTGAGGAAGGGGTTGCACCCCCAAAACACGTCCATTGATCACCCCTGATGGCAGATAGCACATGTTGACAATAGGGATCAGGATTGTAAACTTCCTAGATGAAAAAAATCCCAAATGTGTGCATATTCAATTTTTGGCTGGGCAAGGGGTGGCAGGACCCCATATTAGGACGGGCACATAGAGACATAGTTTGTGTAAGTGAATGTCTCAGATTGCTCAGGAGGTATCCAATGTTGTAATTTTTGGAATGCAACTGTTATTTTTGTATTTTCATAAGCAAAAAATTGCCGGGTTGGGGCCAGGCCAACCCAAAAAACAAGAAAAAACTAAAAATGGTGAGAATGTGCACAGAGTAAAATATTTGACCACAAACAACGTGTAGCTTCTTTTTATAATACCCTCTAAGCTTATTTGGTTATTTTGTTAGGTTACATAGTGAAATGGTTGTTAGTTACTAAAGTAAAATACACTTGGCACTACAAATGCACTAAGACAAACTAGGAGACAGGAAAGAACAAATAATTAAAGGTTTAAACAAGCTTTTTATTTGGATCCTTAGACATAGGCTGGCATAGGAATTGCCCCCCTACCCGTGAAATACTCCATGTATTTGTCCCGAACCTCACGGGCATTTTGGGAGGGCAAGCCAGGACGGGCAGATTCCAGGCCCGGCAGGGGATTTGCAGGGGAAAGTCCAGCCTCTGGCAAAACTGAGGCCATATAGGAATTTGATTTTTGGCTCAGAAAGTTGTGTAGCACACAGCAGCATAATACGACATAGTTTATTTTGTAGTCCGCCAAGTGTATTGAAGTCATAAAAAGGCGGAACCGGCTGGCCATTATGCCAAAGGCATTTTCGACAACTCTTCGGCCCCTGGCCAGCCGGTAATTGAACACCCTCTTGTCTGGGGTCAGGGTCCTCTGTGGAAATGGCCTCATAAGATGCCGTCCGAGTCCGAAGGCTTCATCAGCCAAAAAAACAAAGGGGAGTCCTTCAATATTCCCTGCATCCGGTGGCAATGCCAGGTCGTCACTCTGGAGATGGAGGGCAAACTCCGTCTGGATGAAGGATCCCCCATCGGACATCCGGCCATTCCTCCCTACATCAACATAGAGGAATTCATACCATGCTGACACCACCACCATCAGCACAATGCTATGAAACCCCTTGTAATTGTAGTAGTAGGACCCAGAACGGGGTGGCGGCACGATGCGGACGTGCTTCCCGTCTATGGCACCACCGCAGTTGGGGAAGTCACACCGCGTGGCAAACTCCGATGCCACAGTCTGCCATTCCTGTGGCGTGGAAGGAAGCTGTGGAGTGAAACAAGATGAAATAATATTAGAATACAAAAATCATACATTACAAGGAAATTCTCTGAAAAAACATTAGAGGCCAACATCAATCAAATTCTACGTTTATTAAGGTGTTTAAAATAAGTATAATGGAAGGCTCATTTATCATATTCATCACCCCCTCTGATGGGCCATTACTAAATTATTTTTGGGGGGGGGAGATGTGTTTGGCCACAGGATAGCATTGCAGTGGCGGTGCGTCCAGAGTGGGCGCTGGAGCACTGCCCCCTCTCTCCTGTGCCCATCACTCAGAACAATACATAGGTTCATGCGTTGCATTAACCTATGTATTTTCTATGCCGCCCACTATTCAGGTGGATGGCCTCTTGTAAAGTGACCGACATATGAATAATTGCGGCATTTAGGGGGTTCAAATTGCATAGCAGAAACAGGTAGTAAAATAGTCTTGCACATTACAACCTGAGGGATGTAATTGGCTTCCTAAAAGTAAAATAGGGGACGCAGGGGGGGGGCATTCCTTGGGGAAACACTGGCAGGCTGCTCTGCCAATCATGTTCACCAAGTCTGTTTAATGGTAACATGATTGGCTGATGCAACATCAAGGGAAGGAGAAGACATCAAGGACAGAAGAAGGATGGCGCTGACCACAAGAAGGTAAGTGCAGGGCTGGGGGGAAACTGGCTGCATTAGAGGGGACTAAATGGCTGCATTGGAGGGAACAAAATGGCTGCATTAGAGGGGACAACTGGGGGCGTTTAATAGGCACCAGAGCAAAAAAGGAGGACGTTTATTTCCTAAATTGGGGTTTGAACCCCCAAACATTTGGAGCAACAGGCGCCCCTGCTGGAAAAGTTAGTGAAGGGAAATATTTATGGAGGAGAAAAAAGGGGCAATCTAAAGCTTCCAGCATGCATGGGGACAAAGGGAACATTCTCAGCATATTACAATCATGGTAATTAGGGAAGGATGAAAGAAATACAATACATTAGCATACATGTAATACATAAAATGTGATGTTAAGGGAGAAAACTTACCCTAATATAGTCCTCCTGCAGGACTTGTATAATGGCAGAACAGGTGTCTGGGATTATGAGGCCCAGAGCCTGGGGGGAGATGCCTGTGGTGAACTTCAAGTCCTGAAGACTTCTCCCTGTCGCCAGATAACGTAACGTGGCGATGAGCCTCTGCTCAGCACTGATGGCTTCCCGCATAACGGTGTCCTTCCTGGTAATATAGGGGGACACCAAAGCCAACAGTTCCTGAAAAACGGGGTCAGACATCCGCAGAAAATTCCTGTAGTCCTCAGGATTATTCTCGACGATCTCCCGCAGCAGAGGCATATGGCAGAATTGGTCCCGCTGGAGCAACCAATTCTTGGTCCATGAACTCCTCCTCACACCATTCATGGACTGGTCTTGGTCCAAAACAAGCAGACCAACACCAAGCGCACGCACAGCACGAACTCGACGACGAGAACGTCCAGGCGACATGGCTAAAAAACGGTCGTCTTATCAGAATGTACAGAACAGAACTCACTTTAGAACAGCAAGGCCTATGAATAACGAACTGAAAATCAGAAACGAACAGGCAAGAACGCACTGTAAAACAGATACGACCTGCCTAGACGCCCTGAAAGTCAAGATACGAACCCACAAGCACAAACTGAACCACAGAAAACGATCTGAAAAGTACGAAGACTGAAAAGCGCGAATCGTCTCTTCCCAAACTTTTACTTCACACGCGGTAACACGAGATCAGCAAAAGCAGCCCAAGGGGTGGCGCCAAGAAAAAAGATCTTCCCCTTTATAGTGCCGTCGTACGTGCTGGACGTGAGCGCGGAGAACAACAACGAAATTGGAAATTGTCAGTGTGTACGCATGGAAAGCTTGACGAGAAAATCGACAAGCTTAACAAGAATCTCGTCTAAAAAAACGACGTGTTTTTTACGACGAGAAAATCGGTCGTGTGTACGAGGCCTATATGTGTGCCAAGTTTCGGGTCCAAGGAACCTACGACCTGCCAGTACCGGGTCCCCAAATTCACCCGGAGAAATTACAGTTTAACATGGGAGTCTATGGAAGGGGTGCCCAGCTTTGAAAAATCGGTGCTCCCCGGCCGTAGGTCCTCCGGACAACAAACTTTGTACACTTGTAGAGAAGGAGTGAGGCTACGTATGGCCGGCCAGTACCGGGTCCCCAAAGTCCGGGAGATTAGGCACAAAAAGGTGACTCGAGTATAAGCCGAACGGGGCATTTTCAGCACAATAAAATGTGCTGAAAAACTCGGCTTATACTCGAGTATATACACGGTACGTTTTTCTAGTAATTTTTTAACACTGGCTTCCGTTAACCACAAGGGCACATTCCTCACTGTGTTGTTAACCCCTATCATCTTGTCTATCATACCCCTCCTTTTCCAGAGTAAAATCTGAGGAGAAGAAAGTATTTGATATAGTTGCATTCTCCTTGTCACTTGTAACCAACAGCCCTTGATCATCCTTTAAGGGGCCAATATGCTCCGATCGAATACCACCAAAAGAAGGCTCTATTTGTGGGGGAAACATGATAAAAATGTAATTTGGGTACAGTGTTGCATGACCACGCAATTGTCATTCAAAATGTTACAGCGCTAAAAGCTGAAAATTTACCTGGGCAGGAAGAGGTTGAAAATGCCCAGTATTGAAGTGGTTAATGGAGAGATATGGGGTCAAAAAGACCCCAAATTTCTCCTTTACCTTTAAAAGCAAAAGATAAAAAAAAAAAAAGTTCACTTTCACCCTGAACCGTCGCTCCGGTCCTTCAAGGCTAAAGAGGCGATCAAAGACGATCTAGGCTTTTATTGCCTCTGTGACCCTCGGCCGCACCATCCGATTGTTTCTCGGGTGCGCCAGTGGAAACGGTAAGCCAGAGAAATACAGATGAGTGGCTCATGAGCTGCTCGGAACGTTTTCAAAAGAAAGCCAGCCACCGGCTGAAAAAAAAACCAGTACCGGGATATAAATGAATGACAAGATGACAGCGTCAGCCACTGTTCGCATGTAGCCGCACACAGAGTGGTTACCTGCGGCTAGGGATGGACGCCTGAGCCTGGTTGCAGCCAGCTGTGTCCAGCCTCAGACATCCATCCCTATCCGCAGGTAACCACTCTGTGTGCGGCTACATGCGAACAGCGCCAGGCATTGTCAGCCTGTCAGTAGTTTAAATAGGCTGAGTGGCTGCTGCTATGCGCATGCCCCGGTCATTCCAGCCGCAAAAATGCACTTATTCTTGCTGCTGGAATCCGGTGGCTGTGTGAAGGAGGTCCTTTTTTGCTTTTGAACCTGCAAAGTATTGCAAACATCATCAGTGGATCGTGGTTGAAATGCTCTGGTTTTTGCAGATCCATTCCTTGGGCTCAGATTCATACAGCGGTACAGACCTTCATCTATAGACCTGGAGGAGGTATCAATGAACTATGTGTGAGGTGAGAACTACAGTCCATCTGCCCTGGAGGGAGATGCAACTTGTAGATTTTTCATTCACAACTCTTTGTGAAGAGTGGGGAGATCATTGCTCTCCCCACCTAGTTGAAAACCCAGAAGTGACGTGTTCTTGTCTTGTCACACCTTGTTGTCTCCTATGTGATAAAAAATAAAGTTTAGTATATGAAAGAATAAAGTTACACTCAAGCACTTCAAGTAGAACTATAGGCAAAGCTTTTTTCATGTTGGATAGTAAGGGAGGGTTATAACCCCTGTCAGTTTATTTTGCCATCTGTGTCCCTTAGAAAATTAGTCCCAATCAGGATCCTAGTGATTCAGATGTGTCATCTATGTCTTCTTTTTCTTCTCAGACAGGGTCTATTCAGACACAGGGATTCAAAGCAGGATCTCAAAAATGGAAGGGTGAAGGATTGGGACCTCATCTATCTGCTTCAAAACGTAGTTCACATGATCGCACACAACAAACGCCTAGTCTTCACAGTAAAACTTCACTTTCACTTCTTCCTTCTACTGCACTGGGTGATACTGCTTTTGCACCTCCTGTTTCTTCAGCACCAAATATTTCTACTATACCTAAGGAAAGCCAATCATCACTTTATATGAATCCGGGGACTTGCATACTACACCCCATTTGGGGGACTTACGAACAGCACCAATTTTTGCACCTCAAACACCAGACCCAAAGAAGATATTCAATGTATCAATGATACCACCCAAGAATGTGAGTAAGACAGGCTCCAAGTGATAAACCTGTCCTCCCATTCTTTTTTTTTTTTTTTTTAATAAATCTTTTTTATTGAATTTTTATAAAACATACACACAATTTGCCCACATCTAGGCACAACAGCTGCCCACGCATGGGCCATTACCCTGTGTCGGCATCAGACCGTCACAGGGCGACAAATAACAAAAAACTTAACTTAGTCTATACTACAACCCCAAACTTGGGGAGAGGGTTCATTCAATATACATCATGCTTCAAAGTGTTATTATTAGAGGAAGGTAGCCTGAAGACATTTTTTGGGTTAATAAATCGATTATTCGAAGCTACAATATAAGTCTAGACCGTGGTCACTGTATCACTTGCCGTGCTTCTGTCATCTAACCAACAGTTCCATACCTTTTCAAATTTGTGCGGACAACCTCTAGACAAGTATGTGGCTCTATATAGGGGCAAACTGGCATTAATTAAGTTTTTCCAAAATTTAACAGAGGGGGGAGACGATTTTTTCCAATTCATTGTAATGGCTTTGCGTGCATAATACAACAACAGGGATATGAGTGTTTTTCTGGCTCTGAGTATTGGCAGTTGTTCAACCAGTCCTAGCAAACAGTGTATGGGCTCGCATGGGACGCAAGTCCCGGTGGCTTTATTGATCACCCGTATCACTTCACTCCAATACTGCACAATTGCTGGGCAAGCCCAGAAAATATGGAAGAAACCCCCTGGCCGGTAGGAGCAGCGCCAGCACTCCAGAGAATGCTCTGGTGACATCTGGTGCAGCCTGTGAGGTGTGTAGTGAGCCCTGTGGACAATTTTATATTGGACTAATTTGTCCCTTGCTGAGATCAGAGGGGAGAAGGGATAATCCCAAACCTCCCTCCAGTCGTCCGCGTCCAGCCCCGGTATGTCCTCCACCCATTTCCTGCGGAGGGAAGACAGCTCGGGGATAGCAGCAACCAGCAGGGATCCATATATCTGAGACGCGGGTTTTTCCAGGTCTTTCACCCGGATAGTAGATTCCAACTCTGAGTATGCCAGTTCGACTGGCCTGCCCAAAAATTGGCACCTGAAGGCATGTGCAATTTGGAGATATCTAAAGCGGGCTCGGTCAGGTACGTTGAATTTAGCACATAAAGTGTGAAAGGGAGTGAGATCTCCGTTGGTGATGATATGTTTGAGGGTCAGTATTTTATACTTGGCCCAGGCCTGCGGATCGGGGATAGTGTGGAATTGTGACAGGTTGGGATTCAGCCACAGGGGGGTGTGAGGAGACCAAGAGTTCGGCTGGGGTGCCCTTAGTGCCTCACCCGCCCTCCATGCCCGCATAGTGGTACGCATGGAAGGGGTGAGATTGTGGGGCGTTTTTTGCCCCCTGAATAGCAGTCCCTCCAGTGCCTCCAGGGACCCCACTATGGCTGCCTCCAGTACCGTCACGGAATTGGTCAGGTCCGGTCTCAGCCACCAGTGGGCGGTCACAAGCTGAGTGGCCAAATAGTACTTGTAACAATCAGGGAGAGCCAAGCCGCCACTGTCCACAGGCCTGGTCAAGGTGGAATATTTGAATCTAGGTGGCCTGCCCCCCCAAATAAAGGAGAGGAAGAGTTGCCTGAGGGAATTAAAGAAAACTTTAGTCAGCCAGTGAGGGGAATTCCGAAAAATATACGTGAGTTTAGGAAGGACTTTCATTTTAATCAGGTTAATACGCCCAATGAGAGAAAGGGGGAGGTTACTCCACGCCTTAAATTTGGCTTTAATGGTCACCAGGACAGGGTCGAGATTTAGCCGCACAAAATCCCCAGTCTCCTTTGAGATAACAATTCCTAAGTAGGTGAACTGCTCAACCCACTGAAGCGGGAGAGAGGAGGGCGAGGAGGACCGGGCCCCCGCATCCACTGGGAACAATTGCGACTTGTGCCAGTTCACCCTCAGCCCCGTGAAGGCGGCGAAGGTATCCATGATACCAAGTGCGCCCCGCAGAGAGTCACCAGCGTCATTCAGGAACAGGAGCATATCGTCCGCGTATAAAGCCACTCTCTCCTCCAGCCAGCCCACCCGAAGACCACGGACCTCGGCCGAGGTCCTAAGGGCCTCAGCAATAGGCTCCACGGCCAGGGCGAACAGAGCCGGGGAGAGAGGGCATCCCTGTCTGGTGCCCCTCTGCAGGGAGAACGGAGGAGACAAGGAGCCATTCAGCTTAATGCGTGCCGTAGGACCAGTGTAAAGTGTGCGTATCCAGCCTATAAATTTTAACGGGAACCCCATTCATCTAAGCACCTCCCACAGATAGACCCATTCCACCGTGTCGAATGCCTTCTCTATATCCAAGGTGGCAATGGTTCTAGTACCCTGGTTAGTATGGGGGGCATGAATATTAGTGAATAATCTGCGTATATTAATGTCCGTAGATCTACCGGGCATGAAGCCCGTTTGGTCGGGGTCAATCAGGGACTTTATCACTACGTTGAGTCTAATGGCCAGTAACTTGGTCAAAATTTTAAGGTCACAGTTGAGAAGTGCAATTGGCCTGTATGAGGCGCATAACTTAGGGTCTCTATTAGGCTTAGGAATAAGTACCACATGGGCTTCTCTCATAGAGGGTGGCAAGGAGTCTTGATTCAAGCAAGCTTGAAACATCTGAGCTAGTTTAGGGGCGAGCAATTCTGTGTGGGCCCTATAGTACTCAATGGGCAGGCCGTCCGGCCCTGGGGTTTTACCTGCCGGAAAAGATTTAATGGCCAGTGTGACTTCTTCTGGGGTGATCTCCGAGACAAGGAGTTGCCTCTCCGTGTCGGAGAGCCACCCCAGGGCCAATGTGTCCAGCATGGAGATCATAGGCGCAGGATCAAACCCATCAGGAAGTGAAGAGACATAAAGAGAAGTGTAGAAAGTATTGAATGTAGACAGAATATCCTCCTGAGGGGTGGCTAAAGCGCCATCTGCCGTGAGGATCTCCGATATAACCGCTGAGGGCCTGTCCTGCTGCGCTAGCATCGCTAGCAGCTTGCTATTTTTGTCACCATGTTCAAAGTATGCCTGTCTGCTACCCTGTATACCAAGACTAGTGGCATCTGTAACATAGAGATGTAATTCTCGCCTAAGCGATGACAGGTGTTCAAAATTGGACACCGTCGGCGAGGCTGAATATTGATTCATCGCCTCATCCACCCTACGCTGCAGGTCAGATACCCCATCTCCCAGTTCCGCCTTTACCGCCGCCACAGCCGAGATATACTGACCCCTGCTGTGAGCCTTGGAGGCGTCCCAGGTCGTCTCCAGAGAAGCCGACCCCGCATTGTGCACCCAATACTCCCCCAGGGGGGAAAGAACTCTGTCATGGACAGCCTCGTTATTGATCCAATGGGGTTGCAACCTCCAAAGGGCATTGTTCCGCGACCTGGTGGTCCTAATGGTCAATTTAAGGGGGTGATGATCAGAGAGGCCAGAGGGGAGATAACATGCCTCCTGAACGTTAGCCAGCATGGTTGAATTAGCAAAAGCTAGATCAATGCAGGAGGAGGTTCTAAATGTGGCCAAAAAACAAGAATACGTTCTATCTTGGGGGTGAAGCCACCTCCATGACTCCTGGAACTCCGTGGCCTGAGCCCACATTCCGAGATCAGAGTTAAAATTGGATTGGGGGGAAGGCCTGTCCAGGTCACGGGACAGCGTAGCATTAAAGTCTCCCATGAACAGAACCTGCGCTGGGCAATGCGGAGCCAACCTCTCGTAGAGAGTGTACAGAGCCTGTACCTGACCAGGGGGAGGCAAATAAACATTCACTATGACATACTTTTGGGTATATATACTCAGAACTAGTGATGAGCCGAACACCCCCGGGTTCGGTTCGCACCAGAACCCGCGAACGGACCGAAAGTTCGTACGAACATTAGAACCCTATTAAATACAATGGATGCGAACGTTCGAATTCTAAAGTGCTAATTATAACAACTATTATGCATGTTATTGTCCTAAAAAGGGTTTGGGAACCCGGGTTGTGCACCAGGGGACATGTATCAATGCAAAAAGAAGTTTTAAAAACGGTCGTTTTTCGGGAGCAGTCATTTTAATGATGCATAAAGTGAAAAAAAAAAAAGTCAAATATTCCTTTAAATATCGTACCTGGGGGGTGTCTAAAGTATGCCTGTGAAGTGCCACGTGTTTCCCGTGTTTAGAACTGTCCCTGCACAAAATTACACTTCTAAAGGAAAAAAAAGCCATTTAAAACTGCTTGCGGCTTTAATGTAATGTCTGGTCCCGGTAATATGGATGAAAATCTTTAAGAAAAATAGCATAGCTACCCCATGACCCCCCCCCCTACCCCAGCCCATTACCAGCCCCTATGGGTCTTGTATGGATATTAAGGGGAACCCCGCACATAAAATAAAAAAGGCCCTATATACTCTGAACAGTCGTATACAGGCGGTGCATACAAGACAGGGACTGTAGGTTTGTTCTTATGTAGAATCTGTTTGTAATTTTGAACAGGTACATTGTTGAAGTGTAGCTCCAGCCCAAAAATCTATTTTTAAACTTTTTGGAAAACATAGGTAAGGGTTATCACCCCTGTAACATTTGTTTTGCTGTCTGTGCCCCTGTTCAGAACATTTCACCTCACTTTCCGTCCCAATGACAACTGTTTTTGAAATGTGGTGTTTTTCTTGAAACAAGGATTGCTGATAAAGCATCAGTACAGAGGAGACACCTTTCTCCCATATTAATTCTTACAGGAGAGAATTTTCCTTCCAAGGGGTAGATTTCCTCTCACTTCCTGTTGTCTTCTTGCGTTTGCAAGTAGGAGTCGTTTGTAAGTTGGATGTTTGAAAGTAGGGACCTGCCGTATATACTCTGCAGAAATAGGCCCCTTAGTTGTTGGTGTTGGCACAACACTGTAAGCACTCACAGTTACTCTTGGTTGGTGCTGGAACGCCCTGCTGTCAACTATTATATCAGGAATTGTAATTACATATAATTGTTGAACAGTGGTAGTAAAAATTGGGCCTTTGATGGTGGTGCTGGTGCCACAACACTGTAAGCCCTGACAGTTACTCTTGGTGGGTGCAGCAATGGGCCCTGCTTTGAATTATTAGATCAAGAATTGTAATTGCATGCCCCTGTTGAACAGGGGCTGAAAAATTGGGCCTTTCGTGGTGGTGGTGGTGGCGTTGCCACAACACTGTAAGCCCTCAGAGTTACTCTTGGTGGGTGCAGGAATGGGCCCTGCTGTGAATTATTAGATCAAGAATTGTAATTACATGCCCCTTTTGAACAGGGGCTGAAAAATTGGGCCTTTCGTGGTGGTGGTGGTGGTGGCGTTGCCACAACACTGTAAGCCCTCAGAGTTACTCTTGGTGGGTGCAGGAATGGGCCCTGCTGTGAATTATTAGATCAAGAATTGTAATTACATGCCCCTTTTGAACAGGGGCTGAAAAATTGGGCCTTTCGTGGTGGTGGTGGTGGTGGCGTTGCCACAACACTGTAAGCCCTCAGAGTTACTCTTGGTGGGTGCAGCAATGGGCCCTGCTGTGAATTATTAGATCAAGAATTGTAATTACATGCCCCTGTTGAACAGGGGCTGAAAAATTGGGCCTTAGGCACTGGTGGCACAACACTACAACCCCTCACAGATACTGTACTTGGAGCACAGCAATGAGCCCTGTTGCAAAGTATTGCTTCAAAAATTGTAATGACACGCCCCTGTTAAACAGGGGCTGAAAAATTGGGCCTTAGGCACTGGTGCCACAACACTCCAACCCCTCACAGATACTGTACTTGGAGCACAGCAATGAGCCCTATGGCAAATTATTGCTAAAAAAATTGTAATTACACGCCCCTGTAAAACAGGGGCTGAAAAATTGGGCCTTAGCCACTGGTGGCGGCACCCATAAACAAAAATGATCTTCCAAGCTATCATCATCAATCGTATCATTGAGGACTCGGAGGAGGAGGATAGCCAGTCAACATAACAGCACAGGCACTCAGCATCAGCATCAGTCTTGAAGGGATGTGACATGTTAAAATCAATTAGTCTGTTATATCAGCATCAGGTGTGTGGTAGCTGGTGGTGATCCAAGACTGGTTCATCTTGATGAAAGTCAGTCGATCAACCGAGTCGGTGGACAGGCGCACCCTGTGATCCGTGACAAATCCTCCAGCAGCACTGAATGTGCGTTCCGAAAGAACGCTGGATGCAGGACAGGCCAGTAGCTCAATTGCATACTGTGCAAGCTCTGGCCAGTGATCCATCCTCAAGACCCAGTAAGCCAGAGGATTTTCGGTGGGGAAGGTGTCCAAGTCTGACCTTGCCCCTAGATATTCCTGCACCATGTTTATCAGACGCTGGCGATGGTTGCTGGAACCGATCATACTTTGGGGCTGCGGACTAAAGAATTGTCTGAACGCATCGGTCAGACGGCCACCTTCCCCACCGCTCCTTCTTTGACTGGCCGAAGCCTCAGCAACTCGTTGTCCAGGACCAGGAGTTTGTAACCTCCCAGTCTCTGGGAACACGTTGCACAGACCTTTCTGCAAGGCCTCCCGGAGTTGTCTCATCCTCTGCTCCCTCTGCGACGGTAACATAAGGTCCGCAACCTTACCCTTGTACCGTGGATCAAGGAGAGTGGCCAGCCAGTAATGGTCCCTCTCCTTGATCCGAAGAATACGAGGATCCTTCCGCAGACTTTGCAGGATCAGAGAGGCCATGCAGCGTAGGTTTGCTGAGGCATTCGCTCCGGAGTCCTCTGGGTCACTAAGGACGACATGATCCGCAGCCACCTCCTCCCAGCCACGTACAAGTCCACTGGTTTCTTGGGACTGTAAATCATCCCTAAAAGACTGCTGCTGATGATGCTGAGTGCCAGCCTCCACCTCCATGCTGACACAATCCTCCTCCTCCTCCTCCTCCTCCTCCTCCTCCTCTTCCTGTGCGATGGGTGGGACAGAAGGAACACTGTCTGGGTAAAGGGGGCCTTGAGAGGCAAGGAAGTGCTCCTCTTCCTGCCTCTGTTCTGCCTCAAGTGCCCTGTCCATTATTCCACGCAGCGTGTGCTCCAACAGGTGGACAAGAGGTACAGTGTCACTGATGCATGCACTGTCACTGCTCACCATCCTCGTGGCCTCCTCAAATGGTGCCAGGACAGTGCATGCATCCCTGATCATGCCCCACTGGCGTGGAGAAAAAAAACCAAGCTCCCCTGACCCTGTCCTGGTGCCGTAGTCGCACAGGTACTCATTGATGGCCCTCTGCTGCGTATGCAGCCGCTGCAGCATGGCCAACGTTGAGTTCCACCTGGTGGGCATGTCACATATAAGGCGGTTCTTGGGCAGGTTCAACTCCTTTTGCAGCTCAGCCAGGCGAGCACTGGCATTATAAGATCTGCGGAAATGCACACAGACTTTCCTGGCCTGCCTCAGGACATCCTGTAAGCCCGGGTACCTGCCCAAGAACCGCTGCACCACCAGGTTAAGGACGTGAGCCACACAGGGCACATGGGTCAGTTGTCCCTGTCGGAGGGCGGAGAGGAGGTTGGTGCCATTGTCGCAAACCACCATTCCTGGCTTAAGCTGGCGTGGCGTCAACCACCTCTCGGCCTGGCCCTGCAGAGCAGACAGGACCTCTGCCCCAGTGTGGCTTCTGTCCCCCAAACACACCAGCGCAAGCACGGCATGGCATCTTTTTGCCTGCGTACTTGCGTAGCCCCTTGAACGCCTACGGAGCACCGCTGGTTCCGAGGACAAACCACAGGAAGAGGCCATGGAGGAAGAAGAAGAGGAGGGGGTGGAGGACAGAGGTGTGTCACAACCAGTAGTAGCATTTTGGAGGCGTGGCGGTGGAACAACCTCCAACACTACTGCACCTTGTCCTGCATCCTTCCCAGCTGCCAAAAGAGTGACCCAATGGGCCGTGAAAGAAAGGTAACGTCCCTGTCCATGCCTGCTGGACCATGAGTCAGCGGTAATATGCACCTTACCGCTGACCGCCCTGTCCAGCGAGGCCAAGACATTGCCTTCCACATGCCGGTAGAGAGCCGGAATAGCCTTCCGTGAGAAAAAGTGGCGTTTGGGAACCTGCCACTGAGGAACCGCACATTGCACAAACTCACGGAAGGGGGCCGAGTCTACCAACTGAAAAGGCAGCAGTTGAAGCGCTAGCAATTTAGCCAAGCTAGCATTCAACCGCTGGGCATGTGGATGGCTGGGAGTGAACTTCTTTCGACGGTCCAGCAGCTGGGGCAGGGAAATTTGCCTGCTAGAATCGGACGTCGGTGTACTGCTAGCAGAGTGGCCGCAAGTACTTGGCTGTGACACACCTAATTCTACACCTTCATTCCTCTCAGTGCATGTTTCAGAGAGGACTGAAGTTATAGTGGGGTTGGAGATCCCAGCTGATGCGGTGCAAGGAGAGGTCCGCTTTGTTCTTTGGTGTGGGTCTTTGAGGTAGGCTTGCCAACGAGCTGCATGGCAGGTCAACATATGTCTGGTCAGGCATGTGGTACCCAAGCGGCTGATGTTTTGGCCACGCGATATACGCTTGAGACATATGTTGCAAACAGCAGCTGTGCGATCTGATGCACTAGCCTCAAAAAAGGCCCACACCAAGGAACTTTTTGAATGACGGGCAGAGGCAGCGCCCTGCACAGGCGGAGCTCTGCGGTGTGATTCCGTCGGTGTACTGCCCTTACGCTGGCCACCAAAGGGCATCCTGCCTCGTTGGAGATGTGCCTCCTCCTCATCCTCCTCCTCTCTCCTATTAGGCACCCACGTGGAGTCAGTGACCTCATCATCCCCTCCCTCCTCATCACTGGAGCCAATCTGGCAGTATGCTGCAGCTGCTGGAACATGACTGCCAGATTGGTGTCCTTCTTGAGCATCCCCTCTGTCTGCTCTCACGCTACTGCCTTCCTGTAGCTGGGTTTCATCATCAGACCCTTCGAAACGCTGGGCATCCTCCTGGAGCATGTACCCAACACTGTGCTCAAACAGTTCGGGGGACTCCTCAGGAGGAGGACATGGTGGGTCTAGGGAAGGAGTGACTGATGATGAGTCTGACATTGATACCAGGGAAGAGGACGCTTTGGCAGCTGCTTTGCCAGTACCCTGAGCCTGGGTGAGAGAGGATGAGGAGGAGGAGGAGGGCTTGGTCATCCACTCTACCAAGTCTTCGGCATGATGTGGCTCAACATGTCCAGCTGCCGAAAAGAAGGACAAGCGTGTCCCATGGCCATGTGCTGATGACAATGCACCGCGTCCACGACCAGCACTGTTGCCCCCAGACACAGAGCCTGCTTGCCCTCTTTTATTGCCTCCTGACTGTCTGCCTCTCCTTGTTTGCCTTCCAGACATTCTAATAGATGGCCTGCAGGGAGATGGGAAAAAAGCAATAAGGGCTACCTTCAGGTGTCCTTCTCTGTCCCTTTACTTAAGGATTTCTAAATATGGTTGAGGAGGATTGCTTTTGCACAGAATAGCACAACGACAATTTCCCTGACTGTCCAAAAAACAAGGATTTCAAAGATGGTTGATGAGGAATGCTTTAGCACACTATAGCACAAGGAGAATTTCCCTCACTGTCCTTCCCTGTCCCTAGAAACAAGGATTATCACAGTGAAAGAAACTGACACTCTTCCTACCTATAGTTTTCTGTCCCTAGAAAAAATGTTTTTTTAAAGCACACTATAGCACAAGGAGAATTTCCCTCACTGTCCTTCCCTGTCCCTAGAAACAAGGATTATCACAGTGAAAGAAACTGACACTCTTCCTACCTATAGTTTTCTGTCCCTAGAAAAAATGTTTTTTTAAAGCACACTATAGCACAAGGAGAATTTCCCTCACTGTCCTTCCCTGTCCCTAGAAACAAGGATTATCACAGTGAAAGAAACTGACACTCTTCCTACCTATAGTTTTCTGTCCCTAGAATTTTTTTTTTTTAAAGCACACTATAGCACAAGGAGAATTTCCCTCACTGTCCTTCCCTGTCCCTAGAAACAAGGATTATCACAGTGAAAGAAACTGACACTCTTCCTACCTATAGTTTTCTGTCCCTAGAAAAAATGTTTTTTTAAAGCACACTATAGCACAAGGAGAATTTCCCTCACTGTCCTTCCCTGTCCCTAGAAACAAGGATTATCACAGTGAAAGAAACTGACACTCTTCCTACCTGTAGTTTTCTGTCCCTAGAAAAAATGTTTTTTTAAAGCACACTATAGCACAAGGAGAATTTCCCTCACTGTCCTTCCCTGTCCCTAGAAACAAGGATTCGCACAGTAAAACACACTGACACTCTCCCTACCTATAGTTTTCTGTCCCTAGAAAAAATGTTTTTTTAAAGCACACTATAGCACAAGGAGAATTTCCCTCACTGTCCTTCCCTGTCCCTAGAAACAAGGATTCGCACAGTAAAACACACTGACACTCTCCCTACCTATAGTTTTCTGTCCCTAGAAAAAATGTTTTTTTAAAGCACACTATAGTACAAGGAGAATTTCCCTCACTGTCCTTCCCTGTCCCTAGAAACAAGGATTCGCACAGTAAAACACACTGACACTCTCCCTACCTATCCTTCTCTTTCCCTAAACTAAAGGAATCCAGGTTAAGCAAGAAAAAATAAATGTCACTGTCCCTGCCTATGCTTCTCTTTCCCTGCTCCGGAACACACTACACTAGGCCGCCGTGCTGGCGGCCTTTTATAGTGTGGGGCGTGTACTAAACACCCTCAGCAATAATTGGCCACAGGCATCCTGCCTGTGGCCAATCATTGCTCTCCTCGCTGCCGGCGCTGTGATTGGCCAAGCATGCGGGGTCACAGTGCATGCTTGGCCAATCACAGCGCCTGGATGACACTGCGATGGCGTAGTGCATTGTGGGCCGTTCGCGTCACTCGAATTAGGCGCGAACGGCCCAAATCGTTCGATCTTCGTCGAACGATCGAACAGCCGATGTTCGAGTCGAACGTATGTTCGACTCGAACACCGAGCTCATCCCTACTCAGAACAACCATAACGAACTTTCCCTGGGGGTCCAGATGAACATCGTGTATCACACACGGTACACGTTTGCTAATCAGGATAGATACCCCACGAGAATATGAAGAGTAGGTCGCATGAAACGCCTTCTGTACCCAGGGCTTCTTCAGAGCCATAACCTTGCTGCCGGTTAAATGTGTCTCCTGCAGTAGCACTATGTGGGGATTATGTATTTTCAAATATTGAAATAAGAGTGACCTCTTAAACTTCGAGTTGAGCCCCCGAACATTCCATGACAGAACGGTCAGGAGCTCAGCATCCGGAGGAGCCATCAAGGAACACCAGGGGGAAATAGAAGCAGGATGAGACCATCAACCCAACACATATAAGTAAACACAGTAGTGGCACACTCATTCAATAGGGTCAGAGACCCATAAGGTAGTTGAGCAATACAGTAATTATCTGGACCTTCATAAAAATTGAACCCTTCTCCCCATAACATAAAACACCCTACCCAAACACCATACAAACCTAGCGTCAAGGGCCAAAAAAAAAGGGACCCAAGAGCCATAAAAACTGATGCAGGGTTTTGTCCCTTAACTGAGAAAAACATGTAATCTTTAGGTCACTGCGACCCTAAGAAGTCGGCCCGTAGGACCGCAGGTGAGGGATACGTTTCCGGGGAAGTCCGCCTCAACTCTGGGTGGAAGTCCAAGGTGTGGAAAGGGGGAACAACTTGAGTCACCTTGGTTCATGAGCGAGGCAGTTCGTTAGTTGCCATTGGAGCTCCTTAGACAGGAGTGAGTGGAAGTTCAATCAGCCGAAGTGAACATTTGTGTATAAGGAACAAAGGTGAAAGCCAGCAGGGATAAGCAGGATTAGGGGCATAGAAGGGGGCAGTGCTGGGATTCTTCAAAAGACAGGAAAGATGTTCATTGATGTGATAGTTGAAGCATATCTGTTCCCTGCCGGGTGAAAACCACCGTTGGTCCTCGGCTGCCTAAGGTTAACGGGCGTCTAGCCACGCCGCTGCCGCCTCCGGGGTATCAAAGAAATGAGTGTCGCTACCGTCAGTGACTCGCAGTCTGCTGGGATACAACAGGCCAAAGCGCAGACCCCTCTCCCGGAGCCGGCGTCTCACATCAGTGAAGGACTTGCGACGTTGCTGTACCTCCTGGGAGAAGTCCGGGAAGAAAAGTAGTCTGGTGTTTTCATACTTAATGTCTGGCATGGCTCGTGCCGCCGCAAGGATGCGGTCCCGGTCCCGGTAGTTCAGCATTCGTAGCAGGAAGGGGCGTGGAGGGGCCCCAGGTCTCGGAGGGAGCGGTGGAACCCTGTGGGCTCTTTCAACCACAAAAGGTAGATGCCGGAGCACCCAGGTCAAACAGGGTGGTCAGTAATTGCTCAGTAAATTCAGCAGGCCTAGGGCCCTCGGCCCTCTCGGGCAGTCCAATTATACGGATGTTGTTCCGCCTGAGGCGGTTCTCGGTGTCTATCGCGCGCTCCTGCAGCGCTTTCACTTGAATTTGGAGGGCCCGTATCTCCCTGGAGTCTGACCGAACCGTATCCTCCACCACAGAGACCCTGTCCTCCACCTCTGTGATGCGAGAGCGAAATTTATCCATATCTTGACGGAGAAGACCGACATCCACTGTCAAAAAATCAATCTTAGATGTCAGAGTTTCTTTACAGGATGTGATGGCTGCCAGGATCTCCACTCCCGTGGGTGGCGCCGCCACCCCCGACTCCGCAGCCATCCGCGTATCGGCCGCCATTCCAGCCGAGGATCTCCGGGTAGACGGAACAACTGCTGACGGAGGTATGTGAGGAGCCTTCGGGCCCTTATTTGTATAGCTGCGGGTCCTAGGGCGGCCCATCCAATCCTAACCCCAAAATTAGGGAAAGTTCAGGGGGGGGGGAGAGGGGGGCTCGCGGGCAGAGGGGCCCAGTCCAAATGGGAGGACGGGGGGGCACAACAAAGACAGGATGGAGAGGTGCTGGAGTGGGGGAGTCCCCCCCCGCAGTATTGTGGGGCAGTCGACCACCCAAAGGAACCCAGGAGGAGTGGAGGCGTACCTGCGTCCGATGGATGGGGCCGGTCAGGAGGCCGAGAGATGGCTGCGGGCTGCAGACGTGGATGCGTAGAAGCAGCTCCCCGAAAGTCGTCAGGCGCAGTGCCGACCCCCCCCCCGGCACGGATGGTAGCTCCGGAGGACGTGCCCGTCCGCCGCGTGTCCGGCGGCACTCAGAAACTGAGGACGGAGGCTCCCGGAATCTCGGTAGGCCGCAAGATGTGCGTAGGCCGCAGGCCTGGGCAATCAATTTCCCGAGGCCCCCAGGCGGTCGCTGCGCCGGTCCGGAACACCCTCCCCACCACTGGTGCCCCCGGTGTGCGTGGACGAGGCACCTCCAGCCCCGCGAACCACGGCAATCGAGCCCAGAGGCTCCGAGAAGGACAGCAGGCCGCAAGATGGCGGCGGGACCCGGGAGCACAGAGCCAGCTGTAAGTCCCGGTAACGGTTCGATCGGGTGACCAGGGCCAAAAATACAGGATGTGGCCGAGGCAGAGGACCTTCAGTGACCCGCAGGGTAAGTTTGAGGGCTCACCCGGGCAGAGGGAAGGCAGGATGGCAGCAGATTTTGTCAGGATGTATGGAGCTCCTCAGCAACACGTCTTCCCTGCTCTACATCCGGACACGCCCCCCCCCCTGCTCTACATGTCCTCCCATTCTTTAACAGATGATCAGATCCAGGTTTTAAGTCTGGGCCTGACCTTCTGTCCTATTCAAGAGGTTGATAGCTTTGAGGTTATCAAAGATGTTCATCCGTTTGCTAGAAAACTTATGTAGCGGCCTCACCCTCTCTCTCTCTTCTTCTTCTTTCACTGGCTTCGGTCTAGGCAGGGCCGGCCCTACCATGGGACCCGATGGTACCATTGTACCAGGCGGCACTTTCAGGGGGGCGGCAAATTGCCGCCCGCACGCCATCCAGCTCCACTGTGAGGCTAATTTCCGCCAGCCCGTTCTGCTCCCTCCAGCTTTCAGCTACTACAGGAAGAGCCACAAGTCCATTCCGCCCCAAGCACCACACATTGCGGGGGTGTCATCGGCTTCCCAAGTACGGCGAGTGCCCAGGCTGCTCCTTTGGCAGCTTTTTGTTTTCAGCCGGAACAACCCCGGCGCCGCGCTTGTCCGGTCTGTTTTCCTCCTCCACACAACACCTTCAGATCTCCCTAGCTGCCGCCCGCGGGGGGGGGGGGGGGTTTGATGACAGTGTTCCTTGACCTCCGCCGCCCGAGCTGAGCTCTTGTGTTAAGGGCTTGGGGGGTTGGCCCGGAACACCCCCGGCGTCGCCCGCACTTGTCAGCTCTGTTTTCCTCCTCCTCCTCACACCACCGCAGCAGAACCTACTACTACACTCCGCACACTGTGTCCTTCGGATCTCCCCAGCTGCCGCCGGGGGGGGGGTTAAGGACTGTGTTCCCCGGCCCGAGGTGAGCTCTTGTGTTAAAGGAGGTGGAAGTTGGCTATATACTATATAATTTTATTCTAAAGGGATGTAAAGTCAATAGTCTCAAACCCATATAAGAGCTTAACATGTAGGCTCTAAAATAACTTTTTTTTAGGATTCTGTAGGTTACAAGAAAGCAAAAGCAGCAAAGAAGCAGGTAATCAATGTGTGTCAGGTGACGTGGCAAGTGACAATCCGCTACGTGTGGCAGGTGACGTGGCAAGTGACAATCCGCTACGTGTGGCAGGTGACGTGGCAAGTGACAATCCGCTACGTGTGGCAGGTGACGTGGCAAGTGTCAATCTGTAACGTGTGACAGGTGGCGTTGTGGCAAGTGACAATCCGCTACGTGTAGCAGGTGACGTGTCAAGTGACAATCTGCAACGTGTGTCAGGTGACGTGGCAAGTGACAATCCGCTACGTGTGGCAGGTGACGTGGCAAGTGACAATCCGCTACGTGTGGCAGGTGATGTGGCAAGTGACAATCCGCTACGTGTGTCAGGTGACGTGGCAAGTGACAATCTGCAACGTGTGACAGGTGGCGTTGAGGCAAGTGACAATCCGCAATGTGTGGCAGGTGACGTGGCAAGTGACAATCTGCAACGTGTGACACGTGGCGTTGTGGCAAGTGACAATCCGCCACGTGTAGCAGGTGACGTGGCAAGTGACAATCTGCAACGTGTGGCAGGTGACGTGGCAAATGACAATCCGCAATGTGTGGCAGATGATGTCATCGCAAGTGACAATCCGCAATGTGTGGCAGGTGATGTCATGGCAAGTGACAATCCGCAATGTGTGACATCGTGGCAAGTGACAATGCGCAATGTGTGGCAAGTGACAATCCACATCTGGTGACAGGTGACGTGGCAAGTGACAATCCGCAAGTGACAATCCGCTCGGGGCTCCCACTGATTCTGCATTATGGTGAGTTGAACTTTTTTATTTTATATAACAATGTAATAATAGAAATAATGCACTTCAAGCATTTTTATTATTATTATTTTTTTTACTAGTAATGGCAGTGGTCTGCGATTTTTAGCGAGACTGCGACATTGCGGTGAACAGATCGGACACTTCTAAAACAATTTCTTTTTCGTACATCACGGGACACAGAGCGACTTAGTCATTACTAATGGGTTATATAGATTACCTTCAGGTGTTGGCACTGGCCAATTCCAAACCGGAAGTACCCTCCCCTATATAAGCCCCTCCCACCCGGGAGCACCTCAGTTTTTTGCCAGTGTCTAAGGTGTTGGCCAAAGAGTAACATGTGTTTTCACTGGGCTTGCGTACAGGTTCTTTTGGGCCTTAGTAAGCTGTTCCGGATCCCACCAAAAAAGCTTCATAGCTAAACGGTCGGTACCCGGGCCTTGCAGCAGAAGAGCAAGGTTTTGCCTGTAATGCCTCTCTTAGGAGGGCTGGACCCTGGGATCCAGAGCTCTGGTCATACCCACGACCAAGATGTTGTCTGTGCAGGGTGCTATACAGGTCCAGGGGAGTGGAATCCTTGGGAACCCGGTCCCTGAAGGTTTAATTACAATGCCTGCCGTGATAGGTGAAGTTTGGACTTCTGTGGACCAAACAAAGTCCTGCGGCGGGGATCAGGTAAGTGGGGGCCCCCAGGAACTTGGTTCTATTGGGGGACCCCCAAGCCTAATTTGTCTGTCTGTTACCTAACGGTATTCCCGCTAAATATCTGTGTTTGCCTATAACTACTGAAAATGTAAAATTTTAATAGTAGTCAAGAAAAAAAAAAACAGGGACCGCGGTACCTGTGTTAAACCACTAGAGGCCGCTGTAGTCCATTTTTCTTGTCATGTGGATCTTTGGTTTTCTCAAGTCAAAAGATCCAGGCAGCTGGTAAGTTTCTCTGTGGGAATCCACTTCCTCTGCCCTGTTGCTGCGCTCATCCACCGCACAGGCCCTCCGGCAAAAAGGGCCCTGGCTCCTAGTCCCCTGTTTGATTTCGAAAAGGGCGCCAATGGCGCGCGGGCGCGTGCACGCGCCTCCTATGAAAAAAAGGGGCGGGGCGGGTGGATGACGCTCGATGCGCGCCGCGGCGCTTCTGCGCATGTGCGGGCGTCCCAGCATGGTTAAAAGACACAGTACAAGTGTCAGCTGCATGCAAACAGAGCTAGCAACAAACAGTGGCACACAGAGGCGGTTGATGCAGGCATCCCCATAGAAAGGCACTTTAGTGGACACCAGCTGGTATATAGCAGCACCTGTGTTAGACTATTACCAGCAAAATTGGTGTATGACGACGGGAATACCTCAGCTTTGTGCTTAAAGGATATGTCATCCAGACGCTCCGGAAATAGATCTTCCAGGAAGCCAAAGGGGTCTCCATCGGGCTCTGAGGATATTGGGCATGCTTGTACTGCACCAATCTCCCCTGAGAATTCAGAGGTCAGTAGCCGTAGAAACCCCGCAGGAATGCCTGGTGCTGCGGCTGTCCCCAGTCCACCTGCTCCTGTATATATAACAGAGGAGGTTTTATCCTCAACTCTGGGAGGATTGGAAGAGAGATTAACAGCATTGATCGCTGCTTCCCTGTCTCAGGAAAAGCGCGTCCGATCTCCGTCTCCTCCTTCAGAGTGCCTGTTAGTGGAGGAAGAGCCCCACACAGAGATCGACCTAAAAACCTGAAGGGGATCAGGATGAGGTTGATTCAGTTATGGAGGAATCAACAGTGGAAGAACCTTTCTCAGCTTCTCAGGCTGAAAGATTATGGGTTCAGTCTCTGACTAATATGGTCCGATCAGCATTTAAAATGCCTCTGGCGGAACCACCATCCATTACGGTTTCCTCGCTGGGGTCGCTAAAAGCTCCCCAGGCTGTCTGTTCCTTCCCAATCCACCCTTTATTAGAAGGGCTTATTTACCAGGATTGGGAGCATCCTGATAAAATATTTGCTTCCCCCAAGAGATTTCCGGTGATCTATCCCATGGAGGATAAGTTCATAAGAAAATGGAGGGTCCCTACAGTGGACGCAGCCATCTCTTCTGTTAACAAATCACTGACATGTCCAGTAGATAATGTTCCAATGTTCAAAGACCCAATAGATAAAAAATTGGAGTCTTTACTAAAATCTGCTTTCTCTACAGCAAGTATGGTGACACAACCTGCGGTAGCAGCGATTGGAGTCTGCCAAGCAGTGAAAGATCAGTTGAAACAAGTCTTAAGGGACTTACCAGATCAGCAGGCTCTTGCCCTAGCTGACCTGCCTAGAGCCTTGTGTTTTGCGGTGGACGCCATAAAGGATACAATCCAACAGGCCTCCCGCTTTACGCTGTCTATAGTACATATGCGTAGGCTTCTGTGGCTCAAAAACTGGTCTGCTGAAGCTCCCTGTAAAAAACTGCTGGTTAGCTTCCCATTTCATGGAGAACGCTTATTTGGAGAAGATCTGGACAAATATATCCAGAAAATTTCTGCCGGTAAAAGTTCACTCTTACCGGTTAAGAACAAGGGTAGAAGTCCTTCTTTTAAGAGGCCTACTTCTCCAGTCCCGGGCACATCGGCTGTGAAGCAGTTCCCGACGGCCTCCGCGGTCAAATTCAGGGGGCAGAAATCAGGGACAATCACAGGGTAACAAGAAGCCCTGGATCAAGAGAGGTACAAAACCTCCCCCCAAGGCATGAAGCGTTGCCCCCACTCAATCGGGTGGGGGGAAGACTTCAGTTGTTCACAGAGACCTGGCGGGACACCATCAGAGACAGATGGGTGCTCTCCGCAGTAAGTCTGGGATACAAGCTGGAGTTAAAAGGCACTCCTCCTGCCCAATTTATGAGGTCAAACGTGCCAAGAGATCCCCAAAAGAGAGGATCCCTCCTTCTGGCACTAGAACAACTATTGCTCCAAGGTGTAATCATGAAGGTTCCCCTGGAAGAAAGCGGATTCGGGTTTTACTCGAACCTTTTCACAGTCCCCAAACCAAATGGGGACGTGAGGCCCATATTAAATCTAAAAGGGCTAAACAAGTTCCTAAATATCAGGACTTTTCGGATGGAGTCGATCCGATCGGTGGCCACCGCCCTACAAGGGCAGGAATGGCTAGCCTCGATCGACATGAAGGATGCTTATCTGCATATTCCCATCTTTCCGGCCCACCAGAAATTTCTACGCTTTGCAGTAGAAGGGCGCCATTTTCAGTTCAGAGCCTTACCTTTCGGTCTGGCCACAGCACCACGAGTGTTCACAAAAATTCTGGCCCCATTATTGGCCAATCTAAGAACACAGGGTGTAACGATAATGGCATATCTAGACGACCTGCTACTAATAGACACTCAGTGGAAAAGCTGGAAGTAGCTATTCACAAGACAATCGAGTATCTGGAATATCACGGTTGGATTATCAACCGGGACAAGTCAGCTCTAAGACCAGTCAAAAGTCTGGAATACTTAGGGCTAAGGCTGGATTCAAATCAGAGAAAGATTTTCTTACCTCCAGAGAAGGTGTCGTCTTTAAAAGATTTGACCCACTTAGTGGGTACAAAAAGAAAACCATCCATACGCCTCTGCATGAGGCTGCTGGGAAAGATGGTGGCTTCATTCGAAGCGGTACCCTACGGTCAATTCCATTCAAGGAATTTGCAAAGGGCCATACTGTCAGCCTGGAACAAAAAAGTTCAGGCTTTAGACTTACCAATGTCCCTGTCCCCTTCCGTTCGCAAGAGCCTCCATTGGTGGTTGGTGCCCCAGAATCTGGAAAGAGGGAAACCCTTCAGTCCGGTTTCTTGGAAGGTGGTCACTACAGATGCCAGCCTCATAGGCTGGGGGGCAGTACTGGAGCAATGGTCTCTCCAGGGCAAGTGGTCAGAAGCAGAAAAGGCCCTGCCCATCAATCTCTTAGAGATACGAGCAGCCCGGTATGCCCTAGTAGCATGGACATCCAAACTCCAAGGGTCCCCTGTCAGAATTCAATCAGACAATGCCACGGCAGTGGCATATATCAATCACCAGGGTGGCACCAAGAGTCGTGCAGCCCAGAGGGAAGCAAATTGCATCCTGGAGTGGGCAGAAAAATATGTCCCAGCCATATCCGCGGTTTTCATCCCAGGAGTGGAAAATTGGAGAGCGGACTTTCTAAGTCGCCAACAATTATGCCCGGGGGAATGGTCTCTTCACCCCGAGGTTTTCCAGGCAATATGCCAGCGGTGGGGAACACCGGATGTAGATCTGCTAGCATCCAGATTCAACGCAAAGGTGGACAGATTTGTGTCTCGCACAAGGGATCCCCTAGCTTGCGGCTCGGATGCCCTAGTGTTCCCTTGGGATCAGTTTGAGCTGATATATGCATTCCCACCGCCACAATTGTTACCGCGATTACTCCGCAGAATCAGGGTAGAAAAGAAACCAGTGATTCTGGTGGCTCCAGCGTGGCCCCGAAGGGCATGGTACGCGGAGATTGTAAAAATGTCAGTGAGGAGTCCTTGGACCCTCCCACATCGTCCGGACCTGCTGTCGCAGGGACCGATATACCACCCTTCCTTACCAGCCCTAGGTTTGACGGCCTGGCTATTGAAGCCCACATTCTGAAAAAGAGAGGGCTCTCTAATTCTGTGGTATCTACCATGATCAATGCCAGGAAACCGGTATCCAGGCAGATCTATTATAGGATCTGGAAAGCATACATTACGTGGTGTGAGGCCAGGAAATGGCATCCACGTAAGTACGTGATAGGGAGGATTTTGGACTTCCTACAGTGGGCTGTAGATAGGAAGCTTGCCTTGAGTACTATCAAGGGTCAGATTTCGGCCTTGTCAATATTTTTTCAAAGGCCCTTGGCTTCGCATTCACTAGTCAAAGCCTTTATACAAGCAGTGATGCGTATTAGCCCTCCGGTTAGTATTCCCATATGTCCTTGGGACTTAAACATGGTTCTGTCGGTTCTACAGAAACAACCGTTTGAACCATTACAACACATTTCCTTGGTTCTTCTCACCAGGAAATTGATTTTCTTAGTAGCCGTTTGTTCGGCTAAAAGAGTATCGGAATTAGCCGCCTTGTCCTGTAAGGAGCCATATCTGGTTGTCCATAAGGACAGAGTAGTATTACGTCCTCATCCAGCCTTTCTTCCTAAGGTGGTATCGAGGTTTCATTTGAACCAAGATGTGGTTCTTCCTTCTTTTTTCCCCAAACCAAGCTCGGTAGAGGAAAAGTTATTACATTCTTTGGATGTAGTAAGAGCAGTTAAAGCTTATCTAAAAGCCACTGCTCAGATTCGCAGAACGGATTCTTTATTTGTTCTGCCGGAAGGCCCCAGAAAGGGTCAGGCAGCATCAAAATCTACTTTAGCCAAGTGGATTCGACAGGTCATAATACAAGCCTATGGCTTGAGAAAGAGACCGCCTCCGTTCAAAGTTAGGGCGCACTCCACAAGAGCAGTTGGAACTTCATGGGCAGTGCATCACCAGGCCTCCCTGGCTCAAGTATGTAAGGCCGCAACATGGTCTTCGGTACACACGTTTACTAGGTTCTACCAGGTAGACGTTAGAAGTCAGGAGGATGTCGCCTTTGGGCGCAGTGTGTTGCAGGCCGCAAAAGATCCTCATGCCTGATGGCGCCCAGCTTATGTATCCCTCCCCTCATTTGGCATTGCTTTGGGACGTCCCATTAGTAATGACTAAGTCGCTCTGTGTCCCGTGATGTACGAAAAAGAAAAAGGGATTTTTATAACAGCTTACCTGTAAAATCCTTTTCTTGGAGTACATCACGGGACACAGAGCTCCCACCCCTCTTTTTGGGACACTTATTGCTTGGCTACAAAACTGAGGTGCTCCCGGGTGGGAGGGGCTTATATAGGGGAGGGTACTTCCGGTTTGGAATTGGCCAGTGCCAACACCTGAAGGTAATCTATATAACCCATTAGTAATGACTAAGTCGCTCTGTGTCCCGTGATGTACTCCAAGAAAAGGATTTTACAGGTAAGCTGTTATAAAAATCCCTTTTTTTGGGACTAGTGACATCTATACAGCGATCTGTGCTAAAAAAAATGCACTGATTACTGTGTAAATGTCACTGTCAGGGAAGGGGTTAAATGTGTTTCCTGGGAGGTGTTTCTAACTGGGGGGATGGGACTTACTGGATGAGGAGAGAGATCTCTGTTCCTAATCACTAGGAACAGCAGATCTGTCTCTCCTCCCCTGTCAGAATGGGGATCTGTCTGTTTACATTGACAGATCCCCCTTCTGGCTCTCTGTGGAGCGATCACGGGTGGCTGGCTGACATTGCGGCTGCTGGCCACGCACAGGTCCTTTTATACTCCTATATACATGTATAGAGCCATGACAGGTCCTCTTTATACTTCTATATACATGCATAGAGCCATGACAGGTCCTCTTTATACTCCTACATACATGCATAGAGCCATGACAGGTCCTCTTTATACACCTACGTACATGTATAGAGCCATGACAGGTCCTCTTTATACACCTACATATATGTATAGAGCCATGACAGGTCCTCTTTATATTCCTATATACATGTATAGAGCCATGACAGGTCCACTTTAGTTATCATGATATAAAATAATGGATGTGGGGGCATTTTGGTGGGCGTGATTTTATTTTTGGGGGGGGCAGCATTTCATTCTTGGTACCAGGCAGCACAATGTCTTGGGCCGGCACTGGGTCTAGGGGTACCTTGGAGGGGAGAGCGAGGTGCACCATGGCCCATGTCCTCTAGATTACAGCATGTAGAGGTAAAGGCCAGCATCAGATTACTTTCAGGCCTGTGTATACGTTCAGAGCCAAGTCTGATCTGCTGATAACCCCCCTTTGCTCCCAGTAATTGGAGTACCACACACTGAAAAGGTCCAACACGTATTTATTCCATAACGGCAAACAAATAGTCCTTTGCGAGCAGACAGTTTGAGACCCATAGAACAGTTCAGTATTGGTGGGGAGTAGGTCAAGGCACAATCCTTAAAGAAACTAAACCGTTAAGGTTTCACCAACGGTTGCTAAGCACAGTGGCTGTTAAATGGACTTTTGGTACAGAGTCTCTTCCAGCGACTCTAGTGAACAGGAACTGGAGTTACCTTTGCTACGTTGCAGCCCCTGTCAGGGGGAAGACATCCCTCCAAGGGAGTTACCAGAGGCCCCCGCCGTCACCGGATTAATGCTGTACCGGGCTATTCGGAAGGGTTACACTCCCAGGCCTCCTTGCCTCAGATACGGGTCCCAACACCTTAGGGCCCCTCGGACTCCTCCACCCTCGCGGAACCCAGTCGAAGTTACTGGGTCCCAGGCCTTGGCCGTAGTACCTCACCCCAGGCTTAAGGTGCCTGGGATGGACTCCATCCCTCGCTCCGGCCAGGTCAAGGGCACCTGGGCCCTGAACTCCGGAACGCCAGCACCCAGGCTGAAGGTGCCTGGGCGCGGCCGCGTCCTCCAACTCTGAACCCCAAGGTCAGGGCGTCCGCCCCTTTTATCCCCTCTCCCTTTGCGTCACAGCGGGTTCCCCGCCCCACTGTACCGGCGCCAGGAAAGGACAAAAAGGTACAGTCCTGCGGTGCAGGTTCAACTCCGGCCCAGGGCAACACCGCCACCTGCAGGCCACAGGGAACCTTGCACCACCAGAGTCCTCCAAGAACCACAAAAGGGATTCTCAGACTCCCTAACAATTAGTACATCTGGGTTAAATAACCCAGATGCTCCCCCCCCCCCCAAATTTAAATACCCGCTACACTTATATACAAAAATTTTGTGATAAAGACTATTAGATGTTTAAATCCAAGGCCTCCTTGGATGACATTTGGAGGGATCGTACCCTAAATTAAATAAAAGCTCTCAATGACTTAATGGAAATATGGGAGGAAAGTAATCCTCTCGATGATCCCTTGGAAGATCCATCTGAAGATTCCACTAATCCTGCTGCAGAAAGGTGTTTCTTTTTTGGACGTTTTAAAGATTGATCAGCACAATCTTAAGTTTACTATGACTTTTGACCAACGATCAATTAGCTTTCTGGATATTAATATTTATGTTAAATTCAGATGGAACTGCGGGATCTTCTTTATAAGGTAAACCATCGGTGGGAAATACAGTCCTGCATGCCATGAGCTCTCACCCCAAACCTTTATTTTCGAGCATACCTTACAGTCAATATCTTGGACTTAAAAAGGAATGGTAGTCGAGAGGAAGATTTTGAAATAGAGGCAAAGGCTTTACAGTGCCGTCTAATCAATAGAGGCTACAGTAGCTCTTGCCTTAAAAAAGCCCATCATCGAGCAAAAGCTAATAACAGAGATAGCTTGGTACACTTTACAAAATCTAAACCGCAAGATCAAAAAGTGAGGTTGATAACCCGTTATGCCGGACAACACAATCAGGTATGCCACATCATCCAAAAATACTGGCATTTGTTAGTTGCGAATGATAGGGTGTCTAAGTATGTGAACTCTTACCCTCAGATCACTTATAAGAGATCCCAATCATTGAGAGATCAATTAGTTCACAGCCATTTAACAACAAAATCTAAATCCCACTCTCGCAAAAGGACTACTCCCTGTGAAAAATTAAATTTCTGTGAATGTAAAGCTTTTAACGTTGGAAAAACCAAGAGGCCATTTTTCATTGAATCACACTTGTTTCGAAGGAGAAGATGGAAACTCCTATCAGTAGACATATGGGACTTTATCATTCTTTTCAATTGTCCAAAATTACGTTTTTTGCCTTGGAATACCTACCTGTACATGAAAGGGGGGTGTTGACAAGATGCTTCTTCAGCGGGAAACCAGATGGCTTCACACCTTGGCAGTAACAAAATACCCAGGATTGAATGAATCCATTAGCTACAAGCCTTTTCTATACCTTTGTTGGATTCATTTTCCACAAAGTGGCCTGAATTGAGTTATTCTCAATAAATGTTTTAGTTTATTTTTATAGCTTCAGATTTGTGTTCTATAATAGTTTGTGTAACTCCTATATGTTTTGTGCTTGCTGCGGTATATACTTGATCTCATTGATGTGGAATTCAATTATTTATATGATAGGCTCCCTTATCAATCAAAATTTAATTTTAATTCTGCTCTGAAAGGTATTTCTCAGCTGTTGATGCACTTTTAGTTTAAACCAGCAGATGGCGCCTTGGTTGGCCCTATATGGGGTAATGATATGGGTGACCATACGGATGCCCAGGGCGTCATTCTGGATAGGTATGAGGATTAATTTCCTTGTTATTTTGTCTGGGTGGCGCCATTGGATAGGCGTTTTATCTTGCCCCCTAAGGAGATGTCTCCGGTGGATTGCTACCATTGCGGTCTTTCCTGCTACGTCAGATGGGGTGGTAATTTCTATCATGACCGCGCACACCTTTGGGCATATTTCCCAACATGGCGCTGCGGTTGTTAGCATGTGACGTGTGACGTAGACAGGTTGCGCTGCGCATGACGTCAGTCCCGGTGCGTCTCGCACATGCGCGCTACCCTTAATTGGGTATCCGCACCTCCACCGGTGCCATTGACTGCTGTTGAGGGTGGAGGGGGCATAAAAAGACGCAGATGCACGGAGATCAGCAAGAGGGTGAAATATTTTTGCAAGACATTTATCAGGTAAGGAGATCTGGATTTTGGTAAAAAATCATTCCAAGTTAGAAGTAATTAATGATCTGTTCATTGAACTGATCTCTATCTAATGCCGCGTACACACGACCGTTTTTCATGACGAGAAAAATTTCATTTTTTAATTTGGTCATTAAAAACGATCGTGTGTGGGCTCCAGAGCATTTTTCACGATGTGAAAAATGGGCATTAAAAATTTTGAACATGCTCTAATTTTTGTTTTCTCGTCGTTTTTCACGTCATCGTTTTTCTCGTCATGAAAAACGGCCGTGTGTAGGCTTTAAAGACGTGAAAAAAACGCACATGCTCAGAAGCAAGTGATGAGATGGGAGCGCTCGTTCTCGTAAAACTAGCGTTCGTAATGGAGATAGCACATTCATCACACTGTAACGGACTGAAGAGCACGAGGCTGAAAAGCGTGTCTCTCACCAAACTTTAGTAACACAAGGATCAGCAAAAGCAGCCCAAAGGGTGGCGCCATCTGAATGTAACTTCCCCTTTATAGTGCCGTCGTACATTTCGCGCTTTGCTGGAGCATTTTTTTTTCATGATAGTGTGTAGGCAAGGCAGGCTTGAGAAGAATCACGTCGAGAAAAACTTTGTTTTTTTCAACGACATTAAAAACGGTTGTGTGTACGCGGCATTATTTGTATGCCACTAAGTATTCTGCTGGTTTGCATTGACAGTTTGTCCTGATGCGAATTTGGCTTCTCTGTCAGCTTTGGACAGGGTTCAATATGAGGATTTCAAGTTCTTCTCCCAGTAATTAGGATTGTTTTACTACCTACTGATTTCACCGGTAGGTAATGAATCCTTTACCAGGTCTATACCTTATTTAATTAACTATGATATTGTAGCACACAGACCCTTCCGCTCCATCCATTTTTGCAGTAAGGCACACCTGCTACTTGCCCGTTGTCCAACTACAGATATGGAGAGGCGAGCAGTGTTAGATTTTTGGGCCTTGCAGCGAGTTACCTCTCCAGAGTGGATCCCTGGTCTCCGTTGTCCAGGCGAAAGTCCCTTTTGCAATAAAGCCAATGTCCACACAGGTGTAAAACCTAAGCAGCAAGGTTTTATTCTTTTCTTTAAGTAAACTTGGAAGAGAGAGATTAGAAACGACAAGTAGGGGAAGGTTCAGGCACGCTACACTTAGAGAACACTTTCGTCGCCACTCAAGCCTGAGTGGGTATTGCTCACCCTATGAGAGCGGTCCTAGCAGCCGGAGTGGAGCACGGATGTCAGAGATGATAGATCCCCCTTTAGGTAGGCCTCCAGGCCTCTCCCCGAGATAGCAGTACCGTCGCTATCTCCGTCAGGACTGATCTTCCCCTGGAACTCCTTCCCTAAAGATGGGCCCCCTTTAACCGGGCAGCCTGGGATCCTTCTCTGAAACGTAGACCCTCGATAGGAGAGATGGGCCTACTATGCAGCAGTAGAGCCTCGGGCTAAAGGTGCCCGAGACCAATCACAGGCGTCCCGTGCCATGAGACACGTTCACTGGACCAGAGCTCCCCCGAAATCTCCTCACGCCTAATGGGGTCTGCCCCTTTTGTATCCCCTCCCAGCATGCACAGCAAGTAGACCATGCCCACTGTATGGCTGCCGAGAGAGGACACCAAATGGTGCTGCGATACCCCCTGCGGTTCAACCTGAGCCGAAGATGACAGTGCCACCTTCAGGCAACAGGAAACTATACTGCCAGGCAGCATCGCACCCAGAGCAGAAGCAATTTGATGTATAAACAGGTCTGAGCCCAACTATTAGCTCAGCAGAAATAAAACATATATAGTGCAGCGCTAGTTCATCAAAAATATTGATTGTGCTAAAAAGCACAGTGAAGGAAATAATAGTAACACCATAAATGATAATAATACCACATATAAGTGATAGAGAAGCACAGGCTTCAAAAATATTAATCAAACAGTATGTAATGAGTCTATAAATAAAGGACATAAACGATATTCCTCCCCGGCAGATGATACAGGATGCAGGGAATACCAGTTGACTACTGAATACAATCAAATTCTTCAAAAGATATATGTATAGGGTACTCTTACCACAGCATGTGGACTCAACTATTGTACAACAGTGAGTCAGACTCGCTTACGGTCTCAACGACCTGGGTTAATGAAGCAAGTCCTGATGGTTGCCAATGGAGGTCCGGATGAGTCCTTCGGTAGGTGGTCAGATGCACTGCAGCATTCTTCTCCACTGATTGAAACAAGTCCATGAAGGCTGGAACAATCCGCATGGACTCCCAATGTAACAGGAACAAGTGATGAGGCATAAAAAGGAGAAAAAGAAGGCTCCAGATGGTGCAGGTAAATTTAAACTAATCAAGGTTTATTAGGTTAAAATTGTCATACAGAGAAACATGACAAAAATCTATAAAACGTGATCACAAAAAGGTATTAAACAGCAATGTGGGGTGCAGTAATGCAAGCCTTCTTTTTCTCCTTTAACCTTGGATTACGAGCATAATTTGTTCAAGAATGCTTGTAATCTAAAACAGCCCTCAAATTTTCAGAATACATCCCAGCATTGGACCCGCGTTCTGTCTATCACAGGCGCGGGGTTAGGAGGAGGCGGGGCTGTGTGAGATCAGTGAGCAGAGCGGAGACAGTTTCAATGTAATGCTGTTACAGCATGTTTTACTGCTCGGTGATTCCGCGGCTTTCCTCTAACTCCAGTCACAATCCGGCCACCCCTCTCACTTCCTCCTCCCTGGCAAGGCTGCAATGGGGGCAATATAAGGCTGCAATGGGGGCAATGCAAGGCTGCAATGGGGGCAAATGTAAGGCTGCAATGGGGGCAATGTAAGGCTGCAATGGGGGCAATGCAAGGCTGCAATGGGGGCAAATGTAAGGCTGCAATGGGGGCAAATGTAAGGCTGCAATGGGGCAATGTAAGGCTGCAATGGGGGCAATGTAAGGCTGCAAAGTGGGCAATGTATTGATGGGCACTGGTGAGGGGAACTGATAAAGTTGTTGTTAATATTTATTTTTGTAACTTAATTCTACATAAAACATTTAAGTGTCATATCATGAGATAATTTATTATGGCTTGATTAGGGGCAGGGCAACTGGTGGCGAATAACTCTTGAGACCTGGCTAGTAGCTCAGGACTTGAGCCCTGATCTAAAGCACTCATATATGAAAGCGAGTTTCCCCATAGAAGTCAACGAAAATGCAGATAATTTGTTCCAAAGTGACTTCTATGGTATGCAGTATCGCATGTGGCCAGAGGTGGGTGGGCGCTGGAGACACTCGGAAACACTCGGGGATAGATTCATGCTATGCATGAATCTATTTATTATACATATAGGGGTTGGTGTGGATAGAGGGGGCGGCGACCAGGCACCCCAAAGCGCAGCGTGGCTCGCAAGGCTTCACTGCCGGTTCCCTTACTAAGGATGCCGGTGCCTGGACCTGAAGCCGATTAAAGAATTAGCTTGGGTGAGGACATCGCTGGATCCCTGGACAAGTAAGTGTTCTTATACTAAAAGTCAGCAGCAAAAAATGTGCATTTTTTTTTTTTTAAAGCAGAGCTACAGTCATTTTTTCAACTTTCCATCTATTAAATCTTCTGGCCTTGTTGTTTTAACATTGGATAGTAAAATAAAAGTTTCTGCCAGTAAATACCTTATACAGTACCCTTTCTTGTCTGGTAAAAAGCCTAGGCTAATGACATCATGCACAGCTCTCTCTCTCTCCCTCGTGAGAGTTTGCCAGGAAGGGAGGGGGGATTAGTCATAAGAGGGCCAATGAAAGTACCTCTGCCGGGTTAGCCCCCCCTTATCAAAATTTTTGAAAAAATCTTATGCAGTTTGTTAGATCTTTGTTAGATCAGGTTAGATCAACCGTTGTTTGCGTTAGATCTCACACGGAAGAAGCAATATTAACAGTTATTTGCTGGGGGGGCTAACCCGTCATCAGCCCCCCCTTATCAAAAAATTTACCAAACAGTTAGCTATTTTGGAAGCTATTTGTTAGATCAAGTGGTTTTAACGTTGGATCTCACATAATTAGAGACTTATTAAGTGATTAATGAGGGGGGGCTGGCCCCCCCTTATCAAATTTTCTGGCCAAAAATGATTCAGGCTAATAGATATTCGTTAGATCCGGTAAGATCAAGTGGTTTTAACGTTAGATCTCACATAATTTCTGAGATATTCCACCAAAAAATACTGCTCTTAGGTGGTACATAAGGACAGGTTGGCCCCCCTTATCAAATTTTCGGACCAAAAATCATTCAGGCTAATAGATATTCGTTAGATCCGGTAAGATCAAGTGGTTTTAACGTTAGATCTCACATAATTTCAGAGATATTCCACATAAAAATACTGATATTAGGTGGTACATAAGGACGGGTTGGCCCACCCTTATCAAATTTTCGGGCCAAAAATCATTCAGGCTAATAGATATTCGTTAGATCCGGTAAGATCAAGTGGTTTTAACTTTAGATCTCACATAATTAGAGACTTATTAAGTGATTAATGAGGGGGGCTAGCCCCCCCTTATCAAAATTTCTGGCCAAAAATGATTCAGGCTAATAGATATTCGTTAGATCCGGTAAGATCAAGTGGTTTTAACGTTAGATCACACATAATTTCAGAGATATTCCACATAAAATACTGATATTAGGTGATACATAAGGACGGGTTGGCCCCCCCTTTTCAAATTTTCGGGCCAAAAATCATTCAGGCTAATAGATATTCGTTAGATCCGGTAAGATCAAGTGGTTTTAACATTAGATCACACATAATTTCAGAGATATTCCACATAAAAATTCTGATATTAGGTGGTACATATGGACGGGTTGGCCCCCCTTATTACATTTTCTGGCCAAAAATGATTCAGGCTAATAGATATTCGTTAGATCCGGTAAGATCACGTGGTTTTAACGTTAGATCTCATATAATTTTAGAGATATTCCACATAAAAATACTGATATTAGGTGGTACATATGGACAGGTTGGCCCCCCACACCCAATTTTCTGACCAAAAATCACCCTGGCTAATTGATATTCGTTAGATCCGGTAAGATCAAGTGGTTTTAATGTTTGATTATACATAATTACAGGGATATTATGGATATTTGATAGCGATGCACGGATATCCATACTAGTGTCTATATCGGAGCCGATAATGAGCAGTTTCACGTATACCAGTGAGGAGTGCCATTGAGCATACCGAGGCATGCTGAAATTATGTGGGACATTAATTCGACAGGTATGTCCAAGCCCAGTGAAGCCTGAAGCACAGTGCTAGAAGCCAGAGGGAAACTTCGGAGGGCCCTGGTGAAGAAGCCAACCGGGTGCCCATTTACGATAACTGGCTTCAAAACCAATGACGCAAAGAGACAGCAGCGAGGTGGTTTCAACCAAAGGGTTGCAAAGAAGTCACAGGAAGATCTTAGTTAGTGTCCGCAACATAAAAACCTCGCCAGCGAAGATGCCAGCTCAGATGTTGCTGGGACAAGTGAATTCGGCCACCCCAGCCCTGACGTCTGATTTGGTGGGGGGAGCAAAGGATGGGATCTCTGTGAAGGAGTTCTATCCGAAGAATACTCCTCTTTTGCCTGAATGGAAAGAAAGGGCAAAGGCTCAGCTCCTGAGATGGCAGGCTGCATTCTCCAAAAGTGAATTTGATGTGGGGTATGCAAAAAGTGCCCAATACCGGATCAAAGAGTTTGATGGATTCCTTTAGGGGACTTGGAGGATCTGCGTGAACAACTGGCAGAGTTGAAGAGGGCAGGTATCGTCTGAGAGTCCCAGAGTCCATACGCTTCCCCAATAGTGGTGGTACGGAATTGACTACCGGACGCTGAACTGAAGGACCATTCGTGACCAATATAACACCCCAAGTATAGAAGATGCCTTACAGAGCCTGTCAGGAGCGATGTGGTTCAGCATGCTGGATTTGAAGAGTCGGTATTACCAAATCCCCATGCACCCTGAGGATCGGGAGAAGACCATTATTATTACCCCGGAGGGGATGTTTGAATTAGACTGTATGCATCAAGGCGTCAGAGAAACAACCAGTTCAGCCGCGTCCCCGCACGCATGCGTGGTGGTACGGCGATTCGGCACATGCGCGTTCGCGGCCCGATGGAACGTCGCGCACGCATGCGTGCTAGTGCACGCCCAATCAGCATTCTGGCTGACCTATATAAGGCTGCCCAGGTACTCTGACAGATTGCTGGTTTGTCTTCAGCTTCCTGCTTCCTGTTTGAGCCTAGTTCCTGTTTCCTGTATCTGAACTCTCGTTGTGACCCGGATTGATACTGACTACTCTGCTCTTCTCCTGGACCTGAACCTCGGCTTGCTTAACAGACCTTGCCCTGCTATCTTTGCTTGATCCCCGGCCTGCATCTCGAACCTGCTACTTGTCTCCAGCCCCTGACCTTCTGCTTGTGTTTTGGACTAGTTACTTGTCTCCTGTGCTAGACCCTCAGCCTGCACCCTGAACCAGACTTCTGCCTCCTTGTTCTGATCCCTGTTTGTGCTCTGGACTTGTATCTCCAGCTAGGGTCCTGCAAAGAGCTGCACCCATCTGTGTTTGACCCTCAGCCTGCTCTTGGATGATTACCTTCTTGTCTTCGCACAGCTGTTCAGCTCTACCAAGATCACCTTGCAAGACCTACCCATCCTGCTGGTAGCCAGTGCCTCTTTGTGCCATTCAACCTCTGTATCATCTCAAGGGGGCGGAGTGCGCCTAGTCGCAAGGGTGAACTGCTCTCGGCATCTCGGCCTCGGTAAGTACACACCTGATAGTGACACAAGGCCTGTCTGGTGCCCCATCCACCTTCCAAAGGCTAATGGAGAAGACCGTGGATAACATGAAACTGATCGAGGTGTTGGTGTACTTAGACGACATCATCGTTTTCGGCAAGACCCTGGAAGAGCACGAAGAGCATCTGGAGAAGGTCCTGAAGAGACTGCATGATGAGGAGGTTGAAGCTGTCTCTGGAAAAGTGCCAGTTTTACCAACCCTCAGTCAACTACCTTGGCCATATTGTGTCTGCCGACAAAGTGGCCACCGACCCCCAGAAGCTGGAAGCTGTCATCTCCTGGCCGAGGCCTACCAACGTGACTGAGCTTAGGTCATTTCTGGGATTCTGCTCTTATTACAGAAGATTTGTCAAGGGATTCGCTAAGACGCTGACCCTGATCTGGCGAAGCCTGTGAGACCAGCTGGAGGGCCCAGAAAACCCAGAGAGTCCATTTAGAAACAATGGACTCCGAAGTGTGAAGAGGTTTTAGGCAGCTGAAGTGAAGCCTAACAACCGCTCCAGTTCTGGCCTATGCAGATCCAATCAAGCCATATGAGCTACATGTTGACGCCAGTCGAGATGGGTTAGGTGGGGTGATATATCAAGAGCATGGCGGTCAATTACGACCTGTTGCCTACATGAGTCGGGACTTGGCCCCCCACCGAGAAGAACTACCCCATGCACAAACTTGAGTTCCTGGCCTTGAAGTGGGTGGTGGTGGATAAGCTGAGGGATTATCTATATGGAGCGGAGTTCGTGATCAAGACTGACAACAATCCTCTCACCTACATCCTCACTACCACCAAGTTGGATGCCACGGGTCACAGATGATTGGCTACTCTTGTTCCAGAGACCCCCCAGCTGACACCTGAAGGGGTACGAGCCTTATGTCAAGGAGCAGAACATCAAGCTGGAGAAGGATCCAGGGCCAAAGACATTGGAGTGTCAGCCGCTGGTGTCCCCAGATGTTATTGCAATGTCACCAAAGTCAGGGATAAAGGTCTGCCCGAAGCGGTCAAAGAATGACCTGCAGAGGGACCAGTTGGAGGACCCTCCCTGTAGCTTGGCATTGAAGGCCTTGGAGAGCCAACGCCCTGACTTGCTCCTCATTGACTCCCCAAAGGAAACCCTTCTGCTGCACCGAGAGTGGGATCGGTTTCAGGTGCACCAAGGGTTGGTCTACCGAAGGGGCCCCTCTGACGATTCTGAAGAAAAATTGCAGCTATTCCTACCTGAAAAACATAGGGAGACAGTATTAACTGCCATACACGACAACCATGGCCACCTAGGGCCCAAGAGGACTTTTGACCTGGTGAGGGACAGGTTCTACTGGCCCTGCATGTGGGCTGAAGTTGAGGACTATTGCCACTCCTGCATCAGATGTATGCAAAAGAAGACTTTGCCTCACGAGCTGCCCCAATGGGCCATCTTCAGAGTCAGGGACCCATGGAGCTGGTGTGCATTGACATTCTGTGCTTGGAGCCTGATTTTAGCGGGCAGGAGAATATCCTGGTAGTGACTGACCATTTCACTCGGTATGCCCAGGCGTTTTCCACGAGGGACCAACAAGCATCCACGGTGGCCAAGATCTTTGTGGAGAAATTCTTTGTGCACTATGGTCTGTCCCAACGCATCCACTCTGATCAGGGGAGAGATTTTGAGAGTAGTCTCATCAAGAGACTTTTAGACCTGTTGGGCATCAGGAAGTCTAAAACCACCCCGTATCATCCTCAAGGAGATCCTCAACCAGAGAGATCCAATCAAACCCTTCTGGATATGCTCGGAACTCTAAATTTAGAACAAAAACAGCGCTAGAGCAAGCATATAGTGGCTATTGTGCATGCTTATAACAGCACCGCCAATGATGCCACAGGTTACTCTCCCTATAGTTTGATGTTCGGGCGGTAGGCCCGGCTGCCAGTTGACTTGGCCTTCGGCGCATCCCTCGACCATACCTCAGCAACTTCCCGCTGGAAGTCACAGCCCTATGTCATTTGCAAGCATCTGCCCGGAATCCCAGTATATCAAATCTGGCCAGAGGGAAGCACAGGCCCGCTGAAGACTTGGCATTGCAATCATCTGTTGCCTCTGTCAGAAGCAGTTCATGTGCCACCACAGTCAGATTTACAGTCCACACCCACGGCCTCTCAAAGATCCCAGCCAGTGACTAGATCTCACTCTCAGTCTGTACCCCTTGCTGAAGATGAAAACCGCGAGGCAGGACAACCTCCCCCCCTATGCTAATTGGTTGGATGTTCCTCTGCCATGGTTTTATGCAGATGCAAATTGTATGGTTTCCTGTGCACACTAACCTGTTTTTTTTTTTTACGTGTGTATATCAAAAACATGTAACAGGTCATAGACTCTTTACCACCTTTGGCAGACCTAAGGTTTTTTGGTGGGGGGAGTGTGTAGCGGGGGCTGCTCTGTCACCCATGGTCCCACACCTCCCTCCATCCCCTCCAGGAACCATCGGACTGAATAGACACTGACACAGGCACTCACTGAGGGAGAGCACACCTGTCAGTACCTGGGGGGGATTTCTCCCCCTAACTCTACTCTTCCTTGAGTGATGAGCGGCGCTCACTCACAGGCATCAGTCCGCTCTCTTCTCTGTGTTCCTATTGGCAGGGAGAGGAAGTCAATAAAGCAGCAGCAGAGGACCACATTGACTTAAAGGCTCATCACAAAATGGCACCATTGATTTCTACTGGGGATAGAGCTACTACTTCTGCTTTGAAAGAAGGGGGCTAGCTAAAGACTTAAGCTTGTTGGTCTGAGAAGAGATCACCATGAGGCTGGGAGGTGAACGGAGGTGTGAGAAGAGACTACAGGCATCCGCTGAAGAACCATCCAAAAACGGTTCCAGAGACCATCCAGAGACGGTTGAAGATGGATGTACCTTCTGTAAAACCTAATATCCCTATTTTTATGTGAAATATCTCTGAAATTATGTGAAATCTAACGTTAAAACCACTTGATCTTACCGGATCTAACGAATATCTATTAGCCTGTGTAGTGCCCTGCTCGTATTGGGTAGGTGCTAGTGTAAATTTAGTTATCTGAGCTGTCGTTTAGCTCAGAACAATTGTACCAAATTATGGTCTCTGTTCCAGTTTAGCTGGGCTGCACATTTTCCACCTGACTGTAGGTGTCGTTGTTACCACAGGTCAAGGTTGGAAATGCAGTAGGCTGGATGCATTGGGTATTCCTTTCCCGGAGACAGCGCAATGGGAGTGGTGACCCCGCTGTGCATTCTGAGAGAGGGTACTTAAGGAGCAGACACCATTTTCCGGGGTCTTCCGATCCTGACCTGACGGCCCTCCTGGCCTCAGGGATGTGTTAGTAGTTTTCTGCCTCGGGGCCTGTAGGCCCGAGGCTCCGTTGCTGAGAGTAGGCCCAGGAGTTTCTGGGGGCCTACTGATCCGGGGATGGTCCTGTGTCGCCTTGCCTGAGGGAAGGGACCGAACAATTGAGGGCTCAATTGGAGGGCGCATCCATATAAAAATTTGTCTCACAGTGCTGCCGGCTGGCTGAAAGATCCTGGCACTGTGTGTTATGTTTTCAGAACTTTATCAAGTGAGTGATTACCCAAGTCTGTGGCAGAAACTATTTGTATTCTTCAAGTCTGTGGCAGAGACTTTTGGCCGAGCACCACACCGGCTGCTAGGTCAGTGAGAGAGGCCTATCCGGTGGTTGCTATATCCAGTGTGGAGACTGTTTGTCCTCTGGATTTAAGAAGTACCCGTGATCCGCAAGCAAGGTACCTGAATCCCCCACCCCCTAACCCTCCATCCCTCTGTCCCTCTGTTAATAAAACCCTTGAGAAAAAGAGACTAATGCCTTGTTTCCACTGAACGGAATGGTTCGGGTCAGTACAGTTTGGAACGGTTTGAAAGGTCCGGTCTACTCTGGTGAGCGTTTCTACTGCAAGTCGGACCGTCAGGGACCATTCAGGGTTTAGAAGAAATGCCTAGCGTGTCCACCAATCAATGGAATGTTTTATGTGGAATATCTCTGAAATTATGTGATATCTAACGATAAAACCACTTGATCTTACCGGATCTAACGAATATCTATTAGCCTGAATGATTTTTGGCCAGAAAATTTGATAAGGGGGGGGCAGCACCCCCTCATTAATCACTTAATAAGTCTCTAATTATGTGAGATTTAACGTTAAAACCACTTGATCTTACCGGATCTAACGAATATCTATTAGCCTGAATGATTTTTGGCCCGAAAATTTGATAAGGGGGGGCCAACCCGTCCTTATGTACCACCTAATATCAGTATTTTTATGTGGAATATCTCTGAAATTATGTGTGATCTAACGTTAAAACCACTTGATTTTACCAGATCTAACGAATATCTATTAGCCTGAATAATTTTTGGCCCGAAAATTTGATATGGGGGGGCCAACCTGTCCTTATGTATTACCTAATATCAGTATTTTTATGTGGAATATCTCTGAAATTATCTGAGATCTAACGTTAAAACCACTTGATCTTACCGAATCTAACGAATATCTATTAGCCTGAATCATTTTTGGCCAGAAAATTTGATAAGGGGGGGCCAGTCCCCCCTCATTAATCACTTAATAAGTCTAATTATGTGAGATCTAACGTTAAAACTACTTGATCTTACCGGATCTAACAAATAGCTTCCAAAATAGCTAACTGTTTGGTAAATTTTTTGATAAGGGGGGGCTGATGACGGGTTAGCCCCCCAGCAAATAACTGTTAATATTGCTTCTTCTGTGTGAGATCTAACGCAAACAACGGTTGATCTAACCTGATCTAACAAAGATCTAACAAACTGCATAAGATTTTTTCAAAAATTTTAATAAGGGGGGCTAACCCGGCAGAGGTATGAAAGTTGCAGGGCTGCAGAGCTGGAGGTGTTCCTCTGTGTGTGTAAATCCAGGAAGTGAACAGGCAGCAGTTTCAGCTGCCCACGGTTAAAATGGCTGCAGCCAGACTTAGTGGAGGGAGATTTCTGCAGCATATTTGGCAAGTACAGAATCACAGTACATATAAAATAATATGCTAAGTGGTTGGAGGGAAGCTTCAGAATGGCAAAGATGTTTTTATTACAAATTATGTGAGCCGTCTGCAGTTCCTCTTTGAGGTGAACTTGTCCTTTAAACAACTTTATGGAACAATACCACCACCGTGTGGTCAACATTATACTTTGTGTTTAGTATCTTTGAGCTAAATGTTTATTTCCTTTCTCCCAACATTTTTTGTGTTTTCCTTCTTCATGCCAGTGGAGTCTACCTCTCCACTGATTCTCCAACAAGCGTTCTTCAGAAGGATCAGTCATATGTTTACTCTTGTCACAGATTTTTATCAATGTGAGCTCATTCAGACACTAAAAAGGTCTAGTTTGGATACTTCATGCCAGAGACTCACTGGTCTTATGTTGTTTTCCTAACGCGGTAGTAAACTCAGCCACCTAACTTGTGAAAAGCAGTGTAGCTATTACAAAATAGTTTTATGTATCATTCCTCTTTATTATTTACCCCCTCTGTGTTAGTTTTTTTTTTTTTAGCCTACCTTTATTTCTCTGCTTCCCATCTGAAGCTGGTGCCATTTTAACTGTTGTCGCTCGCATCTGTCCTGTCTGTTACATCCACCCTTTCTGTCTGTGCTGCCCGAAATTTAACGCATTCACATAGAGTATTAGCTGAGCCATTTTTTTCTTTCCTCTATGCTTGTTCTGTGATCGGATGAAGTGTTGTGGGATTGCAATGCAATGCCACTGAGACTGGATGACGCATGCACACTACGGAAAGGACTAATGGCACACAGAGCATGCCATAAATTGACCTCTGCCGGGTTAGCCCCCCCTTATCAAAATTTTTGAAAAAATCTTATGCAGTTTGTTAGATCTTTGTTAGATCAGGTTAGATCAACCGTTGTTTGCGTTAGATCTCACACAGAAGAAGCAATATTAACAGTTATTTGCTTGGGGGGCTAACCCGCCATCAGCCCCCCCTTATCAAAAAATTGACAAAACAGTTAGCTATTTTGGAAGCTATTTGTTAGATCCGGTAAGATCAAGTGGTTTTAACGTTAGATCTCACATAATTAGAGATTTATTAAGTGATTAATGAGGGGGGGCTGGCCCCCCCTTATCAAATTTTCTGGCCAAAAATCATTCAGGCTAATAGATATTCGTTAGATCCGGTAAGATCAAGTGGTTTTAACGTTAGATCTCACATAATTTCAGAGATATTCCACATACAAATACTGATATTAGGTGGTACATAAGGACGGTTTGGCCCCCCCTTATCAAATTACACAGTACACACCTGACAGTGACACAAGGCCTGTCTGGTGCCCCAGCCACCTTCCAAAGGCTAATGGAGAAGACCGTGGGTGACATGAAACTGATCGAGGTGTTGGTGCACTTAGACGACATCATCGTTTTCGGCAAGACCCTGGAAGAGCACAAAGAGCATCTGGAGAAGGTCCTGAAGAGACTGCATGATGAGGAGGTTGAAGCTGTCTCTGGAAAAATGCCAGGTTTTACCAACCCTCAGTCAACTACCTTGGCCATATTGTGTCTTACGACAAAGTGGCCACCGACCCCCAGAAGCTGGAAGCTGTCACCTCCTGGCCAAGGCCTACCAACGTGACTGAGCTTAGGTAATTTCTGGGATTCTGCTTTTATTACCGAAGATTTGTCAAGGGATTCGCTAAGACGCTGACCCTGATCTGGCGAAGCCTGTCAGACCAGCTGGAGGGCCCAGAAAACCCAGAGAGTCCATTCAGGAACAATGGACTCCGAAGTGTTAAGAGGTTTTAGGCAGCTGAAGTGAAGCCTAACAACCGCTTCTGTTCTGGCCTATGCAGATCCAACCAAGCCATATGAGCTACATGTTGACGCCAGTCGAGATGGGTTAGGTGGGGTGCTATATCATGAGCATGACGGTCATCTACGGCCTGTTGCCTACATGAGTCAGAACTTGGCCCCCCGCCGAGAAGAACTACCCCATGCACAAACTTGAGTTCCTGGCCTTGAAGTGGGTGGTGGTGGATAAGCTGAGGGATTATCTATATGGAGCGGAGTTCGTGATCAAGACTGACAAAAATCCTCTCACCTACATCCTCACTACCACCAAGTTGGATGCCACGGGTCACAGATGATTGGCTACTCTATCAGGGTTTATTTTCAGCCTGAAACAAGATGCGGATGCTTTGTCAAGAAGGCCCCATTGTTCCAGAGACCCCCCAGCTGACACCTGAAGGGTTACGAGCCTTATGTCAAGGAGCAGAACATCAAGCTGGAGAAGGATCCAGGGCCGAAGACATTGGAGTGTCAGCCGCTGGTGTCCCCAGATGTTATTGCAATGTCACCCAAGTCGGGGATAAAGGTCTGCCCGAAGCTGTCAAAGAATGACCTGCAGAGGGACCAGTTGGAGGACCCTCCCTGCAGCTTGGCATTGAAGGCCTTGGAGAGCCAACGCCCTGACTTGCTCCTCACTGACTTCCCAAAGGAAACCCGTCTGCTGCACCGAGAGTGGGATCAGTTTCAGGTGCACCAAGGGTTGGTCTACCGAAGGGGCCCCTCTGACGATTCTGAAAAAAAATTGCAGCTATTCCTACCTGAAAAACATAGGGAGACAGTATTAACTGCCCTACATGACAACCATGGCCACCTAGGGCCCAAAAGGACTTTTGACCTGGTGAGGGACAGGTTCTACTGGCCCTGCATGCAGGCTGAAGTTGAGGACTATTGCCACTCCTGCATCAGATGTATCCAAAAGAAGACTTTGCCTCACGAGCTGCCCCAATGGGCCATCTTCGGAGTCGGGGACCCATGGAGCTGGTGTGCATTGACATTCTGTGCTTGGAGCCTGATTTTAGCAGGCAGGAAAATATCCTGGTAGTGACTGACCATTTCACTCGGTATGCCCAGGCGTTTTCCACAAGGGACCAACAAGCATCCACGGTGGCCAAGATCTTTGTGGAGAAATTCTTTGTGCACTATGGTCTGTCCCAACGCATCCACTCTGATCAGGGGAGAGATTTTGAGAGTAGTCTCATCAAGAGACTTTTAGACCTGTTGGGCATCAGGAAGTCTAAAAACCCCCCGTATCATCCTCAAGGAGATCCTCAACCAGAGAGATTCAACCAAACCCTCCTGGATATGCTCGGAACTCTAAATTCAGAACAAAAACAGCACTGGAGCAAGCATATAGTGGCTATTGTGCATGCTTATAACAGCACCGCCAATGATGCCACAGGTTACGCTCCCTATAGTTTGATGTTCGGACGGTAGGCCTGGCTGCCAGTTGACTTGGCCTTCGGCACATCCCTCGACCATACCTCAGCAACTTCCCGCTGGAAGTCGCAGCCCTATGTCATTTGCAAGCATCTGCCTGGACTCCCAGTATATCAAATCCGGCACAGGACTTGGCATCGCAATCATCTGTTGCCTCTGTCAGAAGCAGTTCATGTGCCACCACAGCCAGATTTACAGTCCACACCCACGGCCTCTCAAAGATCCCAGCCAGGGACTAGATCTCACTCTCAGTCTGTACCCCTTGCTGAAGATGAAAACCGCGAGGCAGGACAACCTCCCCTCCTATGCTAATTGGTTGGATGTTCCTCTGCCATGGTTTTATGCAGATGCAAATTGTATGGTTTCCTGTGCACACTAACCTGTTTTTTTTTTTTTACGTGTGTATATCAAAAGCATGTAACAGGTCATAGACTCTTTACCACCTTTGGCGGACCTAAGGTTTTTTGGTGGGGGGAGTGTATAGCGGGGGCTGCTCTGTCACCCATGGTCCCACACCTCCCTCCATTCCCGCCAGGAACCGTCGGACTGAATAGACACTGACACAGGCACTTACTGAGGGAGAGCACGCCTGTCAGTACCTGTGGGGGATTTCTCCCCCTAACTCTACTCTTCCTTGAGTGACGAGCAGCGCTCACTCATGGGCATCAGTCGGCTCTGCTCTCTTCTCTGTGTTCCTATTGGCAGGGAGAGGAAGTCAATCAAGCAGCAGCAGAGGACCACAGGACATAAAGGCTCATCACAAAATGGCACCATTGATTTTTACTGGGGATGGAGCTGCTACTTCTGCTGTGAAAGAAGGGGGCTAGCTAAAGACTTAAGCTTGTGTGTCTGAAAAGAGATCACCATGAGGCTGGGAGGTGAACGGAGGTGTGAGAAGAGACTACAGGCATCCGCTAAAGAACCATCCAAAGACGGTTCCAGAGACCATCCAGAGACGGTTGAAGATGGATGTACCCTCTGTAAAACCTAATATCCCTATTTTTATGTGAAATATCTCTGAAATTATGTGAAATCTAACGTTAAAACCACTTGATCTTACCGGATCTAACGAATATCTATTAGCCTGTGTAGCGCCCTGCTCGTATTGGGCAGGTGCTAGTGTAAATTTAGTTATCTGAGCTGTCGTTTAGCTCAGAACAATTATACCAAATTATGGTCTCTGTTCCAGTTTAGCTGGGCTGCACATTTTCCACCTGACTGTAAGTGTCGTTGTTACCACAGGTCAAGGCTGGAATTGCAGTAGGCTGGATGCATTGGGTATTCCTTTCCCAGAGACAGCGCAGTGGGAGTGGTGACCCCGCTGTGCATTCTGGGAGAGGGTACTTAAGGAGCAGACACCGTTTTCCGGGGTATTCCGATCCTGACCTGATGGCCCTCCTGGCCTCAGGGATGTGTTAGTAGTTTTCTGCCTCGGGGCCTGTAGGCCCGAGGCTCTGTTGCTGAGAGTAGGCCCAGGAGTTTCTGGGGGCCTACTGATCTGGGGATGGTCCCGTGTCACCTTGCCTGAGGGAAGGGACCGAACAATTGAGGTCTCAATTGGAGGACGCATCCAGATAAAAATTTGCCTCGCAGTGCTGCCGGCTGCCTGAAAGATCCTGGCACTGTGTGTTTATGTTTTCAGAACTTTATCAAGTGAGTGATTACCCAAGTCTGAGGCAGAGACTATTTGTATTCTTCAAGTCTGGCAGAAACTATTTGTATTCAAGTCTGTGGCAGAGACTTTTGGCCGAGCACCGCACCGGCTGCTAGGTCAGTGAGAGAGGCCTATCCGGTGGTTGCTATATCCAGTGTGGAGACTGTTTGTCCTCTGGATTAAGAAGTACCCGTGATCCGCAAGCAAGGTACCTGAATCCCCCCCTAACCCTCCATCCCTCTGTTAATAAAACCCTTGAGAAAAAGAGACTAAGTGTTTGGTGCAGACATTTGTGAGAAATTCTTCAAGGAAGACCCCTAGGACGGACGTGGTGAACAGTAAGGTAATGGCAGACCCAAATCTTAAACCAGCAGCCCCTGCGGGGGTATTGCTACACCTGATATAGACACTAGTATGGATATCCGTGCATCGATACCAAATATCCATAATATCCCTGTAATTATGTATAATCAACCATTCAAACCACTTGATCTTACCGTATTTAACGAATATCTATTAGCCTGAAGGATTTTTGGACAGTAAATTGCATGTGGGGGGGCCAACCCGTCTATATGTACCACCTAATATCAGTATTTTTATGTGGAATATCTCTGAAATTATGTGAGATCTAACGTTAAAACCACTTGATCTTACCGGATCTAACGAATATCTATTAGCCTGAATGATTTTTGGCCCGAAAATTTGATATGGGGGGCCAACCCGTCCTTATGTACCACCTAATATCAGTATTTGTATGTGGAATATCTCTGAAATTATGTGAGATCTAACGTTAAAACCACTTGATCTTACCGGATCTAATGAATATCTATTAGCCTGAATGATTTTTGGCCCGAAAATTTGATAAGGGGGGGCCAACCTGTCCTTATGTACCACCTAATATCAGTATTTTTATGTGGAATATCTCTGAAATTATGTGAGATCTAACGTTAAAACTACTTGATCTTACCGGATCTAACGAATATCTATTAGCCTGAATGATTTTTGGCCCGAAAATTTGATAAGGGGGGGCCAGCCCACCCTCATTAACCACTTAAGCCCCGGACCATTTGGTAGCTAAAGGACCAGAGGTGAATTCAGAATTTTGCACTGCGCTGCTTTAACTGTAAATTGTGCGGACATGCAATGTTGTACCCAAACGAAATTTGCGTCCTTTTCTTCCCACAAATAGAGCTTTCTTTTAATGGTATTTGATTGCCTCTGCGATTTTTATTTTTTGCGATATAAATGGAAAAAGACCGAAAATTTTGAAAAAAAATGATATTTTCTACTTTTTGTTATAAGAAAAATCGAATAAACTCAATTTTAGTCATACATTTAGGCCAAAATTTATTCAGCCACATGTCTTTAGTAAAAAAAATGTCAATAAGCGTATATTTATCGGTTTGCGCAAAAGTTATAGCGTTTACAAACTAGGGTACATTTTCTGGAATTTACACAGCTTTTAATTTATGACTGCCTATCTCATTTCTTGAGGTGCTAAAATGACAGGGCAGTACAAAACCCCCCAAATGACCCCATTTTAGAAAGTAGACACCCCAAGGAAATTGCTGAGAGGCATGTTGAGCCCATTGAATATTTTTTTTTGTCCCAAGTGATTGAATAATGACAAAAAAAAAAAAAAAAATTACAAAAAGTTGTCACTAAATGATATATTGCTCACACATGCCATGGTTATATGTGGAATTGCACCCCAAAATACATTCTGCTGCTTCTCCTGAGTACGGGGATACCACATGTGTGGGACTTTTTAGGAGCCTAGCCACGTACGGGACCCCGGAAACCAAGCACCGCCTTCAGGATTTCTAAGGGCGCAAATTTTTGATTTCACTCCTCACTACCTATCACAGTTTTGAAGGCCATAAAATGCCAAAATAGCACAAAACCCCCCCAAATGACCCCATTTTAGAAAGTAGACACCCCAAGGAAATTGCTGAGAGGCCTGTTGAGCCCATTGAATATTTTTTTTTTGTCCCAAGTGATTGAATAATGACAAAAAAAAAAAAATTACAAAAAGTTGTCACTAAATGATATATTGCTCACACATGCCATGGTTATATGTGGAATTGCACCCCAAAATACATTCTGCTGCTTCTCCTGAGGACGGGGATACCACATGTGTGGGACTTTTTAGGAGCCTAGCCACGTACGGGACCCCGGAAACCAAGCACCGCCTCCAGGATTTCTAAGGGCGCAAATTTTTGATTTCACTCCTCACTACCTATCACAGTTTTGAAGGCCATAAAATGCCAAAATAGCACAAAACCCCCCCAAATGACCCCATTTTGGAAAGTAGACACCCCAAGCTGTTTGCTGAGAGGCATGGTGAGTATTTTACAGCTCTCATTTGTTTTTGAAAATGAAGAAAGAACATTTTTTTTTTTTCAATTTTCAAAACTTTGTGACAAAAAGCGAGATCTGCTAAATACTCACAATACCTCTCAGCAAATAGCTTGGGGTGTCTACTTTCCAAAATGGGGTCATTTGGGGGGGTTTTGTGCCATCTGGGCATTCCATGGCCTCCGAAACTGTGATAGGCAGTGAGAAGTGAAATCAAAAATTGACACCCTTAGAAAGCCTGAAGGCGGTGCTTGGTTTTTGGGGTCCCGTACGCGGCTAGGCTCCCAAAAAGTCTCACACATGTGGTATCCCCGTACTCAGGAGAAGCAACAGAATGTATTTTGGGGTGTAATTCCACATATGCCCATGGCATGTTTGAGCAATATATCATTTAGTGACAACTTTGTGCAAAAAAATAAAAAATAAATTGTCTTTTTTCCGCAACTTGTGTCAACATATAAAATATTCCATGGACTCGACATGCCTCTCAGTATATAGCTTGGGGTGTCTACTTTCCAAAATGGGGTCATTTGGGGGGGTTTTGAACTGTTCTGGCATTTTATACACAACATTAGGAAGCTTACATCCACTCTTCTAACCACTTGAAGACAAAGCCCTTTTTGACACTTTTTGTTTACATGAAAACATATTTTTTTTTGCAAGAAAATTATGTTGAACCCCCAAACATTATATATATTTTTAAAGCAAAGGCCCTACAGAATAAAATGGTGGGTGTTGCATTTTTTTTTTCTACACAGTATTTGCGCAGCGATTTTTCAAACGCATTTTTTTGGGAAAAAATACACTTTTTTTAATTTTAATGCACTAAAACACACTATATTGCCCAAATGTTTGATGAAATAAAAAAGATGATCTTAGGCCGAGTACATAGATACCAAACACGACATGCTTTAAAATTTCGCACAAACGCGCATTGGCGACAAACTACATACATTTTTAAAAGCCTTTAAAAGCATTTACAGGTTACCCCGTTAGATTTACAGAGGAGGTCTACTGCTAAAATTACTGCCCTCGATCTGACCTTCGCGGTGATACCTCACATGCATGGTGCAATTGCTGTTTACATATGACGCCAGACCGACGCTTGCGTTCGCCATTGGGCAAGAGCAGGGCAGGACAGGGGTGCTTTTTTTTTTTTTTTTTATTATTAATTTTGCTTTTTTATTTTATTTTTAAACTGTTGCTTCCATATTTATTTATTTTTATCACTTTTATTGTTATCTCAGGGAATGTAAATATCCCCTATGATAGCAATAGGTAATGACAGGTACTCTTTTTTGAAAAAACTGGGGTCTATTGGACCCTAGATCTTTCCTCTGCCCTCAAAGCATCTGACCACACCAAGATCGGTGTGATAAAATGCTTTCCCAATTTCCCAATGGCGCTTTTTATATCCGGGGGGGGGGGACATTCCCTCCCACTGCTTGTAAAAGCAGTCCAGAGGCTAATTAGCCACTAGGATTGCTTTTACATGAAAGCCGGCCGCTGGCTGAAAAGAATGATACCAAGATGATACCTAAACCCGCAGGCATCATTCTGGTATAAACATTCAAAGTCCAGCAACATACCAGTACGTTGCTGGTCCTTGTTGGACATGTATTGTAATCTTTTTTTTCATGCAGCCTGTTGGCTGAACGAAAAAAAAAGATTGATCGGTGGGTATGCCCACCATTAGAATACCGCCCTTCATCCACCCACTTCTAATGATGGGCATACATGCACCATTTATATATGCCGAAGCATGGGGGCATCTTCTCGCAAAAGTTATGCCGCGTACACATGGTCAGACTTTTCCACGGGCAAGCCTCCGTCGGAATTTCGACCGTATATATGCGGCATTAGGAGCAAAATCGCTCCTCCGCTCCTGCTGCCCCAATGCTTCGGCATATATGCTTTTTTTTTTTAACTGTGGTGGTGAAATTACCTCCTACAGCACTGGAGTCGCAGGGATCAGGCCTGTCTCTGCGAACGCTGCAGTTATGTGTGTTGTGTTTTGCAAGTGACAGTGATCGATCGATACTGCACTTGGGTGGCCTGGGCTGGACGGAGGGGCAAAACGCAGGTGCTAGCAGGTATCTGGGCTGATCCCACTAACAGTGCGTTTTTGGGAACCCTAAACTGCTGGGGACGCTAGTATAGATCTGATCAGATCAGATATTGAGCTGATCAGATACTATACCACTAAGGGGGGTGTATGCTTCACGTGTGGGTGTTAGCGCTACTGGCACTAACCTGACGCTGCCTGGGGTGTGACGCAGACCCTCTCTGACGCTAAAACCTAACTGATATCACCCGCCGGGCGATCAGGGGGTTAAACCTTTATTGGGTTATATACGGCGGGTGCCCTGACACTATAAAAAGCAAACTAACTAACCAGCGTCACCCGTAACACTTATATGATGATCACTGGTGAAAGGGTTAACTAGGGGCAATTAGGGGGTTAAAACCTTTATTAGGTAATATATGGGGGTACCTGACGCTATATAAAAACCTGACGGCGAACCTAAAAAAAAATTACTGGCTACCTATCGGCATCACCGACACTAAGACAACGATCATAAAAACGATTGCTTAGCGACAGTGGTGATAGGGGGTGAAAGGGTTACCTGGGGGGCGATCAGGGGGTTAAACCTTTATTAGATAATATATGGGGGTACCTGACGCTATAAAAACCTGCGGCGAACCTAAAAAAAATTACTGGCTACCGATCAGCATCACCGACGCTAAGACATCGATCAGAAAAATGATCGCATAGTGACGGCGGTGCTAGGGGGTGAAAGGGTTACCTGGGGGGTGATCAAGGGGGTTACACCTTTATTAGGTAATATATGGGGGTACCCGACGCTATAAAAACCTGCGGCGAACCTAAAAAAAATTACTGGCTACCGATCAGCATCGCCGACGCTAAGACATCGATCAGAAAAATTATCGCTTAGTGACAGTGGTGATAGGGGGTGAAAGGGTTACCTGGGGGGGCGATCAAGGGGGTTAAACCTTTATTAGGTAATATATGGGGGTACCCGACGCTATAAAAACCTGCGGCGAACCTAAAAAAAATTACTGGCTACCGATCAGCATCACCGACGCTAAGACATCGATCAGAAAAATGATCGCATAGCCACGGCGGTGCTAGGGGGTGAAAGGGTTATCTGGGGGGTGATCAAGGGGGTTACACCTTTATTAGGGGGGGTTAGGGGGCTACACTGGACCTAAAACTAAATGTAGTGACACTTTTACAGTCACAAATGTCACTGATTGCAGTGATCACTAAATAAATGGTCACTGCAATCAGTGACACTGTGACTGGGGGGGCTGGGGGGTGATCTGGGGGTGTCTGGGGGGGCGATTTATGTGCCTATGTGTCCTGGTGTCAGTGTGCTGTTTTGTGTACTAACCTGCATCTTCTCCTGTACGGCGCTCGGTATATGTGAGCGCCCCAGGAGAGATGACATCACTTCCTCCTTCCTGGCAGGCAGGGGAAGCTCTCTCATTCGCCGGGAGCGATCGAGAGGGGGTGGCCGGAATCGAACGGCCGTCCCCTCATGCCGGATCGCTCCCGAAGGTAAAACGACCGCTCACTGTAAAGAAGGGGGGTCCGATCGGTCCCCCCAACTATACAAAGGCAATCACGTACATATACGTGATTCTGCCTGTCGGTGCCATTCTGCTGACGTATATTTACAGTGGGCGGTCGTTAAGTGGTTAATCACTTAATAAGTCTCTAATTATGTTAGATCTAACGTTAAAACCACTTGATCTTACCGGATCTAACGAATATCTATTAGCCTGAATCATTTTTGGCCAGAAAATTTGATAAGGGGGGGCCAGCCCCCCCTCATTAATCACTTAATAAGTCTCTAATTATGTGAGATCTAACGTTAAAACCACTTGATCTTACCGGATCTAACAAATAGCTTCCAAAATATCTGTTTGGTAGATTTTTTGATAAGGGGGGCTGATGACGGGTTAGCCCCCCCCCAGCAAATAACTGTTAATATTGCTTCTTCTGTGTGAGATCTAACGCAAACAACGGTTGATCTAACCTGATCTAACAAAGATCTAACAAACTGCATAAGATTTTTTCAAAAATTTTGATAAGGGGGGGCTAACCTGGCAGAGGTCATAAATTGCGGTAACAATGCACATGTGCTGTTTATGTCATTGGATTGAAGATTGATTTTTTTTTCACCACGGCACAGGTTGGAAAGATTTTTAAAACAATACCATATACATTGATTATTAATGATTTTAATGGAGAAAAGTATAAAAGTGGCATATATTACCACTTAAATCAATGAGTATTATTTAGGAAACTGATATGTCAAGTACACCCAATGTCTATGTTGCAATTGGTAACTCATAAGGTAAGCAACGTAACAGACTAAGGCCTTCCAGAACTACCATGCCCTAGGTAAATACATTCTTTTGCTTCAAGAGATACATTTTTCTTGATCCTCAGCTCTGAAAATATCCTTATAACGGTTATCCCACCTTCTTCCTGGTGAATGGCACCAAGAAGAAAAGGTGGGTAGTAGTCTACGTCTCTAAGGCCTCGTACGCACGACCGAGTTTCTCGGCAAGAACCAGCAAGAAACTTGCTGGCAGAGATGTCTTGCCGAGAAATTCGTTTGTGTGTATGGTTTCTCGTCAAGAAAACCGACAAGTAATCTCGACGAGAAAATAGAGAACCTGCTCTCTATTTTCTCGTCGAGATTCTCGTCAGCCTGTTTCTTGACGAGAAAAGTGAGTGTGTGTACACTTACCTGTCCTCCGGGAAGCCCGTGCATGTTCGAAATGAATTCGACGCATGCGCCGTAGCTTCCTAGGCATAGGTAGGGTATACCAAGATGGCGGCGACGGCATCGAATGTGACGAGCGCATGCTCGTCGTATTCAATGACGTCACCGCGTTCGCTCCATTCAAAGAACCGCGGGTTCTTTGAATCGAGCGTGTGTACACTCGGCCGGGACAAGTTTCTTGTCCAAGAATCTCGTCGAAAAAAACAACATGTTTTTTTCGACGAGAATCTCGGCCGTGTGTACGAGGCTTTAACGTGTATCAGGTCATACAGTCATCAGAGACGATGGGGGTAGTTAGTTACTGGTAGCTATAAAGATCCTGCAGCAATGCTAATTACTTACTATGCCCCAAACACGAGTCAATTTGAGTTTTTTTAATATGCTACACACTTTGACCACCCAGTAGACCAAATCAAAACATAACAAAGTTATCATGAAACATCCCCCAAAACAAAGTCACAAAATAGCTAAAATGCTTAAAGTGGAGCTCCACCCTAAATTTTGAATTGTGCTGATCGGATTCCTCCCCCCCCTCCGGTGTCACAATTGACACCTTTCAGGGGGGAGGGGGGTGAAGATACCTGTCTAAGACAGGTATTTTCACCCACATCCGGGAGTCCTCTCTCCGGGAATCTGCGGGAGTGACGTCACTTCCCCCAGACTTCCCGTAGTGTTCTGGGAGACAATCGGCTCCCAGAACACAGGAGGACGAATCAGAACGGCGCATGCGCCGTAGGGAACCGGGCATGAAGCCGCAGGGCTTCACTTCCTGGTTCCCTCAGCGAGGATGGCAGAGGAGCAGCAGAGCGACGAGCGGTCGCTCGTCCTCTGCTGCGGACGTCGCTGGACTCCAGGACAGGTAAGTGTCCAAATATTAAAAGCCAGCAGCTGCTGTAGCTGTAGCTGCTGGCTTTTAATAAAAAAAATTCCGGCGGAGCTCCGCTTTAATCAAAATAATTTCATAGATATATGGAGAGAATGCAACCCCACCACAAAAGATTATACTTTTTATTCCCATGTTCAGGGCACATTTTTAAGAATAGATGGCATCTTCACTCTTTCCTCACTACTATTATTTCATACTTCCCAACTATTTGCAAAAGGATCAAGGGCCACCTATTAGCAAACGTATGTACAGTAGGGTTGCACAGATACTAGTATCAGTGCCATGGGCATAGCATAAGGAGTTGAAGGGGTCACAATCGCAACCCCGCCCCTAGCTCCAGGGGGCCCCAGCAGCCTCCCTGTCATATTATCATTGTCATGGACCTTTGAATACGGAAGCATTTCTCCTTTGAATCTGTGACAGACCTAGCCGGGACAGAGGCTTTTGGAGGGGGTGTTACATTGGATTCAGTTCCATGTCCCCCCAAGACACACAGATCCTGGGGACCCTGGATATGCCATATTAGAGTGACTGATTCATACTGTTGGGACGTTCACACATTCCCTCTAAGGATATGCGAATGCAATCACCTCCAGCCATCTGTCTGTCCTCTGTGCTAATTTGACCCTGCTAAAATGTGTGATGTTTACACTTAGGATAATGTGTATTGTATAGCAGGTGAGACAGGTAGGAGCCGGGATGTCTACCCTGAACGGTCATATCTACGAGTCACCTTGGCTGGCTAAAGGATTTAGTTAATTAGCTCATGTTAATTATGTTTTGGTTACTCCCTCTGTTTCTGTATATAAGACTTGTTTTTGGTTCTAATAAAGTCTCTCCTGTTGGAACTTACATACAGCCTGCCTGGTGTTTGTTCTGACCGATCACAAATGGATTCGAATGGCACATAGCTGTAGTTTGAATCCTGGAGCACCGGATGATCCAATAGAGCAGAGGAGTGTCGGGAGAGGGGAGCCGAGCGAGCAAAGGGGCTCGTTACATTGGTTGGCAGCGGTGGGATTTGCTCTCCAGTTCCTGGGACACTCCAAACCACCACAGTGAAGGACCAGCTATGCAGCCTGCAGGAAAGTCACGCTGAAAGACCTACTTGAGAGCCGAGATGGACCAGAAGAAGGGTGATGCAGGACCCCGGTCAGTTGAAAATTTGTTTCAGCAACGAGTGCGGCAGTGGTTGGCATTATATGGGGCTAACCCATCAGAGACCGCCATACAGGAAGCCATTAAAGAAGACATCCAGCTGCAGGATGCCCGACAAAAGAGAGAACTAGAGCGACAAGAGAGAGAACGAGAGCGACAAAAGAGAGAACGAGAGCGACAACATGAGCAGAGAATGGCGGAAATACGGCAATCGGAGACAACACCTAAAGATGCAGCGCCTTTCCGTAAGTTGCCCTTTCCGGCGTTCAAACTATTTAAGGAAGGAGAGGAGGAAATTGAAGCGTTCCTGCAGGACTTTGAGAGACTATGCCAGATACATGAAGTACTGCCCCAAGATTTGGTCGCCTTACTGGCGAGTAATTTAACTGGCAGAGCGGCGGATGCGTATCGGGCCCTGGAGGACGAGGACGCTAAAGACTATGACCGGGTAAAAGAAGCTCTGCTAGCCCGATTTGCCATTACACCCGAAGCCAGCCGGATGAAGTTTCGAGAATCCCGGAAACAAGCCCACATAACATATGTGGAGTGGGCACATCGTCTGCAGCGAGACCTTAAGGGCTGGCTCCAGGGAAGCCACACTCATACCATAGAGGACATCACCCAGCTAGTACTCTTAGAACAGTTCTTTAACCACACCCCTCCGGTACTACGGGATTGGGTGCGAGATAAGCGACCACGGACTGTACAGCAAGCGGCTACTTTGGCCGATGAATATCTGGACTCTCGAAGGTCAGGCGAAAGCGAGCGCTAACCACTATCTCGGCCCAGTTTACCAGCCTCTAACCTAACTTCAGTACCTCAGTGGTCTGCCTCTAGACCCCTAGCCCGACCCAACCCTCCTACCAGACCTAAGTGCTATACCTGTAACCAAACCGGCCATCTGCAGCGATATTGCCCTACCCGATCCGCGAGGTACCGAGAGACTAATCATCCATCCAGACCAGCGGCTCATTGCTTCCAGAACGAGCCCAACCATCGAGATGTTCAGGAAGAGTGCGGCGAACTTTTCGAGGCTGATCCCGTCCAAGCTGCTGCCGGAGATAATCGGCAGCACCATCGCCAGGCAGTATGGGTTAATGGGAAGCCGGCCCAGGGACTCCGCGATTCCGGGGCTACGATTACCCTCATCCAGCCTCACATGATTCCCCAGTCGGCCCGGACCGGCCAGACTGTTGCAGTCAGGGTAGCAGGGGGCAAGGTACTACGTTTATCCACCGCCCAAGTCCTCTTGGATTGGGGCTCAGGGGAGCGACAAGTGCGAGTGGGATTACTACGCGAGTTACCCGCAGAAGTACTTTTGGGAAACGATTTGGGACATTTAACTTCCTCATATGCCCCAGAGGACGCTATGGCCGTGACCACCAGACGTCAGAGCCAACTTCAAGGCAACTCCACTCCTATGGGGACCCAGGTAAGACCAAATCCTCCTACGTTACCCAGACGTGACAACCTCTTGTCCTGGGATTCTCCCTCCGACGTTAGGCAAGAGACTCAGAGTGACCCAACTTTAGCTGGTTATCGGGACAGGGCGGGCAAGGATCCAGGGGGGTTGGGGGAAGACAGAATAGAGTGGGGGGGGGGTTTCTTTATCGTTACACTGAGGGAATGGGCACTGGGAAGCGACAGGGTCCCCACAAACAGCTAGTTGTACCCCAGAAATACAGACGGGAGCTATTGCGCCTGGCTCACGACATCCCCTTGGCCGGACATTTAGGGATAGCCAAGACCCGGAGTCGGTTGTCTCATGCTTTCTTCTGGCCCAGGTTACATGCCGAGGTGCGAGAATACTGCCGGACCTGTGAGACTTGCCAGAAAGTAGGGAAGACAGGGGATCACCCAAAAGCCTCGCTGCAACCCCTGCCGATTATTAGAGAACCCTTTAGCCGCATAGCGGTAGATATTATAGGCCCACTGGCCCGCCCCAGTGCCACCGGGAAGAAGTATATTCTTACGGTGGTGGATTACGCCACCCGCTACCTGGAGGCCATTCCCTTATCCAATATCCAGGCTGATACAATAGCAGAGGCCTTGCTGCGGGTATTTACTAGGGTAGGGTTCCCCCAGGAGATATTGTCCGATCAGGGTACCCAGTTCACAGCTGAGCTGACGCAGCAGCTCTGGCGTCTCTGTGGGATTAAACCCCTCCAGAGCGCCCCCTACCATCCTCAGACTAATGGGCTGTGTGAGAGATTTAATGGGACCCTGAAGCAGCTGCTTCGGGCCTTTGTGGAGAGTAGAAAGGATTGGGAGAAATATCTTCCCCATCTACTGTTTGCCTATAGAGAGGTACCCCAGGAGTCCACTGGGTTTTCCCCATTTGAGCTGTTATATGGGCGAAGGGTTAGGGGACCCTTAGACTTAGTGAGGGCCCAGTGGGAGGGGGTAGAGGATCCAGATGGCCTCCCCATCCTTAGTTATGTCTTGGAACTCAGGGAGTGACTGCGGGAACTTACCGATCTAGTCCATGAGAATATGCAATCGGCCCAGAGTCAGCAGAAGGTTTGGTATGATCGGTCTGCGAGGAATCGCACCTTTTATATCGGACAGAAAGTCCTGGTACTAAAACCCCTGAAGCAAAATAAATTACAGGCCTCCTGGCAGGGCCCCTATCAGGTGGTAAAACAGCTGTGCGATACAACCTACGTGGTTGCCAGCTGTGCAGACACAAAAATTAAGAGGACGTTCCACATTAATATGATGAAGGCCTATCATGAGAGGGCTGAGGCAGTAGCCGCCATATGTGCTCCTGCCACCGGGGACTCTGAAAATCTACCAATGCTGGAGCTTCCCGAAATCAGTAACTGTTTCGGGGGTGTGGAGGATATACGGCTAGGAGATAGATTAGGATCCCAAGAACGAAAACAGGCCAGAGAATTACTCCAAGACCGTCAGGAGATGTTCTCGGCACGCCCTGGGTACACTCACATAGCTGTGCACAAGGTAGAGACCCCCGGGCAGAAGCCCCTGAGACAACCAGTGTAACGAGCCCCTTTGCTCGCTCGGCTCCCCTCTCCCGACACTCCTCTGCTCTATTGGATCATCCGGTGCTCCAGGATTCAAACTACAGCTATGTGCCATTCGAATCCATTTGTGATCGGTCAGAACAAACACCAGGCAGGCTGTATGTAAGTTCAACCAAGAGAGACTTTTATTAGCACCAAAATCAAGTCTTATATACAGAAACAGAGGGAGTAACCAGAACATAATTAACATGAGCTAATTAACTAAATCCTTTAGCCAGCCAAGGTGACTCATAGATGTGACCTTTCAGGGTAGACACCCCGGCACCTGCTATACAATACACATTATCCTAAGTGTAAACATCACACATTTTAGCAGGGTCAAAGTAGCACAGAGGACAGACAGATGGCTGGAGGTGATTGTATTTGCATATCCTTAGTGTGAAGGTGTGAACGTCCCAACAGTATGCCTCAGTCACTCTAATATGGCATATACAGGGTCCCCAGAGTCTGTGTGTCTTGGGGGGACATGGACCTGAATCCAAAGTAACACCCCCTCAAGGGTCCCCAGGCATACAGCTCACAAAGAGCACCCTTCCCCCAAATGCCAGGGCCCATGGTCGCAAGGCAAGAGGCTTGCATTCAGTCCCCTCCAAAAGCCTCTGTCCCGGCCAGGTCCGTCACACATCTCCCCTTTCGGCAGGAAACTAACATAGGAGGAGACCCCAAACGGGTTGACTCCGAAGTTAGTCCATAGTTCCATTCCCCCAATGCCGGCATCCACACAGTACCCCTAACAAATTGCTCCAAACAGAGCATTACTTACCCAGCCAACCTCTGCCTCTCTCAGAGAACATACCTGCCGCTGGGGAGAGGCCTGGACTGGCCCTTCTCCCTGGAGACCTTTCTGCCGCTGGAGAGAAGACAGGGTGACTGGGCTCAGTCCGTCATGCTGTTGGGGATCTGGGTCGACTGCCCGGCATCCCTGGGGTATACAAGTGGAGACGGAAGTCCCATCCACTTGTGGTAGGTGAAAATCTCCCAGTGCTTGCAAAGCAAGGCTGACATCCTCCTGTCTCAGTGTCACACCATTTTCTGGGGTTGTGTCAGTGAGGACTGAAGTCCCATCCAATACCACAGGAACTCCCTCTTCTGTTAGTTGGGAGCCGAGGCCCGTGGCGTTCGGCTCTGTTGCCAGCTCTTCTGCTGGGTTGCTGTGAGTGGAGACCACAGTCCCATCCACCGATATCTGCTCAAGTGGCAGTTGTGTGCAGCGGCCAGTAGCATTCTGCCCTGCTGCCAGTGATTCAGCTGGGGGTAAAAGCTTTACCACCTCAGCTTGTTGCTGGGGAGAGGGGCCAACTGCCTCGGCTCCCTGAAACTCCACAGTGGTTTCCGGTGCTGGGCAGAGGTGGGTATCACTCTGCCCTGTTGCCAGCACTTCTGCTGGGGACTCCACACCATCTGCTCTGGTTAACTGTTGGGGGGGGAGATGGCCTGCTTCTCCTCCCTGCATCTCTCGCAACCTCCTTCCGAATTCCTCTTCCATGGCGGCTGGTTCTTTATGCGTTGTCTCCGATTGCCGTATTACCGCCATTCTCCACTCATGTTGCCGCTCTCGTTCTCTCTCTTGACGCTCTCGTTCTCTCTCTTGACGCTCTCGTTCTCTCTCTTGACGCTCTCGTTCTCTCTCTTGACGCTCTCGTTCTCTCTCTTGACGCTCTCGTTCTCTCTCTTGACGCTCTCGTTCTCTCTCTTGTCGCTCTCGTTCTCTCTCTTGTCGGGCATCCTGCAGCTGGATGTCTTTAATGGCATTCTGTATGGCGGTCTCTGATGGGTTAGCACCATATAATGCCAACCGCTCTCGAACTCGTTGCTGAAACAAGTCTTCAACTGACCGGGGTCCTGCATCACCATCCCTCTCATCCATCTCGGCTAGCTCACTGATCAGGGTGGCCTTGTTCTTTGTCCCACCGGTCCCTCCACGGCTCTCAAGTAGGTAGTTCAGCGTGACTTTCCTGCAGGCTGCATAGCTGGTCATTCACTGTGGTGGTTTGGAGTGTCCCAGTAACTGGAGAGCAAATCCCACCGCTGCCAACCAATGAAACGAGCCCCTTTGCTCGCTCGGCTCCACTCTCCCGACACTCCTCTGCTCTATTGGATCATCCGGTGCTCCAGGATTCAAACTACCGCTATGTGCCATTCGAATCCATTTGTGGTCGGTCAGAACAAACACCAGGCAGGCTGTATGTAAGTTCAACCAAGAGAGAGTTTATTAGAACCAAAAATCAAGTCTTATATACAGAAACAGAGGGAGTAACCAGAACATAATTAACATGAGCTAATTAACTAAATCCTTTAGCCAGCCAAGGTGACTCATAGATGTGACCTTTCAGGGTAGACACCCCGGCACCTGCTATACAATACACATTATCCTAAGTGTAAACATCACACATTTTAGCAGGGTCAAAGTAGCACAGAGGACAGACAGATGGCTGGAGGTGATTGTATTTGCATATCCTTAGTGTGAAGGTGTGAACGTCCCAACAGTATGCCTCAGTCACTCTAATATGGCATATACAGGGTCCCCAGAGTCTGTGTGTCTTGGGGGGACATGGACCTGAATCCAAAGTAACACCCCCTCAAGGGTCCCCAGGCATACAGCTCACAAAGAGCACCGTTCCCCCAAATGCCAGGGCCCATGGTCGCAAGGCTTGCATTCAGTCCCTTCCAAAAGCCTCTGTCCCGGCCAGGTCCGTCACAACCAGCCTATAGGATTCCTGGAGCAGTGCAAGAAGGGATGAGAGCGGAGATTAGGGAGATGCTCGAGTTAGGGGTGATCGAGCCATCAGCAAGCCCCTGGGCTTCCCCTGTAGTATTAGTCCCAAAACGGGATGGCACGACCAGATTTTGCGTGGACTATAGGCGACTGAATGACTGTACTGTGACAGATGCCTACCCTATGCCCCGAGTGGACGAATTGCTGGACAAAATAGCTCAGGGACATTATCTGACGACTATTGACTTGTGTAAGGGCTACTGGCAGATTCCCTTGGAAGCGGAAGCAATTCCGAAGTCGGCCTTCATCACTCCGTTCGGCCTTTACCAGTTTCGGGTAATGCCATTCGGGATGAAGAACGCGCCGGCTACCTTCCAGCGGATGATAGATGAACTCCTTGATGGTCTGCAAGATTTTGCATGCGCATATCTTGACGACATCGCAATCTATAGCCAGACCTGGGAGGAACATCTTAGACACCTGGGAATAGTGCTAGATAGGATCCGAGCCGCAGGCCTGACCCTGAAGCCAGACAAATGTAATATCGGGATGTCTGAGGTACAATATCTGGGACATAGAGTAGGATGTGGGAAGCAGAGGCCAGAACCTGCAAAAATAGAGGCCGTCCTAAACTGGCCGGTTCCCAGAACCAAGACCCAGGTACTTGCATTTTTAGGGACAGCAGGGTACTACAGGAAGTTTGTACCCCACTATAGTGACATAGCCAAACCCCTGACGGACCTGACCAAAAAGACTTTCCCGAGACAGGTCCTGTGGTCCCCGGAGTGCTAGACAGCATTTCATCAGTTAAAAACCGCCCTAACGCAAGCTCACATACTGGCGGCCCCTGATCCTAACAAACGCTTTGTCATTCATACGGACGCTTCCATGTTCGGACTGGGAGCCGTACTAAGCCAAGTTGGCGATGACGGGAAAGAGCACCCCGTGGCATATCTCAGCCGCAAATTGTTACCCCGTGAAGTTGGATATGCTGCCGTAGAAAAAGAGTGTTTGGCCTTAGTCTGGGCTTTAAAGAAATTGCAGCCCTACGTGTATGGACGCTCTTTTACCGTCCTGACGGACCACAATCCCTTGATATGGCTTAACCGGGTGGCGAGAGAGAACGGGCGATTACTAAGGTGGAGCCTGGCTTTGCAACCGTACAATTTTACCATACAATATCGGCCAGGGCCTCAAAACGGGAATGCGGATGGGTTATCCCGGCAGACGGACCTGGAACCTTAAGACTACTTTTCCAACATCCTCGAGTTGACCCGTTTGGGGTCCCACTGTGGCTGTTGGACTGTTTCCCAGGGGGGAGTATTGTCATGGACCTTTGAATACGGAAGTATTTCTCCTTTGAATCTGTGACAAACCTAGCCGGGACAGAGGCTTTTGGAGGGGGTGTTACTTTGGATTCAGTTCCATGTCCCCCCAAGACACACAGAATCTGGGGACCCTGGATATGCCATATTAGAGTGACTGATTCATACTGTTGGGACGTTCACACATTCCCTCTAAGGATATGCGAATGCAATCACCTCCAGCCATCTGTCTGTCCTCTGTGCTAATTTGACCCTGCTAAAATGTGTGATGTTTACACTTAGGATAATGTGTATTGTATAGCAGGTGAGAAAGGTAGGAGCTGGGATGTCTACCCTGAACGGTCATATCTATGAGTCACCTTGGCTGGCTAAAGGATTTAGTTAATTAGCTCATGTTAATTATGTTTTGGTTACTCCCTCTGTTTCTGTATATAAGACTTGTTTTTGGTTCTAATAAAGTCTCTCCTGTTGGAACTTACATACAGCCTGCGTGGTGTTTGTTCTGACCGATCACAAATGGATTCGAATGGCACATAGCTGTAGTTTGAATCCTGGAGCACCGGATGATCCAATAGAGCAGAGGAGTGTCGGGAGAGGGGAGCCGAGCGAGCAAAGGGGCTCGTTACAATCATATCCTCCACTAAGTCCAGCTCTGATCTGCCCTAGGGCCCCACAGCTACGTTCCAGTACTGGGCTTCTACTTTGCCTTCTACAGTCCACACCCCTCCAATCTCATTGGCTGGGGAGAAGCTATGAGGCATTTCCTGAATGGAGAGGAGCATATGGTGAGAACAGCCCAGGATGGGGAAGTGTTTGTGCTGTGTGCTGGCAACATGATGGTAACCGTGCCTAGCGAGGCAAGACGAGGAGAGTGCCATCCTATAGCCATGATGGGACCGATGTCACTGGTGAGGTAAGACACCGCTCAGTGTCTTCTAGTCACCAGCTGGGATTCTCTGTACCCCCCCCCCACTCAGGGATGTCCACTTACCCCACTTCCCTGACAACTGGGGAAAAGACACACACCTCTGGGAGGTGACCTTCCCCCAACACTGACAGAGAAACCTTCAGAAATTGCTAAAACAAATCCATTAACACCTCCTCAGGGGGCCCCTGAAGGGCTACAGGCTCCAGATTTTATGTCACATGGCTTTGCCCTCCCAGATCTAAGTTGCACCCCCCCCCCCAAAGCCCCCTGCCCACCCCCTCTGCCCTGGATACTATGCCCGGCTGCTGAGCTCCTTTCCCATTACAGCACTCTATACTGCTCCTCCTCCGCAGGGCTGAAATCACATTCTTTTACAACACAGCCAGTTAGCCATGATCTGCACAGGGTGTATCTGCCTACTGCAACTACACTGCCGTTCTGAACAGAGAATTTCACAGGTCAGAAGAGCAACAAAAGCCAGAAACAGCCTGTGAAGACTGAGAAACTGTGTGTAAAGGAATGTGATTTCAGTATACAGTGCTGGGATGGGAAAGGAGCTCTGCCAAGTGACCTGCCAGGGGACCCTGTCCACTGATTCTCCAGCGGTGATCCCTGTCCTCTGATGTAAAGAGGAACTCTGGGAACTCAAAACTCTTAAGCCACTTTGAGTATCTTGGCGTGCGGTGGATGTATCTGCACGCACGGTGGAAGTGAGGGGGGGGGGCCAGGTAGGGTGACCACATTTCCAAACTACCATTCAGGGATACCCTTCCTTCCCAAATATAAGCTTGTGTTGTAACGAATCACAGCACAGTGATTGGACACAAGAGGCGGGATTTATGATTTCTCCAATCACAAGCAGGGGGCGGGGATTGTGCTCCTCCAGGCATTCCCGGCCACGACAAGTACTGTCAGTGAGTAAAGCGGTGATGTGGCGGCCTTTTTCGGGGGGCATCAGATTGGCCCGGGGGGGGGGGGGGGGGTGGCTGTGTCAGTTTCATTCTGGGACACTGTATTGTCCTGGAATGAATGTGCCCGGGACAGACCTGCAAAATGCGTGACTGTACCGGACAATCCGGGACACGTGGTCACCCTAGGCCCAGGTCGACTTTTGCATTGGGGCCCACAAGCTTCAAGCTACGCCTCTGATCAGTGCCTAAACCGAGCATTTGCAGGAATACTTGTACTCCTGCAAATGCTCCAATGCTTAACCTGATACCTGGGCAGTCAGGGATGATCGGTGCAGCGGTGGGGGATGCTGCCCCAGACCGGAGGAGGACACAGAGAAGGACACAGGGGACAGTCAGCGATGATCGGTGCGGTGGTGGGGGGGGGGGGGGGGGAGTTAAAAGCACTGATCTCCCTGTATAGATTTCAATAAAGCAGCTGACAGATGCTTCCCCCCCCCCCCCCCCGTCTTTCAGCTGCTTTATTGAAATCCTTACAGGGAGATCGGTGCTTTTAACTCCCCCCTCTATCGCACCGATCATCCCTGACTGTCCCGTGTCCTTCTCTGTGTCCTCCTCCGGTCCCCCTCTCTGAGCTCCTCCGGTCCTCCTCCAATCCCCCTCCGTGCTCAGCCGGTCTCTCCCCCCCCCCCCCGTGTCCTGACAGTAGGCAAAGGCCATGTATTCAGAAAATGCAGGCGGTCCACCTAGTGGTAATAATTTTTCCAGATTGAATGAGCAGGGTCACCGCATGGATCAGTTTGCCATAGCGTTACAGACGCTCCTGATTCAAACTGCTCACCTGGATCCTTCCACTGTGGCTGTTCCGGTACAACATGTGGGGCAGGCCGTCCCTGCTGCTGCTCCAGTCTCCTTGCAGGCACCCGCCTTAAATATTACCTCTGTAAGAGGTATGTCTGGTTTCGCTCCGCTTTCCCAGCGATTTGGGGGCGATCCATTTCAATGCAGAGGGTTTCTCAACCAGGTTGGAATATACTTTTAGATGCTGCCCCAGGTGTTCCCCACGGGCAGAAGCAAAGTAGGCTTCATAATTTCGTTGCTTTCTGATAGAACCTTGGCTTGGGCAAAACCTCACTGTCCCGAGTTACCCAGAGTTTGCGGCTTCCTTTATTAGGGTATTTGACATTCCCTCTCGCTCCACATCTGTTGCAGGTTATAACCTCTGTCAACTTTTTGCCATCTGTGTCCCATTGGGGAAATTTCCCTTCACTTCCTGTCCCATAGTCAAAACAGGAAGTGAGAGTTGTCACCAGAATTTTAAACATCCCTTGTGACAGGTACTCTTAATGGAAAGATCTGGGGTCTATAAGACCCCAGATCTCTCCTCTGCACTTAAAGAGGAAGTAAACTCTCCCCCTAAGAAGCTGTTTTATAAATAAGCCAGCCAGTACGGCAATGTATTCCAACATATTCCAAATTAAAAATAAACCCCGATCATTTGTTTCTTACTGTTTTGCAGCAGTTTTAAAAATCCTCCTTCTTGGGGTAAGCCAGCACCATGTTAACTATTGACTTCTGAGTCCATCTTGCAATTTACTTCCGCCCTTTCTGCTACTCTGATCTTTAATCTCACGCATGCGCATTGGGTTCTTAGCAAGCCTAATTCTAGTTCTGGGATCACTATAGTAACTGTGTCCCGTGGCTCATCCCTGCTGCAGTTAGCTGAGATGTTCCAATATTTACACTGCCTCCTTGTGACATGTAAGGTCACATGGGGTATATCAGGAGACTGTAATATTGCGGGATCTCGGTACTGTGCCGCACAGAGCTGATATGACAGACGTGGCATACATCTTTATAGACTGACGGCACAAAGAGCGTGCCGTGAATCGAGTGAAAGAAGAACATGCGTCGGTGACGTCAGCAAATGCAACAGTACGGATTAGAAGAAAACAAAGTAATATGACATTTACATACAGTGATTTTAACTGTTTGTAGTGATAATTGATATGGGCATAACTTATGGGGGAGGGTTTACTTCCTCTTTAGAAGCATTTGATCAAACCAAGATAGGTGCGATCAAATGCATTTGGTTTTAAAAATGGCATCGTTTACATCCGGGTATACGGAAAGTGATGCAAGGCCATCGCCTCCGGGTTGCAATATCAGAGCCTTACAAAGCCGATCCGGGATTTCCGGTGGGACGCGAGATCCCGGTGACGCCGCAGCAGGGAGGGTGGCTTCCCCTACCGCTGCTTATAAAAGCAATCCAGCAGCTAGTTACCCACTAGGTTTTCATTTACAAGAGAGCCAACTGTCGGCTCTTAAAAAAACGGTACAGGGATGATGCCTGCAACTGCAGGTGTCTTCCCAGTATAACTTCTCAAACTCCAGCTAAAGTGCTTGAAGCAATACGAAGTCTCGGGTTTGTTTAACCCCTTCCTTTTCGGGCCATAGTCATATAACGCCGGCAGGAACCCTCCCTCCCACCGGGTGGACGCCATATGATGTTTTTTCTTCCCGGCCATCTACGGGGCGCGCGCGCGCCACCGCTCGTGACCTGGTGCGCGTGCCCGGCGGCCGCGATGTCCGCCGGGCACCCGCGATCACGGCAGGAGTGTGGAGCTGTGTGTGTAAACACACAGATCCACATCCTGTCAGAGGTGAGGAGACCGATGTGTGTTCCCAGTACAGAGGAACACACATCGGTCTCCTCCCCTTGTGAGTCCCCTCCCCCTACAGTTAGACTCACTCAATAGGAAACATATTAACCCCTTCAGCGCCCCCTAGTGTAACCCCTTCCCTGACAGTCACATTTACACAGTAATCAGTGCAGTTTTATAGCACTAATCGCTGTATAAATGTGAATGGTCCCAAAAACGTGTCAAAAGTGTCCAATATGTCCGCCGCAATGTCACGGTCACAATAAAAATTTGCAGATCGCCGCCATTACTAGTAAAAAATAAATAAATATATAACATAAATCTATCCCCTATTTTGTAGACGCTATAACTTTTGCGCAAACCAATCAATATATACGCCTATTGCAATTTTTTAACCAAAAATATGTAGAAGAATACAGATCGGTCTAAACTGAGGAAAAAAAAAATGATATTTATTAAATCAAAAAGTAAAAAAGTTTTTTTTTTCAAAATTGTCGCTCTTCTTTTGTTTATAGCGCAAAAAATAAAAACCGCAGAGATGATCGAATACCACAAAACTCTATTTGTGGGGGAAAAAAACATAAAGATTTCATTTGGGTACAGTGTTGCATGACCGCGCAATTGTCATTCAAAGTGCAACAGCGCTGAAAACTAAAAATTGGTCTGGGCAGGAAGGGGGTGAAAATGCCCTGTATGGAAGTGGTTAAAATAACAAACATGTCATACTTACCTGCTCTGTGCAGTGGTTTTTGCACAGAGCAGCCCAGGTCCTCCTCTTCTCAGGCCCCACGCTGGCCCTCCTGCCCCCAAAGCAAGCAGAATGCTATGAGGGCACCCAGCTCACTGCTCTGGTGTGATGCGGGAACCACCGCGATTCCTGTCAATATGAAGTTATTGACACCCCCAAATCGGTTTGCAGAATGCAGTGCAAACTGTGGAATCAGATCGCATGAGTCTGAACCAAAAAGAAGGGTCCCGCACCATTTTGGTGTGAATGCAATTTCAGACATGCAAATTGTATGGCTGAATTTGCGTTGCACAGAGATCTACAACAATGCGGGCTCAGATAAGTATTGGGGGGGGGGGGGGGATGTTGCTGCACACAGAAGATTTTTTTTTATCTTAAAGCGGTTGTAAACCGCTGATGCTCAGAATTTTTTTTTAAAACCGACAAGGCAATGGCATAATCTGCTAGTATGCATCGCATACTAGCAGATGAAATACTCACCTTGGAACGAAGCCCACCGACGCTGTAAAGTCACTGCTGAGAGGGCTGACATGTTCCCCCTGTGTCTTCCGGTTTCGCGAGCTCCAGCTATGTGATTGGCCGGTGACATGATAACATCACTCCCGAGCATGCACGTGGGAGCCACTGTTTCCAGCACAGGCTCTGAAGGTCTGGCACTGTAAGCTGGCCCTTCAGAGCATATATGGATAAGACATCACAACCTACAAGAATATTTAACACAATCATGAAACAATTGCAAGTTACACAGAGTGACAGATTAAAACAGCATTTTATTCTCTAGGTTTGTTATGTAAAAGGAAAAAAATAAAATAAAATAAAATCTCAAAAGAGTACAGCAAGTTCTGATGAATCCCCATCTGGTGTAAATGGCAGCCTCTCCATCTCCAGAACGCTGTGTTGTAGATCTTCCACATTGACATGATCAGTCCTGTATGAAGAAGGTGTATACAGTGTATTTCCTGCATAGACCCCAAGGGACTGGGGCCCATCATAAAAGCCTGGCACAGAATATCATCTACAGAAATATTACAGAAATCTACATTCACTGACACACAGTACAATGAATCCCCGTTCTACCAATCACTATGGGATCCTCTCCTCTCCCTGTATGTACATCACCTGTATACTGATCACTGGGATCTAATCTGCAGGTAATGACAGGGAGCTGTGCACTGCGCGTGATGACGTTGCTATTGTGGCCCCTCCCCTTTGTACTCGGCGGTAGCCATCTTTGCTTTGGGAGTCCTGAAGTTGCTCTTCACTACAGAACTTACCTAAAATTGTTACCCCAGAAAAACAGGAGTTAGACTTACCGGTAACTCTTTTTCTAGTCTTCCAGGACAGCCTCTGAGACATAGGGCTCCTCCCTCCGGGACAGGAAACACACACACCCATCATCTTTAAAGGTGGTCCTCCAGGCCTCCCTCTTCAGTTCACCAAAGAACTACCGGAAGGTTCTGAAAGACATAACACACTAACACATCGTTAGTACATAACTCCAACACCTAGTTAATAGCAAACACTGGGTGGGAAAACTAGGCTGTCCTGGAAGACTCCTAGAAAAAGAGTTACCGGTAAGTCTAACTCCGGTTTTCTCCTTTCGTTTTCCAGGACAGCTTCTGAGATGATAAGCAAGAAACTTACTTTGTCAGGGCGGGACCACTGCCTGGAGGACCTTTCGTCCAAAAGTCTGCTCCCTGTCAGACAACAAATCCAAACGGTAATGTCTTGCAAAGGTAGAGTATGATGACCATGTTGCTGCTTTGCAGATGTCCTCCGGGGAGGCTCCGGCCCTTTCTGCCCAAGATGCTGAGACTGCCCTGGTAGAATGTGCCTTAACCAATGGTGCTTGTCTACCTTCTAACTGATAAGTTTCTAAAATCGCCATCCTTATCCATCTGGCAATGGTCGATTTAGATGCTCTATAACCTTTGCGGACCCCTGCAAAATTAACAAAAAGTGAATCTGAGATTCTGAAACTCTTAGTGACTTCTAAATAAATTAAGACTTCTTTTGACGTCTAACAAACTTAAAGATTCCTCCTCATCTTCCTCTGAGGTGGGGCGAAACGTGGGTAGGACAATGTCATGCGTCCTATGAAACATAGATGCCACTTTAGGGAGGAAACTAGGATCTGTCTTAAGTATGATCCTGTCCTCCAAAATTAACAAAAAGGGCTCCCGTATGGACAGAGCCTGCAGATCACTCACCCGTCTGGCTGATGTGATCGCTATCAAAAAAACAGTTTTGAGTACAATCCATTTTAGTAATGATTTCTCCAGGGGTTCAAAAGGACTACCCGTAAGAGCCCTGAGAACCAAAGACAGATCCCAAGTGGGGCAGGTTCTAACCTTCACCAGCCTAAATCTCGCTAGAGCCTTGAAAAAAAATTCTAACAAATAGATTTTTCTGTAGTGAAGTCTGGAGGAAAATACTTAAAGCTGCAGTCTGAACCTTTAGGGTACTGATAGACAGGCCCAGTTCTACACTTGCCTGGAGGAAATCCAGTACCGCCGGAATCCCAGGATGAACTAGCCCCTGCTCTTCTAGCCAGGAAAGAAATCTCTTACATACCTTAGCATAAATTGCCCTGGTTACCAGCTTACGGCACTCCAGCAAAGTTTTAATCACCCTGTCTGAAAAACCCTGAGCTTTTAGCAGTTGTTCCTCAGATACCAGGCCGTCAATTTTAGGTTCTCTGTGGGTGGAGAACAGGACCATGGGAGATCAGATCTTCCCTGACTGGAAGAGTCAATGGAGGACAAATGGCCAGTCTCTTCAAGTTGGCAAACCACAGCCTCTTTGGCCAGAGTGGAGTAATTATGATTAGGTCCGTAGATTCTGACAGGAATCTTTGAAGAACCGCGGCTATCAGCCTTACTGGAGGGAAGGCATAACACAGGTTGAACTGCCAAGGATTGGCAAAGGTGTCTATTCCTGTGGCCTGGTCCAACGGATGGATAGAAAAGAACTGTGGCACCTTCTTGTTGGCCTCCGAGTCGAAGAGGTCCACCTCGGGCTGTCCCCAATGCTGCACAATCTCCTTGAATACCTCCCTGTTGAGTGACCATTCGTCTTGTCCTATGTGCTGACGACTGAGGAAGTCCGCCAGAGAATTCTGCGAGCCTTTTAGGTGAACTGCTGACAGAGAGGACAGGTTCACCTCGGCCCAACACAGGATTTTGTTCGCTATGGCCTGAAGAGCTGGGCTCCTTGTGCCCCCCTGTCTGTTTACGTAAGCGACAGCCGCTGCATTGTCGGTTCGCACCTGAAGGTGCTGGCCAATTATCCGGGACTGAAAGGTCTCTATAGCCCTGTGGATTGCCAGAAGCTCCCTATGGTTTGAGGATCGACGAGCCTCTACAGGAGACCAGGACCCCTGGGCTAAGTTTTCCTCTAGATGGGCCCCCCCCCAACCCAATGCACTGGCATCGGTAATTATCACTATGGCCGTATGCCTGGCCCATGACAGACCCTTCTCCAAGTTGTGATGGGCTCGCCACCACCATAAAGTCCTTTTGACCTTGGTTGAAAGGGGCATAGGATGATCCAGACTCTCTTTTTTGCCATCCCAGTGACTCAACATGAGACCCTGTAGAGGGCGCTGATGCAGCCTTGCCCACGGAACAGCTGGGAAGCAGGACGACATCAAACCCAGTACCTTCATAATCTCCCTGATTGGGGCTATCTGATAGGATAGAAGCGGGGCTACTGCCTGATCCACCTTCAGAATCTTTTCCTTGGGAAGACTTTCATCTCCACTGAAGAGATTCTGTATCCCAAGTATAGGACCTCCTGGGACGGGGTCAGCTGAGATTTGTCCTGGTTGATCAACCACCCCAGAGAAAGTAGGAAACTCTGGGCCTCCTGTAGGTCTTTCTCCAGTTGATGAAAAGATGGGGCAACAAACAGGAGATCGTCCAGGTAGGGGGATCACCATAATAGCCTTGACTCTCAGCGGGGCCAGGGCCTCTGCCAGAACCTTCGTAAAGATTGCGACGAGGGCAGACTGAAAGGGAGTGCAGGACTTCTGCATCTATCTGTACTGCCAGCCTTAGGAATTTTTGAAATTCCTGATGTATGGGGATATGTAAGTAGGCATCCCTGAGATCTACTGTGGCCATGAAACAGCTTGGGAACAGGAGGTTGGTCACAGAAAATATTGATTCCATCCTGAACCGCTTGTATTTTATGAATTTTTTCAGGGAACGAAGATTCAGGATTAACCTGAACTTCCGGAAGGTTTTTTCACAACAAACACGTGACAATACACCCCCTGACCCTGCTCCTACAGGGGCACCTGAATAAGGACTCTTTGATCCACTAGATCCCCTAACAATAGACCCAAAGCCTTTGCTTTTTCCCGTTCTCCTGGCAGCTGGGTAAGCTGGAACATTGAGGGGGGAACAGAATCGAACTCCAATCTGTAACCGTTTCTTATAATGTCCAGAATGAACGGGCTTGGAGTCGAATTGGTCCATTGTGGGAGGAACTCCCCCAGTCTCCCTCCCACTGGGACACAGGAGTAACTGGGGTTTAGGGGTAGTTTGAGGAGTATTAAATAAGATTCCTCCTCTTCCACGTCCCTTATGGCCCGCCCAATGTTTCTTAGGACGTGCATCCCTCTCCTGTTAGCCCTGTTGCCTGGGGCCACGTAAAAAACACTTGTTCTCGTTTTTCTTCTTCTTTTCAGGGAAGGCCTTTTTCCTATCCTGAGTTCTTTCCAGTGCCTCCTGTAGACCTGGTCCGAAAAGGGTAAACCACAAAGCTTAAGTTTAAAGGCGGGAATCACCTGACCATATTTTTAGCCATACAGCCCTTCTGGCTGCATTAACTAAAGCGGCAGACCTGGCTGCCAGTTTTACCGACTCTGCGGAGTCATCTGCCAGAAAGCCCACTGCTTTAAATAGCAAGGGGAAAGATTTTAACTGCTGTCTAGGAGTACCAGCAGAAATATGGGATTGTAATTGTGTGAGCCAGCACTCCAGATTTCTGGCTACACAAGTGGCTGCAAGGGCCGGTTTCAACCCTATCGAAGAGGCATCCCAAGCCCTCTTTAGCAGCACATCTCCCCTCTTATCCATGGGATCCTTGAGCGACCCCAGATCGTCAAAGGCCAAGTCTGTTCTTTGAGACTTCGGCTAACGGTGCATCCAACTTTGGAATTTTATTCCATGGATGAGAAGCATCTGCTTCAAAGGGGAACCTCCGCTTGAGGTTACCAGAAAAGAAGGGCCTCTTTTCCGGCTGTTTCCACTCCAGCAATATCGACTCAGAGTTTTATGTACAGAAAACACCCTGGCTTTCTGTGCACTAGACCCCTGATACATTAGGTCGTGCTTAGAAAGTTGGACTTGTTCCTCACGAATTTCTAATGTGTCATAAATCGCTTTCAACAAATCTCCCACATCATCCAGAGATAATTTGTATCTGGCCCCCCTGGAGGAATCATCCTCCTCCTCAGAGCCGGAAGCTGAATCCGCCTGAGAAGAGGCTAGCGATCTTGATACCCTCTCCCTAACCACCTCCTCCTCCTGACTGGGCTCAGACAGGGAGGGTGTACTGGCTGTTCTGTACAGGGAAGGTGAGGGATCCTGCACCCTATCCATAATTTCTTTGAATGATTGGAATGTGGATGCTAGCTCATCCTTAACTGAAGCCAGGATTTTGTGACACTCTGCCACAGAGTCATCCTTGACGAGGCTGCTGACACAATCAGGGCATAGAGGCTTCTCCCAGTTAGAGCCTAACTTAGCCCCACAAACGGCACACTTTTTTCTAGGCGGCTGCATATGAGTCTTGTCCTGGGCTTTCACTTAAAAGCCAAACAGAAGAGAAAAGGACAAAAAAATTCCATCAGTATGCCTCCCTGACCCACACCACTAATGTGCTTGAGTCAGCCTAGGAAGTGCCCAGCCCTCACCAGAGGTTCTCCACCCAGGGAGGGGTACATAGGGTCCAATACCCTGACCCCCCCAGTGTAAGGAATGGTCCACCCTCACCACCTTACCTGGGAGGCGCCGGAGCTTGATGAACCGCAGTCTACAACCTGAACAGGTGTCTCCGTGGGCCCTGGTGCTTGCGCGGCCTCGCCAAGCCTTTTCACCGCTCCGGAATGCCTGGTTATCCACCGCTGCGCCTAAGAGACTGGAACCATATCTCAGGGCGCCCCTTGATGACGCGGTTCCGCCGGAGGTCCCCGTCACTTCCGCCTGCTGGAACGCAGAAGCCCCACCCCCGCACGCTGTACCCGGAAGTGCCGGCCGAATCTATGTGGCCGGCCGAGCGTCTCTCGCCCGCCGGCCAGGACACAGGATCACCAGCACAGGTACAGGCAGCAGGGGGACTGGGTCTGTGGTCACCAAAGGTCCTGCTCTCTCCAAGCTAGTGGCAGCGGTGGGGCCAGCAACCTCGCTCTTCCCCAGCAGGACAGAGGGGTGCCCAGGCAGAGGAGAGTCATCGCCAGGGGCTCTTCCCAGGACAGTCCTGAGACATGGAGCTCCCTTAGGTTCCTATAGCGTGCTCCTTCCCGTCCATCAGGAAACACAATAACTGAAGAGGGAGGCCTGGAGGACCACCTTTAAAGATAATGGGTGTGTGTTTCCTGTCCCGGAGTGAGGAGCCCTATGTCTGAGGCTGTCCTGGAAGACGAAAGGAGAAAAAAATCATTATAGATCTGTGCATGTTCGCTTCTAATAAAAGGCAAATGTATCTCCTACATCCACCGTACCCCTCCCCCATCATTATCCCACCAGCTGGTATTCTGTCAAAATAGCCAATTCATTGAGAGCTCCAATCACATCAATTCTGGTTATTGTAAAGCATCAGTAATTGGAGATTGACGAGTTGCTGTTTTGACACAACACCCGGCAACCGTATACACTCCAGTACACAAAGAGTTTGCCGTTTTGACACAACAGAGGCTAAGGAGTAAAAAAAGTTGTTGCCGATTTGAAGACGGCCATGTTGTTGGTTAGTATCGGGCGGACTAACATTGTCTGCTCATAATCGTGTAGCGACGTGTACATGCTTGCTGGCGTTTGATCAGATTAGACGACCCATAAGAATGTGTAACGGAAGTGACGTTCTGTCGCCGCCCATCTTGCTACACCCCGCACTCCACCATAGTAAGGATACAGTGAGAAGGGGGAAAGCAGACATCTTGTTACACCCTCCGGAGTTTTGAATTTTACACTTATTTTTAACAGTAAAGTGAGTTTATTTAGTGAAATACAGGAATTAGAACTCTGACTGACTGGTTAGATGTTGAATTATAAAAGCAGCGGCAAGCGTGCTCATCTCACAGGTTTGATAATCTGACAGAAGTTCACTGCTTTTAAAATTCAACATCTAAACATTCATATGGAGTTCAAATAACTGTATTTCACTATATAAACTCACTTTACTGTTAAAAATAAATATAAAATACAAAACTCCGGTGGGTGTAACAAGATCTCCGCTTTCCCCCCTTCTCACTGTATCCTTACTGTGGACGAGTGCGGGGTGTAGCAAGATGGCGGCGATGGAACGTCACTTTCGTTACACATTCTGACGGGTCACCTAATCTGACGAAATACCGGTGTCGTGTCAAATTACTGATGCTTTACAATAACAGTGACGTGTTTGGAGATCTGGATAAATTGACTATTTTGATAGAACAACCGGATCTCCATTACAATATATACGGCACAGCCACACCCAGGATCCCAGCTCAGCTCTCTGGGCATGTCTCCCTAGCAGCAGCCATTGCCTGAAACAAGTCTCCTTACAATACACACATATCACCGATCATCTCCCCCGTATACATGTCAGTACAGCGCTGTATACACTCTGTACTACAAACACCTCTGCCCCATAATATGGTCTATTTCTACTCAGCACTACATTCCCTGCCACGGAGCAATCCCTCACACGGCCACTAGATGTCACCACACATACAAGGAGCCGTCCTCCACACGCCCCTGTAGTGTCATATTTTGCTCCCTCCTGGCTCGTCCAAGAGGTAACGATGTGACCGATGGCCACGCCTTTTACAGGCTGCGGTGAACTGCAGCCAATCAGATATCCTGGAACTTCAGCCAATCAGATATCCAAGAAAAGCGGCCAATCGCATATCCCGGAACTGCAGCCAATCATATACCCCGGAACTGCAGCCAATTAGGTATTTCTGAAACTGTCACGTGAAATGCCAGACCTTTCCTGATTGGTTGAAGTCCCAGAATTTCGGAATAACAGGTTCCCACGATGAAGCGCACATAGTATTCCCTGCAGTCATATTTGGGAATGGAAGCTAAAGCGGGGTTGAGAACTGGTAAACCGGGGGCAGCAGTTATTTCTTCCATCTTCTGCATGGCCCGTGTCTGAGAGCTCACACCCCAATCACTGTATAGCTGGGGCTCCGCCTCCAATACACCCCATTGTGGGCTGATTATTATAGAGGGGGAGGGGCAGTGGCTCCTTCTGCAGTTAGATCTTCCTGGCAGAGAACATATGATTGGTGCCCACATCCATCAATCATAGGTATGCCGCCATGGGTAGGCACCAGGAAAGGTGTTTAACCCTTTTGATGCCAGGTCTGTACATCATATGGGGCGGGGCGGGCTGGTTACACACATTCCTAGTGGCTGCAGCTGCAGGGATTGTGTGTAGCTCTGACAAGCAATCAGGTGACTGCGCTGCTGCCTGATTGCTTCCACAAGCCCCTGTTAATAGTGACCCATGTATTCTGGGCTCCGCTTGCCCATCTGTGGAGCGGACACAGGTGCTGTGATAGTTTGGCTTACAATTACTCAGGCAACACTTTACCCAAAGAATTGTATATTTCTTTGGGACAATTAAAGCTTTATTTTGGTGGTATTTATTAACCACTTGTGTTTTTTTTTTTTAACTATAGAAAGGAAAAAGGGCCATAAAATACCTGATGTGCCTAATTTCTTGAGGCCCTAAACCAAGGTTGGCAACCCATTGATCATGTTCTACCCTTTAATCACAGCCTTGTGACCTGTAGATCGTGTCCCCTCCTTGCCCATTTTCATCATAAGCTCTCCCTCATCTGCATACAGAAGTGGCTGCAAGACATATTGGGCTACATTGATTCCTGTGATCTGCCTATCGTGTCCTTCCCAGACACTTGTATGTGACGTCACGTATAGTGCACTAAAACTGTGTGAACAAGTATCATCACTGCTTCCCTGTTCCTCTTTGCATTTAGGGGAGGGAGAAAGAACAAATATGTATGTAATAGAAAATACAAATAGCAGCAGAAAAGTTTTATAAACTTTGCAATATTAACTACTTACCCCTAAAACTCTGCGTTACTTATTACTGACCATTAAAGCGGATGTAAACCCTTATATAGTATGCCCAGTGAAGTGAACAGCCTCAGATGATACACAGGGATGAAACAAATCTCCCTACATAAGTTTTACATATTTATCTGCTGTCTTCAGCTTTATATACTGTTTAGAGAGTGAAGTCTGGGCATACAGCCAAAACGGCTAATTGAAGGAAAGGCACGCACGCCCCCTCCTCATAGGTAGAGACTTTCAGAGCTGATCGTTGAATCGTTCAGAGCTCTGCTAATCTATTTATAGCATCCTCCCTAACACAAAACTCAGGCTGCTTGTATCATATGTGTCGGAGAACTTTTTAGGAGTTCTCAGGCTGATAACAGGAGAACGGAGCAGGAGACAGCTACAGGACATAGTGCTTTGAAGAGAGATAAGAAAACACTGCAGATATATGTGCCCAGCTCAAATTTCATGAATCGGGTTTACATCCACTTTAATCTTTCATTACTAATGACCTCTGCAATCTGCTCTACTTACTGCTGAACTCTTTGTCACTTACTACTAACCCCATAACTCTGCTTTACTCACTACTGACCTCTGCACTTGTCTTTACTTACTACTAACCTCTGAACCCTGCATCGCTTTTTACTGACCTCTGCGCTCTTCTTTACTTAATTCTGAGCTATGAACTCTGTGTTACTTACTATTCACCTCTGAACCCTGCCTTACCTACTACAGATCTCTGAATTTTGCATTACATACTACTGACCCTGAACTCTTCAAACCTTCCTAGTTTTTAATTGGGCCTTGCTAGGCTATTTCCAAAAAAGGGTGCTGCACCCTGGTGATCTTTGATCTGTTTAATGTTGTTCAGGTAGATCTCCACCTCTCCAGGGTTGCCTACCCTTGTCCTAAGGGAAAGAAAGCACAGCGCCTCTAAGTGCAGCATTAATAAAACATTTAATGATAGTAAGGATACAAATCAGCTACTCACAAAGGAATAGGAGGTAAGCAGATTGTGATCATGATAATCCTGCTGTGTAAATCCAGGGGGAGTCACTCTGTATCTGTGTCCCTGGGGTCCAGCTGGCGGCTTGTACAGTGGTTTCCAGCACTCACAGCTCAGTCTGGGTAGTGAGGGACGCTGGAGACTGGGGAGCGACATCACGTCCGGTCCACAGAACAGGAGAAGCAGCTTCTCGTTTGGAGCATGCATGCTCCTTCCTCAGGCCATACAGGGTGCCATCTCTGTTGAGGTTTGTATGTGCTGTGAGAATGATGTGTCCACCCAGACACACCTGCAACTTAAAGGGGTGTTTTTCCTATTTGTTTGAACCCCTGTCCTAAACTGCCCTCACGAAGCCAAAGAGGGGGTCAGTCTTCGGACAGGGTTGTAGTATATGTCTGGCTATTTTAATAAAGTTTAAACAAGGAAGTGATGTAATTGGTGTGCAGCTGATTGTTTCCCTGAGCAAGAGCACATAGAAGGTGTACAGGCTCATGGACCAGGCTGAAACACCCATAAATGGAAGGAGAACAGGAGCATAGAGCGGTGGCATCTTTAATTATGTCCCTAAAATTGTTTATAGCCTATACAGTGCATGCAGCAGTCAGAGTGCAGGGGTCAGGACTTTGTAATGTACAGAACAGCTTGCAAATTTCATTGGTCAGGAGTTCCCTCATGGTAGTGGTCAGTGGTGTGTACCCCCTTTAATATCGATGATCAGCAATGAGTGTTTCACAACATTTGTGGTCAGTGTGTTTTTTCTCCATAATATTGGTGGTCAGCTTGCCTCTTTAAGTTCCATATGTCCCCTGCATGCCCCTTTCTGTGCTTAGATGTAATCATTGAGACCCTGCTTGCTGCTCAATGTGCCCCAATTGCATTCCTGGTCAGTGGGAGCAGTTTTACTCATAGGACCATGCATGATAAGCAGCAGCTGAGTAAGAATAAAGTAAGTAATGAGAAAACAGAGGAGGAAGGGGGAGGGGCTCTCAGATGTAAACATAAGCTGTGTTTAGATTTGTGATTACTGTGATTGGCCATCATAGCGATCACAAGGCATAGAGGCACTCCGATTGGCTCTGTGCCTTTTGCCTGTGATGCAAGCTGTTTGATTCAGCTTCAACACTAACGTTTAATGGCACACTGATCACCCATGTCTATGCTGCAGTGCTGTTTATAAACGCCACTCCAGAAATACTGTCCACATCACCGCCAGCAGTGAAGAGGTAGTTAAGGTCCTACTTACACTATTGCTGTGTGTAAAGTTACTGACACCTTAATAAAATGTTCTAAACAATGAACTCTGCAAAAGAAGATGATTAATACCAGCTGCCCATGTCACCAATTTTCTGTATTTAACAGTCCTCAGGGCTGGCCCCTCCTTCACTACTATGGCCGTCCATAGTCAGATTAAAATTTGGCGGGTTCAGCCCGGTTTTCTTTGGGGTTTTTTTTTATGTGCGATCACTGCCATTGGCTATAGCTACTGGCAGTGATCGCTGTATATTGTGGGGCATTGTATTCTAATGACAGGGAAACCTTGCACTGTCAGAATACAAGAGCGCAGCAGGAGGGATTCCAGTCAGTGTTGATTGGGGACCTGTGGTTGAAGGAAAGAAAATTGTGTAATGTATAGCTTGCTTAAGTCCTTTAATGACATAGTAGCTGGCGGAGGAACAACAGCACATAGTAGGGGACACAGGTGCTCCACCCACAAGTTCCAGATGTGAAGATTCTGCCAAAGGCCATAGTTTAACAAACCAAAGATTTTAGGAACAGAGGATGGGTCCCTGGTGCCAACATATTAACTGTGGCAGCCAGCTGTGTCTGATTGCAGCTTCACAGCCAGCCAACTCCTCACTGTGCATGTGCGAACTGCACTAAATGGTCCTGCAGTCTTATGGGACCTGTGATGTGTCCCAGAAGGCTGAAACCAGGGAGGTGATCTGAGTGGAAGTGGGAGCGAGTACCTGTCAGACCCAGGTACCTGCTCCCTCTTAAAAAAAAAAATGATGTGCCTAATGTGAAAATGGAAGGGGGGTGGAAGAGTGGAACTTCCCCTTTTGGGTGAAGCTTTTCTTGAGGCACCTTTCACACTGGGGCGAGGGCGGCGTCGGCGGTAAAGCCCCGCTATTTTTTGCGGCGCTTTATTGTCAATTTTGCGGCGCTATTCAGCCGCTAGCAGGGTGTTTTCACCCCCCGCTAGCGGCCGAGAAAGGGTTAAAACCTCTGCAGAGGCGCTTTGCCGGCGGTATAGCCGCGGTTCCCATTGATTTCAATGGGCAGGAGCGGTGGAGGAGCGGTATACACACCGCTCCAAAGATGATGCCTGCAGTATTTTTTTTACCGTCCTGCTAGCGCACTGCTCCAGTGTGAAAGCCCTCTGGGCTTTCACACTAGAGAGACAGCAGCGGCTGTTTCAGGTCGCTTTGCAGGCGCTATTTTTAGCGTTATAGCACCTGCAAAGGGACCCAGTGTGAAAGGGGTCTTAGGGTGAAAGTTTACCTTTATTAACACTAATACTAACTCCCCCAGTCCTCCTGAAGCCTCGTACACACGATCGGATTATCCAACGGGAATTATGTGATGACAGGCTGTTGTCGGAAAATCTGAACGTTTGTATGCTCCATTGGACAATTGTTGTCGGATTTTCCGTGGACAAATGTGGAATAGCATACTTTAAAATTGTCCGCCAACAATTGTGTGTTGTACACAAGTCCGTTGGACAAAACTCCAAAGTACAAACACGCATGCTCGGAAGCAATGCTCACCATAACACAACATTATCAGAAGTTGCCCAAAGGGTGGCGCTAAATAGCTGAAAAACCACGTAGTTTCGTGTTTGTTGGCCGACAATTCTTTGCCTTTTGTATGCAATACAAGTTCCTGGCCAACCCCCTTCAGACAAAAGTCCTACGCTTTGTCTGATGAAAATCCGATCGTGTGTACCAGGCTTTAAGAAAGCTGGAGAGCTATTATTCATTTATGCTGGGCACTATACATGTCTTTTGGAGTTTTTTGCACCTTCACTTGCTGTATTTAAGAAAGCTGGTTCTGCAATACAGAGGTAAGTAAAGGGCTAAGGGGGTTAGTGCAATAAAGCTTAAGCCTCACACACACTTCTGTCGGACTGGCTGCCATCCACAGGGCCGAATGTCAGCTGGCTTCTATTGAACCAACAACATTTGGCATTTGGCCCGTGTGGATGGCAGCCAGTCTGACAGAAGTCGGCCGTTCGTCCGACTTCTGTCGAAGGGTCATGATCGAAAAAGGTCTTCTGACTGGCTCCCAATCAGCTCTCTCAGCCAATGGCTAAGAGAGCTGACCGGAGTGTTCTGGCGGTGTGCTGTCCCCCTGTCAGAATACAATAGCACAGCAGGGGAGGTAACTGTACTAACATTGGATTGTTAGTACAGCGGCTCTGACCTGAACTGTCAGTCAACCAACTGGGTTGAACTAATAACAACTAGTAATGTGTACTAGGGATAAGCTTTATTGCACTAACCCCCTTAGCCATTTACTTACCTCTGTGTGGCAGAACCAACTTATTTTACAGGCTATTTAAAGGAATTCTCAGTTTACTTATATAGGGCCATTTCAGGAGCATTTCCAGTCTTGACATATCACATATTGATATGAAGTATGTGGTCTGGTCAATGAGTACTTTGTGGCAGGTGTGGCAAGCGGTTAAGATATATATATATATATTTTAAAGGCTGTAAACACGAGGAAAGGCCCTCACTAATGTGGAGGTCATCAAGAGGCTTTTGCCATATATCATTGTCTGTGAACCTGCTTGGGAGATTTTCTATGAAGCGGCCATGTTGACCTTTGTCACTAAAACTCAAAGTGAGGGAAATAAAAAAAACGAAAAAAGGTAGTTGTCACCAGAACAGGAATAGAGGGAAAGTTTTGCAATAGGGATACTAATGATAAATGGTGAGGATTTCTCTCAAGCCTCATACACACGACTGAGAATCTCGTCGGAAAAAAAACGTTGTTTTTCTTGACGGGTTTCTTGTCAAGCTTGACGAGATTCTTGTCAAGCTTTCCTTGCATACACACTGTCAATCCAAAATCTCGTTGTTGTAAAGCGCGGTCATGTACAACACGTACGACGGCAGTATAAAGGGGAAGTTCTATTCCAATGGCGCCACCCCTTGGGCTGCTTTTGCTGATCTCGTGTTACCGTGTGTTAGTAAAAGTTTGGGGAGAGACGATTTGCGCTTTTCAGTCTTCGTGCTTTCAGTTCGTTACAGCGTGACGAATGTGCTATCTCCATTACGAACGCTAGTTTTACCAGAAGGAGCGCTCCCGTCTCATACTTGTGTAGCGCACCAAACCCAGACTTTACCTGCTTTTCTTCTGCTTGGCTCCTCCGCAGGAAAAGAATGAGGCACACCGCACCACAAGCCCGTACCCTCCTGAATAGGGAGGTTGAGCGGTGTTAGTTTCTCGGGCCTGCTTGCGACTGGTGTAAAAAGGCCTCCAGTGCTGACCTTGTTTCTGCAGTAATCAGAACAAGTCTTTAACTTTCCCCAGTAAGCAACTGTCCACACCAACTGAAAGGTCCAACACTTGTTTATTCCTTCTTGCACAATAAACAGTCTCCTTTAGAGCAGACGGGTTGAGACAAACACAGGACAGATAAGGTGGGAGGAGATCCAGGCACAAACTTTAAATTTGGGTTTCTCCTGTTCTGAATAGCACTAACAGGCTTGGCGCACGGTCGCTGCCACTGACCATGAGGGGTCTCTGCCACAGACCAGGTGAATAGGGCCTCTGCCACAGGCCAAGTTGTTGGGTCTCTGCCACCGACCAAATTCACGATGGGTCTCTGCCACAGACCATGAGAACGTGGATTACCTTCTAAAAGTATTGACCCCTGTCAGGGAAAGGACATCCATCCGGAGAGTTATCAGAGGCCCCACCGTCACCAGCGATGCCGCGCCGGGTCTTCGGGAAGGGTCACCTCCCTAGCCTCCTCGTCCTAGATTCGGGCACCCACTTCCAGGGGGCACCCTAGGAGCCCTCGATCCCTTGCGGGACCCAGTCGAAGGTACTGGGCCCCGGGCCTCTCTCGAAGTACCTCACCCCAGACTCAAGGTGTCTGAGATGGAACAGCAGCTCCGTCTCTGGGCCTAGAGCACCCAGAGACCTCCCGACAGACCTCCGGGCCTAGGGCACCCGGAGGCGACACACCCGCACCCAGGCTTAAGGTGCCTGAGCGCGGCACGATGACCCCTCTGGAAGATGGCCGCCCCCTTTTATATCCTCTCCCGACAGGCACAGCTGGTTCCCCGCCCCGCCCTGCCGTACCGCTGCTGAGAGGGGATAAAAAGGACACAACCTCATACTGCAGTTCAACCCAGGACCCACGGCAACAGTGGCACCTATGAGAACTAACAATTGGTACATCTGAGCCTAGCTACCACTCAGATGCTTCCCCCTAAATGTAACCACCCGCTACACTTGATTCTGACCATGCGCGGTTTTTGAAGACTCGGAAAAGCATACACACGAACGGTTTTCTCGTCCAAATACAGTCTGACGAGAATCACGACGAGAAAAAAGAAAGCAGGTCTTTTTTTTTTTCTCGTCGAGATTCTGGGCAGTTTTCTTGACGAGAAACCTGAAAGCCTCGTACACACGCACGGTTTTCTCGGCAAGAAAGCTCTCCCAACCGTTTTCTTGTCGTTTCTTGCAGAGAAAACCGGTCGTGTGTACCAGGCTTCACTTTAGAAAAATTTCTTCTAATTTCTTGTCGTGTTTATAGGACAAAAAGTGAAGAGAAATCTTCCAAGTGGGATTGAACTAATTGCTACTTTATCCACAGTGACATAAAAACATTTTGGTTTTAGATACATTTTATTCAACAATTTCTCATGCTAATCTTTGTATTATTAAAAGGATTGATATTTGTGTGTCATATTTGGCCTTTTTTTAAAAAAAAATGCATGAAATTAAAAATCAGTTTTGAACATAGGCACCAATTCATTTTTTTTTTATTCCATCCACCTTTATAAATGCTGCAAACTGTTTTACTTGTATCATTTACATGTAACATTGCTACAAATATTTCTAATATGAAACCATTTGTCAGGATCACCTGTGGCCAGGTGACAGATGCACACCGTAGGGGGACAGGAATGCACCGCGAGGTAGTGAACCCTATGGCTGGCTTCTGCGGATAGGAAACTGGGTGGTTGTGGAAAGCGGGACCAGAGGAGCACAACCGGGATCCCAACGGAAGCGAGAGCCAAGATTCCCCAGGGCGCGGAGTCTAAGACCCAGCTGGTCTTCTCCAGGGCCTCTAGTGGTGAGGATGTTACGCTGCAGGCTGGGACCAGGTCGCGGCCCCTGGAGTTTCTTAGCTCACGCCCCGTAGGATAAGGGGAAAAGAGGGGAAGCAGCAGCACACGATAGAGAGAACCGAATAACAAGCCGAAGGTCAGGGGCCACAAGCAGACAAGGATAACGAAGAACGAGCCAAAGGTCAAGGGTCACGAGCAGACAGGAATAGTCGGGGACAAGCCAATAACGTAACAGAGAGACAGACGTAGCACACGGCAGGCAGGAACCCAAACACACAATGCCTAACAAACACGTTGATCAGCAAAGCAGGCTTGCAGTGCACAGGTTAATATAGTGTTCTGTGATAGGGCCTGGGGTGGAGTCTGGCTGAGAGGAGATTATAAAGGAAGCCAGGTGAAAGGGCTCAGGCCTCTAAGATGAACACATGGGAAGGAAGGTAAGCTGACAGACAAACACTACTGCATATCCATGACAGTACCCTCCCTCTTATGGGCCCTCCCCCGCCTGGACCCAGGCTTAAAGGGAAATCTCTGATGAAACCTTCTCAACAGATGAGGTGCAGCGACATCAGATGCAGCGATCCAAGACGCCTCCTCAGGACCAAAACCTCTCCAATGCACAAGGTACTGAAGAATGCCTCTGCAGAGCCGAGAATCCAGAACTTGTCTAACCTCGTACTTAAAATTATCCTCAGAGACCGAAAACGAGGTAGGGAGATGACAAGAAGATCTATTGAGGACCAAAGGCTCTCTAGGAATAAGCAAGGGCATGAGAGGATCAACAGGAATCTGAGGAGGGTCCCCTAGACCCTTAAAGGGGAACTGGTCATCTTGCACAGGACCATCAGACTGGGCAGATGTCAGTGGAACCCTGAAGTCAGGTTGGTTAGAAGGTGACATGTCGCCGGAGTCAAGCTGAATAGCTGAAGGACAAGCAGAATGTCCCGAACAAGAAAAAGTAAGAGGCTCACTGGGCATGGGCTGGACTGGCATAACTAGTACAGAGGCAGAGTGAATAGCTGAGTCAGGTGTAGCGACTACCTGAATCGCATCGCAAGACGTAGCGACTGCAGGACTTGTAGACAAGCTAGCCTGGCTGTGCGTCCAAGGGTGGTTAGGGACAGAGAAATGTAAATGGTTATGCAACCTGGAATGAATGACCGGCTCAGATTCACAGGGGGCAACCTTGGGTAGGCAGGACGAGGAACAGGAGGGACCCCAAGCCAGGATCTGTCCAGTAGTCCAGTCCACATGAGGAGAATGGAGCTGTAACCATGGGAGACCCAAAATTATAGGCGTTGAGGCCTTGGGTAAGATAAGGAAGGATATCCACTCCTGGTGGAGTGTCCCTACCGACATCTTAACAGGGAGGGTCTGGAAGCGGATAGGTCCCCCTGGGAGAACAGTACCATCAATCGCCAAGACCACCAATGGCGTGGTGAGGGGCAAAAGAGTAAGTCTCATGGACGATGCGATTTCCCAGTCCATGAAATTACCAGCGGCTCCGGAATCCAGATATGCTGAGACCGAATGAGAAGAAGCACCAACATGAAGGAACACAGAAAGCAGAAGACGAGAAGGGGAAGGTGATATTTCTGGGTCCAATACTCCACTTTCCAGATGAAGTGGACCCGAACGTTTTTCTGGACAAAGAGAGCAAGTGTCACGAAAATGACCTTTGCCCCCACAGTAAAGACACAGACCAAGAGTTCTGCGCCTAGCACGTTCCTCGGGGGATAGCCTGGTCCGACCCAGCTGCATGGGTTCCTCAGCTGGTAGGAGATGCTCTACGGGTCGAAGAGAGGGGAGCTCAGGCTGACTAAGAACCAAGGAGTGCTGGCGTTGCTTTTCTAAGGTCCTCTCCTGAAAGCGAATATCGATCTGGTTACACAAGGAGATAACGCCGGCCAGATCAGTGGGGATGGTTCTTCCAGCTAATTCATCCTTCACTCTATCAGACAGGCCATGCAAAAAGGTTGCGACTAAGGCCTCATTGTTCCAGCTCAACTCAGCCGACAGTATGCGGAAATGAAGGGCATACTGTCCCACAGAAGCAGACTCTTGGCGGAGACGTAAAAGGGCGCTGGCCGCTGAAGAGACACGAGCCGGTTCTTCGAAGATATTCCGAAAAAGTTTCAAGAAGCCAGACAGGCTAGAAACCACTGGATCATTCAGTTCCCACAGAGGGGCTGCCCAGGCTAAAGCTTCACCAGAGAGGAGGGAAATGATATAGGCTACCTTAGCCCGATCAGACAGGAAGTTTTGGGGCTGAAGCTCAAAATGAATAGTGCATTGGCTGAGAAACCCCCTGCAGGCCTTGGAGTCCCCAGAGAAACGTAACGGAGCTGGCAATCTTAGTGAGTGTGAGGCTGCGACTGGTGCGATAGGTACAGCCGCTGGTTGTACTTGGGGTTGCGGATTCGGGGTTCCCAAGGAGACCTGAAGCTGCTCGAATCGAGAAGCCAGATCCTGGAGGAATCGCATCACCTGGGTCTGATTTGATTCCTGGGTCTCAAGTCTGCGAACTATGCCCTGCAATGGATCATCCGCGGGAAGCGGGATGTCAGCCGGGTTCATGGCTGATCAAACTGTCAGGATCACCTGTGGCCAGGTGACAGATGCACACCATAGGGGGACAGGAGTGCACCGTGAGGTAGTGAACCCTATGGCTGGCTTCTGCGGATAGGAAACTGGGTGGTTGTGGAAAGCGGGACCAGAGGAGCACAACCGGGATCCCAACGGAAGCGAGAGCCAAGATTCCCCAGGGCGCGGAGTCTAAGACCCAGCTGGTCTTCTCCAGGGCCTCTAGTGGTGAGGATGTTACGCTGCAGGCTGGGACCAGGTCGCGGCCCCTGGAGTTTCCTAGCTCACGCCCCGTAGGATAAGGGGAAAAGAGGGGAAGCAGCAGCACACGATAGAGAGAACCGAATAACAAGCCGAAGGTCAGGGGCCACAAGCAGACAAGGATAACGAAGAACGAGCCGAAGGTCAAGGGTCACGAGCAGACAGGAATAGTCGGGGACAAGCCAATAACGTAACAGAGAGACAGACGTAGCACACGGCAGGCAGGAACCCAAACACACAATGCCTAACAAACACGTTGATCAGCAAAGCAGGCTTGCAGTGCACAGGTTAATATAGTGTTCTGTGATAGGGCCTGGGGTGGAGTCTGGCTGGGAGGAGATTATAAAGGAAGCCAGGTGAAAGGGCTCAGGCCTCTAAGATGAACACATGGGAAGGAAGGTAAGCTGACAGACAAACACTACTGCATATCCATGACACCATTCCACAGTGAATCAGAAGCCGTAGAGTTCTAATACAAAACAAAGTACTATCTCTCAGAGTAGCTGTCCTGGTTACAAACATAGTAGTTACCATTAAACAGGATGTGGGTGTTGTCGGGTAAAAGCAAACAGAAACAGGCAAGTGCGGTCATGTAGGAATGATACTGATCAACAACAGCTAAAAACCCTCACATTGTTCTAGCATACTTGTATTGTAAAGCTGGACATACACTGAACAAAACTTTCATTTTTTCAGGGTTTGGCTATCCCCGCTTCTATTGAAGGGACAAGCTGGAGAATTTTTCTCAATCATCGTCTGCAGCCATATAATGAGAGTATTGCCTCGTACACACGACCGGTTTTCCCGGCAGGAAAACTGCCATGAGAGCTTTTGGCCGGGAATCCTGGCCGTGTGTATACTCCATCGCAGTTTTCCCGACAGGAAAACCGCCGGGAAAAATTAGAACATGTTCTCTTTTTTCCTGCCGGGATTCCCGGCGGTTTTTAAGCTGGCAATTCTCCTATGGGGAAACACTGCAGTGGAGCATACACACGGCCTGGTTTCCCGACCAAAGCTCTCATGGTAGTCTCCTGCCGGGAAACCCGACTGTGTGTAGGGGGAAAAAGCTACTGAGCAGGTTCTCGGTTTTCCCAGTGGACTTTTTACCGCCGGGAAAACCGATCGCGTGTACTAGGCATAAGTGTACAAAGTTAAATACAGATGTACAAAATACAGGTAGAGATAAAACAGTCTCCTGGTTCAGAGATGTACATTACAAAAAAATTGGGAATACATAACATCATTTAAATGTGGAGCGTATCGAAACATCAGAACATAACAGAGTTGGTTAGGGGACCCACTAGGGTTATGTTAAAGAGCAGCAGGACACAGAGAAGAGAAGGAAGACACAACATGAACAGGGAAGAAAAAGGTGGAGGAGGTAGGAAGTGGGCCTCAGATACATTGCTGCTTAGAAGACCCGTATCAAAGCTTGAGGAACCATGTGCATAAACCAAGGATACCATACAGCCAGATATTCCTCCACTTTATTGGAATGCCTAGCCTCAACTTTCCCATGGAGCATGACCTTGGTGATTTTCAATTTGTTTTCATCTACAGAGAGGGTTACAGTTTTTCATGCCTTACATATGGTCTGCTTCACTGCCATGATATCATAGACCAGGGGTAGGCAACCTATGCCCCCCCCTCCACTCGTGTCCTCCACACCCCTTCACATCATTCCCCTCACTGTAGTGTCCTCTGCCCCCCACATAAGTGTTCTCTGCCTCCCCATAGCAGTGTCCTGTGCCCCCCTCCACCCCACAGTAGGGTCCTATGCCCCTCCTACTATTGAAGTGTCCTGTGCCTCCTAGTGTCTTTGGTCCCCCTTCACATCACCCCACCCCCAGCTGTAGTGTTCTCTGTCTCCTTTACATCACAACCTCCCCTCCCCATTGTAGTCTCATCTGCACCCCTATAGCAGTGCCATGTGCCCCCTCAAAGCAGTGTCCTCTGTCCCCTTCACGCACCCTCACTGTAGTCTCCTCTGCCCCCCTCCCAAAGCAATGTCCTGTGTCCCCTTTTTCTCCCCCTACGTCCACTTTAGTGTACTCTGTCCCCTTCACCCCTCCCCACTGTAGTGTCCTCTGTTCCCTTCACCCCTCCCCCTCTTTACTGTAGTGTCCTCTGTCCCTTTCACACCGGTGTGTAGTCGGCACTCTCCTACCTTACACTGGTGTATAGCATAGCTGAGAGCAGGGTGTATGACAGTACTGGATAGAGGGCGGGGCGGGAGTTGCCGGAGTTAACTTTTTACATTAACAAGCTGGTGATTGGTTGTCAGGACCGCCCGGAAACCAATCACCTGCTGGTTAATGTGAAAAGTTAATTCCAGCAGGTTACGCCCCCGCCCTCTATCCAGTACTGTGACTTTTCCCGCTCTCCGCATGTACCTGATTGACCTGTCGGCTGCCTGCGGTCGATGGGTCTATCGCGATTGATGGCTTGCCGACCCCCGATCTAAGGTTACCCATAGCGGAGTTTCATTAGTAGTGTGAAATTTGGGGATCTGAGCTGTGTGGTAGACATTTGGGAGACCCAGGCATCCTGCTAATTTGCTGCGTGTGAGAATTGTGTGGCTGTCTTTGTTTAAAGTTGCTCCATATAAAGCTCACTATTTGGCACTGTAAGGATCAAAGATCATACAAGGAACTAGTCACTGGTAATACTTTAAAGTAGTAAAGCAACATTGGAAAGTACGTCATCTTTATCAATGCAATCCTTCCCAACCAAGATTTTAGAAATCTGCTCCAAGGACTGGGTAGGGTTTTGAATTTCCACAGGAGGGGAGGGTAATTGGCAGTGTATAGGCCAGTGATGGCAAACCTTGGCACCCCAGATGTTTTGGAACTACACTTCCCATCATGCTCAACTACCTTGCAGAGTGCATGAGCATGATGGAAAATGTAGTTCCAAAACATCTGGGGTGCCAAGGTTCACCATCAGTGGTATAGGCCATCATCTGAATTAGTTAAATGTATAGCTAAATAGGTTAGAGTGGTTTGCGATTCCAGGCTTGATGTATGAAATGCAAAATGGGAATGAAGCCTATTTGGTCTTTCTAAATTAATCTGCCCACATCCAAGTTAAAGTGGTTGTAACGCAAAAAAAAAAAAAAGAGAGAGAGATCGTGTTTCCTTATTGCAGGTTAAACAGCACAGTACTTGTGCTGTCTAACCTATCCCCCTGTAAGCTGTAAAAAACCTGGTTGAACCTGACAGTTCCTGTTTCCCCCTTGGTGACCACGGTAATCATGGATGCTGAGCCCTGATTACCGTGGTCAGTTTATGTGCCTTTGTCATCTGCTGCTCTCCCCCTCCCTTCCTGCCTGTCAGCTCCTTTGTGTGTGTGCGTGTGTGTGTGAGAGAGCTGTCTCCGCCTCCTCCACCTCTGCCGCTATTAGTAGCAAAGTAAACTTAAAAAAATTCACTGCCAGACCCTCTCTTTTATCCAGCCACCCTACACTGTGCACATGCTTGTTGAAAATTATGCCTCTAAATACCTTTTTTCAGGTCTCTTCTGGCTGTTCACGTGACTCCCAGCCGCTCTCCTCCCCATCTAAGGGCTACAGTGGGAGGGACTGAGCGGCCAGCACACCGGTCATGTGACCTCCCCAGCTGACGTCAGAGGGAGATCTCGGCCCCTCCCACTGTAGCCCGTAAATTGGAGTAGGAGAGCGTCAGGGAGTCACGTGACCGGCCAAAAGAGATCTGGAAAAATAAGTATTTAGAGGCATAGTTTTTAACAAGCATGTACACAGTGTGGGATGGCTGGATAAAAGAGATGAGCTGGTAGTGATTTTTTTTTAAGGTTACAACCACTTTAAAGTAGTTCTAACAGCTGAAGGTTTTTCACCTTTATGCATTCTATACATGAAGGTAAAAAGTTTTCAGTATGCAGCTACCCCGCCCCCCCTCCCCCCAATACTTACCTGAGCCTGATCTCAATCCAGTGATGTGCACAAGAGCAGCTGCTCTACCAGCTCTCTGCCTCCTTAGTGGCTCAAAGACAGCAGCAGGAACCAATAGCTCCCACTGCTATCACACGTGGACACACGAAGCGGGGCTCGGGAGCGAGCACGCACAAGTGGCCCCATACCAAGCCAGGATCACCAGCGGGGGGACCCGAGAAGAGGAGAATTGGGGCTGCTCTGTGCAAACCATTACACAGGGTAGGTATGTATAACATGTTTGTCATTTTTAAGGAAAAGACAATTACCTTTAATATCACTTTAAGTCTTATTGCTGAGATTTAATATTGTGGGGAGAGAAATGCAGGCAAACACTTCCTCTGCCTTTGCATCTGAAAATGAGTCATAAACTATATATAGAAGACCCCCTATATCACAGCACACAGGAATCTGCTGGAGACACCCCCCCTTTCCCCTGTCCCCATCTTTCTCTTGGTGTCAGGAACACTTGTCAGAAGTGATTCATGCTAATAGCAGAGGAACGAAGCAGCAGACAGAAATTACACTTATTTCTCTTAATTGAGACAAATACACACTATAAAAAGGTATGCTTTGTTCATATTTCATGTCTGAGGTTTACAAACACTTTAAATAGTATGACTGGGCATGCCCTGAACATGTCTGTGCACATCTGTATGATGTACAGTATACAACTTACTACAGAAAAACTGACATTTAGGCCCCTTTCACACTGGGGCGGGCAGGAGCGGTGGCGGTATAGCAGCGCGATTTGCAGCGCTGCTATACCGTCGTTCTTACCGCGGTATGTGGTCGCTAGGCGGGTGAATTTAACCCCCGCTAGCGGCCGAAAAAGGGTTAATACCGCGCTGTCCCATTGATTTCAATGGGCAGCCGCGGTAAAGGAGCGGTGAACACACCGCTCCTTCACCGCTGTAAAGAAGCGGCTAGCAGGACTTTTGGAGCGGTCCTGCTAGCGCACCGCTTCAGTGTGAAAGCCTTCGGGCTTTCACATTGAAGGCTACAGGGCAGGAATTTTTCATGCGGTATAATAGCGCTAATATTAGCGCTAAACCGCATGAAAAACGCCCCAGTGTGAAAGGGGCCTTACAAAGAAAAATGTATTTGTTTAAATTGCAGGAAAATTACAGCTCTCAAACACTTTCTTTTATTTGTGAACAAATCAGCAGGGAATTCCTTTCATCTATACCCGGCCCTTGTTCTAGATGAGGGTCTGGTATAGATGCTAATGGGGGACCCCAGACATCCCAAGTCTCCTGCGACTTGCGGGAGTCTCCCGCATTTGATGGCGGACTCACAGACACCCACGAGTGCGGCACGATCTCCCGGCTGTCAGTCATAGCAGCCCAATCTGCCCCCTCCTCCTAGCCAGGGGAGGCAGTGGCATCGCTATGGGGATCGATTGTACCAAAGCAGGTGTAGCACAGGACTTCCTATGTGTCCCAGACAGTTACTCCGCCCTCCTCTCGTAACCCTCCAGCTCCCCCAATCACTGAGTGCCTCGCCTTCCGCCAGTTCAGCTCAGAGAGAGTTAGGAAGCCGGGGCAGCCAATGGGAGGTGAGCAGCAACTGTGTGGAGGGAGCTGGTGTCAGATTCAACAGAGAGAGGAGTGAGTCCAGGAGCGAGTGAGAGAGAGCTGGTGAGTGTGAGGACAGCATTTCTTACTGTTATATATACTGCAATGTCTTCTCTGGCAGCACTGTGTTCCTGGCTGGCTCTCTGTGTGCTTCCACACAAAGCCTGGTGACAGGCAGCCCCTGAATGGTGTGCACACATGGTGGGAGCATGGGAGCTATAGAGGAGTGCTGGTACCTGGGAGGTCGGTGAAATAATCTGGTGGGAAATCCTGACTGGTCAATTATTCTCCCAGGTGACTTTGTCTGGGGGCAGGGGAACACTGATCAAAGGGGAGTACAAACGCCGTGCACCGCCACCTTCCTGAAATGGGTTTGCCACCTCCCTGAAATTAGTTTTTGCAGGTTGGGATGTCTGGGACCCCCACACACAAAATTAACAGCAGAAAGTTTCCCCAAAAATAAAATAAATAGTAGACCTTTATCCTTGATGAGGGTCTGGTATGATTTTTATGAGGGGGGGGATAAGACCATGACACCATCTGCCTGGAGTTTGCATGTTCTCCCTGTGCCTGCATGGGTTTCCTCCATGTACTAAGGTTTCCTCCCACACTCTAAAGACATGCTGGTAGGTTAAAGGGTTAGTAAAGGTTTGTTTAAAAAAAATAACAAACATGTCATACTTACCTCCACTGTGCAGTTCATTTTGCACAGAGTGGCCTAGATCCTTGTCTTCTGGGGTCCCTCGGCAGCTGTCTCGGCTCCTACCCACAAGCGATAACCCCCTTCTGGGAAGCGCTCTCCCAAGGGGGTTAGCTTGCGGGCGCGCTCCTGTGTGATACAGTGGCGGCCATAGCCGCCAAGTGTATCACTCGGCCCCGCCCCCCATCATTTATTTGATTGACAGCAGCGGGAGCCAAAGGCTGCACTGCTATCAATCATCCAATGAAGAGCCGAGAACAGCCGAGACGACTGGGCCGAGAAGCCAGCGCGTTTATGACGTAGGACTTTCGAGGGCTCAGGTAAGTAAACGGGGGGGCTGGGGGACTTGTAAGCATCGGATGTTTTTTCACCTTATTGCATAGGATGCATTAAGGTGAAAAAAGGGAAGCTTTACAACCCCTTTAATCAGATCCTGTCTAAATTGGCCCTAGTATGTTTATGCAGGGACTGATGTGAATGGTCAATGTATATGTAAAGCGCTGCGTAAATCGACGGCGCTGTATAAGTACCTGAAATAAATAAATAAGAATGAAAGTGTTGGGCCCTCCCTAAAATTCAGAGCAGACCCTTATCCGAGCATGCAGGCCAGAGAAGGAGGGGACAGGAATACGTCCCTTACCCTCCTGAACCATACCAAGCTACATGCCCTCTACATGGTCATGTAACTTTCCAGAGGAGATCAATGTTGATGAGGACAATGCTGATCCACAATGGTGGTTGTGGAGGTCTGCAGACTTATTGGCATATATATATGCAATTTTTAACAATAAAGGCTTTCCCCTCCCCTCCCCTATGTAAATAAGTTAGGTGTACATAGCACCCTTACATATTCACAAAAAAAGTAAACAGTAAATCAGGACACACTGTTTTTGACAATTCCGTCATTAAAAAAAAAATGATTGAGCATCTGTCCTGAGTTTCTTGAAGGTCGTCCATTAAAAATTTATGGAAGTCTGTCTTTCTTGTCCAATTGGACTTCTCTGCTGAGAAAACAGTGGAGTGGAAGAAACCACGGGAGTATCTTGCCTGGGGCTTATGTGAAGTCTTCCCAGTTCTAGGTCTATGCTTGGTTTTCAACCCAGAATGAACTATCATAATCAGAGCACCTGGTATCACAGTCTTTGGTAGATAAAGGTGAACCAGAGAAATGTAAGTCTAGTGATATTTACAGTAGCACGGTGTCTACGCACGGGAGGTGCAGAGAGCTCCTAGGATGCATCTGCTGTCATCCATCTTGCTCATGAATACCTAGTATTATACATTTTAATCAGTTGAGTGTAGTAAGATTTGAAAGCATACTCCACCTTTAACGCCATGTTTCATGTTACACCCATTGTTAGGGTGTAACATGAAACATTGTTGCTTCTGCATTTAGATCCGTGCACCAGCTCCTGCCTGAATGTCAAACGTCAAACATTGACATGCGATTGTGTCCGTGCCGGCGCTGCGTGTGCATCCATTTCTGTAGACTGCCTGCATGCAGCCCCCCAAGGTGGATGTACACGTATCTGCCAGCTGCTCTGTACGAAGAACTGCATAATCTGCCTTCTGAATGAGCCCTAAAGAGGCCGAGGTCTAAAGTTTTCCCACAGCCTATGCCATGTGTCTACTTGTTTTATTATTTAGGTATGTTAGGGCATGATGGATGTTGACCCCTTCCCGCCCGCCCTGCAAAACTACAAGTCCCATCATGCCTCTGCCTTTGGGAGTCATGCTTGTGGCTGTCAGAGTCTTGCTATGCTTAATGGGACTTGTAGTTCTGCAACAGCTGGAGGTCCACTTATTGCATATCCCTGGCCTACGCTATAAGAAGATTGCCAAGACCCTGAAACTGAGCTGCAGCATGGTGGCCAAGACCATACAGCAGTTTAACAGGACAGATTCCACTCAGAACAGGCCTCGCCATGGTCGACCAAAGAAGTTGAGTGCACATGCTCAGCGTCATATGCAGAGGTTGTCTTTGGGAAAAAGATGTATGAGTGCTGCCAGCATTGCTGCAGAAGTTGAAGAGGTGAGGTGGGGGGGGGGGGTCAGCCTGTCAGTGCTCAGACCATACGCCGCACACTGCATCAAATTGGTCTGCATGGCTGTCGTTCCAGAAGGAAGCCTCCTCCAAAGATGATGCACAAGAAAGCCTGCAAAGTTTTCTGAAGACAAGCAGACTAAGGACATGGATTACTGGAACCATGTCCTGTGGTCTGATGAGACCAAGATAAACTTATTTGGTTCAGATGTGTCAAGCATGTGTGGCGGCAACCAGGTGAGGAGTACAAAGACAAGTCTGTCTTGCCTACAGTCAAGCATGTTGGTGGGAGTGTCATGGTCTGGGGCTACATGAGTGCTGTCGGCACTGGGGAGCTACAGTTCATTGAGGGAACCATGAATGCCAAAATGTACTGTGACATACTAAAGCAGAGCATAATCCCCTCCCTTCAGAGACTGGGCTGCAGGGCAGTATTTCAACATGATAAGAACTCCAAACACACCTCCAAGAAGAACACTGCCTTGCTAAAGAAGCTGAGGGTAAAGGTGATGGACAGGCCAAGCCTGTCTCCAGACCTAAACCCTATTGAGCATCTGTGGGGCATTCTTAAATGGAAGGTGGAGGAGCACAAGGTCTCCAACATCCACCAGTGTTGTGATGTCGTCATGGAGGAGTGGAAGAGGACTCCAGTGGCAACCTGTGAAGCTCTGGTGAACTCCATGCCCAAGAGGGTTAAGGCAGTGCTGGAAAATAATGGTGGCCACACACAATATTGACACTTTGGGCCCAATTTGGACATTTTCACTTAGGAGTGTACTCACTTTTGTTGCCAGCGGTTTAGACATTAATGGCTGTGTGTTGAGTTATTTTGAGGGGACAGCAAATTTACACTGTTATACAAGCTGTACACTCACTACTTTACATTGTACCAAAGTGTCATTTCTTCAGTGTTGTCACATGAAAAGATGTAATAAAATATTTACAAAAATGTGAGGGGTGTACTCCCTTTTGTGAGATACTGTAGGTGATGTGTGGATGTTAAAGCCCACCCTTTTGCTGCTTCACGCTTGCGTTGGGTGGTGGTAAAGGTGTTAAAGGGGAGTACAGTACCATGTAAAACCCATTTGAAGCACATAATAGCCCCTCAAAACAGGCTGTAATGAAAGCTTCCTTGTGTTTGGTACCATGTCTCAAAAATACTTTATACATGAAACTGTTCATATTTTGATCATCCATGCGTTTCTTTCTCTTTTCTTGGCCTCTTATTTTTATCACTGAAGCTATAAGCTAAAAAACGAAAAAAAGAAAAGGTATCCATGATGGAATGTAGTTCTATTATTGTGTGAGCTGTTCTGTCAGCATTACGTGGTGGACACAGATGTGGGAATATGTCAGGCCATGGACAGGAGATCAGCTGCTTTCCCATTATATCCATTTCCTATATATCCTTTACTGATTCAGCAGAAATAATATAAATAAACACATTTTACAACAGGGAATAGGTTAACATTTCTGAACCACCAAACTTGGGTTCTGAAATATACATGTAGCGGCCTCACCCTCTCTCTCTTCTTTAGCGGTTACTTTGGCTTCAGTCTAGGGGTAACTTGAAGGGGAGAGTGAGGTGCGCCACGGCCCATGTCCTCTAGATTGCAGCATGTAGAGGTGAAGGCCAGCATAAAATTACACCCGGGCTGTGTATACGCTCAGAGCCAAGTCTGTTCTGCTGATAACCCCCCTTTGCTTCCAGTAATTGGAGTACCACACACTGAAAAAGGTCCAACACGTATTTATTCCATAACGGCAAACAAATAGTCTTTTGCGAGCAGACAGTTTGAGACCCATAGAACAGTTCAGTATTGGTGGAGAGTAGGTCAAGGCACAATCCTCAAAGAAACTAAACCGTTGAGGTTTCACCAACGGTTGCTAAGCACAGTGGCTGTTAAATGGACTTTCTAGTTGCAGAGTCTCTTCCAGCGACTTCGCTACGTTGCAGCCCCTGTCAGGGGGAAGACCTCCCTCCAAGGGAGTTACCAGAGGCCCCGCCGTCACTGGATTAATGCTGTACCGGGCTATTCAGAAGGGTTACACTCCCCGGCCTCCTCGCCTCAGATACGGGTCCCAACACCTTAGGGCCCCTCGGACTCCTCCACCCTCGCGGAACCCAGTCGAAGTCCTGGGCTCCAGGCCTTGGCCGTAGTACCTCACCCCAGGCTTAAGGTGCCTGGGATGGACTCCATCCCTCGCTCCGGCCAGGTCAAGGGCACCTGGGCCAGGAGCGCCAGCACCCAGGCCGAAGGTGCCTGGGTGCGGCCGCATCCTCCAACTCTGAACCCCGAGGTCAGGGCGTCCGCCCCTTTTATCTCCTCTCCCTTTGCGTCACAGCGGGTTCCCCGCCCCGCTGTACCAGCGCCAGGAAAGGACAAAAAGGAACAGTCTTGCGGTGCAGGTTCAACTCCGACCCAGGGCAACACCGCCACCTGCAGGCCACAGGGAACCTTGCACCACCAGAGTCCTCCAAGAACCACAAAAGGGATTCTCAGACCCCCTAACAATTAGTACATTTGGGTTAAATAACCCAGATGCTCCCCCCCCCAAATTTAAATACCCGCTACATACAGGTCATTCGTTTCAGCATAGGCGTGCGCACAGGGTGTGCCAGGTGTGCCCAGGCACACCCTAATCACCCTGTGCAGAACAGATTCCCCCTACTGACCTGGCTCCCCCTCCTTCCCCCCACAGCACTACTGTCTTCCCTCCTCTCCCACCGGTTGTTGCTGTGGATGTTTTAACAAAGTGGGGGAAGGGGCCAGTAAATATGCCATTTACCAGCAAAGGCTGCGCACACCTATTGTTCCAGTCATTTCCATTCCATGTGTTGTAAGATGGTCATAAGGCTGCACTAAGGTGATTTACATTTTGTAATAATTTGACTGTAGATAGGTTTTTATTGCTGCAACTGCTAACATTTCCATAGCAGCAACCACGAATAAAAAAAAAAAAAAACAAACACGATCATCGAGCGAGTCTGCTCAGATAGGCGGATCCCCAGACAGAACATTAGGCTTGCTTTATCCCTGCAATGCAGAAAACTGAGCTGGAATTTTCCAGAAAAAGCCAGCACGCCGAGACCTTTTGTATTGCAGAATCATTTCCCACAAAGGAAGCCTTTCAATTTCACAGCTTGCGTATTGGCGAGCAAATTAAACGGAATCAGCTTCAGTCATGGCTATTTATTGTTATATATGTGCAGAGCATGAACAATAACCCCTTACGCCAAGTGACTGATTTAAGAAGGCGTTCACCATAATCCGCCTTTTATTGTAACAGCACAGTTTTCATCTCATTAAACTTTGTTAACGCTTCTGCTAGTCTCCCTCTGATGCTAATGGCAACTACTTTGTTCAAAACCACTTCACAGCATATAGCAGTACTGCATTCTTTATTTACTTCATGACTAGGTTTAGGAAGCGTTCATTCCCCCCATCCCCCATCCCCCATCCCTCACGTCCTGCACAGTTACTGCATTCCACAAATGACTGCGCATGCGCAGTTCAAGGGTATTCAGGGACGCCCGATTTTCACGCCTGCGCAAAAAAATTCTGCTGCGCAAGAAGGCCTTCGTGGCCTGCTTTGTGGTAGATATCCTTCCGCTCGAATGCCGGATCTATATTTTCAGGGTACGATAAACATTCGGCCAGTTTGTCCCGCTTTCTAGCGTGCATTGACTGGCGGGCACCGCAACAGGGTCAAATATGCTGGGATTACCATACTAAGGTCGGCTAGTTATTTTCGTTTTTTTGTTTTGTTTACTCTCGTTAACTTGAAGCGCCATAGGGCGGAGGGATACAGTCAGTAGAGCGTGTGAGCTCTGCGAGGGTATATAAGGGGAGCCTTAGCTGTTTATCTCTAGACTACGGAAGAGCAAGACAGCGATAGGGAGATGGTTTGTGGGTGGGCTGGCATTGTGGTGGGCCTTTACAGGGTGTCTTAGTTAGCATATGTTTAGGGATAAATGCAGTTTATAATTTATTAACATTGCTGTATTTTTTCTGGGAAGCCTATTAGTTAAGTACTCTTTTTTTGTAAATATTCTGTTCCCCAGCAGGGACTTTTTAACTGGTAGTCCTGCTGATTTAATTGTACTGTAGACTATATTTATGTAATATGTTTAGACTATCAGGAGAATTGTTGTTTTCTAGACTAACTCTATTTGCAGTGGTTCCATATTTATGGACACTTATTTGGCAAGATATTATACTGCTGACAAGAGGATTCAAGGATAGAAAATATTCCTAGCAGGCAAGGGAAGAAAGAACAAGGGCAGACCTCAAGCTTGTGAAGCTTTGATAAAGAAAATCAGAAGATAGAAGTAATACTAAAAAAGCAAGACAGAAGGGGGTAACCATGAAAATACAAGACAGAAAATCAGAAGGATAGAGATAAACCTTTAAAAACCAAGGCAAAAAAAAAAAAAAATCAGTGGAATGAGAAAAACCTGAAGGCTAGAAGTTTTGCATCAGAAGATATGGTTCTAAACTGAGAGATCTAGTGTAGGCAGAAGACGTCTAGGATCAAGGTAGGGAAAAAAGGATCATAAAGAAGTAATCTCAGCCATTAGGACTTAATATAATGGAAGAAGCGCTCCGATCGCAAGACGCCCATAAAATGAATACATCTAGTATATCCAAATCTTCAAAAGCTTTATTATTTTGGCCAAGAAAACAAGAACGCTAGCTTTACAAGTCAAGATGGGTAGACAGTCAAGGTGATTGTTGTTTTTAGATGAAGAGGGAAGATTTAGAAGAGCTTGAAGGAGCAGAAATATATTGGAGCAACTGAAAAGTACAGGAGGTGTATGGAAATGACAGCATAGGAATGCTGTTGGGGAAACTATATACGGGCATAACAACTCCGGTTTTATAACCTCAACTAGATGGCCTAACCGTTGTAGCGAACGTATCTTGTTTGTGAACTCTTGTGTGCAAAGTTGGTGTTCTTTGGAGCAGTTGTTTTTCGACTGATGTCTCTATGTAATCTTTGGATGGGAGCACATGAAAATTTGTGAAGCTAGGCTGAAAAAAAAATAATGGATGGAAGATCTATGCAGAAATTCAGTGAGGTCTTTGGCATCAGGACACCTAGACAAGCTTGGAAAACAGAAAAAGAGGAATAGGAGATAGAATCCCTTCTAGAAATGGCCCTGGAAAAGATGAATAGGAGGTAATATCCTTCTAGAAACATCCTCAAGAATCTGAATAAGGTAGAATCTTCTAGAAATGGCCCTGGAAAAGCTGAATAAGGTAGAATCTTCTAGAAACTATCCCTGAATAGCAAGATGAAATCTCATGTTTAATTCATCCCATCAATAGTGACACCAAATTGGCTTGTAAGTAAGTGGCTGGGCGAAAGGGGGTGGCTATGGGGTTCTTCAGCTTTTGTTTTTCAGGTTATTTTCTCTAGTGCGCGTTCCAGCTATCCTTCAGCATTACATCAGCTGTGAGCAAATCCTTGTAACAGATTTAAGAAGAATTAAAAGAAGCCCCAGCTAGTATATCAGTAGCTATATAGGTAGCCTTTGTGATGTGTATGAAAACGTGAGGGCGGATAAGCCAACTTGTGATCGGTAAGATTTTTTTTTTTTTCATGTAAAGGGTTACATTTTGTAGAGGCACGTGTGTGTATGGGGGGGGGGGGGTGTAGAGTGGAATCTATTTAACCTCTTAAAGGGAACCTATTGGGATAGAACTAGAAGTGCATTGTTGAGGTGCATGGGTCAGGGACTGTCATCGTTATCCTTGCTACACCTAAGTCATGGGCCTGAAATAAGCAGATTATAATTGTTTCATTTCATTGACTTCCTACATTGTGAAGCAAGGAGGATGATGACAGCCTTGGGGCACGCACTTTCAAAACAATTCACATGACGACTCCATTTTAAATGTATTGTTCTTTACTCTGCCCCCCCATAGTAAAGAACAATACATTCTGCAATTTTTTTTGCAGTTCCTAGCGCTATAGATACATTAGATATCATGGAAAGCACACCTGCAATGCTAAAATTAACAGACTGAAATGTTTGTCCAGGTATTGCTATATACTTTTTTTCTGTATTTAATTTGTTTTTAGTAATTCAGCATATGTAATTTTAATAGGCCGATTATCATGTTTGCTATACAAAATTTATTTTGTATTGGGAGGGATGATATGTGCTTTGGTAATAAAGTAAATATCAGTCTTTAATCTGACTTAAAGGCTAGTGAACTAAATATTTTACTTAAAAGTAGCTAGTTGTCTAATATACATTAAGAAGGTATTGGTTTAAATTTAAAGTATGTAGATCAGGAGCTTGTGGTTGTAAATTTTCAATATAAGAATGTAGCTGTCATCCCTTTTTTATGTAAGGGTGTGACAAAAAAAATATTAAACAAAGGGTTGTAGTAGAAATACTCTTAAGAGTTGCAAAACGTCTCTTCTTTGGGAAGTGAGTGAGTATGGGGAGGGGGCTGTGGGCAACATCTTGTCTCTACTTTTTCAGATCTACCATTTTTGAAGTGAGTCAAATGCTTTGAGAATGACGGTGTTCTAAAAATAAGGTATATTGGATGGATGAAAGGAAATGGCAGAATATAAAATTCCTTAGGTGCCTAATGTGAAACCATGGTGATATCCTGCCTCTGATGATCCGTAGTTCCTTGTGAGATCTAATTTTGGGGAAGTGCAGCATTCAAGTATGTTGGCAAAATATTAAAGAAATCCGTTACCAAAACATGCACTCAAATAGGTAATTTTTTGCCAGGATTGTGAAATATAGCTACCCAAGACTGTCATGCAAAACAGGATTATCTCTGAAAAATAAAATCTAATTAGAAAATTAAGCCATAAAGATAAATATTTAGCTGAAATGCAAATAGTAAATGTCTGCATTAAAGTATTCTTACAAGGCAGCATCTATTTAGGTTTGAATGCAGTACATGTTGGCTTGCTGTAAATTTCAGAAAGCTTAATTGACAGATCCCTAATGTAGGATGTATTTGTTCCCAGCAGGTATTTTTTTAAATGATAGTCCTGCTGGTTTAATCCTACTGTATAGGTTTATATTTATCTATTATGTTGAGTATATCAGCAGATCTGCTGTCTTCTAGACTAATTCTTTTTGCAGTGATTCTGCATTCATGAAGACTAATTTTGTCAAGATGTATTATACTACTATGTATGAGAAGAGCAATCAAGAATAGAAAATATTGCTAGCAGGCAAGAGGAGAGAAGGTATGAAGGCTAGAAGAATTACATGGGCAGACTTCAAGCTTGTGAAGTGTAATTCTTTTAAATCAACACAAGGGTAACTAACCTTTAAAGCAAGACATAAAATCAGGATAGAAGTAACATTGAAAAAGCAAGACAGAAAATTATAGAAGTAACATTGAAAATTCAACACAAGGGTAACTGTAACCTTAAAGCAAGAAAAAAAATCAGGATAAAAGTAACAATGAAAAATCAACACAAGGGTAACTGTAACCTTAAAGCAAGACAGAAAATCAGGATAGAAGTAACATTGAAAAAGCAAGACAGAAAATTATAGAAGTAACATTGAAAATTCAACACAAGGGTAACTGTAACCTTAAAGCAAGACAGAAAATCAGGATAAAAGTAACAATGAAAAAGCAAGACAGAAAATCAGGATAGAAGTAACATTGAAAATTCAACACAAGGGTAACTGTAACCTTAAAGCAAGACAGAAAATCAGGATAAAAGTAACAATGAAAAAGCAAGACAGAAAATCAGGATAGAAGTAACATTGAAAAAGCAAGACAGAAAATCAGGATAGAAGTAACATTGAAAATTCAACACAAGGGTAAGTGTAACCTTAAATAAAGCAAGACAGAAAATCAGGATAGAAGTAACATTGAAAAAGCAAGACAGAAAATTATAGAAGTAACATTGAAAATTCAACACAAGGGTAACTAACCTTAAAGCAAGGCAGAAAATCAGGATAAAAGTAACAATGAAAAAGCAAGACAGAAAATCAGGATAGAAGTAACATTGAAAAAGCAAGACAGAAAATCAGGATAGAAGTAACATTGAAAAAGCAAGACAGAAAATCAGGATAGAAGTAACATTGAAAAAGCAAGACAGAAAATCAGGATAGAAGTAACATTGAAAAAGCAAGACAGAAAATTATAGAAGTAACATTGAAAATTCAACACAAGGGTAACTGTAACCTTTAAAGCAAGACAGAAAATCGGGACCTAGTGGATTGAAAAAAAATGAAGGCTAGAAGTTTGCATCAGAAGACTCGCCTCTAAATTGAGAAACTTAGTGTAGACAAGAAATCTAGAAGCAAACTACATAGCAACGTAGGAATAAATCGTGAAGAATCTTGGCAGAACTAAAAATAATGGAATAAACATGCAGTAAGTCATAAGGTGGTAGCAGCAGCTGAAGAAAAAATGCCTTAATGAGCTCTCAAGACATCCAAGAACTAAAAAATCTGTAGTTTTATCCAACACTTCAAAGGATTTAGTGTTTAAGGCATGGAAACTAACAGATCTCAAGTCAAGATGGTAAACGGTTAGGGTGATAGGTTTTTAGGATGAAGAGGGAAGATTTTAAAAGCTTGATGAAGCAGAAATATATTGAACCAACTGAAAAGAACAGGTGAATGAACATGACCGCATACGAATGCTGTTCATAAAGCTATACACTGGTGTGACCTCTATAGGCTGTGTTCAGTCAACTAGATTGCTTACCGTAAATGTTCTAGTGAAATTTGTATCTTGTATGTTTGTACTCCTGTTTGCAAGGCTGGTGTCTTTTGAAGTTGTTTCAGCTGATTTCTGTACGTAATCTGGATGGGAGCACATGAAAAGTGTTAAAGATAGGCTGAGCAAGCATAATGGATGGGAAGATCTGTAGAGAAATTTTGGCGATTTTTCTCTTGACATCAGGATGTTTAGAAAAGCACACAAAGATGACTAGTAGGGAGAATTCTATAAAGCCCTGGAAACCATGCGCATGAAAAAGATGAATAGGAGGTAATGTCATCTAGAAACAGTCCCTGGAAAAGCTGAAAGGTAGAATCTTCTAGAAATTACAACGGAAAAACTGGATATGAGGTAGAATCTTCTAGGAATTGCCCCCGGATAGCAGAAGGCAATCTCATGTTTATAATCCATGCCATCGATTGCCGAACTCCAAATTGGCTTTGTAAGTAAGGGGGTGGTTATGGGGTTCTTCAGCTTTTTGTTTTTCAGGTTCATTTCTCTAGTGAGATTCCAAGTGGTAAAGCTAGGCTGAGCAAGAATAATGGATGGACAGATCTGTACAGAAATTCAGTGAGGTCTTTCAGGACACCTAGAAAAGAACACAGAAAAAAGATGAATAGGAGGTAGAATCTCTTCTAGAAATGGCACTGGAAAAGCCATAAGCACGAAAGATGAATAGGAGATAATGTCTTCAGAAACGGCCCTGTGAAATAGAAGAATGCGGTAGAATCTTCTGGCCCTGGATAGCAGAAAAATCTCCTGGTTATATGCCATCAATTAATTGTTCCAAACTCCACATTGACTTGTAAGTAAGGGGTTGGGTGAAAGGGGGTGGTTTATGGGGGTTTTCAGCTTTTTGTTTTTCAGGTTCTTTTCTCTAGTGAGCTTTCCAATTACCCTTCAGCATTACATCAGCTGTTAACAAAAGCCTTGTAACAATTTGAGGAAGAACTAATGACGTCCCAGCTAGGACTATATCAGTAGTTTTTGTAGGTAGCCCGTTTGAGGAATGAAAACAGGAGGGTGGGTAACACAACTGGTGGTGATCCGTAAGTATTTTTCTTCAGTAATCTTACAGGAGGCACTGCCGCTGACGGTTTTGACTGTGCATGGGTCAGGATTGTCATCCTTGCTTCACTAGCTGTGAGACATTCACCTGAAATGAGCAGATTATGATTGTTTCAGGTAGAGCTGTACGATTTAATCGTTTAAAAGATAATCTAATCGTCTGTTTAAATGATTTTATGTAATTGGTGCTGAGCTGTCAACAAATGTTTATCAACATTCCTCAGCCCTGAGAGATCGATAAGAGATACAATGTACATCCTTGTTCTTTTAAATTAAAGGAATGAACTTGTCGGTAGATGAGGGCAGTTTAACCACTTTAAGACCAAACCTTTTTTCTGACATTTGTTTACAAGTTAACGTCAGTATTTTTTGCTAGAATATTACTTGGAACCCCCAAACATTATAATATATTTTTAGCAGAGACCCTAGAGAATAAAATGGCAGATGTTGCAATATTTTATGTCACATTATGTGCAGCAGTCTTTCAAATGTAATTTTTTTGGGGGAAAAATACACTTCAGAGAATAAACTAAACAGTTGGCCCAATTTTTTTGTTTAATGTGAAAGATGTTACGCCGTGAGAATCGTGATCTTTATTCTAAACAAAAAAAATCGTGATTCTCATTTTAATCAGAATCTTGCCGCTCTAGTTTCAGGTCAATGACTAACCACATTTGTGAAACAAAATGACCGCCTTGGGACATGCACTCAGCAATGGCAGCTCCTATGTTTTTTTTTTTATCCTGGCAGCCCCTATTAAGTGTATTGCTCTGCTCTCGGGGGTGGGCTTTTACCAATTGTTTCCTCCTAGTTTAAGTTCATAGTACTGTGTATAAGGAAAGCACACTTCTGCAATGCTTACATGAGCAGACTAAAACCATTGTGCAGGTGTTGCTAAATACTTTTTTCAGGATTGACTTGTGATTTGGTTAATGCAGCATATGCAGTTTAGTCTCAGATGGTTGCTCTACAGGCTTAATTTTCTATTGGGAAGGATAATATGCTTTGGTAATCAAGCAAATATCAGCCTTTAACCTGGCTTAATATGAACTAACGCAAGTTTTTGCTTAAAAGTAGCCTGCTGTCATAATGTATTCACTGTTGATGTATTGGTTTAAACTGAAGGATGTAGAATAAAATAGATTAGGAGCTTGTAGTTTTCTAATAAATAGTCAGCCTGACTAATAAAGGTTTGTAGTAAAAATGCTGTTAAATGTTGCAAAATGTCTTTTTAGGAAGTGGGAGGGGGCTGTGGGCAACATCTTGTCTCTACTTTTTCAGATCCACCATTCTAAATTGAGTCATTGCATTGAGAATGACGGTGTTCTAAAATGAGGTATATTGGATGAATGGAAATGGCAGAATATAAAATTCCTTAGGTGCCTAATGTGAGACCATGGTGATATCCTGCATCTGATCTATAATTCCTCAGGAGAGGTCATTTTGGGAAGTGCAGCAACAGAGAGAGAGTATATCAGAAAGATATAAGAAATATCAATCGCCAAATTCTCTCAAAATATATTAGAAGATAAATTTAAATATCAACCAAGATTGTGAAGTGTACATTCTTGTACCTTCCTGAAGACCCTCATGCTTTAGCATAAGATCATCTCTAAATGTTCAATGAAAAGTCATGAAGATTATTTAGCAGAGTGTGAAATGCAATTGAAAAATGCCTGCATTAAAACACAAATGTGTATTTTCACAAACAAATCTTTTATGAAGGGAATTTTCACTAAGTTTAGTGATTGCTGGAAGATTTAAATTTTTAAAGCTGGCCAAGTGGAAGTGAAGTAAATCTGCAGTGTTTCAGAGGCTGTGTGCGCAATTTTCTCAACCCAAAGCAAATTTTGGCTCGTAAAGCTTTTTACTAGTTTCCTTCCTGATCTTGAATCAAACTACTTTCCCAGATAAGTGTTTTTAACCAATTAATTTTGCATGCTTCTTACAACTGTTGGTTCACCAGAAACTTTTTTTTTTGCTTGTGTTCTAAAATTTTAAAGCTGTGTTCTCTTTAATCTTTAATCAAAGCTTTAGGGAACATAACATTATACATCTTGTTGCCAGCATAGTAATATTGTCATGTTTACATATTTTGGGGGTGGGGGTGGGTGTCTGATATTGTAGCTTTTTTGTCTCCTAGGGCGCTTGCTTTTTTAAGGATTAAAGTGACCGTGAAGTGGAAGTAACCCAACAGGCTTGTTGCATCTCTTTAGTTCTAAGATCTTTCTGGCTGTTGCACATTATGTGGAAAGAATTGCAACTCCTATCTTCTAGACTGCAGTTAGCAGAAATATTTCTTTCTCTCCCAGCCCCCCCCCCTTTTCTCTTTTTTTTTTTTTTTTTTTTTTTTTGTTTTTTTACTTGATCAAAGCTGTAGAAACATAACCTTGTACGTCTTGTTAGTATATAGATTTTTTTTTTTTTTTTTTTTTTACAGATTTCGGGAGGGTGGGGGTCTGATATTTGTAGTATTTTTGTCTCCTAGGCCTCTTGGTCTTAAGGAATAAAAAGAGACCATAAAGCTGAAGTGACCCAACAGGCTTGTTGAATATTCGTTGTAAGACAATTCTGGCTGTTGCACATCATGGAAAGAATCCAAATCATCTTCTAGACTAATGGAAACTTGGTATACAGCACATGGCTTGCTTATAATAGCCAAATATCGCTTGACCCTCTTTTCAGAACATAAGTAGAGCATGACAACTTGGAAAAGTGAAGTACCATAGCTTATATTTAATTTAAGGCATTTATGTATGGGGTGGGGCAAACTTTCTGTTTCAGACTTTCTTTCAGAAGCATCAATGCAGATGTGGCACTGCTCGGATCATCAGAAGTCTTTCAAGGCTTGTTCTTCCTCATTTTAGAAGCAGTTTGGCATTTAGCACTTTCTAAGGTGAATTTTGTGAGCATAAAATTCTTGGCCGACCTTCATCGTACATTGGGAAGGGGCACGGGGAAGTTCACAACTCTGTCCAGCTTTAATTTTTCAGACTTTCTAGAACAGTGGAATCTGTAGCAGGTAATGTGCATGAATCTCCTTCATTAGATTGTAGTGAATGAAATTTCCTCCAGTTCCTCTAATCTATGGGAAGAACTTGTATGGGCCGAGTCCTTGTTTGCAACATGAATGTGGTGTGTTATTGTAGTCTTTTGGGGAAGGGTTTCTTTTCCTCTTCTTTTGCAGAAACTTCTGACAGCGCAATTAGCAGCAAGTGACTCTGTCATGCAGTATGAAATATAAACAGCTGCTGTGTTTTGTATGAGTGCTGCTTGTTTTTCCAATCTTCTGATCCAGAAGGGTGCTTGGAGCTCTAAAGTAGCTGTGAAGTCTAGTGAAAGGAAAAGCTTTCTCTGTAGCTTGTATTTCTCCAGATGTGCTGATGACTTTCAAGATCACTGGAGATAAAGGTGGTGGAAAACCTAAAGCTGGCAGGTTAAAATGTTTGGTTTTAGTTTCCTGTCTCTTAATTTCTTAAACTATTTAGTGAGGGTTTATCAGTTTACCATACTAGCCATTCATATTTAGTTTTATTGGTGATGCTAATGCAGCAGATTGTGCTTGAATGGGGAAAATGTAAGCCCTTTATATACAATATGCCCCTCCTTTTTTATACAGTGTTTCCTCATTGCCTTATTACAATTGCTAGTACTCAACACTTGATACCCAAAAAAATATAGAAATTGATCTGCCACAGATGTGTCCCCCTTTGCAATGCAATTGCCAGTAATTAAAGGGGACTGGAATGTAGGCCCATTTTATAAAGATGTCCCCCTTGCAAATGCAACTTCTATTATACAACACTTAATCTAAAATGTTGTCCTGCCACTATCTAATTACTGGAATACACTTGGTGAAAGTGATCTTTATAAAATCTAAGCTGTATTGGTGGCATATATAAAAATGGCAGACTTCCTGTAACATCTCACAACTTCACAAGTCTTAGCAGTTTTGTATTTTTTAATTTTTTTGTTAGCTTTGGTATAGCGGCAATAAACTTTTTTCGGGGGTGGGGGGGCTGTAATCACCCGTTTTTTGTTCCAGATTCCTTTTGCAGGTCCATAAATTGCTACAGATGAAGCAGTGAGATTAGTCTTCCAATTACTTGCACGTTTCTTCTGGGTGGGCGTTTGGAATTCCTTACATTGGAGGATGATCATTTGTGTATTAGAATGCAGGAGGCACATATCGTTTGTTCTGTATGGAAGGGAGGCCAACGCTTGGTTACATGAGAGTTGCAAAGCACCTATTAGACAGAATGTTAGCGGTATGTATTACTCTGAGATCAATCTTAGTGTGAGGAGATCCACATTTCCTTGATAAAAAGTATCCCATAATTTGTCCTTTACCTAAACTTTTGTGACACAAGTTAAAAGCCTTAATTGTTATACTTTCACAGAACCCACCATAGTGGCTAGAGGTGACAAAAGCCAATAATTAGGCTTTCTATGTTGATGCATAAGGAAATGGTGGCTCTTGGCTAAGCTAAAGAGCAGGTTTTATATATTTGCCACTCCAAAATCCTGTAGATATAACCCTCTTTTTAATATACCATTTAGAACCCTCATTATGGAACTGTCTATGTTTATACAATGTATGCATAGCCATATGCTTTACAAACTTGTAGATCAGATCAGTGGTTCTCAACCTCAGTCCTCAAGTACCCCCAATGGGCCATGTTTTCAGAGTTATTTTTATTTTTTCCTTTACTTTGCACTGCTGCTTTTAATCCATATCAATGACATGGTGTTAAGGGCTATTTTATCTAAGTGCAGTTCCCAAACCATGGCCCGTTGGGCCTACTTGAGGACTAAGGTTGAGAACCCCTGTTGTAGATAACCCAGATCCCAATAATAGAATGAGTGTTTGGGAGGGAAGGGGTGGGGGTTAATTAAACTTGCATTGTGTAAAGTCTTCTAGGAGCCAAGAAAATTAGTTTTCTCTGAAAAGGTGTGGTGGCGACTTTTGGCATCCTGAAAAAGCGAAAGAGATCCTCTACTAATGGGAAATTTACTTAAACTCTTTTTCTTTTTTTTTTTTGTTAAGGTAACCTTAATTTTCTTCCATGTCTTGATATTCAGTCTGTTGGTCCTTGGATCCAGAAATGTGTGTTGCTTTTCTCAACTATCGGGGAGCTAACTATACTATACTGAGGGGGTGGGGGTGCAGTGTATATATATATTTTTTTTCACCTTTTTCCAGGTTACAACATTTGAAGTCAGTAAAAATGAAGACATAGAAGATTAGATTAGAAGATTTATATACTACCAGTGCTCTTCCAGTAGTCTGTTAAGGTTTTCTTTTACTGGGAGAACAAACTTTTGTTCCTCCAGGTTTTGCTTTTTCCCTGCTTTTTACATAATCAAAAAAGCAAAAGATACCGGTGGTTGGCACTCCTGGAATCTGGGACAGGGTTCAATTCCCTGCGGTGTCTTTGAGCTTGCAAAATGTCTACATATTTCATAAATACTCATGTCCAATAACACACCTTCTTGAGAATAATACACCTCTAAATAAAAATATAAAATGTTCCTTGCGAGAATAGCTGGTACTGCACAACTGTTCCTAGTTCTCAGATCTGCTATCAAACCAGTCATGAGGATAATGTCAAACTGACTGATACTAAACTTAGTCTGGACATTTAAACACCAGATAAGGTTAAGGTGTAGCCTACAACTGAAGGTAGAAGATGTTGGTGTGGTATGGTTTTTGTGCTAGTGATGGTATTCTGTACAAAGCAAAGATATGCCTCTTACGTGTAATAGAACACCAGCTAACATTGTTTATGGATCCTCTTGCAGGTTCTTAATATTGTCCCCATGAGAATTCTCACTACCTGTGTGGTTACTCGGGCAGAAAGTAAGCAGTATTGTCAGTACAGGCCAAGACTTTTTTGCATGCTGGGAGATTCCCCTTACATTATAATGCTGAGACATGGAGCAAAGAGCATCGGGAAATTCTTTCCAACCAAGGGATGCACATAAAATATAACTGGTTCTGCCCTTGCCCAATTTCAACTAGAATTCAAGCATACTTGGCCGTGGGCATGGGTAGGCTTTGACAGACATTGGAGGAAAATGAACCATATAGCATTAGGTATTCTAAATCAATATAATCCAATGTGTATGTGGTACTTTAATTTATGCTTATGGTGTAACTAGTTGTAAGTTGTGTGGTTTGGGTGGCTAATGTCACTCTTTCTCTCGTTAGTGAGACTTCTTTCTGAATAATCTAATGATCTAGCCCTTGATGAACGCTTAACCTTAGGTTCACACCTATGCGTTTTGTCGTTTGCAAAAAACGCACTACAGGCCATTTAACATGGTTTCCTATGGTACAAGTTCACATCTGTGTTTTTGCAGCCACTGCGATTTTTGAAAAGGTCGGGGACTTTTTCCTGCGATTTGCGGGTAATAAACTTTAATGGAATTACACCAGAAATGCAAGTGTTGTGTTTGTGGTGTGATTTTTGTGTTCCTTTTTTTTTTTTTCTTTTAAAACACTGTATATAGCTCCTTGCTATAAGGAAGGGGGTATGGTTCGGAGGGGGAGGGTGCTCACTCGTCCGTCCCCTCTTTCCTGACCTACCGGGTGGCATGCTTGGATAAGAGTCTGGTATGGATTTGGGGGGGGGGGGGGCCTCTAGAAACCTGCTATGATTAGTTCTGAAATATTTGCAAAGGCCAACTTTTTGGCTTGTGTAAAGACCCTAAAGCCGGCCATACATGATACAATTCTTTCCTGCAACCATGGGTTGCAGAAAAGAAAATCACTAAATTCCCGCATCAGCACAGTCAGTGTTTCATCCATCCAATGGAGCTATTCTGTTCTCCTGGTGGGGGAAACAGTGATTATTGCTAGGGGCTTTAGCCGCTGGCAATAATCGCATGAAAAATCTGAGTGGCTGGTTATACCCAAGTTGGATCGATTTAACTTGGGTACAATCAGCCTGCCCATCCATCCATGGTTCTAATCTCAGCCAGACCCTGCTGAACCATCCAAGATTCAATGGGTCTATGGCTGGTTTAAGTAAACAGAACTCCATCTTGCAATCCCCAGTGTGGTAGCAAGAAAAAAAAAAATTATCTGTTGTGATACATACAACAACTTGCGAGCATTAACTTGTTAAAACACTTTTACAGCCAAAGGAAATGCCGCCTTGGACTTTGTTCTGTTTTCAGTTGTCATGGTGCTTCTGTTTCCTGTTTAGAATAATCTATTGAGAATATACTATTAAATCATAAAGGGGAGGGCTGAAAATACTTGGTTACCTAGTTTAATAAGGTTATGTCATTTTTTTTGTCATGAATTTCAAGTTGCCTATTACACTGATACAAACTTGGAATGTGTTTTTTATTTAGCTGATTGCAGTACACTGATATAGCAACAAATAAAATATAACATACATAGAAAAGTAGTGTATTTTATTGTAGTCCATGTTCTATTGTATGAAATGGTTTACAAAGTCTGCTCAAATGCACAGTAGAAGTAACAACCCCCCCCCCCCCCCCCCCCGGCAGGCCATTCGACGTTGCTATGGCAACGTGTCTGCCACATGAGCACTTAGTTTTCCATTTGTTTTTCACTTTGGTTTATTAAATTTTTCCCCCTGCATGATTTTCTTCCTCATTTTTACTTGGTTTTTCCTTTCAATTATTCTGGTTTCCCTTTCTTTTTCCTTTCCCCATTTTTTCTGCTTTTCCTTTTCTTTGTTTCCTTTTTTTTTCTCCTTTTCCTCCCTTCTTTTTCCTTCTTTCTTTGCGTTCTCTTTTCCTTTATTCCCACTTCTTGGTCTCTTCACAGCCTTTCACATGCACCTGCACTGACCTCCCCATACTTTTTGTCCTGCTGCTTGCTCGTCTGGCGGGCACTTCTGCATCTATCTAGCGTTGCCATAGCAATGCTGTGCGGTCCGCTGGGGAGCGGTTCTTTTACTGCATATGCACGAGCATGCACAGCATTGGAGGCTGACATACACCTCCATGCTACTAGGCAACCTAGGTCAGCGATTTCCCAGGACTGATTGGCCTGCTGTTTGTTACGGATGACAAGCTTCATTAATGATTTGTGATACATTTTAACTTCATACAGTGACCATTGCCTTTTTTGACATGTTGTACAATGCCTAATGGGAGGGTTTGATAGCTATTACTATGCTGATTGCCACTGTGGGTCTGGCAGTTATGTAATTTGTTTTACCTGCGTGTAATGGCAGGCTTTTGACATCAGGGGGGTGGGCCTTTATTGTCTTCACAGATTGGTGGATTGTCTTACATGTCAACTTGCCCTGCACTTTGCCACTTGCCTGATAAAGGGGTCTGAATTGCTCTGAAACGTTGCCTTGTTTACCATGTGACCGTGAAAATAAAGCTTTGGACCCAATAATCTTTGGTGTGCTGGTGTCATTTCTTTAATTGGATTGTCTACGGTTCCCAGCCTGTGGTCATTACAGTATCCCGAAATACTGAATAGCCATTTTCAGGAACGTGCGTAAGGAATGACATGTTTTGTAAAAGGAAAAAAAAAATCAAGCATTTAGAATTCTTTTAAAATTACTCCCATTCAGAATCAGTATCCAAAGGACAAACCGCTTTTTCTTCAGAGCAAAAACAGGAATCTGCAACAAAGTTTGTTAAAATCCTGGCAATGTGTACATTAATCACCCAGAGGGAAATGTTTTTATCTCAACAAAAGTGGAGTTACTCTTTAACCAGTTCCCACCCAGCCTATAGTCAAATGAAGGCCCATAAAAAACTCACTGTACCGGGCCCCTGATGGTAGGTACCATGTAATTACTGTGACCATCACAGCAGATCACATAACAATTGTAAACAATGGATGGCTTCCATTCATTGTGTACAATTGTGTTGCTAGCTGTGATTGGTCAAAGTGATCACATGGTACAGACAGGGCCAATCACAGACTGTGATGTGATTAGCTGTGGCCAATCACTGCTAATCACAATACAGTAAAATTCATTGGTACAAGCAAACAATGTGTAATAAAAATAAAGCCTGATCACTTCCATAGAGTACTACAATGTTACTATGGTAACAGTATTGCTCCGGTCACAGTGCATTAAAAAATCATGAAAGAAAAAATACTGTCACCTCACGAATGTCCATAATCCAATTTTTTTTACATTTATTCATATTCCAAAGAATTACAACTTCAAAAAACTTGACATGCCCTTACAAAAGACTTTGGGCTGTCTACTTTCCAAAAAGGAGTCATTTGGGGTTATTTGTACTATTCTGACATTTTGGGCCTCAAGAAATGAGATAGGACGTCTGTCAGTACATCATGATTGATCAGTTTTCAGATGTACCATAGTTTGTGGACTCTAACTTTCCTACAGACTAAACACTGATTTGGGTTATTTTCCCCTAAGAAATGGAGCAGAATAGCTTAGCCTAAATCTATGAAGAAAGATTACGTATTTGCAAAATTTTATAACAGAAACGAATGCTGGCCATACACTATACGAAAAATCGGCCGAAATTCTGTCATTTATACAGTTCGTTCGTTCATTTTTCGGCCAGTTAATGGGCACAAAATCGATAATCGTTGACCTTTTTGAGCCGAAAAAACGAAGGACAAGTTTGGAAATTTTCTGCGGAACGATAAATTGAAAGGTTAATGTGTTTCCTGTTCGAACTGTCTGCACTGGGTATATGTAAAAAAAGAACAAAAAATGCATTAATTTACGTCCACTGAATGATTTATCGGTCATTACATGATGGCACTATCGTTTGCGCCCATGGCCGAAGGTTCGTTTTTTGAAAATGGGTCAGATTTTTCGTATAAACCAGCATAAGAAAACAGTCTTTTTTTTTTTTTTTTTTTAATTCGTATTTTTTTTCTCAAAGTAAAAAAACCCAGTTGTGATTAAATACCACCAAAAGAAAGTTTGGGTACAGTATTGCATGACTGTACAATTGTCATTCACAGTGGGGGGTAAATGTGCCCGGTATTGAAGTGGTTAAAGTGTATCTGGCATGGCCTAAAATCTACCCAAGCTAACTTGCTGTGGAGTAGTATGGGTGATCTTGATCCAAAAATCGGCCGATTTAAGCAGGAACTGTCCACAGCTGCCTGTCTCATGACCGTCTTCTATCAAACAGTCTCGCTGGAAAGCCAGCACCCAACCAGCGTTCGCAGCAAGCGCTGATCAGTGTGTTATGGCGGGGGAGAAAGTCCCTCGGGAGTCCCCCTGTCAGAATACAAGTTCACACATTGCTTGTGTTAGTACAGCGATCTGTCAGGTTTTTTTTTTTTCCCGTTCAGCCTGCTGGGTTGAATAGAAAAAAAAAAAACTACACAACTTTTGTTAAAAAAGCAGTCCTTGAGCTCTTAACATCGGCATACAGGGGCTGATCTGTGTAAGACTTTTGTGAACAAAGCCTAGAACCGAACAGGCACTGTATCATCTATGAGCTGGCATCTCAGCTGAGGAAATAGATGTCGAGACAGGACGATGTCTGAACAAAGATGGCACCATCCTTCTGGAATGAAATGCAGATGAAGGCATTGTCAAGAGGAGTGCTGTAAAACTGTGAGATGCAATAAATACATGTAAGGGGGTACTCCTACACATTACATACCATAAATGTGCTTAAAATTAAGAAATACTTTGTTGCAATATTTTTTATTGTTTTGAAAAAGCACAAAAGTAAAAATGTATAACAAAGACATAGTTCTGAATAAGGCACCATACAACATGAGTCACGTGTAAAATACAACGTCAGGATATACAAAATACAAAGTTCCAAAGCCCCCCCCCCCCCCGCGTTACATACGGTCTGTTTACTCAAATGGCGCATAAACTGTGTTATGACATCTGTATATAAAGAGCCTCCCTGTAATGAATCGGGGATTACAACCCTGAATTCAAGTTGTGTAACTGCTCCTCATAAAGATGGGGAACGATTAAAAAAAAAGGAGGGGGGAAGAACCAAAAAAAAAGGTGAGGGAGAAAGAGCAGAAGCAATTGGAGTAGAAAAGGCGTGTCCCCGTTGGTAAACCCTCCTCCAGGGCCATCTCCAAATCCCGCTACCCTCCCAGTATCAGTCTGTACATTGCAAATATTGATGCCAAGGTCCCCAGATTACATTTAGATTGTTTATCTAAAAGGATGCTGGCTAATTTCTTGTGGGAAAAATTGCTTTACATGTGAATGCTAGACTCACTTTAAAGTCGTTGTATAGGGAGAAGGTTTCTTATCTTAATACTTACCTGAGCCCCATCTCAATCCAGCAATGTGCACAAGAGCCACAAAGTCCAGGGACTCCCCCTCATTTGCTGAAACAGCAGCGAGCACCATGGGCACCCGCTGCTGTCAGTCAGTGAGCCAATGAGGAGAGAGAAGGGGAGGGGCCGAACCACAGCTCCGTGTCTGACTGGAAGCTGCTTGCTGTGAGGGCAGGAGGGAGGGGCCAGGAGTGCCGGCGATGGGCCCAAGAAGAGGAGGATCAGGGCTGCTTTGTGCAAAACAACTGCACAGAGCAGGTTAGTGTTTGTTATTTATAAACCAAAAAAATAAACATTAATATCACTTTAAGGCCCCTTTCACACGATCGGGCCGCTCGGATCCACCTGTCCATTTTTCAGATGGATCCCAGCGGGCCACCCATTGACTTCTATGGGCAGGCGGAGATGTGTCTGCTGACACCCGCCTGCCATCCGATCCGACAAAGCTGACAGATGGCAATACGGTCGCCATTCGTCCAGCAGATGGGATCGGATGAAAACGGACAGGCTGTCTGTTTTAATCCGATCTCGCCATAGAGGACAGCGGGGCTCTGAGAGGTTCATCCCTGCATAGTGAGCGGAGACGGACCTGTCATCCGCCTGTTCAGTGGGGATCAACTGGGCCATCTCTCGCTGAGCTGGTGGAGTCCGCTGAGTGGATCCCCTTCATGTGAAAGGGGCCTAACTTTTGTCAGTGTTCACCTGTGTTTTTGTTTGCTGGGATGAATATATGCCAGGAGGAGAGAAGAAAAATAACAGACTACACTGCAAGATAAATGTCCACCGACACCAAAGTTTACTCCCACTCCATACAGAGCACTGTTCTTCCATTAAGCTCTATCATTCCTTCCTACCTCCTGCTAGATACTCTTGTTTATCCCACCCCCTTCCTTCCCTGCTGATTCCAGAGGTTTTTCTTTCCTGCTAACTCCTGACACAGGTATTTTTACCTCCCACTGACCAGTAATGTATGGGGCCCTATGATTCATGCTCCGTGCTGGTGTACCCTGTTTACTACCGTGTTTCCCCGAAAATAAGACCGGCTCTTATACAAAATTTGGCTACAAAAAAAACACTTTTCTCTTTCGTCCATGGACGGACAGCTTCCGTAAGTCTTGACATTAGGGTTATGTTCCGTCTATTAGGAGAGGACTAGGCAGACATGTTAGATATTTAAAAACATGTAATTATACCAAAGCTGAACAGCCCCGCCCAGGGGGCGGTCCCTCTGGTCATAACACCTCACCCTGCACTCAGCTCAGTTTTTTTCTGCCGCCACTCCGTACTGCTTGGTGATTGGTCTGTCAGGAACGCGTCCAGCAGTCCTTGCAGGGACGGGTAAGTAAAGTTCCTCCTGTCTTGGCAGGATGGAACAGCTGAGAATTCCTGGGGTGGTCGATTAGGGGGTCTCTAGTCCTCCCTTTCCTCTCTCCCCGTCCATCCCTCCTCCCCATGCTTTGCTGGTTCTGCTGTGTATGTCCCTGAGGGGGGCTCCGGGTCCTGGCTGGGGGCTGCGCGGTGTGTCCAGGTCCGGCTCTAGTGTGGGTGGTCTGCCTTTTGGGGGGCCTCCGGAGACCCACTGTTTTTGCACCCTTTCTTTTTACCTCAGAATGAATCGGCACCATTTTCCTGTAGCCACGCTGTTCCTATTGCTAATACAGCGGCGGCCATTTTCTTGTAGCTCGCGCTCTTTTTTTCCTGAGGCAGCCGACGGCCATCTTTTTGGGGCTTTAACATTGGTTTTGGCCTCTAGCGCTGGTTTGTCATTCTGAATGGCGGGAACGGCAGATCACCTCAAAGACACCTTAGGCACACACTGTTCAGGAGTTAGAGCGGACGGCAGCGCTGAGCAGTGCCTGGTTCAGGGCGTTACCCCTCGGTCTGTGGCAGCTAGGAGGGTGGGCCCCTTTTTTTGTACCTTGACTTAGTCTCTGAGTGGCTGTCAGGTGAGCGGGTCATCATGGCGTCAGAAGCTGGCGCTTCTTTCCCAGACATTCCGGTGGTAGCAACCGGTGCACCTGCGGTACCTGTGGACGCTTTGTCGGCGGTCCTGGAATCATTAGTTGCCAGGGTGGAGGCGATGTGCGGGCGAAAGGGGGGTAAAAATTGCCCCCTCCCACCACCATCTTCTGGGGAAAGCTCAGACTCGGGCCTGGCTGTGACACAAGACCCCTGTTCTGAAGTGTTAGAGTATGCGGACCAGGACCATTCGGACAGTGAGGAAGACTCTGTGTCCGAGTCAGCGCAGGAGAAGGCGCTTGTTGGAGCACTTATCACCGCAGTGCAGGAAACCCTCAAGCTGAAGGATGCGGCTAGGGCATCTATTGAGGTGTCGGTCCCTTTTGGGTCCCACAATCCGACCCGCACTACTAAGGTGTTTCCTTATGTAACTTATTTTGATAAGTTTATAGACAAAGAATGGGAATGACCGCAGAGGACCTTTTCGGTCCCAAAACGCATGGCGGTCCGTTACCCCTTTGAGGAGAGCCTTCTGAAAAAAATGGGCATCTCCCCCGGTTGTAGACCCCCCGGTATCCAGGTTGAACAAGGTAACCACGATTGAGGTAGAGGGGACCCCTGCATTTAAGGATCCTGCAGATAGGAGGTCCGAAGCGGTGGCCCAGTCCATGTTCACCATGCTGGGGTCAGCATTACGGCCAGTTTTGGCTGGGGCCCTGTTGTCACAGACACTGAATGGGCAAAATTGTTGCACCAGGAGTTGGAGAAGAGACAGGTTTCCCCGGTCTGTGTAGAACTGGCTGACCAGTTGGTGCATGGCCTCAAATATGTCTGCGATGCAGCCCTGGATACAGCTCTCCTGATTTCCAGAGCCTCCGTATCTGCTGTGGTACTGCATCGTCTGATTTGGCTAAAATGCTGGTCCGCGGACCAGACTGCCAAGAAAGCACTGGTGGATTTGCCCTTCCAGGGAAAGAGGCTATTTGGAGCCTCGCTGGATGACATTATTAAGAATGTCACTGGGGGTAAGAGCACGCTGCTCCCACAATCTGGAAAAGGTAAGGAGCCACGCCGTAGGCCAGGGCCCTCCTTTTCCGCTCAGAAGCGTTTTTTTTCATCATCCCGGGCCCGCAGGTAAGCGTTCCCAGGCCGACAAGGGGCCAGCTGAGGGACAAAAGCGTTCCTGGGTTCGCAAGCCTGCAAACAAATCTGCTACTGCATGAAGGTTTGCCCCCGCCTGACTCTCGGGTAGGGGGTTGCCTGCGCGAGTTTGCAGCTCGATGGACCTCCCTGCTTTCCGACCAGTGGGTTTGCGAAGTGGTTTCATCAGGGTACAAGATAGTTTCTTTCTTGTCCACCAAACAGATTTTTTCCCTCCAATCTTCTTCATCTTCCGGCTCTGCGGAACGGCCTATTAGGGGCAGTACAGGACCTGCTGAGGCGCGGAGTAATAGTACCTGTGCCGCTGCCGGAAAGGTTTCAGGGATTCTACTCCAATCTGTAGTCCCAAAGAAGGACAGGGTCTGTCCAATCCTGGACCTCAAGGCCCTCAACTCCTTTGTAAAAGTCAGAAGGTTCAGGATGGAATCAGTTCGCTCTGTGGTCGCTGCACTCCATCCAGGGGATTTTCTGGCGTCCTTGGACATCAAGGACGCATACTTGCATGTCCCCATATATGTCGGGCATCAGAGATTTCTGCGCTTTGCAGTTGGGGACGTCACTACCAATTTGTGGCTCTCCCTTTTGGCCTGGCATCGGCACCAAGGGTTTTCACCAAGGTTACCATGGGCTACCTGGACGACTTCCTTCTGAGAGCTGCTTCAGACTCAGAATTAGAGGAGGATGTGGTGATTGCCAGTCAGACCCTTCAAGAATTTGGTTGGGTATTGAACCTCCAGAAGTCGGTGTTGGTGCTGACTCAGCGCCTGGAATACCTGGGCTTGATTCTGGACTCATCAGTGGCGAGAGTTTTTCTCCCTTTGGAAAAATTGCAGACTCTTTAGGTGGCGGTGAAGCTGCTGGCATCCCGCAGGTGGTCGTCGCGCTTTTGCATGCGAGTCCTGGGTCTCATGGTAGCCTCCTTAGAGGCGGTACAGTATGCTCAATTCCACACTCTGGTCTTGCAGAAGGAGATCCTGTCCAAGTTGAACAAGTCTCCGTGGTCCTTGGATTATCAAATCCGGGGTGAGTCAACTAGTCAGAACTTCCCTGGTCTGGTGGCTGAGATCTCCGGCCCTTCAGTCCGGAAAATCGTTCCCTTTTACTGGACGGTGATCACGATGGACGCCAGCCTAACCGGTTGGGGCGGAGTTTAGGGTGTTCAGTCGACACAAGGTCGCTGGACCCAGGAAGAATCCCGCCTGCCGATCAATGTGTTGGAACTTCGGGCGATCAGGCAGTGCTTCTCCACATGGTCACAGGGACGTCCAGTCAGGATCCAGTCGGACAACGCCACGGCGGTGGCATATGTCAACCATCAAGGAGGAAAAGAAGCTCGGCTGCAGCATTGGAGGTCGCTCACATCCTGCGGTGGGCAGAACGGAGCGTGCCGGCTCTATTGGCCGGTTACATTCCAGGCATAGAAAACTGGCAAGCGGACTACCTAAGTCGCCAGATGCTGGACCAAGGAGAATGATCACTACACCCGGATGTGTTTCAACTCCTTTGCCTGAAATGGGGCACGCCAGACGTGGATCTCCTGGCTTCTTGACTCAATCGGAAGGTATTGAGGTTTGTGGCCAGGTCCAAAGATTCCTGGGCGGACGCGACAGACGCGTTAGTGGCTCCGTGGGGACAGTATCGGAGAGTGGAGACCGAGGTGATTCCGGTGATTCTAATTGCCCCAGTAATTTCCACCATGCTGAGGGCACAGAAGTCATCTTCTCGGAAGATCTATCATCGCACGTGGAAAGCCTACATCTATATGTGTGAGGAGATGGGGTGGCGTCCACGTGCATATTCGGTTTCCAGGATCCTGCTGTTTTTACAGCGTGGAGTGGATCAGAAACTTGCCTTAAGTACCATTAAGGGGCAGATTTCAGCCTTGGCTGTTTTCTTTCAATGACCCATGGCGGCTCATTCACTGGTGAGTACGTTTGTGCAGGGGGTCCGACACATGGTTCCTCCAGTTCGACCGCCACTACTACCTCCGTGGGATTTGAATCTGGTACTTCAGAAACCTCCCTTTGAGAACATCAGAGAGATTCCTCTTTTGACACTCTCTCAGAAAGTTGCCTTTCTGGTGGCTATTACATCTGTCAGGAAGGTTTGAGTTGGCGGCCTTGTCTTGTAAGTCCCCCTACTTGTTAAACAGAAATAAAAATAAAAAAGCTGCGCTAAATTATAAATGTGTGTAGAAACACAATTACAATGAAAAATGCAAAAAACGTGATCCTTGCACCATGTGAATATGTGCAAAAAAATATATAAATATATAATAATATATATATATTCTCAATTAAATGCAAATAAAGTCTCTAAAGAAAAGTGAAAGTCCATAGAAGAATCCAAGGATGGTATGAGTCGCACACTTGGAAGTGCCAGGAAAGAAAATTGCAATAAACACCACAAAGACAATAGTGATCCGCCACCACATAAATTTGCAGCTTACCAGAGGCAAGCTAAAAACCAGCCTGTAAGGTGATATATGCAGGTGTCAGCCACACTTCATCGGTCAGGTGGGATATGAGGACTGGATGCACTCCAAACACTCGGGGGGTTGTGTCAAACGTGTACCCAGAAAGCAAGAACACTCAATAGTGTATCACAGTATTGCACAGTTTTATTAGAACCAAAGATGTGCACTTACATAAAACATGGATAAAAATGGCATCCATATACAAGGCGTCCATATGGTAAAAAGAAAGCCGGCCGGCATGCAGGCACCTGTCCACTTGCGATGACGTCAGCGCGTCAACCTCCCAACGTACGTTTCGTCTCACATAGACATCATCACTGGGGAACGGGCGACGCACTGACTCATCGCAATATATACAACATGGAACCACGCCTCGATTTGAACCTCTGGCAGCGGAACCATCTTGTCTACTGGCAAATTTGCCCTAACCTAAAATAAGCAATTAAAACGGAGGACAGAGAACGTGATATTATGTATTCTACCTCCAAGACACATGATTCAAAGCCATTTAGGAGCAAGCGGATAGAATTAACTAAACTAAGCCTGCTTTGAACTGAGGGCAGAGATCATTGTAAACAGTGTAACCGTAAATACTCCATAAACAAACCATCCATAGGGGTTACCGCTGGGGATAATTGCATACAAAAAGAGGGATAGTATCTAAATGAAATAATGTAAAAATTTGAATAATTAGCTAAAACACAGTGAAATTCCATAGGTGAACTACCAGAGATTCACATTGAGTGTACATAAATGTGAGTTATACATATTTAGTTTCCAAAGAGTATCAATGAAACCCTTGACAGGAAACTAATAAAAGTGAATAGAAATACTAAAATTATTTGGAAAATTATGCTCATAACTGTGAAACTACAGTGAAGCCCATACTTATAGTGCCAATATTGAAAGTACACCAAAAATATGAAATACAAAAATACCATAAAAATAGAACTAAAAATAAAATTAAAATAACATCAAAGAATTAAATCACTATGAAAAAATAATTAACTAGAGCCTAGATGAAGTACCCATATGAGTTATCAATAAAGGCGTTGAGATCAACCTCCACGTTTAATCCAAAAGGGGTGTAGCATTTGATCCTGTGGATCCAGGCCATTTCTAGCCTGGATATGCTACGCACCATAGAATCACCCCTCCATTGTGGGACATACTTGTCAATGCCCAAAAAAATGGTTTTGGCAGGATTCTTATCGTGGGTCTCCAAATAATGTCGCTACACTGGATGTTTTGGAAAGCCAGTGAGGATATTAGTTATGTGTTCATTCAACCTGACACGGAGGGGTTGCTTAGTCCTGCCCACATATTGTAGCCCGCAAGGGCACTGGAGCAGGTAAACAACCCCCTACTTGATCCTCCATAAGGATAAAGCGGTGCTACAACTGCAGCCTTCGTTTCTTCCAAAGGTGGTTTTGGCTTTTCATCTAAATGAGGATCCTTGTGTCCTCGGCTGTCGCATCCCAAAGAGGTTGCGTTACATTCCTTGGACGTGGTACGTGCTCTGCGGGTGTATCTGTCTGCTACGGCTCAGTTTCGGAGGTCAAACTCACTGTGTCAGTGACTGGTCCAAAGAAAGGTCTGGCAGTCTCGTCGGCCACCATTTCTCGGTGGATCAGACAGATTGTGATTCAGGCTTATGCCCTTAAAGGGCGGGCGCCTCCCTTTCCTGTCACGGCGCATTCGACCAGGGCAATAAGTGCCTCCTGGGCTTTCCGACATCAAGCATCTGTCTCACAGGTGTGTAAGGCGGCGACCTGGTCATCCGTTCACACTTTCACTAAGTTTTACAAGGTTGACGTGCATGCATCTGCGGACGTTTGCTTCGGCCACAAGGTTTTGCAGGCGGCTGTTTAAGGTTGCAACTCCTCCGTTAAGGAGCTCTGTTTGTTTTGGGGTGAAGTTTGTTTGATTGCTGTTCCCACCCCTCGGTTTTTGACACTGTTTGGGGACGTCCCTAATGTCAAGACTTAAGGAAGCTGTGTCCATCCATGGACCAAAGAGAAAATAGGATTTTTGTACTCACCGTAAAATCCTTTTCTCTGAAGTGCATGGACGGACACAGCACCCACCCCTCCTTTTTATGTTTGTACTGCTTTTTGACGAACTGAGCTGCTAAGTGCAGGGTGAGGGGTTATGACCAGAGGGACCGCCCCCTGGGCGGGGCTGTTCAGCTTTGGTATAATTACATGTTTTTAAATATCTAACATGTCTGCCTAGTCCTCTCCTAATAGACGGAACATAACCCTAATGTGAAGACTTAAGGAAGCTGTGTCCGTCCATGGACTTCAGAGAAAAGGATTTTACGGTGAGTACAAAAATCCTATTATTTTTAGGGGATGTCTTATTTATTTACGGTATGTACAATAATCTACATTTATTCAAATGCAGTAATGTCATCTTCTGGAAAAAATAAAAATATCCTGATCCTTTAAAGCTCAGACTCTAATCTGAACCTGCCTGAACTGTGCCGTTGGGAAGCTGACAAAGCCGACAGCCTATCACAGGTGGCAGAGGCAGGAAAGCCCTGTTGACCTCTGTCTTTTTTTACCTGCTGACCTCTGTACATTGACTTACCTGACTGCCACCCTGCTGACCCCTGTACACTTGCCCTCTGACCTTCACCCTGCTGACCCCTGTACACTGCCCCGCTGACCGTCACCCTGCTGACCCCTGTACAGTGTCCCACTGACCTTCACCCTGCTGACCCCTGTACACTGCCCCGCTGACCTTCACCCTGCTGACCCCCTGTACACTGTCCCGCTGACCTTCACCCTGCTCACCAGTGGCGTGCGTCCATAAGGGGCGCATGGGCGTCGCCCCCTCTCTTCTGGCACTGCTCTATCACCATACATAGATTCATGAATTACTTGAAGCTACAGTATGTATAGTCGCCGCTGCCACCCCCTATTCAGGTGTCTGGCCCCTTGTCTTATTTTTTGGAAGCACCTGATTGGAGCCGTAAGGCATCCAAAACAGTGAACAGCGGGCGCCATGCTGTGCGTTCACTGTTCACTCAGCGTTTGTGTTAGGAAAGCAAATTAATCGCTTTCCTAACACTGAACCGCCTCTCAGCCAATCAGGTAATTGGGTCTGTTACCTGATTGGCTGAAACGGCAGGCACCGCTATTGGACGCTTGACGGGAGATGATGCAGGAGACGCATGCAGGACCCCGCTCGTTTCAGTCACCCGCTGCCCCACAGAGTGCCGGGCAGACTGCAAGCAGGCGGGGGGCTCACTGGCAGCATTTAATGGGCACACTGGCAGCATTTGATGGGCACACTGGCGGCATTTAATGGGCAAACTGGCAGCGTTTGATAGGCACACTGGCAGCGTATGATGGGCACACTGGCAGCGTATGATGGGCACACTGGCAACATTTGATGGGCACACTGGCAGCATATGATGGGCTCACTGGCAGCATTTAATAGGTCTCCTGGAGCTTGACAGGGAGGCTATTCCATAATACGGCACCCTGGTAGGAGAAGGCCCGACCACCACGCCGGATCTTCTTGGGCACCGAGATGTAGAGATCTCTGCCGGTAGATCTGAGTGATCTGACAAGAGCTCGTTTATGAAAACGTGAGCAGAGATAGCTTGGGGCCAGGCCTCTCATAATCTTAAACATGATACATCCTGCCTTAACCACTTCAGCCCCGGACCATTTTGGCTGGTTAAAGACCAGGCCCCTTTTTGCGATTCGGCACTGCGTCGCTTTAACTGACAATTGCGCGGTCGTGCGACGTGGCTCCCAAACAAAATTGGCGTCCTTTTTTTCCCACAAATAGAGCTTTCTTTTGGTGGTATTTGATCACCTCTGCGGTTTTTATTTTTTGCGCTATAAACAAAAATAGAGCGACAATTTTGAAAAAAATTACATATTTTTTACTTTTTGCTATAATAAATATCCCCAAAAAATATATAAAAAAAGTTTTTTTTTCCTCAGTTTAGGCCGATACACATTCTTCTACATATTTTTGGTAAAAAAAATCGCAATAGGCGTTTATGGATTGGTTTGCGCAAAAGTTATAGTATCTACAAAATAGGGGGTAGTTTTATGGCATTTTTATAAAAAATATTTTTTAATAGTAATGCCGGCGATCAGCGATTTTTATCATGACTGCGACATTATAGCGGACACATCGGACACTTTTGACACATTTTTGGGACCATTTTCATTTTTACAGCGATCAGTGCTATAAAAATGCACTGATTACTGTGAAAATGACACTTGCAGTGAAGGGTTTAACCTCTAGGTGGCGCTGTATGGGTTAAGTGTGACCTAATGAGTGATTCTAACTGAAGGGGGCGTGGCTTGGTGTGTGACGTCACTGATTGTCGTTCCCTATGACAGGGAACAGACGATCAGTGACACTGCCACTAGGAAGAACAGGGAAAGGTTTGTTTACACTTACCTCTCCCCGTTCTTCAGCTCTGTGACCCGATCGCGGGACACCGTGGGTCCCGCTGGCACGGTCATGGAGCTTCGGACTGGGTCGAGCGCGCGACCCACGGACAGGTTCTTAAAGGGGACGTACCTGTACGCCCTTGTGCCTGTCCGTGCCATTCTGTCGACGTACATCATCGTGCGGCAGTCCTTAAGTGCGATAGTGGACCAGCAGCCAATGCAAGGTGCAGAGGATAGGGGTGATATGAACACTCAACGGGACATCCATGAGTAACCTTGCCGCAGCATTTTGAATAAGTTGAAGCTTCTGCACTGACATCTTTGGCAATCCCAGATAAAGAGAGTTGCAGTAGTCTAGGCAGCTACCTATCATGGCACAGATGACAGTTTTTCTGTCCGAGATATTCAGATATTTAAACAGCCCCCTCAGGAGTTTTAGCTGCCAGTGACATGCACTGACAACCTTTTTTACCTGAGGAGCCAGGGTTAAACCTGAATCTAGGACGAATCCCAGATCACGGACCTGGGGGGCCACCTCCGGAGCAGGACCAAATGAGGGAGGCCAAGGTGAGATATCTGGGGGGGTGGCCAGATCGCTGAAGATGATCACCTCAGTTTTTCCCCCATTAAGTTTCAGGAAATTGGCAGACATCCATGTGTTGATGGCCTCCAAACAGCAAGGGTGGCATCAGCCGTCTGGTTCCTAGGAATCTTCAGGTAGACCTGGGTGTTGTCCGCATAAACATGGTACTGGACGGCGTGGGACTTTAGCAGGTCGGCAAGGGGCCTCATATAGATATTAAACAACAGGGGTGACAAGGCAGAGCCCTGTGGCACTCCGCAGTCCAGGGCGGTGTACTTAGAGTAAAAGGGGCCAGTGTTGACTCCCTGAACTCTACCCTCATAAAAAAGAGGCCACCCATGCCAAAGCCGACCCGCTCATACCCAAAATAGATCTCATCTGCTCCAGTAAGATTCCATGATTTATGGTATCAAACGCGGCCGACAGATCCAAGAGAACCAGAGCTACGGAGTCACCCCTGTCCAAGCTGTGAAGGACATCATCATAAACACAGATGAGGCTCGTCTCTGTTCCATGTCCAGGTCGAAATCCAGACTGTAATTCGTCCAAAAGATGGAAAGACTCAAGGTAAGTGTCAAGGTATGTACTACCGAGGCCGAGATGCCAAGAGCGGTTCACCCTTGTGACTTGACGTACTCCGCCCCCTGGAGGTGAGACAGGGAGAGGATGGCGCGAAGATGCACTGGCTACCAGCAGGTGGGGTAAGTCTTGCTAGAGGATCTGGTAGAGCTGAGTTGACCGGGAACAGGCTGAGGGTCAAACACCAGGCGGGTGCAGACTCTAGCAGGAACTAGCTGAAGACACAGGTCCAGAGCAGACGGGTCAGAGGAAGCAGGCAGAAGACTGAGTCTGGGTGCGGGCTGCTGATGTTGGAAGTGCAGGCTGGGGGTCTAACACAGCAGGCAAGTAATAAGTCAAGACGGGTACAAGCAGCGGGTCAGGGCTGAAGGTACGTGGCAGGTCCGAGATGCAGGCAGAAGGTCAGGGGCTGGAGATAAGTAGCAGATCCGAGTCACAGGCCGGTGGTCAAACACAGGTAGAGGGAGAGGTCCGTATAACAAGCCGAAGGTCAGGTCCAGGAGAGATGAGTAGAGAAGTCAGGCCGATCCGGGTCACAACAGGAGTTCAAGTGCAGATACAGGAAACCAGGTACAACAGGAAAGCTGACAACAAACCAGCAACCTGTCAGGGCAGCTAGGCTTCTTTATATAGGCCCGCCAGAGCTCCGATTGGCGCACTAACGCGCACGTGCCGAAGCGCCGTTCCACCGCGCATGCGCGCAGGGCGCCGGCTAGCGCGGCTGAATTGGGGATTCCTCTGACAGTGCCCCCCCGAAGGGCGGACTCCGGACGCCCAGGCTGGACATCAACTCAGGGTGTTCCTGGTGGAAAGCTTGAATTAAACGTGGGGCGTGCAGGTTTCTAGAGGGCTCCCAAGAATTTTCCTCAGGGGGATACCCCTTCCACTTGATCAAATACTGCAGTTGCCTGCCTCTTTTTCTGCACCCCAGAATAGATTCTACTTCAAACTCATTCTCGCCATTTATCTCCACTGGTGGAGGAGGTGGCTCTTCTCTTCCAGGGAAGGAGTTGGGGATAACAGGCTTCAACAGGGACGCGTGGAAAACTGGGTGTATCCTATAGGAGTCGGGCAACGCTAATTCAAAAGCCACAGGGTTGATTGCCCGTTTGATTTTAAAAGGTCCGATGAACCTTGGCCCCAATTTGCGTGAGGGGATTGGCAATTTGAGATTGGTGGCGGACAGCCACACTTCTTCCCCAATTTTGAAGGCTGGATTTTCCTTCCTTCCTTTATCATAGTATCTTTTGTAAGCGTCCTGGGCGTTCTGCATCATTTCCTGAAGCTTCTGGAAGTTTGATTGGACAGATGCTATCCGATCTTGAACAGCAGGAACGGAACTCTCAGGGATGGCATCTGGGAGGAAATAAGGGTGGAAGCCAAAGTTGGCCCAAAAGGGGGTTTGACTGGTGGCAGAATGAATGGAATTATTATATGCAAATTCAGCATAAGATAGTAGGGAGGACCAGTCGTCCTGGGAGGCAGAGCAGAAGCAACGGAGATATTGCTCCAGAGTCTGGTTCGTCCTCTCTGTCTGGCTGTTGCTCTGAGGGTGGTAAGCAGATGAGAGACAGATCTTGACCTCCAAGGATTTGCAAAGTTCTTTCCAGAATTTGGACGTGAATTGGACTCCTCTGTCGGAAATGATGCTCTTAGGTACCCCATGGAGCCTGGTTATTTCCTTAAAGAAGATTTTGGCTGTGTCCGCGGCAGAGGGAGTACCCACCATGGGAAAGAAGTGCGCCATCTTAGAAAGGTGGTCGATCACAACCAGAATCGTGGTAAATCCTCCAGAGGGAGGTAGATCAACAATGAAATCCATAGAGACATCTGCCCATGGACGTTCAGGGATGGGTAAGGGTTTGAGTAGGCCCCAGCTCTTGATGTTTGGTCCTTTGTTGCGTTGGCAACGGGTGCAGGAGGCAACGTAAGTCTTACAATCCTGTCTCCAGCCTGGCCACCAGAAAGAGCAGGAGACTAGTTCCGTGGTTTTCCGGGTTCCAAAGTGGCCTGCCAACTTGTGGTCGTGGAAAGTTCCTAAGACTAGTTGTCTTGTTTCCAGAGGAACAAAGATCTTCCCCCTGGACCAAAGCAGGTCATCATGTTTCTCCAGAGAAGAGATTTCCTGGTCAGAGCAGTGACTGGATGCTGTCTTAATGGAAGTTAGCAGGTCGGCCTGAGAGATCAGAAGAAAATTCTGTGCAGACAAGATGGTGCTTGGTTCCACTGCCTGAGAAGTTTCGGGAAACATCCTGGAGATCGTATCTGCCTTCCCGTTTTTGGAGCCGGGCCTGTAGGTGATGTGAAAATTAAACCTGGTGAAGAAGAGAGCCCAACGGGCTTGCCTGGGTCTTAAACGTTTTGCTGTCCTCAAGTACTCCAGGTTTTTATGGTCAGTGAAGATCATGACCGGATGGGATGCACCCTCTAGTAGATAAAATAATATGTGTACTGAAGCGCTAAAATGGTGCACAATGATGTGTAAAACTTCAAATTAGTGAAACCAATCAACACGGATAACCAAATGATAAAAGCTGCGATCATTCAAAAGGCAATCTGATACCATAAAAAGTGGATAATAAATAAATAATGATGCGCTATAAAATCAACCCTATGTGGATACTACAGATAAACCAATACATATAAATATATATACTGTATATATGAATATAAATAGTGCAAACTGCAAATCATGTGCAAACTGCAAACCATGTGCAACTAATACAACAGTGCAAAAAAAATACCAGAGGTGCTATTAACGGACCCTGCATACATATATGTGCAATACAAACAGCCTAAGGTAGGACACTAATGATGTTACTGCTCCTCAGCAGCTATGTGAAATACACACACACACAGAGTTCTCAGTCCTATATAGAGACCAACTTTGGTGTTGCTAGATATGTCCCTCTCATCCAGTTTTCTGACACAGGCAGTCTTAACGGTAAGCTCATTTCAGGTAGGCAAAACATAAAAAGAAAGGGAAAAAAATCATTGCGCAACACTGTATGAGCTACAGGCAATGATTCTTCGTAGGTGCTTTCACTCACGTGACCGTAGGATAGGTTAGTGCATAGATGGCCACAATTCAGCTCAGTTGAGCGATCTCCCTCACTGCCCCGGCTTCTAAGTCCTCAGAATACCGCTGGTAGCGTAACTAGGCTCCTCCCCCTACGCGTTACGTGACTTAATCATGGGTAGCCTGAGTGAGGTGAGTGAAAGCACCTATATTTATATGTATTGGTTTATCTGTAGTATCCACATAGGGTTGATTTTATAGCGCATCATTATTTATTTATTACCCTCTAGTAGATACCGCCATTCTTCCAGGGCAAATTTAATAGCCAGTAACTCTCTGTCTCCAACGTCGTAATTTCGTTCCGGAGGATTTAGTTTTCGAGAAGCAAAGGCTACCGGGTGTAGAAGGGATTTGGGACCCTGTCTTTGGGAAAGGATGGCCCCAGTGGCTGTCTCGGAAGCGTCGACTTCCAATGTGAATGGTAGTGTTGGGTCTGGGTGCTGCAACACAGGTGCTGAGGTAAATGCATTTTTTAACTTAATGAAAGCTTCTTGGGCTTCCTGCGACCAATGGAAGTGATTACCCTGACGTGTCAGTTGGGTGATGGGTGCCACAATTGAGGAGAACCCAACGATGAATCTCCTGTAAAAATTGGCAAAGCCAATGAACCGTTGTACCCCTTTTTTGTCTGCTGGAGCTGGCCCTTCTTGGATTGCCTTGACCTTCTGTGGGTCTATTGCGACCCCATTGGTGGAGATGATAAATCCCAGAAATTGCACAGTGGTTCTTTCAAAGTCGCATTTTTCAGCTTTGAGATAAAGTCAGTGTTTTCTAAGGATAGATGAGGACCTTTCTGACATGAACCCGGTGTAATTCAGTAGAGGCAGAGAAGATGAGAATATCGTCCAGATACACTACTAGGAAGTCATCAAGATGTTCTCGGAAAATGTAATTGACTAGGTGCTGGAAAGTGGCTGGAGCATTACAGAGTCCGAATGGCATGACTAGGTATTCATAATGTCCGAATCTAGATCGAAAAGCGGTCTTCCACTCATCTCCAGCCCTGATCCGGATAAGGTTATAGGCCCCTCGAAGGTTCAGCTTGGAGAAGATCCGAGCAGATCGGAACCGTTAGAACAACTCTGGGATAAGAGGCAGCGGGTATCTGTTTTTGATAGTAATTTTATTTAGTTCCCTGTAGTCGATGCAGGGTCTCAGAGAACCGTCTTTTTTTTTCAACAAAAAGATCCCTGCACCGGCTGGTGAAGAAGAAGGACGGATGATTTTTTTTCCAAATTTTCATCTATGTAGGCCTTGAGGGCCTTTAACTCAGTCTCAGATAACGGGAAAATTCGGCCAAAAGGCACTTCAGAGCCGGGCAGAAGGTCGATGGGACAATCGTATGGCCGGTGAGGTGGCAGACGGTCGGCCTGTTGTTTGTCGAAGACGTCCCTGAAGTCCAAGTATACAGGGGGGATGTGTTGCAGGTTATCCGGTATGGTTGTTATGGTAGCGCAAGTGGTTGAGGCTGAGGTGAGGCAGTGCTGGAAACAGTATGGAGAAGGGAAATTGACCTCCTTCTTGGGCCAGTTTATAAGAGGCTCATGTGCTTGTGGCCATGGGAGGTCCAAAATGATGGGAAACATTGGAGAGGAAATGAGGTCAAATCGCAGAAACTCTTGGTGGCCTGAGTCAGTGGTGGCAAGGATGGGTTTAGTTTCCTGAGTGATCAGCCCTGAGCGGGTCAGAGAGCCATCCGCCAGGTGTACCTGAAGGCAGTGGTCCTTGGTTTGTATAGGGAAATTGAATTTTAAAGCAAGCGAGGAGTCCAGGAAGCAGCTGCAGGCTCCGGAATCAATAATAGCCGGTAGGCGGGTTGCCCCTTCCGGTAGCTGTAGGGAGAGAAAGAGAACAACGTAAGTCTGTGGAATGCCAGAAACTTGGTAGTTCAAAATGTCTTTGGGAGCAGACTTACTAGGTCTCACCAGGCAGCTACGGAGGAAATGACCAGTACCCCCACAGTAAGCTGGGACAGGTGGTTGGACAGGAGCCGATCTGGGAGGAGTCCAACTAGGACGAGTAGTTTGGAAGCGTTCAGAGCGCCGCTCTCACAGATGCCTGTCAAGCTGGGTGGCAGACTGGACCAAACCTTCCAAAGAAGCAGGAGTTCCTATCCTGGCTAGCTCATCCTTGAGAGCTTCAGACAGTCCTTGGCGGTACTGATATTTTAAAGCCGCCTCATTCCAGCCAGTATCGGCTGACCACTTCCGAAATTCCGCCATGTAGTCCTCCACCGGCCTTCTCCCCTGGGATAAGCTGTGGAGAACAGACTCAGCCGTGGCTGTGCGCTGGGGGTCATCGTATAATTGTGCCATGCTCTCAAAGAAGGTGTCCACGGTATTCAATACAGGGCTCCTTTGTTCCATCAACCCATGGGCCCAGGCTTGCGGTTCATCAGTTAGGAGAGAAATGATGAACCCCACCTTCACCACTTCTGACGAGAAGGTCCTGGGCTAAAGAGCAAGGTAAAGGGAGCAACCGTTCTTGAAAGCCCGATATTTCTTGCGAACGCCCGAGAATCGTTCGGGTATGGGGACCCTGGGTTCAGGGGAAGCCATCACTACGGTAGGGCTTGCCGTGGCTTGGGAGGTAGTGGCACTATTGGCAGATGCAGCAGCTGGGGCTGCTGGTCCTAAAGATACGGTGAGTTGCTGAAGGCGGCCATCCATTTGAGTATATCCCTCTTGCAACTTCTGAACCGCGTTGGTTAGTGCGGTGAACTGCTGGCAGAGGGCGTCAAACGGGGAACGCGCTCTGTGGGCCTCAGACATCTGGCTGGTTTGTACTGTCAAGATATGTACTTACCGAGGCCGAGAGTGGTTCACCCTTGCGACTTGACGCACTCCGCCCCCTGGAGGTGAGACAGGGAGAGGATGGCGCAAAGAGGCACTGGCTACCAGCAGGTGGGGTAGGTCTTGCTAGACGATCTGGTAGAGCTGAGTTGACCGGGAACAGGCTGAGGGTCAAACTCCAGTCGGATGCAGGCTCTAGCAGGAACTAGCTGAAGACACAGGTCCAGAGCAGACAGGGGTCAGAGGAAGCAGGCAGAAGACTGAGTCCGGGTGCGGGCTGCTGATGTTGGAAGTGAAGGCCGGGGGTCTAACACAGCAGGCAAGTAATAAGTCCAGACCGGTACAAGCAGCGGGTCAGGGCTGAAGGAAGTGGCAGGTCCGAGATGCAGGCAGAAGGTCAGGGGCTGGAGATAAGTAGCAGATCCGAGTCACAGGCCGGGGGTCAAACACAGGTAGAGGGAGAGGTCCATATAACAAGCCGAAGGTCAGGTCCAGGAGAGATGAGTAGAGAAGTCAGGCCGATCCGGGTCACAACAGGAGTTCAAGTGCAGATACAGGAAACCAGGTACAACAGGAAAGCTGACAACAAACCAGCAACCTGTCAGGGCAGCTAGGCTTCTTTATATAGGCCCGCCAGAGCTCCGATTGGTGCACTAACGCGCATGCGCCATTCGCGCACGCACCGAAGTGCCGCGCATGCGCACAGGGTGCCGGCTGGCGCGGCTGAATTGGGGATTCCTCTGACAGTAAGCCAGTAGCTGGATAACCGCCAGGGGCTCCATCACCTTTGCCACAAAAGGCAAGATATAAATCGGCCTGTAGTTGCCCAATATGTCCGGGTCCAAGGTCGGTTTCCTCAGCAGGGCCAAGATCACGGCCCCCTTCTGAGCGCCCGGGACGATACCTGTCCTGAAGCAGCAGTTGATTATCTCCCCAATAAAGGAGGCCAAAAGGGCAGCAGATTTTTTAAACCGCCCCGCCAGACATACATCTAATGGAGAGGAAGATGGTTTTAAAGAGGCAATTACCTCAACCACCTGCATAACCGTAACCGGTTGGAACCGGGCAATCCAGGGGCCATCACTGTGTGGCCGATGTCCTCTTGCACAGTCTCCGGCCTGGGAATGTTGTCTCTAATGTTCTTAACTTTAGAGAAAAAGAAGTCAGCAAGCTCCTGGCATCAGTTCTGTGACTCCTTGGGAGCAGAGCTGGTAGCTTCGGGATGGGTTAACTCCGAAGAGATCTTGAAAAGTTCGGCCGTGCTGTTGGCTGCCTTCCTGATTCGCTCCCGGAAGTAGGTATTTTTAACCTCTCTAATAGCCCTCTTATAAAGATAGAGGGCCACCAGATGCAGCTCTTTGTCAACTTCCAGAAGGAACTTCTGCCAGCGTCTCTCCCTGGACCGAACCCGCTTTTTGAGGAGCCTAAACTCCTCGGTAAACCATTGCGGGCTCTTGCCCAGGGGACAGGGATTAGATCTCATCCTACGGGGTGCTACCACATCAAGGGTCACTTCAACCGACTCCTGAAAAATACTCAGCTTCTCTACTGGGCCGCCCAGCTCGAAAAAGATTGGCTGGTTACTACCCTTAGCCACAAGGTTTCCAAATCTGTCTGGGCAGACTTTTGATAGATTTCTTGAGAAAACCTTGGGGCCAGAGCGATCTGGGATATGTGGAGGTTTCCCTTCTGGTAGGGCCAGGCTAAAGGAAATAAACTTGTGATACGACCAGGTCAACTCCCTAGGCAGCGCACAGGTTGCCGACAATCCACTGAACAGGAGCCAATCCAGCACATGACCAGCAGTGTGGGTAGCCGCTGTCACATGTTGCCTATACCCCAAAAGCAACAGTTCTTGGATAAGGGATTGGGTGGGGGAATCACTTAGATCCTCCGCCCAGAAGTTCAGATCGCCCAGGATGCAGGAGCCTTTAAAAACAATGGACATCTGTGAGGCTAGACTGAGAAATTCAAAAACAAAATCAAGTTTTAACGCAGGGGGGCGATAAATCAGAGCAAACTCGTAAGTTAGCTTGCTAGCTACTTGAAAAGAAAAGACTAAATTTTCAAAAGATTTGTAAATAGTGTTAAAATTCTCTGAAACTGATACTAAAAAATGTTTTTTAAAAATCACAGCTACCCCACCCCCCCTGCCAGTTGGGCGGTTACATTGAAATATTTTATATTGGGGAGGGACCAGCTCGTCCAAGATAGGGGCTTTAAAATCTTGAAGCCAAGTCTCGGTGAGACACAGAAAATCCAGATCCTCATACATAATCAGGCCCAGACTGGGACAAAAAATAGGCCCAGGCATTTTAGACTGAGCAGCCGGGGGGGGGGGGGGGGGCGGGGGGGGGCGTGGCAGCAGCGGTTAATGATGGGATGTGGGGTTCCAGCACCTTGTACCTCTGGACCCCTTTACATTACACAGCACCCTGCAATTCTGGACCCCTTTACATTACACAGCACCTTGCACCCCTTTACATTACACAGCACCCTGGACCCCTTTACATTACATAGCACCCACCGCACCTCTGGACCCTTTTACATTACACAGCACCCTGCACCTCTGGACCCTTTTACATTACAAAGCACCCTGCACCTCTGGGCCCCTTTACATTACACAGCACCCTGCGCCTCTGGACCCCTTTACATTACACAGCACCCTGCACCTCTGGACCCCTTTACATTACACAGCACCCTGCACCTCTGGACCCCTTTACATTACACAGCACCTTGCACCTCTGGACCCTTTTACATTACACAGCACCCTGCACCCCTTTACATTACATAGCACCGCACCTCTGGACCCCTTTACATTACACAGCCCCCCACAGTTTGTTACACAGCCACCCCCTAACAGTTCTGGACCCCCTGCATGTTACACAGACCCCCCTACAGTACATAGTAGACTTGTGCACAACGGAAAAATTCGTTCCGTTTCGGTTCGTTTCTTTCCGGTCCTGTTGATTCGTAATCATTCGTAATTTTGCTAGACGGGATTTTTCGTGTTCGGACTCATTCGTATTTTTGCAAGCGACATTTTTCGTTGAATTTTTTGTTGCTTTATAATTCGTACTTTCGGTAGAGTACGTTGTTTTTCGTTGATTCTGGACACAACTCCTACTTTCGTAACTTTTTTTGGGTTCGTACTTTCGGTAGAGTACGTTGTTTTTCGTTGATTCTGGACACAACTCCTACTTTCGTAACTTTTTTTGGGTTCGTTGATTCGTAATTTTCCGTGTCTCTCTCACAACGACGCTGCCTATTATGCCTAATGTGCTTCGAATGGATTTGTACTTTTCTAAATACATTGCGGTTATTTGTAACGATTCGAAATCTCGTATTTTACTTTCGTTTTTAACATGCGGCTATAGGCTCCGCCCCTGTACACCATTTTCAGAGGGTTCAGCACGGTGAGGGAGAAGCAGAGAGCAGAGCAGAGTGAGTGTTATTGTGCTTCGAATGGATTCGAAATCTCGTATTTTACTTTCGTTTTTTACATGCGGCTATAACCTCCGCCCCTGTACACCATTTTGAGAGGGAGTTCAGCACGGTGTGGGAGAAGCAGAGAGCAGAGCAGAGTGAGTGTTATTGTGCTTCGTATGGATTCGTACATTCGTAACTTTTTCATAACGAATTATGCCGAAGACATTCGGGCATTCGCTATTTGCGGTATAATTTATTTCGGATTCGGTCTTATTCGTAATTGCTTTGTTCGGAAATTCGAATGCTTCCGAATGTCCGAAAGTTGCTAAATTCGGACGAATTTCAATTCGTTACGAAACGAATTGCACAAGCCTAGTACATACCCCCTCCCTACAGACCCCCTCTACAATACAGCCCCCCTCTACAATACAGACCCCCTCTACAATACAGACCCCCTCCCTACAGTACAGCCCCCCCTACAATACACCCTACACCCCCTAACAGTTCTGAACCCCCTGCATGTTACACAGACCTCCCTACAGTAGAGACCCCCCTCCCTACAGTACAGACCCCCTCCCTACATTAAAGACCCCTCCCTACAGTACAGACTCCCCTACAGTACAGACCACCCTACAGTACAGACCTTCTCTACAATACAGACCCCCCTACATTACAGCCCCCTCTACAATACAGACCCCCCTACATTACAGACCCCCTCTACAATACAGACCCCCCTACAGTACAGACCCACCTACATTACAGACCCCCCCTACATTACAGACCCCCTCTACAATACAGACCCCCTCTACAATACAGACCCCCCTACATTACAGACCCCCCTACAATACAGACCCCCCTACAATACAGACCCCCCTACAATACAGAATCCCCCTACATTACAGACCCTCTACAATACAGACCCTCTACAATACAGACCCCCCTATATTACAGAGCCCCCTACAATACAGACCCCCCTACAATACAGAACCCCCCTACATTTCAGACCCCCCTACAACACAGACCCCCCCCCTACATTTCAGACCCCCCTACAATACATAACCCCCCTACATTTCAGACCCCCTACAATACAGAACCCCCCTACATTACAGACCCCCCTACATTACAGACCCCCCTACATTTCAGACCCCCCTACATTTCAGACCCCCCTACAATACAGAACCCCCTACATTACAGACCCCCCTACAATACAAAACCCCCGTACATTTCAGACCCCCCCTACAATACAGAACCCCCCCTACAATACTGAACCCCCCTACATTTCAGACCCCCCTACATTACAAACCCCCTAAAATACAGACCCCCATACAATACAGAACCCCCCTACAATACAGAACCCCCCCTACATTTCAGACCCCCCTACAATACAGAACCCCCCTACATTTCAGACCCCCCTACAATACAGAACCCCCCTACAATACAGACCCCCCTACAATACAGAACCCCTACAATACAGAACCACCCTACATTTCGGACCCCCCTACAATACAGAACCCGCCTACATTACAGACCCCCCTACAATACAGACCACCCTACATTACAGACCCCCCTACAATGCAGAACCCCCTACAATACAGAACCCCCCTACATTTCAGACCCCCCTACAATACAGAACCCCCCTACATTTCAGACCCCCTACAATACAGAACCCCCTACTTTACAGACCCCCCTACAATACAGAACCCCCCTACATTTCAGACCCCCCTACAATACAGAACCCCCTACAATACAGAACCCGCCCTACATTTCAGACCCCCCTACAATACAGAACCCCCCTATATTTCAGACCCCCCTCTACAATACAGAACCCCCCTATATTTCAGACCCCCCTACAATACAGAACCCCCTACATTACAAACCCCCCTACAATACAGACCCCCCTACAATACAGAACCCCCCTACATTGCAGACCCCCCTACAATACAGAACCCCCCTACATTTCAGACCCCCCTACAATACAGAACCCCCCTACATTTCAGACCCCCCCTACAATACAGAACCCCCCTACATTTCAGACCACCCCTACAATACAGAACCCCCCCTACAATACAGAAACCCCCCTACAATACAGACCCCCCCTTCAGCCCCATACCGTACCTCAGATCAGCACGGGACTGCTTGTCGGTCCCCTCCCCCTGTGTAGACATAAAGGAGGCGGGGGAGGCAGCTTCACTCTGCTCGGCTGTTTGAGACAGCCGAGCCGAGACTGATCATCAGAGCCGCGGCCACCGTGCCAGAGAGAAGGGGATCGTTGTGCCGACAGGTGTCACTCGAGTGCGGCTCCGACTCGCAGCTGAGAGTGCACTGGGGGGAGACGTGACATGCGGCCCGGTATGCCCTATGGCCAGTCTGGGCCTGTCCATAATAAGGGCCGCAATATTACCTGCATTAGCCACTGCCGACCTGCAATTTAAAAGACCCCCTGTTAAGGAGGATGCAGGAAGGTTTCTCAGTGGATGAGGAATAGGGATGAGCTTTGACTCGAACATCGCCTGTTTGTTTGTTCGTCGAATTGCGAACTGTAACGGCACCCCAAATATGAAAGGGGTTAAACGCCGTTTTAAGATATTCCCTCTCCAGAACACATCCACTACCGACCCTCCACAGTCAGGGTGACCGCTTCCCATAGGATTAATCCTTCCAGACATACAAGACAAACGCTCTGTATAAAGTTTCCAACTCGAATGAATTTATTACAAGCACATGGTAACACATTTCTCTTCAAAACCCTTCCCTCCCATCCTTGGGGAACAGGGCGGGTTAAACTGTCCAATGACAATGGTCATACAGGTCAGGTGTGTTCAAACTTCTCTTTCAGTAAACAGTCTTAGCAGGAGGGGTGATTCCCCCCCCCTCCTCACAGAAAGACACTTAAACATCCCATAATAGGCAGCCAGACGGTCTACCAGCTCTAATCCACATCATCACAGTAGCAGACTTAATTACCACAAGCCACAATAGACAGTAGAATGTAATCACCCCCTACCTCATCACAGCAATTAGGACACAACAGCCCACACACAATATACACACAATATACACACAATATATATACAGCATTGAATCTGACTAGCACAGATCATAGTGGGTTCTCATTCACCCTGTGCCCAAAGTGACCCCTGTCACACATCTCCCCTTTCGGCAGGAGACTAACACAGGAGGAGACCCCAGACAGGTTGATTCCGAAGTTAGTCCATAGTTCCATTCCTCTAATGCCTGGACAACCCATCAGCATTGCCATTTTGCTTACCGGGTCAGTAGCTGATGGTGACGTTGTAAGGTTGCAGGGCGAATAAGGGAATTCAGTTCTGGAACAGTCACTTGCTTTGCTCTCTCAATGGCTCCCAAAACTTGTTGCTGGTGCTCTTGGGAAGGGTAAGGCAAAACCTGGGCGCAAATCCCATTTAACCTTTTGACAATTTCAGCCTGTTTGTGCATTTCAATGTTCAAGCCATGGGACATCTCATAATACATGACGTAGTGTCGTTGCATCTCTGATTTCTCACTGGCCAACTTGTCACATTCCAATTCTAGACTGTGATATTTTGCCTGATCTAAGGTACATGTCGGGGAAGATAGTCTTACCCAGTTCTCAGCCGCAAGCAGGCCGGTACCAGAAGCATGGGTCTGGGCACAGGTAGTCACTGGGTTGGCTTCAGCGGGGCCCATCGGGGCGTAAGCAGAAACGAGGGGGGCCAAATCATTCCCCAGTAGTACATCCGCGGGCAAGTCCTTCATCACCCCCACATTCACGTGTCCTGAACCAACCCCCCAATCCAGGTGAACACGGGCAACGGGTAGCCGGAAGATGGTGCCTCCCACTACTCTTACGGCTACAGTGTCTCCGGTGTGTTGACTCTCTGGGATGAGGTTCTTCTGTAGTAGGGTCATGGTGGCGCCACTATCACGTAAGCCATTGGCTACCGTTCCATTAACCCGGACAGTCTGCCTGTGTTGTTGCCGGTTGTCCCTGTTAGCTGCTTGTATTGGATCAGCCTCGTGCAGGACGCCCCAATGTTCTTCCTCCTCAACGCAGTGGGCCACAGGCATGGGTGTGCGGGGGCTCCCCCTTGCTGGCTGCCTCCATGACTGGGACTGGATGGCTGGATTCAACGGACAGTCTGGCTTTTTGTGCCCTAGCTGTTTACATCCGAAACACCTGATGGGTTGTGCGTAGTCCTGGGAGTTGAACCTGGGCTGCTGAGGACAAGTGGCTGTTGGGGTTGGTGCTGACGTTGGGTTAGGGGCTGATAAACTGGGCCGAGATAGTGGATAGCGCTCGCTTCCGCCTGACCTTCGAGAGTCCAGATATTCATCAGCCAAGGTAGCCGCTTGCTGTACAGTCCGTGGTCGCTTATCTCGCACCCAATCCCGTAGTACCGGTGGGGTGTGGTTAAAGAACTGTTCTAAGAGTACTAGCTGGGTGATGTCCTCTATGGTATGAGCGTGGCTTCCCTGGAACCAGCCCTTAAGGTTTCGCTGCAGACAATGGGCCCACTCCACGTATGTTATGTGGGTTTGTTTCCGGGATTCTCAAAACTTAATCTGGCTGGCTTCGGGTGTAATGGCAAATCGGGCTAGCAGAGCTTCTTTTACCCGGTCATAGTCTTTAGCGTCCTCATCCTCCAGGGCCCGATATGCATCCGCCGCTCTGCCCGTTAAATTACTTGCCAGTAAGGCGACCCAATCTTGGGGCAGTACTTCATGTATCTGGCATAGTCTCTCAAAGTCCTGCAGGAACGCTTCAATTTCCTCCTCTCCTTCCTTAAATAGTTTGAACGCCCAAAAGGGCAACTTACGGAAAGGCGCTGTATCTTTAGGTGTTGTCTCCGATTGCCGTATTTCCGCCATTCTCTGCTCATGTTGCCGCTCTAGTTCTCTCTCTTGACGCTCTAGTTCTCTCTCTTGTCGCTCATCCTGCAGCTGGATGTTTTTTAATGGCTTCCTGTATGGCGGTCTCTGATGGGTTAGCACCATATAATGCCAACTGCTGTCGAACTCGTTGCTGAAACAAGTCTTCAACTGACCGGGGTCCTGCATCACCATCCCACTGATCCATCTCGGCTAGCTCCCTGATCAAGGTGGCCTTGTTCTTTGTCCCACCGGTCCCTCCACGGCTCTCAAGTAAGTCTTTCAGCGTGGCTTTCCTGCAGGCTGCATAGCTGGTCATTCACTGTGGTGGTTTGGAGTGTCCCAGTAACTGGAGGGAAAATCCCACTGCTGCCACCAATGTAACGGCACCCCAAATATGAGAGGGGTTAAACGCCGTTTTAAGATATTCCCTCTCCAGAACACATCCACTACCGACCCTCCACAGTCAGGGTGACCGCTTCCCATAGGATTAATCCTTCCAGACATACGAGACAAACACTCTGTATGAAGTTTCCAACTCGAATGAATTTATTACAAGCACATGGTAACACATTTCTCTTCAAAACCCTTCCCTCCCATCCTTGGGGAACAGGGCGGGTTAAACTGTCCAATGACAATGGTCATACAGGTCAGGTGTGTTCAAACTTCTCTTTCAGTAAACAGTCTTAGCAGGAGGGGTGATTCCCCCCCCCTCCTCACAGAAAGACACTTAAACATCCCATAATAGGCAGCCAGACGGTCTACCAGCTCCAATCCACATCATCACAGTAGCAGACTTATTTACCACAAGCCACAATAGACAGTAGAATGTAATCACCCCCTACCTCATCACAGCAATTAGGACACAACAGCCCACACACAATATACACACAATATACACACAATATATATACAGCATTGAATCTGACTAGCACAGATCATAGTGGGGTTCTCATTCACCCTGTTCCCAAAGTGACCCCTGTCACACGAACATTATGGGCCATTCGCGCCAAATTCGAGTGGCGCGTCATGGCCCATAATTCACTGTGGCATTGCAGTGCATTGCTGGCTGATGATTGGCCAAGCATGCACTATGACCCGCATGCTTTGGCCAATCACAGCGCGCAAAAAACGGAGAGCCATAATTGGCCAAAGCCAGGGTGGCTTTGGCCAATTATTTCTCAGGGGGTTTAGTACACGCCCCACGCTATATAAGGCCGCCTCCATGATGGCCTTGTGTAGTGTGTTGCAGTGGTTAACCACTTAACAGCCACCTGCCGACAAATAACGTCGACAAGGTGGTTTCTTAACTCTGGGAGGACGTTATATAACGTCCTCCCAGAATCGCGCTCCCGCGCGCCCCCTGGGGCGCGCACACGGGAAACTCCTCTGGACCCGGCGGATCACGAATCGCGGTAAATCGCCGCTGATAGCGGCCGTTTACCACGTGATCGCTCCGTCAAATGACGGAGCAATCACTTGTAAACAGACCGGCGTCATTTGATGACGCTGGTTCCTCCCTCCCCTCTCTGTACCGATCGGTACAGTGTGAGAGGAGAGGGGGAGGGAGCGGATGGCAGCAGCAGCACTGTGGGCTGGATCTGTGACAATTGCAGTCACAGATCCAGCCATCCATCCATCCCTGCTCAGCCATCCCTGTGCTATACCCTGCCAATACTCTGCAATACACCCTGCCAATACTCTGCAAAATACCCTGGTGCAATACTCTGCAATACCCTGGTGCAATACTCTGCAATACCCTGGTGCAATACTCTGCAATACCCTGTGAAATACTCTGCAATACCCTGCAAAATACTCTGCAATACCCTGGTGCAATACTCTGCAATACCCTGGTGCAATACTCTGCAATACCCTGCACAATACTCTGCAATACCCTGCACAATACTCTGCAATACCCTGCAAAATACTCTGCAATACCCTGCAAAATACTCTGCAATACCCTGCGCAATACTCTGCAAAATACTCTGCAATACCCTGCACAATACTCTGCAATACCCTGCACAATACTCTGCAATACCCTGCACAATACTCTGCAATACCCTGCACAATACTCTGCAATACCCGCCACAATACTCTGCAATACCCTGCACAATACTCTGCAATACCCGCCACAATACTCTGCAATACCCGCCACAATACTCTGCAATACCCGCCACAATACTCTGCAATACCCTCCACAATACTCTGCAATACCCTCCACAATACCCTGTGCAATACCCTCCACAATACCCTGTGCAATACCCGTGCAATACCCTGCCATACACCGCAATACCCTGCCATACACCGCAATACCCTGCCATAGTCCGCAATACTCCGCAATGCCCGGCAATACTCCGCAATGCCCGGCAATACTCTGCAATGCCCGGCAATACTCTGCAATAACCACTTCCCGCCCTCCGGCCGTCATATGACGTCCTTGACTTTGTGCGGGGATATCTGAATGATGGGAGCAGCTACAGGCATCATTCAGATATTAGCTTTTTCAGCCGGCGATTCCCTACACCATAAGAACAATCATAGCGGCTGTTCCGCCGCTTGATCATTCTTACGGGAGGCGAGAGGGGATGTCCCCCCCCCCCCCCCGCCGCCCTCCGGTGCTTCTACCGACTCACCGCTACGATCAAAGCCAGGATTGTTGTTTTTTTTTTTGTATTTTTTTCAGGCTTCCCAGCCTAGAGGTGAGATGTGGGGTCTTATTGACACCCCCCCCCCCATATCTCACTGTAAAGAGGACCTGTCATGCCATATTCCTATTACAAGGGATGTTTACGTTCCTTGTAATAGGTATAAAAGTGATCAAAAAAATGTTTAGGGCGGAAAAACATGTCAAACTAAAATAAATAAAGTAAAATGAAGAATAATTTTTTTTTTTTTTTTTAAAGCGCCCCTGTCCCCGTGAGCTCGCATACAGAAGCGAACGCATACGTAAGTCCCGCCCACATATGAAAACGGTTTCCAAACCACACATGTGAGGTATCTCTGCGAACGTTAGAGCGAGAGCAATCATTTTGGCCCTAGACCTCCTCTGTAACTCAAAACATGTAACCAGTAAAAATATTTAAAGCGTCGCCTATGGGGATTTTTTAAGTAGCGAAGTCTGGCGCCATTCCACGAGTGTGTGCAATTTTTAAGGGCGACATGTTAGTATTTACTCGGCGTAACTTCATCTTTCACATTATGCAAAAACATTGGGCTAACTTTACTGTTTTTTTTTTTTTAAGCACAAAACATTTTTTTTCCGTAAAAAACGCGTTAAAAAAATTGCTGCGCAAATATCGTGCGAGATAAAAAGTTGCAACAACCACCATTATATTCTCTAAGGTCTTTTCTAAAAAAACATATATAATGTTTTGGGGTTCTATGTAATTTTCTAGCAAATAAATGATGATTTTTACATGTAGGAGAGAAATGTCAGAATTGGCCTTGGTGCTCCAGAACGCCTGAAGGTGCTCCCTGCATGTTGGGCCTCTGTATGTGGCCACGCTGTGTAAAAGTCTCACACATGTGGTATCGCCATGCTCGGGAGTAATAGCAGAATGTGTTTTGGGGTGTAATTTGTGGAATGCATATGCTGTGTGTGAGAAATAACCTGCTAATATGACAATTTTGTGAAAAAAAAAAAAGAGAAAAAAAAAATCTTGATTTTGCAAAGAATTGTGGGAAAAAATGACAACTTCAAAAAACTCACAATGCCTCTTTCTGAATACCTTGGAATGTCTTCTTTCCAAAAAGGGGTCATTTGGGGGGTATTTGTACTTTTCTGGCATGTTAGGGTCTCAAGAATTGAGATAGGCCGTCAGTACTTCAGGTGTGATCAATTTTCAGATATTGGCACCATAGCTTGTGGACTCTATAACTTTCACAAAGACCAAATAATATACACCAATTTGTACTTATTTTTACCAAAGATATGTAGCAGTATAAATTTTGGCCAAAATTTATGAAGAAAAAATAGTAATTTGCAAAATTTTATAACAGAAACGAAAAAAAAATCATTTTTTTACAAAATTTTCAGTCTTTTTTCTCTTATAGCGCAAAAAATAAAAAACCCAACAGTGATTAAATACCACCAAAAGAAAGCTCTATTTGTGTGAAAAAAAGGACAAAAATTTCATATGGGTACAGTGTTGTATGACTGAGTAATTGTCATTCAAAATGTGAGAGCACCGAAAGCTGAAAATTGGTCTGGTTATTAAGGGGGTTTAAGTGCCCAGTGGTCAAGTGGTTAAAGAGAGAGCTTACAGAGAGAGAGACAGTGTCATTTATATTGAGTTAGATAGAGCAGGCAGGCGAGTCAGTTAGCTGCAGTTACAGTGTGTAGAGGATATATATGCATCCTAGGTGTTATATATATATTTATACACTGTATTCAGTTTAGCTAGATCCGTTCCTGTTATTCTCTATACTGACAGGCAGGCAGGTGATTGTGCTAGCTGCAGTGTTTCACTTAGTGTATTGTTCTCGCTCTAACGATCGTGGTGTATGTAACCTGTGTGTATCTGGCTCTGATACTAGCCAGGGCCTACCCAGCCACTGACTAGTATCTCTCCCCAGCCTGTCCCCACACACCCTCTCACCTGCTGACCTGTGGATGGGGGAATCACTCTTGCAGTGTTATTGTGTTCTGCCTGCGAATACAATAATCAGTGTTGCTAAGTATAGCTGGCAGCACTGATTGTTTTGGTAAAAACCTGACAGGCTGGTTGTACTCAAGTCAGATAATAGATTGACTTGTGTAAAACCAGCTAGCCCATACATGGATCGACTATGGCTGGTCTCTGCTTAATTGGCGTAATTTCAATCCATGTATGGCTCGCTTAACCACTACGCAGTCCCTAAACATCCTTCCACAAACCTTTACATTTTTCCTTCCCAGATTCCCTTCATCCCCCTCACCTGTACATACTCTCCACACTTCTCTCCTGTACATACTGCTCACTGTCATACCCTACACACTCCTCTCCTGTACATAGTGCCCGCTGTCATACACTTCTCTCCTGTACATAGTGCCCATTGTCGTACTCTCCACACTCCTCTCCTGTACATACAGCTCACTGTCATACCCTCCACACTCCTCTCCTATACATAGTGCCCACTGTCATACCCTCCACACTTCTCTCCTATACATAGTGCCCACCGTCATACCCTCCACACTCCTCTCCTGTGCATACTGCTCACTGTCATACCCTCCACACTCCTCTCCTGTACATACTGTTCACTGTCATACCCTCCACACTTCTCTCCTATACATAGTGCCCACTGTCATACCCTCTACACTTCTCTTCTATACATAGTGCCCACTGTCATACCCTCCACACCTCTATCCTGTACATACTGCCCACTGTCATATCCTCCCCACTCTTCACTGTCATACCCTCCACACTTGTCTTCTATACATAGTGCCCACTGTCATACCCTCTACACTTCTCTTCTGTACATACTGCTCACTGTCTTACCCTCCACACTCATCTCATGTACATACTGCTCAGTATCATACCGTCCACACTCCTCTCCTGTACATACTGCCCACTTTCATAAACTCCTCTATTGTACATAGTGCCATACTGCTGCACACTCATCTCATGTACATACTGCTCAGTGTCATACCCTCCACACTCCTCTCCTTTACATACTGCTCGCTCTCATACCCTCCTAATTCCTTTCCTGTACATACTGCCTATTGTCATACCCTCCCCACTCCTCTCCTGTACATACTGCCCACTGTCATACCCTCCACACTCTTCTCCTGTACATACTACTCACTGTCTTACCCTCCACACTCATTTAATGTACATACTGCTCAGTATCATACCGTCTACACTCCTCTCCTGTACACACTGCTCACTGTCATACCTTCCACACTCCTCTCCTATACATACTGCCCACATTCATAAACTCCTCTATTGTACATAGTGCCGACTGTCATACCCTCCACACTCCTCTCCGGTGCATACTGCCCACTATCCTACCCTCCACACTCCTCTCCTGTACATACTGTAACCCAACCTTACCCTCCACACTCCTCTCCTGTACATACTGTAACCTAACCTTACCCTTCACACTCCTCTCCTGTACATACTGCCAACTATCTTTCTCTCCACATTCCTCTCCTGTACATACTGCCCCCATCATACCCTCCACACTCCTTTTCTGTACATACTGCCCACTTTCATACCCTCCACACTCCTCTCCGGTACATACCACCCTCTGTCATACCCTCCACACTCCTCTGCTGTGCATGCTGCCCACCGTGATACCCTTCAAACTCCTCTCCTGTACATAGTGCCCACTGTTAGACCCTCCACACATGGGCATCCGCTCCATAGGGCAAGGGGGGTCATTTGCCCCCCCCTGGAATCGGAAGTCAGAGTGAAGACACTTGCCCCCTGTGTTGCAATGGCCGACTCCGCGGCAGCCGTGGACTTTTTTTTTCTAAGTCTGCTGCTGGCCTGGGGGCTGGGGCTGCTCTGTCTTTTCCGACTACACATCCGTCCCTCCCTCCTCACCCCCGGCCCGAGCATCGGATTGGCTCTGCCGCTCGGGCCTCTGCTTAACATTACTGTCTGTGACCCGGCTGTTCCGTGATTGGCTGCTGCCTCTGCCTGTGTAAATGTATGCGCCGGCTCCTCCCACAGGTGCGTGGCGTGCAGTGGCCGAAACGAGAGAATACGCTGCCAGTGCCTGCTCTGGGCTTATCGCTGAAGAACTACAGGTAACAGCAGTGCCTGTGTCAGGACACCACTGTGTACATCTTTTTGTATTGCAATGTATTGCAATACATCTGTTGTGGGCGGCCATATTTTGATCTTGATGAAAACAACCTATACAGTATAGGCTGTTTTCATAAAGATCAAAATATGGCCACAACAGATGTATTGCAATATAGAAAGATGTACATTCTCTAGGCTATATTTATATGGACATGGTGGAGTGAAGCTGAATTATCCTCAAGAGCTATTTCACACTGCCAGCTGGCCGCGTTATCGGTAAAGCGCCGCTAGTTTTAGCGGCACTTTACTATCATTTTAGTGGCACTATTCGGCTGCTAGTGGGGCGCTTTTAACCCCAGCTAGCGGTCGAAGACAGGGTTAAATGCAACTGTGTATCGCCGCTGCCGAAGCGCTTTGCAGGCGCTTCGGCAGCGGTGCCAATTTATTTCAATGGGCAGGGGTGGTGGAGGAGTGGTGTATACAGCGCTGCTACACTGTCCCAAAGATGCATGGATGACCTTAAAATGATGCCCCCCCCCCCTGAAAAAAGTTCAGCGGACACCCATGCCTCCACATTCCTCTCCATTACCTGCACATACTTCCCAGTTTTATACCGTCCATACTCCTCCCCTACACCTCTTATCCACAAAAACAGTTCTTTAAAATTATACTGAATATCCTCAATGTTACCAGCTCTAGAATGGGCACAATTTTGTTCAACTAAAGGAAATCTTTTCAGTCCTCATATTTGTTCTGCCCCATTATTAGTACTCATTTTATTTTGTGATTACTACTGTGATGTATAGAGGAACATAGGGGATCTGAGCTACTCTAAATATAGCACTGGTGAAAAAAGTGCCCCTTAAAAATATTTTTGAAATGTTGGCAACTATGCACTTAGGCACTGACCAAGGGCCACCGGGTCAGTAGGGGGCCCCATGAGAGGCTGCTGGGATCCTGTGATAATAAAGCGGTAGTAAACTTCACTAACATTACAACTTTTTAGAGGCCCTGAGGTAGGTTATGCCATAGTGTACAAATATCTACAGCATATTAGCACATTAGGGTACACTTAAATTGTCAGACTGAGCCCTCCAGTGCTGCACTGTGATCAATCCGGCGGGTCCTGGGCGCTTCCATCTTCACCCGGTCTTCCTTCCAGGTTCTGTGCCTTCGGTCACTTGCCTTGGCTGGGCTGCGTTGATGTCATTCCCACGCATGCTCATGCGCATCCTCTCTCTCTCATCCCTCCTTTCTCTCACATCCTCCCTCCCTTACCCCTCACCCCTCTCTCATCCTCTCGCTCTCTCTCTCTCTTTCTCATCCTCCCTCTCTCTCTTTAATTTAATTTGTTATAACAAAAAATAGTTTGCATATTTATTTATTTATTTATTTATTATTTATAAAAGGCCCACCAAAATCCTCAGCACCAGGCCCATGATGTTCTTAATCTGGCCCTGTCTGTAACTCTAAACATGTAACCTGTAAAAAAATTTAAAGCATCGCTTAGTATACAAAAAAAAAATCGTGCTAACTTTAGTGTTTTGTTTTTTTAATGAATGAAACAGTCTCTTTCCAAAAATAACACCTTTGAAAAATTGCTGCTCAAATACCGTGTAACATAAAAAGTTGCAAAGACCACCATTTTATTCCATAGGGTGTCTGCTAAAACAATATATAATGTTTGAGGGTTGTGAGTAATTTTCTAGCAAAAAACAAATGATGATTTTTACATGTAGGAGAGAAGTGTCAGAATTGGCCTGGGTGGCAAGGGGTTAATTACTATAAGACCCCTTTCACACTGAGGGCGTTTTGCAGGCGCTATAGCGTTAAAAATAGTGCCTGCAATCCGCCCTTAAACAGCTGCTCTATTCACTCCAATGTGAAAGCCCGAGGGCTTTCACACTGGAGCAGTGCGCTGGCAGGGCATCAGAAAAAGTCCTGCCAGCAACTTCTTTGGAGCGCATTAGGAGCGGTGAACTCACCGCTCCTAATGAGCTCCTGCCCATTGAAATCAATGGGCAGCACCGCCGTACTGCCGGAAATACGCTGCTGAAGCGGCGCATCTCGGGCGTTTTTTACCCTTTCTCGGTCGCTAGTGGGGGTTAAAAGCGCCCCGCTAGCGGCTGAAATGTGCCGCAAATCCGACAGTAAAATAGCAGCGTTTAACCGCTATTTTACCGCTGAAGCTCGGGCGGCATAGTGTGAAAGCAGTCTTAGTAATATACAAATAATTAGGCCCCTTTCACACTGAGGCGTTGAAAAAAACACTCAAAAATTATAGGATTTTGTACCTCTATTTTACCGCGATTTTACCGCGATCGCGCTAAAATTAGCGCGAACGCGGTAAAAACGCGGTAAAACGCATAGGCGTTAGCGCTATTTTTTAACATAACGCTTATGCCTATGCGTTTTTACCGCGAATCCCATTCATTTCAATGGGGATAGGCGTTTTTACAGCGCTATTTTATGCGCCCTAAAGTTGCTCTAAAAAAGCTGTTTGCAGGATTTTTTTCAACGCCCAGCCAGCAAAACGCCTCAATGTGAAAGCCCTCAGAGATTTCACATTGAGAATGCTGGGGCAGGATTATTTCAGGCATTATTACAGCGCTATTTTTACCGCGAAAACGCGGTAAAAACGCCTCAGTGTGAAAGGGGCCTTATTATAAGCACTGTGAGCTCATCCTCTCTGCTGAGTGTGTCAGCTTGTATTTAAACTGGCTGTTCTGTATATAGCTTCTGACAGGCTGCGCAAGCAGCCCCGTATCTCCGGAACCATAATTGATAGCAGCCCCATATTTTGACCAGTGGTGGGGTGGGTCTTTAGCTACATACCCCCCAAATATGGGGTCTCTGGACGCCGAGCTATAATCCTCAAAGTCGATCTTTTTTTTTTAAGATTTTTTTTTTTTTTTGGGCAAATGGGCCTATCTTGAGGAAGGGGCCTGGAGCTGCAGCTCCAATAGCCCCTATGTTAATCCGGCCCTGCCCATGGGTGGGATTCTGCTCATTTCCTGTCATGATAATTAAACAGGAACTGGATTTAAAAGGGACACATGGGGACAGGGATCATTTAATGCATATATGTGGTGGCAGAAAAAGTGGGCTTTAACACCCTGTCCCCGCATATATGCATTGAAGGAGGTCTGAGGTTGTGTGCTTACTGTGTACTCCCAGCACCAAGCTGTCTCATGCAGCTCTCAGGCACATGTTCTGATCAGAAGCCAGCAGCATGGGCTCCATAATGAAACCACTGTGAGAGCCAATCACAGGGGGCACTCTGCCTCTAAGTGGTAAAGGGGTTGTAAATCCTTTTTTTTTTTTTTTATAAAAATAACAAGCTTGCCTATACTTACCTGCTCTGTGCAAGGGTTTTGCACAGAGCAGCCTAATACTCTTCTCCTGGGGTCCCCTGCCAGGGCTCCAGGCCCCTCCTCTGCATCGGGTGCCATTGACACAGACAGCGGGACTCGGCCCCACTCCTGTGTCACTGGATTTGATTGACAGCAGCAGGAGCCAATGGCTCCTGCTGCTCACAATCTGTCCAATGAGGAGAGAGGCAGTCACTGGATCGGATCGGGCTCAGGAAAGGAAAAGGGGGGGGGGGGGTCTGGGGGGGGAACTGCAGCACAAAAGGTTTTTCACCCTAATGCATAGAATGCATTAAGGTGGAAAACCTTGAGACTTTACAACCACTTTAAAATCAAGTAAACCCTGATGGGTTTTACTTCCTCTTTATTTCCCTGCAAAGGTAAAGCATAATGGGCTACTATGCATCGCATAGTAGCCCATTATGTGTCACTTACCTGAAACCGAAGTCTGCGATGTCATCGCTGTCCCCACTGGCAGCGAGCGTCTATCTTTACCTCTCTTCCTTCTGGGGCCACGAACTCCGGCTCTGTGACTGGCCGGAGTCGCGTGACGTCACTGTCGCACATGCGCGCGGGAGCCGCCAGTCACGGCATGACCCCTTTAGAAATGGCACGATCTGCCCCTTCTAAATGCGCATGCGCCATAGACATCGGCGCATGCGCCAGAGACATCATCGCACGGCTTTATTGTAAATATCTCCTAAACCGTGGAGGTTTAGGAGATATTTCCAGCACCCACAGGTAAGCCTTAATATAGGCTTACCTATAGGTAAAGGTGGTTGTACAGGGTGTACAACCTCTTTAAAGCCTGTGTAGAAAGCCTCCAAAAGACACCGGGAAGGGTAAAGAAGATGCCAATCCTTCCCTAATCTTTCAAAACAAAAACAGAACTCCAAACATTTTGACCGGAGTTCTACTTTAAAGCTCAACACATAACTCCTTAACACTAATACCAATTTTTTCAAATATGGCACTGCAGCATACATTAGGATGCAATGCAGTTATTAGATGTCATCATTTATTTTGTTGAAGACCATGTTTATTTAATTCTGTTTACATCCAACTGATCTCATTTTCAGCCTTATTATTAGCCTATTGCAATAAAAGGTATTGGTGTTATCAGCCTGGAACACACCAAAGCCAATAATGAGCTTGCTAAACACTCCAGGGATGTTCTCTATCAGGCACTGTTCCTTAGCACTGCCATCACCTCATCCCACATGTAAAGCTTTATCGTCATGTGAGTGCTGAGTAGTGATGAGCTGAACACCCCCGAGTTCGGTTCGCACCAGAACCCGCGAACGGACCGAAAGTTCGCACGAACATTAGAACCCTATTAAATACAATGGATGCGAACGTTCGAATTCTAAAGTGCTAATTATAACGACTATTATGCATGTTATTGTCCTAAAAAGGGTTTGGGAACCCGGGTTCTGCACCAGGGGACATGTATCAATGCAAAAAGAAGTTTTAAAAACTGCCGTTTTTCTGGAGCAGTCATTTTAATGATGCATAAAGTGAAAAAAAAAAATCAAATATTCCTTTAAATATCGTACCTGGGGGGTATCTAAAGTATGCCTGTGAAGTGCCACGTGTTTCCCGTGTTTAGAACTGTCCCTGCACAAAATGACATTTCTAAAGGAAAAAAAAAGCCATTTAAAACTGCTTGCGGCTTTAATGTAATGTCTGGTCCCGGTAATATGGATGAAAATCTTTAAGAAAAATGGCATAGCTACCCCATCACAGCCCCCCCCCCCTACCCCAGCCCATTACCAGCCCCTTTGGGTCTTGTATGGATATTAAGGGGAACCCCGCACACAAAATAAAAAAGGCCCTATATACTCAGAACAGCCGTATACAGGCGGTGCATACAAGACAGGGACTGTAGGTTTGTTCTTATGTAGAATCTGTTTGTAATTTTGAACTGGTACATTGTTTAAGTGTAGCTCCAGCCAAAAAATATATTTTTAAGCTTTTTGGAAAACATAGGGAAGGGTTATCACCCCTGTAACATGTGTTTTGCTGTCTGTGCCCCTGTTCAGAACATTTCACCTCACTTTCCGTCCCAATGACAACTGTTTTTGAATTGTGGTGTTTTTATTGAAACAAGGATTGGTGATAAAGCATCAGTAGAGAGGAGACACCTTTCTCCCATATTAATTCTTACAGGAGAGAATTTTCCTTCCTAGGGGTAGATTTCCTCTCACTTCCTGTTGTCTTCTTCCGTTTGCAAGTAGGAGTCGTTTGAAAGTTGGATGTTTGAAAGTAGGGACCTGCCGTATATACTCTGCAGAAATTGGCCCCTTAGGTGTTGGTGTTGGCACAACACTGTAAGCACTCACAGTTACTCTTGGTGGGTGCTGGAACGCCCTGCTGTCAACTATTATATCAGGAATTGTAATTACATATAATTGTTGAGCAGTGGTAGGAAAAATTGGGCCTTTGATGGTGGTGCTGGTGCCACAACACTGTAAGGCCTCACAGTTACTCTTGGTGGGCGCAGCAATGGGCCCTGCTGTGAATTATTAGATCAATAATTATAATTGCATGCCCCTGTTGAACAGGGGCTGAAAAATTGGGCCTTAGGCACTGGTGGCACAACACTGCAACCCCTCACAGATACTGTACTTTTGGAGCACAGCAATGAGCCCTGTTGCAAAGTATTGCATCAAAAATTGTAATTACACGCCCCTGTTAAACAGGGGCTGAAAAATTGGGCCTTAGGCACTGGTGGCACAACACTGCAACCCCTCACAGATATACTGTACTTGGAGCACAGCAATGAGCCCTGTTGCAAAGTATTGCATCAAACATTGTAATTACACGCCCCTGTTAAACAGGGGCTGAAAAATTGGGCCTTAGGCACTGGTGGCACAACACTGCAACCCCTCACAGATACTGTACTTGGAGCACAGCAATGAGCCCTGTTGCAAAGTATTGCATCAAAAATTGTAATTACACGCCCCTGTTAAACAGGGGCTGAAAAATTGGGCCTTAGGCACTGGTGGCGGCACCCAGAAACAAAAATGTCCTTCCAAGCTATCATCATCAATCGGATCATTGAGGAGGAGGAGGATAGCCAGTCAACATAACAGCACAGGCACTCAGCATCAGCATCAGTCTTGAAGGGATGTGACATTTTAAAATAAATTAGTCTGTTATATCAGCATCAGGTGTGTGGTAGCTGGTGGTGATCCAAGACTGGTTCATCTTGATGAAAGTCAGTCGATCAACCGAGTCGGTGGACAGGCGCACCCTGTGATCCATGACAAATCCTCCAGCAGCACTGAATGTGCGTTCTGAAAGAACGCTGGATGCAGGACAGGCCAGTAGCTCAATTGCATACTGTGCAAGCTCTGGCCAGTGATCCATCCTCAAGACCCAGTAAGCCAGAGGATTTTCGGTGGGGAAGGTGTCCAAGTCTGACCTTGCCCCTAGGTATTCCTGCACCATGTATATCAGACGCTGGCGATGGTTGCTGGAACCGATCATACTTTGGGGCTGCGGACAAAAGAATTGTCTGAACGCATCGGTCAGACGGCCACCTTCCCCACCGCTCCTTCTTTGACTGACCGAAGCCTCAGCAACTCGTTGTCCAGGACCAGGAGTTTGTAACCTCCCAGTCTCTGGGAACGCGTTGCACAGACCTTTCTGCAAGGCCTCCCGGAGTTGTCTCATCCTCTGCTCCCTCTGCGACGGTAACATAAGGTCCGCAACCTTACCCTTGTACCGTGGATCAAGGAGAGTGGCCAGCCAGTAATGGTCCCTCTCCTTGATCCGAAGAATACAAGGATCCTTCCGCAGACTTTGCAGGATCAGGGAGGCCATGCAGCGTAGGTTAGCTGAGGCATTCAGTCCGGAGTCCTCTGGGTCACTAAGGACGACATGATCCGCAGCCACCTCCTCCCAGCCACGTACAAGTCCACTGGTTTCTTGGGACTGTAAATCATCCCTAAAAGTCTGCTGCTGATGATGCTGAGTGCCAGGCTCCACCTCCATGCTGACACAATCCTCCTCCTCCTCCTCTTCCTGTGCGATGGGTGGGAAAGAAGGAACACTGTCTGGGTAAAGGGGGCCTTGAGAGGCAAGGAAGTCCTCCTCTTCCTGCCTCTGTTCTGCCTCAAGTGCCCTGTCCATTATTCCACGCAGCGTGTGCTCCAACAGGTGGACAAGAGGTACAGTGTCACTGATGCATGCACTGTCACTGCTCACCATCCTCGTGGCCTCCTCAAATGGTGCCAGGACAGTGCATGCATCCCTGATCATGCCCTACTGGCGTGGTGAAAAAAAACCAAGCTCCCCTGACCCTGTCCTGGTGCCGTAGTCGCACAGGTACTCATTGATGGCCCTCTGCTGCGTGTGCAGCCACTGCAGCATGGCCAACGTTGAGTTCCACCTGGTGGGCATGTCACATATAAGGCGGTTCTTGGGCAGGTTCAACTCCTTTTGCAGCTCAGCCAGGCGAGCACTGGCATTATAAGATCTGCGGAAATGCACACAGACTTTCCTGGCCTGCCTCAGGACATCCTGTAAGCCCGGGTACCTGCCCAAGAAGCGCTGCACCACCAGGTTAAGGACGTGAGCCACACAGGGCACATGGGTCAGTTGTCCCTGTCGGAGGGCGAAGAGGAGGTTGGTGCCATTGTCGCAAACCACCATTCCTGGCTTAAGCTGGCGTGGCGTCAACCACCTCTCGGCCTGCCCCTGCAGAGCAGACAGGACCTCTGCCCCAGTGTGGCTCCTGTCCCCCAAACACACCAGCGCAAGCACGGCATGGCATCTTTTTGCCTGCGTACTTGCGTAGCCCCTTGAACACCTACGGAGCACCGCTGGTTCCGAGGACAAAGCACAGGAAGAGGCCATGGAGGAAGAAGAAGAGGAGGGGGTGGAGGAGAGAGGTGTGTCACAACCAGTAGTAGCATTTTGGAGGCGTGGCGGTGGAACAACCTCCAACACTACTGCACCTTGTCCTGCATCCTTCCCAGCTGCCAAAAGAGTGACCCAATGGGCCGTGAAAGAAAGGTAACGTCCCTGTCCATGCCTGCTGGACCATGAGTCAGCGGTAATATGCACCTTACCGCTGACCGCCCTGTCCAGTGAGGCCAAGACATTGCCTTCCACATGCCGGTAGAGAGCCGGAATCGCCTTCCGTGAGAAAAAGTGGCGTTTGGGAACCTGCCACTGAGGAACCGCACATTGCACAAACTCACGGAAGGGGGCCGAGTCTACCAACTGAAAAGGCAGCAGTTGAAGCGCTAGCAATTTAGCCAAGCTAGCATTCAACCGCTGGGCATGTGGATGGCTGGGAGTGAACTTCTTTCGACGGTCCAGCAGCTGGGGCAGGGAAATTTGCCTGCTAGAATCGGACGTCGGTGTACTGCTAGCAGAGTGGCCGCAAGTACTTGGCTGTGACACACCTAATTCTACACCTTCATTCCTCTCAGTGCAGGTTTCAGAGAGGACTGAAGGTATAGTGGGGTTGGAGATCCCAGCTGATGCGGTGCAAGGAGAGGTCCGCTTTGTTCTTTGGTGTGGGTCTTTAAGGTAGGCTTGCCAACGAGCTGCATGGCAGGTCAACATATGTCTGGTCAAACATGTGGTGCCCAAGCGGCTGATGTTTTGGTCATGCGATATACGCTTGAGACATATGTTGCAAACAGCAGCTGTGCGATCTGATGCACTCGCCTCAAAAAAGGCCCACACCAAATAACTTTTTGAATGACGGGCAGAGGCAGCGCCCTGCACAGGCGGAGCTCTGCGGTGTGATTCCGTCGGTGTGCTGCCCTTACGCTGGCCACCCAAGGGCATCCTGCCTCGTTGGAGATGTGCCTCCTCCTCATCCTCCTCCTCCTCCTCCTCTCTCCTATTAGGCACCCACGTGGAGTCAGTGACCTCATCATCCCCTCCCTCCTCATCACTGGAGCCAATCTGGCAGTATGCTGCAGCTGCTGGAACATGACTGCCAGATTGGTGTCCTTCTTGAGCATCCCCTCTCTCTGCTCTCACGCTACTGCCTTCCTCTAGCTGGGTATCATCATCAAATCCTTCGAAACGCTGGGCATCCTCCTGGAGCATGTACCCAACACTGTGCTCAAACAGTTTGGGGGACTCCTCAGGAGGAGGACATGGTGGGTCTAGGGAAGGAGTGACTGATGATGACATTGATACCAGGGAAGAGGACGCTTTGGCAGCTGCTTTGCCAGTACCCTGAGCCTGGGTGAGAGAGGATGAGGAGGATGAGGAGGGCTTGGTCATCCACTCTACCAAGTCTTCGGCATGATGTGGCTCAACATGTCCAGCTGCCGAAAAGAAGGACAAGCGTGTCCCATGGCCATGTGCTGATGACAATGCACCGCGTCCATGACCAGCACTGTTGCCCCCAGACACAGAGCCTGCTTGCCCTCTTTTATTGGCTCCTGCCTGTCTGCCTCTCCTTGTTTGCCTTCCAGACATTCTAATGGATGGCCTGCAGGGAGATGGGAAAAACAGCAATAAGGGCTAGCTTCAGGTGTATACTGTGCAGGAGGCTTAGCAACAATGACACTGACACTGTCCCCTGCCTATCCTTCTGTGTCCCTAAACACAAGGATTTGCAATACACTTCAGTAAGATTGGTTTAGCACAGAATGGTACACTGACACTTTCCCTCACTGAGTGTCCCTCTCTGTCCCTAAACACAAGGATTTGCAATATGCTTCAGTAAGATTGGTTTAGCACAGAATGGTACACTGACACTTTCCCTCACTGAGTGTCCCTCTCTGTCCCTGAACACAAGGATTTGCAATATGTTTCAGTAAGATTGGTTTAGCACAGAATGGTACACTGACACTTTCCCTCACTGAGTGTCCCTCTCTGTCCCTAAACACAAGGATTTGCAATATGCTTCAGTAAGATTGGTTTAGCACAGAATGGTAAACTGACACTTTCCCTCACTGAGGCCTCGTACACACGACCGATTTTCTCGTCGTAAAAAACACGTCGTTTTTTTCGACGAGATTCTTGTTAAGCTTGTCGATTTTCTCGTCAAGCTTTCTATGCGTACACACTGTCATTTTCCAATTTCCTCGTGGTTCTCTGCGCTCACGTCCAGCACGTACGACGGCACTATAAAGGGGAAGATCTTTTTTCTTGGCGCCACCCCTTGGGCTGCTTTTGCTGATCTCGTGTTACCGCGTGTGAAGTAAAAGTTTGGGAAGAGACGATTCGCGCTTTTCAGTCTTCGTGCTTTCAGTTCGTTTTAGCGTGACGAATGTGCTATTTCCATTACGAAGGCTTGTTTTACCAGAAGATGCGCTCCCGTCTCATACTTGATTCTGAGCATGCGCGCTTTTTGAAGAGTCGTAAAAGCATACACACGAACCATTTTCTCGTCACAAAACAGGCCGACGAGAAACACGACGAGGAAATCTGGAATCCTGACGAGAAAATAGAGAGCAGGTTCTCTATTTTCTCGTCGAGATTCTCGTCAAGTTTCTCGTCGTAAAACCATACACACGAACGTTTTTCTAGACAAAAAAACTCTCGCGGCACTTTTCTTGACTGTTTTGGACGAGAAAATCGGTCGTGTGTACGAGGCCTGAGTGTCCCTCTCTGTCCCTAAACACAAGGATTTGCAATATGCTTCAGTAAGATTGGTTTAGCACAGAATGGTACACTGACACTTTCCCTCACTGAGTGTCCCTCTCTGTCCCTAAACACAAGGATTTGCAATATGCTTCAGTAAGATTGGTTTAGCACAGAATGGTACACTGACACTTTCCCTCACTGAGTGTCCTTCTCTGTCCCTAAAGACAAGGATTTGCAATATGCTTCAGTAAGATTGGTTTAGCACAGAATGGTACACTGACACTTTCCCTCACTGAGGCCTTGTACACACGACCGAGTTTCTCGGCAAGAACCAGCAAGAAACTTGCTGGCAGAGATGTCTTGCCGAGAAACTCGTTCGTGTGTATGGTTTCTCGTCGAGAAAACCGACAAGTAACCTCGACGAGAAAATAGAGAACCTGCTCTCTATTTTCTCGTCGAGATTCTCGTCGGCATGTTTCTCGACGAGAAAAGTGAGTGTGTGTACACTTACCTGTCCTCCCGGAAGCCCGCGCATGTTCGAAATGAATTCGACGCATGCGCGGTAGCTTCCTAGGCATACGTAGGGTATACCAAGATGGCGGCGACGGCATCGAATGTGACGAGCGCATGCTCGACGTAGTCGATGACGTCACCGCGTACGCTCCATTCAAAGAACCGCAGGTTCTTTGAAACGAGCGTGTGTACACTCGGCCGGGACAAGTTTCTTGTCCAAGAATCTCGTAAAAAAAAACGACATGTTTTTTTCAACGAGAATCTCGGCCGTGTGTACGAGGCCTGAGTGTCCTTCTCTGTCCCTAAACACAAGGATTTGCAATATGCTTCAGTAAGATTGGTTTAGCACAGTATGATACACTGACACTTTCCCTCACTGAGTGTCCTTTTCTGTCCCTAAACACAAGGATTTGCAATATGCTTCAGTAAGATTGGTTTAGCACAGAATGGTACACTGACACTTTCCCTCACTGAGTGTCCTTCTCTGTCCCTAAACACAAGGATTTGCAATATGCTTCAGTAAGATTGGTTTAGCACAGAATGGTACACTGACACTTTCCCTCACTGAGTGTCCCTCTCTGTCCCTAAACACAAGGATTTGCAATATGCTTCAGTAAGATTGGTTTAGCACAGAATGGTACACTGACACTTTCCCTCACTGAGTGTCCTTCTCTGTCCCTAAACACAAGGATTTGCAATATGCTTCAGTAAGATTGGTTTAGCACAGAATGGTACACTGACACTTTCCCTCACTGAGTGTCCCTCTCTGTCCCTAAACACAAGGATTTGCAATATGCTTCAGTAAGATTGGTTTAGCACAGAATGGTACACTGACACTTTCCCTCACTGAGTGTCCCTCTCTGTCCCTAAACACAAGGATTTGCAATATGCTTCAGTAAGATTGGTTTAGCACAGAATGGTAAACTGACACTTTCCCTCACTGAGTGTCCCTCTCTGTCCCTAAACACAAGGATTTGCAATATGCTTCAGTAAGATTGGTTTAGCACAGAATGGTACACTGACACTTTCCCTCACTGAGTGTCCTTCTCTGTCCCTAAACACAAGGATTTGCAATATGCTTCAGCAAGATTGGTTTAGCACAGAATGGTACACTGACACTTTCCCTCACTGAGTGTCCCTCTCTGTCCCTAAACACAAGGATTTGCAATATGCTTCAGTAAGATTGGTTTAGCACAGAATGGTACACTGACACTTTCCCTCACTGAGTGTCCCTCTCTGTCCCTAAACACAAGGATTTGCAATATGCTTCAGCAAGATTGGTTTAGCACAGAATAGTACACTGACACTTTCCCTCACTGTCCTTCTCTGTCCCTACAAACAAGGTTTAGCACAGAATAACACACTGACACTCTCCCTACCTATCCTTCTCTGTCCCTAAACACAAGGAATCCAGGATTAGTAAAGAAAAAAATGACACTGTCCCTGCCTATGCTTCTCTTTCCCTGCTCCGGAACAAACTACACAAGGCCACCGCGCTGGCGGCCTTTTATAGTGTGGGGCGTGTACTAAATCCCCTCATCAATAATTGGCCACAGGCATCCTGCCTGTGGCCAATCATTGCTCTCCTCGCTGCCGGCGCTGTGATTGGCCAAGCATGCGGGGTCACAGTGCATGCTTGGCCAATCACAGCGCCTGGATGACACTGCGATGGCGTAGTGCATTGTGGGCCGTTCGCGTCACTCGAATTTGGCGCGAACGGCCCAAATCGTTTGTTGTTCGCCGAACGATCGAACAGCCGATGTTCGAGTCGAACGTACGTTCGACTCGAACACCGAGCTCATCCCTAGTGCTGAGTCACTGAAACCAGACTAACTGCGTCTGTGCCCTTTCCTGTGTCCTCCGGTGTTGTCATATTAGTAATGTCTGTGTAACAATACTATGAACATAGGAAACATTTGATAGAAATAAATACATCTTTACTCTTTCGTTCATGGACAGACACAGCTTCCTATTGACAAGTGGGTATTATCCTTCATTTAGGAGTGACTAGGCAGAAAACTTGTACAAAGTGTTAACACACCACACCCTATACAGCACCGCCCAGGGGGCGGACCCTCTGGGTATAATCCCTCTCTCTGCACCTCGCAGATCAGTTTTTTTCTGCCTAGTAAGGAGAAGGACATTGCTCCCTTCGGGCCCATTTGGTCCGGGGGTTTTTTTCTACGACTGGGTGACAGGCTGGATCCCAGATCCTTGTAGTCTCCCCAGTTTCGGCCAAGGAGCGTGTGCCGACCCTAGCTACGGGCTGGGTTTTCCACGACATGCCCGTCGCTCCACGGGTGGCCGGTGAGCTTTGCGCTACAGGGCATGCATATGATCGGTCTCTATGGCACAATCATAGCATGCCTGGCTGACAGTCACCTCTGTGCGTGGATGATGATCTGTCCGGAATGTCTTCCAGCATGATCCACGCAGGAATGGTAAGTAGCTCCCCTGCTTTGGCAGGGTGACTTGGCTGGACATTCCTGGAGAGATCAAGTAAGTGTTTTTTTGCCCTTTCTGTCCTCTCTCCCTGCCTTCCCTCCTTCCTGGGCTCTGAAGCTAAGGCTGGCTGCTGGATGCTGGAGGGTCACCTGGGGGGCTCCATCTGGAGCGGGGGCTGCGCTGTAGACTGTCTTTAATGTGTCAAATGTGCTGCTTACCTGTGTGTGCTTCTCCCTCCATGCTGTCGGTGGCCATTTTCTAGTGGTCTACGCCTGTTTTGGCCTCTATCTAACGCTCGGCGGCCATTTTTTTGTGGTTCGCGCCGCTCTGTGGCCATCTTCTTGTGGCTCGCGGCCGCTTTGGCCTCTGTCGACTGTTCGGCAGCCATTTTCTTTTGATTCGCGCCGCTCGGCGGCCATTTTCTTGTGGCTCACGGCCGCTTTGGCCTCTGTCGTCTGTTCGCCGGCCATTTTCTTGTGGTTCGCGCCGCTCGGTGCCCATTTTCTTGTGGTTCGCGGCTGCTTTGTCCTCTGTCAACTGCTCAGCAGCCATTTTCTTATGGTCCACACTGTTCTTCAGCTCGGCCGCTCGGCGGCCATTTTGTCTAAGTCTTCGGCCTCTAGTGGTGCTTCCACAGGCGCGAGAGCATACAGAGGCACGCTGATGAGGATCAGACTGACACAGGCAGCGGTGGGACATCATCTCAGGCGGGAGCAGACGGCAGCAATAGCGGTACCGTTCCAAGGGTGGTGAGTCCTCTGGGAGACCTCTGCATCTCTGTAGCAGCTAGGAGGGTGGCCTATTGATACCTTGCCTGGAGTCCCTGTGGGTGTCAGGCGCGTGGGTCAGCATGATGTCAGAAGCGGACGTCTTTTTTCCCTGAAACACCTGAGTTGGTAGCTGGTGCCCCTGATGTATCTGTGGGCGCTGTCTGCAATCCTGAAGGCTTTTTTGCCAAGGTGGAAGCGGCACATGGGAACATTCTGATGCAGAGCCAGGCCCAGCTGTGGCTCATGGTCCTGATTCTGATGCATCAGAGACTGCGGACTGTGACCGGTCGGACAGTGAGAATGACTCCAGGTCCGGGTTAACACGCAAAAAGGCTTTGGTATCTGACCTTATCACTGCAGTGTGGGATACGCTGAAATTGGAAATGCAGCAGAGACGGCGGTCCCTTTTGGGTTCCGTAAGCCAGCCCGCACTGCTAAGGTGATTCCTTGTGTCTTATCTTGATAAGCTTTTATACAAGGAGTGGGAAAACCCACTGAAGGTTTTTTTGCAGCCCTGGTACCCCTTTGAGGAGAGTGCCTGAAAAAATGGTCCTCTTCCCTGATAGTGGACCCCCCTGTGTCCAGACTTAACAAGGGGGCTCCTGTCTTCAAGGACCCTGTGGTCAAGAAGGCTGAGGCACTCGCTCGCTACCTATACACTGTGGTGGGCTCAGCGGTGCGTCCAGCATTGGCTGGAGCTTTGGTGTCTCAGACACTTACTGAGTGGGCAAAGATGCTACTCCAGGGGTTAAAGGCGCTGTAGGCTCCTCCGAATGAGGTAGCTTTGGCCGACCAGTTGGTACAGGCAGGGCCGGACTTACCATTGGCCTTGACTGGGCTCAAGCCCATGGGCCCCGCCCAATAGGTGGCCCCGCTCTGTCCATGTAGACAAACTGTCCCCCAGCATATTTCCCCTTCCAGCACTGACCCCCCAGCATATTTCCACCCCCCCCCTTCCAGCACTGACCACCTCTCCCCCCAGCATATTTCCCCTTCCAACACTGACCCCCAGCATATTTCCACCCCCCCCCCATTCCAGCACTGACCACCTCTCCCCTCCAGCATATTTCCACCCCCCCCCTTCCAGCACTGACCACCTCTCCCCCCAGCATATTTCCCCTTCCAGCACTGACCCCCAGCATATTTCCACCCCCCCTTCCAGCACTGACCACCTCTCCCCCCAGCATATTTCCACCCCCCCTTCCAGCACTGACCACCCCCCCCTTCCAGCACTGACCACCTCTCCCCCCAGCATATTTCCACCCCCCCTTCCAGCACTGACCACCTCTCCCCCAGCATATTTCCACCCCCCCTTCCAGCACTGACCACCTCTCCCCCCAGCATATTTCAACCCCCCCTTCCAGCACTGACCACCTCTCCCCCCAGCATATTTCCACCCCACCCCCCCTTCCAGCACTGACCTCCTCTCCCCCCAGCATATTTCCACCCCCCCTTCCAGCACTGACCACCTCTCCCCCCAGCATATTTCCACCCCCCCTTCCAGCACTGACCACCTCTCCCCACAGCATATTTCCACCCCCCCCCTTCCAGCACTGACCACCTCTCCCCCCAGCATATTTCCACCCCCCCTTCCAGCACTGACCACCTCTCCCCCCAGCATATTTCCACCCCCCCTTCCAGCACCGACCTCCTCTCCCCCCAGCATATTTCCACCCCCCCCTTCCAGCACTGACCATCTCTCCCCCCAGCATATTTCCACCCCCCCTTCCAGCACTGACCACCTCTCCCCCCAGCATATTTCCACCCCCCCCCCCTTCCAGCACTGACCACCTCTCCCCCAGCATATTTCCACCCCCCCTTCCAGCACTGACCTCCTCTCCCCCCAGCATATTAAACCCCCACCCCCCTTCCAGCACTGACCACCTCTCCCCCCAGCATATTTCCACCCCCCCTTCCAGCACTGAGCACCTCTCCCCCCAGCATATTTCCACCCCCCCTTCCAGCACTGACCACCTCTCCCCCCAGCATATTTCCACCCCCCCCTTCCAGCACTGACCACCTCTCCCCCCCAGCATATTTCCACCCCCCCCTTCCAGCACTGACCACCTCTCCCCCCAGCATATTTCCACCCCCCCCTTCCAGCACTGACCACCTCTCCCCCCCAGCATATTTCCACCCCCCTTCCAGCACACTGACCACCTCTCCCCCCAGCATATTTCCCCTTCCAGCACTGACCCCCCCCCCCCGCATATTTCCACCCCCCCCCCTTCCAGCACTGACCACCTCTCCCCCCAGCATATTTCCCCTTCCAACACTGACCCTTCAGCATATTTCCACCCCCCCCCCTCCAGCACTGACCCTCCAGCATATTTCCACCCCCCCCCTTCCAGCACTGACCACCTCTCCCCTCCAGCATATTTCCACCCCCCCCCCTTCCAGCACTGACCACCTCTCCCCCCAGCATATTTCCCCTTCCAGCACTGACCCCCCAGCATATTTCCACCCCCCCTTCCAGCACTGACCACCTCTCCCCCCAGCATATTCCCCCCCTTCCAGCACTGACCACCTCTCCCCCCAGCATATTTCCACCCCCCCCCCTCCAGCACTGACCACCCCCCCCCTTCCAGCACTGAACACCTCTCCCCCAGCATATTTCCACCCCCCCTTCCAGCACTGACCACCTCTCCCCCCAGCATATTTCCACCTCTCCCCCCAGCATATTTCCACCCCCCCCTTCCAGCACTGACCACCTCTCCCCGCAGCATATTTCCACCCCACCCCCCCTTCCAGCACTGACCACCTCTCCCCCCAGCATATTTCCACCCCCCCCTTCCAGCACTGACCACCTCTCCCCCCAGCATATTTCCACCTCTCCCCCAGCATATTTCCACCCCCCCCTTCCAGCACTAACCTCCTTTCCCCCCAGCACATTTCCAACCCCCTCCCTTTCCAGCAATAGCCCCTCCCCCCAGCACATATCCACCCCCCCTTCCAGCACTAGCCCTCTCCATCCCAGATATCCCCCCCCCAGCACATATCCAACTTTTCACAGAGGGCATGATCATGGCATCTGGGACCCCAAGACCCCCAAGAGATGGAGGACATTTTGCCCTGGAGGCCCACACTAGCTCCTGCTTGGCAAGTTGGCTGAGCCCAGTGCCAGGACTCAGCCCGGATTCATGGGACGCTGGGATTTTGTTCAAATCTCAGGAAAGGCCCATTAAAACTGGGACAGTATGAAGGTTTGGATTAGAAGGGGGGAAAGGATTTGTGTTTGTGGGGGAAAAGTTTGTACTGGCAGGGGGGATTTAGGTGAGAAGATATGTGATGGAACTGGGGAGAGGATTTGTGTAGGAGGGGCTTGGAGGAAAGAGGATTTGCGCTGGAGAGGACAAGGGGAGAGGAATTGTTCCAGGGTGAGGAGCATGTTGTGCTGGAACCCCCTTCCCCGATTTGGGGAAGAGAATTTGTACTGGGAGGAGGATTTATGCTTTGGGGATGTTGGGGTGGGGTATTTTTGCTGGGATGAGGAGCTGTGCTGGGATAGGGATTTGTGCTGGGAAGGGGGATTTTTTTTAGGGAGAGGTTTGTGCTAGAAGTGGGATTTCCCTTTTTTTTTTTTTGGTGGGGGAGTGGAAGGAGGAGAAAGATTTATACTACAGGAGATTTTTTTGTTGGGGGGGAGGATGTTCTACTGGAATGGGAGGCTGTGCTCGGAGGTAGGATTTGGTGGTGGCAGAGGATTATTTCTGAGAGGGGTATTGGGGGGAAGGAGGGTTTGTACTGGTTGAGAAAGAGGATTTCTATTAGGAGGGGGAATTGAGGGGGGCAGGGATAAGTGCTGGGATGAGGAAGAAGGGGGGGCTAGGACTGGGCATAGTGGAGGAGGACTTGTGCTGAGGAAGGGGGGAAGAGGATTTGTTTTGAGGGGGGAATTATTTTTGTTGGTGGCGTGGAGAGTGAGCATAAAGATTAGTGCTGGCTTTTTTATTTTTTTTTGCAGAAGAGGGAGTTGGGATATTTGATAAAAGTGTACCATGGAGGAGAGTATTGCTTGCGGGGGGGAATTTTGCGCTCTTCTTACCCCTACACTGTGTTACACACCCTTAACTTCTGTACTCTTTTTGTTTTGTAGTCATGACTCCTACTATGCATTCCACACTCCTGTCCCCTGCATTTCGCACAGTAAATATTCCTGACCCCTGTATTCCATGCATAACACTCACAATTCGGCCCCATCCTTTGCGCTACGCATTACTGTTCTCCTGGAGGCAACCAAGTGTCCCAGGTCTTGACTTTTACAATCTTATAGCATATACAAAAAAAAAAAGATGTTGTGCGCCACTGTAGTGTTCGGGTTTGGCTTGAAGAAAAGGTGGCAACCCTACCAGTCACACCTGAGCTGACCAGAGCTGCTGTGGTAAGAAGGAGGAGTGCTAAGAGGGGGGTGGTTGTTTTTACTGCTGGACACAGGTATATCATATATTTTATATATATACGTGTGTGTATATATATATATATATAGCTGTGTCCAGCAGCACCCCCCCCCCCACTGGTTATCAGCTATATTATATACAGGTTTGGTGGCAGAGCAGTCCACCCTGAGACGGTCTGATAACCGGGGGGGAGGCTGGGAGTGCTGCTGGACACAGCTAAATTATATATATATCTGTATATATATATATATATATATATATGTGTGCATATCTATAATTTAGCTGTGTCCAGCAGCAAAAACACCCCCCCCCCCCATCAGACCAGTGGGATGTCTGCAGCCAGGGCTGCTGATGGGGAGTACCATCGGGCCTCTTGTAGGGGGCCCGGTCCCATCACTTTAACAGGGGGGCCGGCAGCTTTAAACTTCATAATGTAGTATACATGGCATACATAGTGTGAACAAATAATGTTCCCCCGTGGCCCACTGGTGGTGAATCATACTTACTGGGTGGGGAGGGGGGGCATTCAGTTCATCCAGAGGGGCTCAAGAGACTGCAGAATAGAGGGACTTCTTTTTTCCTTTTCAGTACTGGCAGACTGACACAACAACCAGTGCCGCACTTGCATAAAGACCTGGGTCACAGTTCCTGCTGCTGGCGGAGTGATATACTTGGCTTTCCCGCTGCCTGCCTCCTTCAGCAAGTAAGTGCTGAGGACAGGACAGGCTTCGGCTGGGGGCATCAGTGGCAGTCTCAGAGCAGGCTGACAGCTATTAACAACATCAGATACCTCACCTCCCGATCTACAATCTTAAACCACAATTTATATATATATATATATATATATATATATATATATATTATATTATATATAAAAAATGTAATTTAATTAGCTAAATTAAATGTCAGTCATCTTGAGGTTTGCTGATTGGTTATTGGCAGTTACGTATTACGTCTATTTAAAGTAATGTATTTGTATAGAAGGTAGGGCCCGAAAGTGACTCAAGCCCAGGGGCCCCCACCACCCTAAGTCCTGCCCTGGGTACAGGGCCTTAAGTTTGTCTGCGAATCAGACATGGATACTATCCCCTTGCTGTCTATAGCCTCGGGTTATGCGGTGGTGTTATGCCACCTGGTTTAGTTAAGTGCTGGTCTACGAACCAAAAAACGTCCAAAAAGGCCTTAATGGACCTGCCCTTTAGCGGTGACAGTCTTTTTGGAGCCTCTTTGGATGACATTGTTAAGGATGCTGCAGGAGGTAAGAGCTTGCTGCTCCCGCAATCCAAAAAGGGGTAAGGCGCCTCGCCATAGGCTAGGGCTCCCCTTCACCGTGCACAAGTGGCCTTTCGTCCTCCTAGTGCGGCAAGTAAACGACCCCAGGCCGATTAAGCGCCTGCTGAGGGACAGAAGCGTCCCTGGGTTCGCAAGCCCAACCTTGCTTGCCTACCGAACAGATTTTTTTCCTCTAAATCGCCAGCTTCAGCCAACTCGTCGGGAAGTCCTATATGGGGTGGTTCAAGACCTGCTGATACGTAAGGGTGGTCCTTCCTGTCTAAGTACAGGAAAGGATTCAGGGGTTCTACTCTAATCTGTTCGTAGTGCTGAAGAAGCTCTGTTGTCGCTGCCCTCCATCCGGGGAATTTTCCGGCATCCTTGGTCATCAAGGACGCATGCTTGCATGTTCCCATATGCACCAGGCATCAGAGATGTCTGCGTTTAGCGGCCGGGGAAGACCACTACCACTGGTGGCTCTACCCTTTGGCCTGGCATCGGCACCAAGGGTGTTCACCCAGGTGCTTGCCCCGATTCTGGCCCTACTAATAAGACAGCGTGGCATCGATATCATGGGCAACCTGGACGTTCTTCTTCTGAGGACCACCTCAAACTCAAAATTAGAGGTGAGCGTGTCTATAACCTGTCAGACCCTCCGTTTCTTGGTTGGGTGCTGAACACTCAGAAGTGAGTATCGGTACCGTCTCAACTCCTAGTGTATCTAGGGTTGATTATGGCAAAGGTTTTTTCCTCCCTATGGGAAAGTTACAGACCCTTCAGGCTGCGGTGCGGCAGTTGACATTCCAAGATGGTTGTCACGCCATTTTTTTCAGGCGAGTCCTGGGCCTCATGATAGTCTCCTTCGAGATGGTACCATATGCACTATTTCACACACAAGTGTTACAGAAGGTAATTCTGTCCAGAGGGTCAAGTGCCCTTCATCCCTGGATTGTCAACTAGGTGAGCCAACTAGTCAGGACCTCCCTAGTTGGTGGCCGACATCACCAGCATTTCTGTCTGGGAAGTCGTTCCTTCCTTTTTACTGGATGGTGGTCACGGCGGACGCCTGTCTCCCGGTTGGAGAGGAGTCTGGGGAGCTCGGTCAACCGAGGTCGCTGGACTCCGGAGGAATCCCACTTGCCGATCATTGTCCTGGAACTCCGGGCAATCTGGCTTTGCCTCTCCACATGGTCTCAGAGGCTACAGGGGTGTCCAGTCAGAATCTAGTCGGACAAAAGCCACAGTGGTGGCGTATGTCAAACAACAAGGAGGAACAAGCAGCTCAGCTGCAGCATCGGAGGTCACTTACCTCCTAAGGTGGGCAGAAAGGAGCGTACCAGGCCTGTCAGCCGTATACCTTCCGGGTGTGGGAACTGGCAGGCGGACTACTTGAGTCGCCAGATGCTGGACCAAGGAGAATGGTCTCTACACCCGGAGGCATTTCAGCTCCTTTGCCAGAGGGGAGGCACGCCAGTTGTATATTTCCTGGCTTTTCGACTCAATCGGAAGGTATTGAGTTTCGTAGCCAGGTCAAGAGACCCATGGGCAAACATGACAGATGCGTTGGTGGCACCGTGGAGTCAGTACCGGCTAATCTATGCCTTTCCTCCTCTGAAGCTCCTTCCTCAGCTGCTTCGCAGACTGGAGGCAGAGAGGATTCCAATGGTCCCAATTGCTCTGAATTGGCCTCAGCGTCCTTGGTACGCCGATCTAGTGCGTCTGGTAGCAGACGCCTCTTGGCGTCTACCGCTAAGAAAGGACCTGCTGTAGCAAGGTCCCATACGCCATCCTGTTTTTACAGTCACTGGCTTAACGGCATGGCTATTGAGAGCTAGGTGCTAAGAGACCGGGGCCTGTCAGACTCAGTGATCTCTACCATGAGGAGTGCTCAGAAATCATCCCCTAGGAAGATTTACCATCGCACTTGGAAGACCTACATATCCATTTGTGAGGAAATGAGGTGGCATCCGCTTACTTATTTGGTTCCAGAGTCCTGCTGTTCTTTCAGCAGGGAATGGGCCAAAAATGTTACTTTAAGTAAAATTTGGGGGCAGGCTGTCTTTTTCAATGACCCCTGGTGGCTCACTCTCTAGTGAGAACGTTTGTACAGTGGGTTCGGCAGGCGGCCCCTCCGGTCCACCCTCCACTACCTCTGTGGGTCTTGTGTAGCAGACATCCTTTTGACGTCTACCACTACGAGAGGACCTGCTGTCGCAGGGTCCCATATGCGCCATCCTGCTTGCAGTCAATGGCTTTAACGGCATGGCCTCTAAGTGCCTCAGAAACCACAGTTTGAGAACATCAGGGAGATTCCCTTGTTGACACTTCTCAGAAAGTGGTCCCTTTGGTGGCTTTTAGGCCAGTAAGATGGGTTTTTGAGCAGGCAGCCTTGTCATGCAAGCCTCCCTATCTGATCTTTCACGAGGATAAGGTGGTGCTGCGTCCGCAGCCTTCTTTTCTTCCTATGGTCGTGTTTCGACCTTCCATCTCAAGGAAGACATTGTACTGCCATCCTTGTGTCCTCATCCGTCGAATCCTAAGGAGGTGACGGTGCATTTCTTGGACGTTGTCCAAGCTCTGAGAGTATGCTTGTCTGGTACTGCTCCGTTCCAGAGTCCAGACTCACTGTTTGTTTCAGTGGCTGGTCCCAAGTAGGGCCCTGCGGTCTCGTCGGCCACCCTCTCTAGGTGGATCCGACAAATCGTGATCAGGTTTACACCATGAAGGGTCAGGCGCCTCCTTTTCCCGGCGCATTCGACCAGGGCAAGAGGTGCCTCTTGGTGTTACGTCAGTTAAGACGTGTTTCTGAGCTGGCAGCCTTGTCATGCAAGGCTCCTTATCTGATCTTCCACAAGGATAGGTGGTGCTGCGTCCGCAGCCTTCTTTTCTTCCTAAGGTCCTTTCGACCTTCCATCTCAAGGAAGACATTGTTCTGCCATCCTTGTGCCTTCATCTGTCGAATCCTTGGAGACGGCGTTGTATTTTTTTGGACGCTGTCCGAGCTCTGAGAGCATCAAGCGTCTGTTTCGCCAGGTGTGTAAGGCAGCGACCTGCACGTCCGTTCACACTTTCACTAGACTTTACAAGTTGATGTGTGTGCATCTTCGGATGCTTCTTTCGGCCGCAAGGTATTACAGGCGGCTGTTTAGAGTTGCAACTCCTCCGTTGAGGAGCTCTGTTTTGTTTTGGGGTGAAGTTGTTTTAATGCTGTTCCCACCCCTCGTTTTTGACACTGCTTTGGGACGTTCCACTTGTCAATAGGAAGCTGTGTCCTTCCATGAACGAAAGAGTAAATAGGATTTTTGTACTCACCGTAAAATCCATTTCTCTAAATTCATGGACGGACATAGCACCCACCCCTCGTTTTAAGTTTGTACTGCTTTTTGACGAACTGATCTGCGAGGTGCAGAGAGAGGGATTATACTCCAAGGGTCCACCCCCTGGGCGGTGCTGTATAGGGTGTGGTACAAGTTTTCTGCCTAGTCACTCCTAAATGAAGGATAATACCCACTTGTCAATAGGAAGCTGTGTCCGTCCATGAACTCAGAGAAATGGGTTTTACGGTGAGTACAAAAATCCTATTTTTTCAGCTATACTTTTTTAAACATTTTTTAAGCACCCCTTGGTCCACACAAACTATATTAAAGTCACAGAAAGCTGGAGTTTTGTTTTAAAGTAATATTAAGCCTTATGCACACTGGACGTTTTTGGATGTTTTTACAGCTGCTGTTTTGGCTTCAGGCGGTTTTTTCTATAGTCAATAAACTCCCCATCATGTTATCCTATGTGTCCATGCACACATAGGCTGTTATCAGCAGTTTTTGGCTGGGGCGTTTTTTGGCTTAAAAAAAAACACCAAAACTAGTTCTGATGCCGCGTACACACGATCATTTTTCCCGTCGGGAAAAATGACATTTTTTTTTTTCGCCGAGAAAAACGATCGTCTGTGGGCTTTATGCCGTTTTTCTCGTTGAGAAAAACGGCAGGAAAAACGACGAGAAAAATTAGAACATGTTCTAAATTTTCTCATCGTTTTTTCCATCATTATTTTCCGCGGCAGTTTTCCCATAGGGAGACACTGCCGCGGAGCCCACAGACGGTCGTTTTTCTCGTCAAAGAAAAAAATGACGGGAAAAACGGTCGTGTGTGGGGGAACATGCCGTTCCCTCGTTTTTCATTTTTTTTCATGCCGTGATTCACGGCGGTGTTTTCACCGCCGTGAATCACGATCGTGTGTACGCGGCATGAGAAGAGTTTTTCAGCTGTAAAAACACTCTAATGTAAAAAAACACTGATAAATGCAGATGAACGCTCAAAAACGGTGCTCAACAGCGTTTTTTTAAACGTTTTTTGATCCATTGAAAAAACCGATAATAAACGCAAAAAAACGCCATTGCAAAAACGTTAAAAAAACTTTGAAAAATTCACTGCAAAACTACTGGCATTTTTATAACATTATTTTTATTTTATTACATTAACATTATTTTAACGTCCCGTGTGCATGCAGCCACAATTTAAGACTAACCTATCTAGCCCTGTAAAGAAGAAATTACTATACATACCTTTTCTGAAGCCGATCCGGTCCCACGCTGAGCTCTCATTTATACATTAACAGGACCCACCATAGCCTGCATTGTATGGCCCATACATGGCCCATACATGAAATAAGGCCCACAGTGTGGAACTTGCAGTAATTCATGGAGTCCTCTCTGCCTAATGAAGCAGGGACAGCTCCATGACTGGAGGAGAACTAATTATTTGACTTTTGACAGGTTATGTGACTGGGTTCTCCTCTTGACATTTTTCTTGCTCCTCATTAATTTTTATTGTGCTCCATCTTCGTGCTCCAGACCCCAACAGGGTGTAATGCACATACGTAAAAAACACTGCTGTGCATTATAAATGTGCAGGTTTTTTTTTTTTAAGTACCAGTATGGCCATACCACTGCTTTTTAAATGCCCCTCCTCAGTGTTGTAACAGAAATGTACAGTATATTATAAGCCGTCAATGGGAGAGCTAGACCTTATTCTGTTAAGTGTGGCAGGTGATGAATCTTGCACACCGATGCCACAGTAGACAACCTGGTTTGTGATTCTTCATAATGGTATGTGTGCCGCCCAATGGGCATAGATTTGTTATATATACAGTATATATATTGTTTCTCATAACCATTTTCTATGGACATTTATGTTTTAGTTTACATGCTGCCATCTTGTGACCTTTTGTGGTAATGCACATTTTCTCTGTTTTTGTTTTGTCTGATCTATGACACACTTCTTTTCTGTATAATGCTCCACCCTTCTTCCTGAGTTTTTCTACTTCCTGCCTAATGGAGACTGCTTACAGGCCACATGTAACATGGGCACATGTATTCTGCATTGTAAGCTACAGACAAGTATCATCTTTTGACCGCACAATACTACAACCTGTTCATCTGATGTAACCTGTCATCTGATGTATTCTGATGTTTTGGATTAAAGCACTTCTGTAAATAGAATCGGTATTGATGAGTTTAAGCTATCTGATAAGGATTGGTCCTCAGTGATCATATCTGCTTATACAGGCCAGGCATAGAGGTCTCACATGGGATAAGTCACTTCACAACAATCGGAGTCAGAATAGTCAAAAGATGTCTTCCTACAGCTTGCTGTGTATATGTGTGCTCTTGATCTGCAATCAAGCTTAGTCAAAAGATGTATAGAATTCCTACAGCCTGCTGTGTATATGTGTGTGCCTTATCTGCAATCAAGCTCAGCGCCATCTTGCCAAAGCACATGGTCGCACAAGCTTACTGCACCTCATGTGAATGTTAAAAACGGCTTCTCTGCATTGATCTGTGTTTCCTAATCTGTCTAAGCTGCTGTTCGTCTTCTTAAAGAGACAGTACCATTTTTTGCAAAAACTTGAAAAATGTCTAGACATTTGGATTTTGCAAAAGCGCTCGATACAGTTCCCCACACACGGCTCATGTGTAAGGTAAAGTCTACAGGATTGGAAATATCAGTTTGTAAATGGATAGAAAACTGGCTAAAAGACAGAATTCAGAGAGTAGTGGTTAATGATTCTTACTCTGAATGGTCTAAGGTTCTCAGTGGTGTACCGCAAGGTTCAGTGCTGGGACCCTTACTTTTTAATATCTTTATAAATGATATTGGGTCTGGGATCAAAAGTAACATTTCTGTCTTTGCAGGTGACACCAAGCTATGCAGTGGAATAACGTCCTTACAGGATGTCTCCAAATTACAAGCCGACCTTGATGCACTGTCTAATTGGGTGACTATGTGGCAGATGAGGTTTAATGTTGATAAATGTAAAGTTATACACTTGGGGGCTAAGAATATGAATGCATCATACATATTAGGGGGAGTACAACTGGGGGGGGTCCGTAGTGGAGAAGGATCTGGGGGTTTTGGTAGATCATAAGCTCAATAATGGCATGCAATGCCAAGCTGCGGTTTCCAAAGCGAGCAAAGTCCTTTCTTGTATTAAGAGAGGTATGGACTCCAGAGAGAGGGATATCATTTTGCCCCTGTTCAAATCATTAGTAAGACCTCATTTGGAATATGCAGTTCAGTTTTAGGCACCAGTTCTCAAAAAGGATATCGGGGAACTGGAGAAAGTGCAGAGAAGGGCAGCCAAACTGATAAGAGGCATGGAGGAGCTCAGCTATGAGGAAAGATTAAAGGAACTGAATTTATTCACTCTTGAGAAGAGGAGAATAAGGGGGATATGATTAACATGTACAAATATATAATGAGTCCATATAGTGAACTTGGTGTTGGGTTATTCACTTTACGGTCAACACAGAGGACAAGGGGGCACTCTTTACGTCTAGAGGAAAAAAGATTTCATCTCCAAATACGGAAAGGTTTCTTCACAGTAAGAGCTGTGAAAATGTGGAACAGACTCCCTCCAGAGGTGGTTCTGGCCAGCTCAGTAGATTGCTTTAAGAAAGGCCTGGATACTTTCCGAAATGTACATAATATAACTGAGTACTAACATTTATAGGTAAAGTTGATCCGGGGAAAATCCGATTGCCTCTTGGGGGATCAGGAAGGAATTTTTTCCCCTGCTGTAGCAAATTGGATCATGCTCTGCTGGGGTTTTTTGCCTTCCTCTGGATCAACAGTGGGTATAGAATTGGGTATATGGGATTGTACGATATTTTGTATTTTTTTTTTTTTTTTTTTATGGTTACACTGGATGGACTTTGTCTTTTTTCAACCTGAGTAACTATGTAACTCTGAGGACCTTTTTGTGGCTGAACCAACGCAGATTCATCATGCCTCTGAACCTGCAGATGTACAGGGAGCAGATTGTGCAGATATTGCCGAACAGAGTGTAAGACCCAAACGTGCAATGAAACCGAAACAGAAACTCTGAGAAAACTATGAAACCACTAGAGATGAGCTCTCCAGCAATCTGTCAGACTTATGGGACAGAACTTCACACTGCATGTCAGTTTTGTCACACTTTAATGATCAACCAGCTGAACTAAGAGACTCTATAGATGGCTTATCTGTCGCGTATGAACGCTACCAGCGGCTGTTTGCAAAGTACACAGCTTTCTTGCAGGACTGTATTATAGAGGACTCTTCAGCAGAACTGACCAGGGCTGATGCACTAAACCGACAAAGGGATCTCTTAGTGCAAAGTGCTCAGCATAAGGCAGAACTCCGCATTGCTCAACTGCAGGAGACCAGATCTCACAGATCCACATCAACCAAGCACACTGCACGTTCTTCTAGATCCTCTCGCTCCAGAAGCTCAACATTAAGTGACAAGCTAATAGAGGCCCGTACACGTCTGTAAGAAAATAAAGTGCAAAGCTCCTTTACCAAAAAGGAAGCAGAAATAGAAACACAAAGGGCAGCTCGTCAAGCAAAGATGGAAGCTCAACAAGCAGCTCACCAAGCAGAGATGGAAGCTCAAAGCAAATCTCTTGAAGCAGAGATGGCAGCTCAACAAGCAGAGGCATATTCCCAAATAAAGGTTCTGCAAATGGAAAAGGAGGAAGCAGCTGCCCTAGCAAGGCTGAGAGTCCTTGAACAAGCGATGGGAGAAAGTGCTAACTCAGACTGTTCCATTCCAGCGGAACTGCAAGACCCAGTTGAAAGCACCAGTGAATATGTACTAAAGCATAGTGTTTGCAATGATACAGAGTCATCTCCTGTACGTCCTACTAACACTGTTCTGACTCTCAACACAGAGACCTCTCAGCTCCAAATGCCTGAGCCTCTTCAAGTCTACAACACAAGTGCATCTATGCAGCAAACCACATCTCCTCTAGCTGACAACAAGGTGACTTCAAATAACAAGCCGCAGCTCAAGCCACAGCCAGCACAAGCCTCAGGGATTACACCACAGTTAAACACTTTTGCAACATAATTTTATCCTGGTAAACCTCACCCTACTTCACCAAAGAACTTTCACACCCGAGGGGTTCCACAAGTTACTTGGGCACCAAAGAGTGAGAGATCAGACTTGAATGACTTTGCCAGATATATGATACGCTGTGAGCTCATTAACACTACCCTCTCAAGGTTTGATGACTGTTCAGAGAGCTACAGGGCCTGGAGATCAACCTTCAAAGCTGCTATTGCTGATCTCAACCTTACTACCAAGGATGAACTTGATTTGCTCATAAAGTGGCTGGGGCCAGAATCCGCAGATCGTTTTAAAAGACAGAGAACAGTGCATGTTGACAACCCAGATGCAGGTCTTGTTGCTGCATGGGCAAGACTTGAGCAAGCCTATGGTAGCTCTGAAGCCATAGACAGTGCTCTATTCAAGAGACTGCAAAACTTCCCAAAAATAGGGAACAAAGACTATCGCAAGCTTCAAGATCTGAGCGACCTTCTCATGGAGCTAGAGTTGGCAAAGACAGACCCACGTCTACCTGGACTAAGCTTTCTGGACACTGCTCATGGTGTCAATCCAGTGGTGTCTAAATTGCCATACGGCCTGCAAGAGAAATGGGCACAACAGGGCTCAAGGTACAAAAGAGACTAGAACTAATCTTTTCCCCCATTTGCATATTTTTGCAGGTTCATCAGTGATCAAGCCTGGATGAGAAACGATCCCAGCTTTAGCTTCAGTGAACCCAACTTGCCTGCTTCATCATCATCATCTTCATCAAGGTATGATAACACAGCAGCTAAACGTAGAGACTTTAATAGAGCAATATCTGTTAAAAGGACAGACATCACACCACCCGTATCCTCTCCTGCTCACCAGAGTGGTTCGGGTGACAGAGATACAGACCCTAATCATCAGTGCCCTATTCACAAGAAGCCTCACTCCCTAAAGAAATGTTGTGGGCTCAGGGCAAAGACATTACAAGAGCGCAGGGAGATTCTTCAGAAACTTGGAATATGCTACAGGTGCTGTGCTTTTTATGGACATTTTGCTAAAGACTGTAAAGTTGTCATCAAGTGCACAGAATGCAGTAGCGACAGACATGTTTCAGTCATGCATCCGGGTCCACCCTCAGACAATTCACAGCAGCCTCCTACCTCCAGCCCTGTCTCAAATCATGGCGGGGAGCAACAAGGTCATGCTCCAGCCACAGCTAATGTTTCCTCTTCATGCACAGAAGTCTGTGGAGAAGGCTTAGATCACAAATGCTGTGCTAAGATATGCCTAGTCAAGGTATACCCAAAGGGCCAACCTGAGGAAGCTATTAGGATGTATGCCATAATAGATGAACAGAGCAACAGATCCCTGGTTAAGCCTAAATTCTTTGAGCTCTTTGGTTTAGAGGGACATGCATCACAGTATACTCTCAGAACCTGTTCTGGTCGGGAAGAGACCTTTGGCAGAAGGGCCGATGGGTTCATGGTCTCTCATATCAATAAGGGAGAGGGCATACCCCTACCAACATTAGTTGAGTGTGACCAGATACCAGACGAAAGGGAAGAAATTCCTACTCCAGAGGCTGCATATCACCATCCTCACTTAAGACACCTTGTTAATGAGATTCCTGCAATGGACATGAATGCTGAAATCTTGGTCTTGCTAGGAAGAGACATTCTCACAGTACATAAAGTACCCAAGCAGTGCAATGGACCTGATAATGCCCCTTACGCACAAAAACTTGATCTAGGCTGGGTAATCGTGGCCGATATATGCTTGGATGGAATGTGTACGTCATCCGAGATCCACTCCTTCAAAACTTACATGTTAGGAAATGGACGTGCATCCCACTTCAAACAGTGCCCTCGCCATTATGAAGTAAAAGAGAAGCCTCTTGACATCATCCAAGTACCTCATGTCACTCCTAACCTTTGTGATGACAACCTAGGCACCACAGTGTTTTGTACTACAAGTGATGACAACAAAATAGCCTTGTCAGTTGAAGACCGAGAGTTCCTCAAAATAATGGAAAAATAATTCTTCCAGGATGAGTCTAACAGCTGGGTTGCACCATTACCTCTTCATGCTACAAGGGATAATTTCCCAACCAATCGTGAACAGGCTCTATCCAGATTCAACTCACTTCAGTGAGCTCTAAAGAACAGGCCTGAAATGAAGGACCATTTCATCACCTTTATGAAAAGGATCTTTGACAATGATCACGCCAAACCAGCTCCACCACTGCAAAGACACGATGAGTGCTGGTACCTGCCTTTCTTCGGAGTGTATCATCCACGTAAGCCAAAGCAAATCAGGGTAGTATTCGACTCCAGTGCATCAAGGCGTATCCCTGAACGATGTTCTTCTCACTGGTCCGACCCTAACCAACAACCTTGTAGGTGTACTTATGAGGTTTAGAAGAGAGCCAGTTGCCATAACTGCTGACATTGAACAAATGTTTCATTGCTTCATTGTACGCGAAGACCATAGGAACTTCCTAAGGTTTCTGTGACACCGTGACAACAACATGGACAATGAGATGATTGAATACCGCATGAAGGTACATGTTTCGGAAATAGTCCCTCACCCGCTGTTGCAACATACGGTTTACGAAGGACTACCCTTGTTGGAGAAAAGGAGTATGGCGTGGACGCTCGACGCTTCGTTGAGAGAGACTTCTATGTGGACGATGGACTTAAATCTTTACCTACAGATGAAGAAGCCATAGACCTGCTCCAAAGGACACAAGGTATGCTTTCTGAGGCCAACCTCAGACTACACAAGATTGCCTCAAATAGTGTTGCTGTTATGAAAGCCTTTCAACCTGGCAATCATGCCACAGGGTTTAAAGACTTAAATCTGGGAATGGACATACCACCTGTACAGAGAAGTCTGGGCCTACGATGGGACTTATTCAAAGATACCTTCGGTTTTCAAGTTAGCTCTGCAGACAAGCCATTTACCAAACGTGGTGTTCTGTCAGTGGTAAACAGTCTATACGATCCATTGGGATTCGTAGCTCCCATCACCATACAAGGTAAATCCCTACTTAGACAGCTCTCAGAGACTATTAAAGATTGGGATGCTCCACTACCAATGGACCAGCTTTCAAAGTGGGAGTCCTGGAAACAATCTCTACATGCCTTAGATGGAATCTGTATACCACGCTGCTACACTCCTGCCTCCCTTGCTACAAGTCAAAGGAAACAGCTTCACATCTTCTCAGATGCATCTACTGAGGCCATAGCAGCTGTCGCTTACCTCAAGCTAAGAGATTCTTCTAATCAAGCCCACATAGGGTTTCTGTTTGGGAAAGTTAAGTTAGCACCTAAGCCTGAACACACGATTCCCAGGCTTGAACTTTGTGGGACTGTGCTAGATGTAGAAATAGCAGATTTCATACTACGTGAGCTAGACATTCAGATAGATGACATCAAATTCTACACAGACAGCAAGGTTGTTCTGGGCTACATATACAACCAGACTAAACGTTTCTACGTCTATGTCAGCAACCGTTTAGAGAGAATCAGGAAATCATCTAAACCTGAACAATGGCATTATGTTCCATCTGAAATTAACCCTGCAGATCATGCCACCAGGCCAATGTCTGCAAGTGTCTTTGCAAATTCTTCTTGGTTAACAGGTCCTGAATTCCTGCTGGATCATCCAGAAGAAAACACAGCCAATGTCTTCAGTCTTCTAGAACCTGACAAGGATCCAGAGATTTGTCCTGAAGTTAAAACCCTTGTCACCAGAACTGAACAAAGACTCGTCTTGGGCTGTCAGCGCTTTGAACGTTTCTCCAAGTGGAGAAGGCTTGTACGCACCATCGCAAGGTTAGTTCATATTGCAGATTGCTTTCACACAAAGCCCACAGATGCTCACTGTCAAGGCTGGCACGTGTGCCAAAAGCTTCTTTCTGCAAAAGACATTGCTGAAGGTGAACTGATCATAATACGCAGTGTACAACAGAGTGTCTTTGGCTCAGAAATTAAATGTATCCGTGACAAGAGGGACATTGCAAAAAACAGTCCAATTGCCAACCTGAATCCATTCGTTGACAAGGATGGTATGCTAAGGGTTGGTGGACGTTTAAACAAGGCTGAGTTGAGTGAGCAAGAACAGAATCCTCTCATTATACCTGCTTGCCATCACATCACTACTTTGCTCATACGGCACTACCATGAAGAGGTTAAGCACCAAGGTAGACACTTCACAGAGGGTGCCATAAGAGCTGCAGGCCTTTGGATTATAGGAGCAAAAAGACAGATCACAGATACACTGCACAGCTGTGTTCAGTGCCGCAAACTGAGAGGGAAACATCAGCAACAACACATGTCAGATTTGCCAGCTAACAGGTTAAGTACTGACCCACCTTTCACTCATGTTGGTCTGGACGTCTTTGGGCCATGGATGGTAACAGCCCGCAGAACTCGAGGTGGCCAAGCAAATAGCAAACGATGGGCAGTGCTGTTCACTTGCATGAGTGTGCGTGCAGTACACATTGAAGTAATAGAATCTATGGATGCCTCAAGTTTCATCAACGCTCTAAGATGATTCCTAGCCATCAGAGGACCAGTCAAGACACTAAGATCTGACTGTGGAACTAATTTCGTTGGAGCCTGTCGAGAGTTACAGCTCAACTCTAGGCCAATCCAAGACCTTTTAGCTGAAAAGGGCTGTACATGGATTTTCAATCCTCCTCATTCTTCCCACATGGGTGGCTCATGGGAGAGAATGATAGGCATCACACGTAAAATATTGGACTCTATGCTTATGGATTTGAACTCCACAAGACTTACCCACAAGGTTCTAACCACATTACTGGCAGAAGCATCTGCCATAATCAATTCAAGACCACTTGTTCCACTGAGTCCCCAACTATCCTTACCCCAGCTACTCTTCTTACCCAGAAGCTTGGGTCTGTTCCTGTTCCACCTGGAAACTTTAAAGCAGGAAATCTGTGCTATGACCAGTGGAAGCGAGTACAACACCTTGCCAACTGCTTCTGGAATCGTTGGAAGATGAAGTATCTTTCTACTCTGCAAGGACGCAGGAAATGGCAACGCCTGAACCCTAACATGCAAGTTGGAGATCTTGTTCTGCTTAAGGACCAGCAAGCTGAAATAATCGAATGGCCCATGGGACTTATTGTAAAGAGCATTCCTAGTGCCGACGGTAAGGTACGCAAGGTGGAGGTGAAGGTTTCAAGACCAGGGACTGTAAAGACTTTCATCAGACCTATCACAGAACTTATTCTGCTCTTGCCCTTTGGAGAATGAACTTGTTTGCTTACGCTGCTGGATCCTATCTGTGACTTCAAGAAGAATGTGCCTTGAACTTTAAGTGACACTTCTTGATGCTATATTGCAGTTATCATTGTTGCATATATATGCATGTTTTCTTTAATGTCTTTCAGGTCTTCCAGACATCAAGGCAAATTACACTGCTTGTTATTTGCAGTTGCATCACTACCGTTCTGATGTATATAGTGACATTTATAATGCCAGATGGGGAGTGTGCCGCCCAATGGGCATAGATTTGTTATATATACAGTATATATATTGTTTCTCATAACCATTTTCTATGGACGTTTATGTTTTAGTTTACATGCTGCCATCTTGTGACCTTTTGTGGTAATGCACATATTCTCTGTTTTTGTTTTGTCTGATCTATGACACACTTCCTTTCTGTATAATGCTCCACCCTTCTTCCTCAGTTTTTCTACTTCCTGCCTAATGGAGACTGCTTACAGGCCACATGTTACATAGGCACATGTATTCTGCATTGTAAGCTACAGACAAGTATCATCTTTTGACCGCACAATACTACAACCTGTTCATCTGCTGTAACCTGTCATCTGATGTATTCTGATGTTTTGGATTACAGCACTTCTGTGAATAGAATCAGTATTGGTGAGTTCAAGCTATCTGATAAGGATTGTCCTCAGTGATCATATCTGCTTATACAGACGAGGCATAGAGGTCTCACAAGGCATAAGTCACTTCACAACAAACGGAGTCAGAATAGTATGTATTAAAATTAGATTATCAGTTTTAGTTGGATGACCCTTTTACCAGGTTTAGACTTTGGTCATACAAGGTAGGTCTTTAAAAACTGCATCTAAGTGTTAAGAACATACTGTATGTGATATGATAAACAATGTCCTCCCCGTCGTGTGCTGTCTGGCAGGTACAGTTAACAGGACCTGCAGGGGAAGCTGTCCCTGCCGGGAGAAGACAATTGCTTGGCAGGAGGGAGTCTCCTGTCAGCACTGTCTGTGTTGATGGGGGAATCAAGTGAATTTCTTTCCTGTAACCCGTGGTTTCAGGAAAGAAATTTGATTGGTCTATGGCCTCCTTTAGGATTATTGTCCTGCTATATGACTACTAATGTAACCTGCCACATGGAGTTTGTATTTCTATTTGGGCTATGCAGGTAATATTATTGTACATGTAATACTGGTATTATTTGTTCACATCAGAAAAGTTTAATAAAAAGTATTTGATTTAAAAAAAAAAAAGAGCCAATGTTACCATCCCTTTGTTTTACTAGTGATCAGTGATAACTACAGTATATTTTTTATGTTATGAATGTCTCTAGGTGTCAGCAACAGATAATAACACTGTAACAATTTAATTTAAAAGAGAAGTATTGGCCGCTATTATAGAGGCTAACTACAAGGTCTTATTGAGATGGTATATGGTACCGGCCAGACTGGCCACCTTTGTACCCGGTGCCACCACAGGGTGCTTTAGGGGATGTGGCCAGGTGGGATCCACTTATCATATATAGAAAAAAAAAAAAAAAACCTTGGAGGTGGGACTTTGAAAGTGACTGCAAACACACAAGAGTATATATAAAAAGTATAAATTTAATCAATAAGTACAAGGACAAAACATTCTGAATTCAAAATCACATGGAAATTATACAAATCCAGAAAACTTGGTAAATTGATGGAGAAAAGGTTGGACACTTATGGTCAGACCGAACAGCTGTTTCGGTATGAAGCCCTTCTTCAGGGAAATTACGGACATAAAGGTCAAAAAGTGTCTATGGAGAGACAAATTCCGTTAGATATACAATCGTGAAATTAGTTCTAATATGGGTCTCAATGTAAAAGGCACCATATCATGACATAAACAGATTAAAAAATGTCCAATGTGCATAAAACACCCACCAGTATAATGGAACAACTCCTGGTCAAAAAATGAGAAGGAGAAAGGGGTACCACAGACTTCACAAATGGAGGCAGTCCTAAATCGAATGAGGATGCATCAATTATGCATCACCATTGAGGTAGGCCGTGCCTAAAACCATGCAGACACAGTTGAAAATATAAGCCACTCCGGTTATAAGACTTAGACCATATAGGGGGGAAAGAAATTGTGGAAAAATAATTGAGTATATAGCCGAACCTAGCTGGACCGGGTGAACACAATACAGGTCGAGATTGGAGACCACATTATGATCTGAGGTGATGACCGTAAACAAATGTCTAGGAAAAATGGGACCTATAGTAATTGTATGCATGGAATATTACATGCATATATATCCCAATAATCCCCAGATTTTTATATAACAGCTAGTGAGTGTATCGGCGAAAAATTATATATGTATAGTCCCTCCTTAGATTGAAAAAGCATAGATCATATATAAGCCACCAGAATGGCAAAGAAAATCAACACCCACAAAGAATCATAGAGGGCCCCCTGCGCGTCGAATGCCAGCCGCCACCCCAAAGTGATGACAGCTGGCCAACGACGCGCTCCGGCGCACTGATGCAGATGACTGCATTAAAGAGGGGGAAAGGTAATCACAAGGGTCAAAGAACAGAGCCCGAATAGAAAGAATAGACGTGGACCGATTGACCATAAGGACACCTCCCCCCCAGTGCGCTGTGTGGAGGACAGAGGACCGATCAAGAGCCAAAAGAAAACAAATGCACATGAAATGTCGATACCAAAAATCAAAAAACATACACACCTCCCTTTAAAAATAAAAAAGGCATAGGAAAATGTACATCAAACAATATGGTTGAAAAGTCTACACAGTACAATTCAATTCACATGAACATATGGCGAAAAGTTGGACATATAACTTGTTGCTTATATAACTAAGCACCAAATGGTAAAACCCCCCTGTAAGTAGACCATTGAAAATTTATTTAGCTCAAAAAAGGCTATTGATTGCATGATGGAAAAAGCCCAAGGAGAAAAATGAGATACAAAACAGAGATAAACCAAAAAATTTAATAAAATAAAAATAAAATAAAAATAAAATTAAATATTATTGGTTGGATAGACATATGATACTGCTGGTATTATGTCGTGTTGTATACATTTGAGTATTTCACTTACTCTTCCCAACCACCGGAGGAGAAACCCTCAAGGAATGGACGGTAGCTGATAAGTTTGTTCAACCCAGGTGGCGTGCATTCAGGGTGAAAATCCACCTAGTCTCTCTTTGTAAAAGAGTTCTGTTCCAGTCACCCCCTCTGTTGCTGGGATGTATCCTATCTAGAATTAGAAATTAAATTCTAGGGATTCTACTGTTGTGGGTGTCTCTGATGTGACGCCCTATGGGGAGATCTGGCATTCCTTTCCGTCTTTTCACGCATGCGCGGGCGTCTGTTTGACGCCATATAAAGCCCTCGGTGGCCATTATCGGTCCACACGAGGCATTGGATGCGGCGGTTGACCTTGTACTGAAGAACCTCACAGGTAAATTTCCTTCGGATACAGTTCTTGGTATACTATGCTATAATAACACTTACCATTTACCCTTTTGATTTACGATCTCTTCTACTCTTCCTTTGTCTTTACTCTTTAGACATACTCCTTTGAAGTGGAGGAGCGGGATATTTCTGTAGTTGCTTTACCTCAATGGTGATGCATAATTGATGCATCCTCATTCGATTTAGGACTGCCTCCATTTGTGAAATCTGTGGTACCCCTTTCTCCTTCTCAATTTTTGACCAGGAGTTGTTCCATTATACTGGTGGGTGTTTTATGCACATTGGACATTTTTTAATCAGTTTATGTCATGATATGGTGCCTTTTACATTGAGACCCATATTAGAACTAATTTCGGGTTTTCTAACCTGTTCTTTCTTCTTTTTGTTTTTCTTAATGTTTTTTAGTGTACACATTTCACTGTATATAGAGTTTTCCTCAGTCCCGCCGCCCATCATCATTTGGGGACCCTTGTTGGAGGCCTGTGGACTCTTTCAATATTTGAGCCCCTTTTCATGGTGTGATCCTCCCCCGTTTACATCTTTAACAATGCACGTGGCCTATCGACACATGGAATGCTGAATAAATCCTGGAAATTGTAAGCAAACATTTACTTGTTGTAACTGTATTATTCTTTGTATATATGAATATGTACATAGTAAGATACAAATCTATATTATGTAACGATTATATATCTAACGGAATTTGTCTCTCCAAAGACACTTTTTGACCTTTATGTCTGTAAACCCCTGAAGAAGGGCTTCATACCGAAACAGCTGTTGGGTCTGACCATAAGTGTCCAACCTTTTCTCCATCAATTTACCAAGTTTTCTGGATTTTTATAATTTCCATGTGATTTTTAATTCAGAATGTTTTGTCCTTGTACTTATTGATTAAATTTACACTTTTTTATATACTCTTGTGTGTTTGCAGTCACTTTCAAAGTCTCACCTCCAAGGGTTTTTTTTTGTTTTTCTATATCCAATTAGGGATGTGGTGACTGTTAAACACTTACAATTCTGTGAATGTTGGTTTTTTTCCACTTATCATATATGGTGGACATACCCCAAGGTCAGGAGATTTTGGATCAGGGTCTACAACTTTATATATACCCTCACCCAGAATTAACCTGACGAAGTCCGCAAAATACGCACTCCTGGGTGGCAGGGTAGCTGAAGCCTCCAGACTCCAAAGACGGCTTCTTACATTCATATTCATATCAGCTAAAATAACTATAGCCAGAAATTGGAGGTCTGCAGCCCTACCATTTGACCAGCTTAAACACAAAATGTCGTGGCTTATGTTAAACGAAAGGTTAACAGCAATTGTACAAGATAAGATGAAGTTGTTTCACAAAGTATGGGACCCATGGATCAGGTACCTGACAAATGACCCCAGGACGATCACAAACTAGATTCATTCCTGAAAGATAAGTCACTGAGCACGAAGCCATAATTCCCCCCCCCTTCCTAATTTCCCTTCTTTGCTCTCCCCTCTGTATTTTTTCTCTTCTTTGTTCTACCCCCCTTTTTTTTCTTTTAACTTTTACCTGTTTAGTTTTCTTTTTTGTTCCTTTTTCACCCTCGGTGAGACATTGTTCTCTTGGGGTATGGAGGGTACCCCCCGCGACCGGGCGAGATAGACTCCCCCGATGGACGGATGGGGAGCTGGTGTTCCCTAGCGGGCAGAACATACTCTATGGCCTATGATAGGGAGCACGCTTTAGGCCATGGACGAAGTAGTACTGTGTACAGTGTAAGAGTCTTGGTTGAGAATGGCCTGTACACAATAAACATTTGAGCGAATAAGATACAGTCAACATCCGGATACAATAATGGGCCATGCATGCTATAAGTGGAGGATTCCTCGAGTGTATTAAATGTATGACTCCCTAAAGACGTTGTATGAAGCACAATGAAAAGCCGAGATCTTTGTTATTTTTACTGTAAAACTTTAATAAAAATTGTGAAGGAAGCGATTGCGGGATTATAGAGGTGCCAAAAAATAAGTCATTAATGATTAATTTTGTGTCCTTTCTTATAGACTATTTTTACTACACTGATTCAATACCCCTGAATAAGCCAATGATTTGGTGAAACATGTTGGGATATCTTGTCATACATATATAATTCAGTGTATACGTTGTGATTTAATATCTTTACTATTACTCAATTGAGTTGAATAAATTTTGTCTTCATTTAATCATTATTGACTTTTTTTTTGGCACCGCTATAATCCCGCAATCCCTTCCTTCACATTCTACCTACTGTACAGGGATGAGGTGCCATATCTATTAGAGGACACACCAACCACTGCCAATTTCTTTCCACTTTCCCAGGTGTTTCAATACACCAATATTGTGGTTGGAGGTCCCTCTCTAGATAAAAAATTTTACTTAATTTTTGATAAAAAAACATATTTTTGATTTATTGTTTTATTGCTATTCTTATGTTTAGAACTCTTTCTATATCTATTTCAAAAAAACTTTTCTTTGTTATTTTTTCTTGATTCTGCATTTATAGATCTAATTTTTTCTTTTGGGGGCCCTTAAGCTCTATCCTGGTGTCTTATAGCGGTGGCCATTATGGCTGACTTTTGTGGAGAGGCTTGGAACGGAAAATTAGACTATCACAGAACAATGATAAGATCTCTGATGCAGAATTAGATCGTGCCTTTATGAGGTTACAGCGACTTTTAGGGAAAAAAAGTTAGAGTTTATTGGCACAAAATGTACTTTAATAAATATTCTGACAATCAAATTGTCCCTTGGGGTCTTAGGATCCAAATCTTTCCTAATGTAAGGAAGGTCAATGATGCTCTCAAAACATCTTGGGAGGCTAACCTTCAATCCTGTTCATTTCAGATGATCTCTGTTTCATGCAATCAGTATGAAATAGAACTTGAATTACTGGATCTTCAAATCTCCAGTTGGTATGATGACCATGTTTTGATTAGATCATCCTCCAGGTTCACCAATCGGGAGAAAGACCTGAGGGTGTGTGTGGAATAATATACCTTGACTATTATCAACAATAAGGAAGCCAAATTCCTTAGGAACAAAGCTGCCCATGAGAATGGATACGCCTATAGATGGAATCAACCGTCATATGAGAGATTTACTACCAAACCTCCTCCTCCAGATATCCCTAAAGCTAATACTGTAATTTCTAACGCTGTTTCTCCTTTTTCCTCCAGCACCTCTACGATGTATAGAGAACTTTCCCAAGATATGATTCCCAAAAAACGTAAAGGGGACCGCACTACCACCTCGTCGGACTCTCTTCATCGCACCTTCGGACCCAACTCCACTCGTCGACCATCGGTGGTTCGTAATACCCTCACCAATGCGTACACATCCACACCTATGCCTATTAGATCTTCTAACATTCCCAATTCTAACCTACCCTCACCTTCCACTGGCGGTGTCACTTCTGCATTACTTTCTTCATCTTCCACGGCCCGTCGTAGGGAGAGTGAATCATCTTTAACCACTATGTTCCCACAAAGTACACAATCTTTGGATCCCAAGATTGCACCCATTTTTTTAGGGAAACCTCTGGACCTTGTCCAGACTCCCTCGGACACTCCTCCAATTCTGGCAATCCAGGACTAGAGGTCCTGAATCTTTCATCTGTACCATTGACTGATGATCAGATTTTTGTGCTCAAATTAGGACTTACTTTTTGTCCCTCTTCTAATATCGATAGGTTTCAACTCATTAAGGACATACATCTTTCTTTTTCGTACATCACGGGACACAGAGCGACTTAGTCATTACTAATGGGTTATATAGATACCTTCAGGTGCTGGCACTGGCAACTTCCAAAACCGGAAGTACCCTCCCCTATATAAGCCCCTCCCATCCGGGAGCACCTCAGTTTTTTGCCAGTGTCTAAGGTGTTGGCCAAAGAGTAACATGTGTTTTCACTGGGCTTGCGTACAGGTTCTTTTACGGGCCTTAGTAAGCTGTTCTGGATCCCACCAAAAAAGCTTCATAGCTAAACGGTCGGTACCCGGGCCTTGCAACAGAAGAGCAAGGTTTTGCCTGTAATGCCTCTCTTAGGAGGGCTGGACCCTGGGATCCAGAGCTCTGGTCATACCCACGACCAAGATGTTTTCTGTGCAGGGTGTGGTACAGGTCCAGGGGAGTGGAATCCTTGGGAACCCGGTCCCTGAAGGTTTAATTACAATGCCTGCCGTGATAGGTGAAGTTTGGGCTTCTGTGGACCAAACAGAGTCCTGCGGCGGGGAACAGGTAAGTGGGGGCCCCCAGGAACTTGGTTCTATTGGGGGACCCCCAAGCCTAATTTGTCTTTCTGTCTGTTACCTAATGGTATTCCCGCTAATATCTGTGTATGCCTGTAACTACTGGAAAATGTAAAATTTTAATAGTAGTCAAGAAAAAAAAAAAAAAAGAGGACCGCGGTACCTGTGTTAAACCACTAGAGGCCGCTGTGGTCCATTTTTTCTTGTCATGTGGATCTTTGGTTTTCTCAAGTCAAAAGATCCAGGCAGTTGGTAAGTTCTCTGTGGGAATCCACTTCCTCTGCCCTGTTGCTGCGCTCATCCACCGCACAGGCCCTCCGGCAAAAAAGGGCCCTGGCTCCTAGTCCCTGCTTGGTTTCGAAAAGGGCGCCAATGGCGCACGGGCACGCGCGCGGGCGCGTGCACGCGCCTCCTATGAAAAAAAGGGGCGGGGCGGGTGGATGACGCTCGATGCGCGCCGCGGCGCTTCTGCGCATGTGCAGGCGTCCCAGCATGTATAAAAGACACAGTACAAGTGTCAGCTGGATGCAAACAGAGCTAGCAACAAAACGGTGGCACACAGAGGCGGTTGATGCAGGCATCCCCATAGAAAGGCACTTTAGTGGACACCAGCTGGTATATAGCAGCAACTGTGTTAGACTATTACCAGCAAAATTGGTGTATGACGACGGGAATACCTCAGCTTTGTGCTTAAAGGATATGTCGTCCAGACGCTCCGGAAATAAGTCTTCCAGGAAGCCAAAGGGGTCTCCATCGGGCTCTGAGGATATTGGGCATGCTTGTACTGCACCAATCTCCCCTGAAAATTCAGAGGTCAGTAGTCGTAGGAACCCCGCAGGAGTGCCTGGTGCTGCGGCTGTCCCCTGTCCACCTGCTCCTGTATATATAACAGAGGAGGTTTTATCCTCAACTCTGGGAGGATTGGAAGAGAGATTAACAGCATTGATCGCTGCTTCCCTGTCACAGGGAAAGCGCGTCCGATCTCCGTCTCCTCCTTCAGAGTGCCTGTTAGTGGAGGAACAGCCCCACACAGAGATCGACCTACCTGAAGGGGATCAGGATGAGGTTGATTCAGTTATAGAGGAATCAACAGTGGAAGAACCTTTCTCAGCATCTCAGGCTGAAAGATTATGGGTTCAGTCTCTGACTAATATGGTCCGATCAGCATTTAAAATGCCTCTGGCGGAACCATCAACCACTACGGTTTCCTCGCTGGGGTCGCTGAAAGCTCCCCAGGCTGTCTGTTCCTTCCCAATCCACCCTTTATTGGAAGGGCTTATTTCCCAGGATTGGGAGCATCCTGATAAAATATTTACTCCCCCCAAGAGATTTCCAGTGATCTATCCCATTGAGGATAAGTTCATAAAAAAATGGAGGGTCCCTACAGTGGACGCAGCCATCTCTTGTGTGAACAAATCACTGACATGTCCAGTAGATAATGTTCCAATGTTCAAAGACTCAATAGATAAAAAATTGGAGTCTTTACTAAAATCTGCTTTCTCTACAGCAAGCATGGTGACACAACCTGCAATAGCAGCGATTGGAGTCTGCCAAGCGGTGAAAGATCAGTTGAAACAAGTCTTAAGGGACTTACCAGATCAGCAGGCGCTTGCCCTAGCTGACCTACCTAGAGCCTTGTGTTTTGCGGTGGACGCCATAAAGGATACAATCCAACAGGCCTCCCGCTTTACGCTGTCTGTAGTACATATGCGTAGGCTTCTATGGCTCAAAAACTGGTCTGCTGAAGCTCCCTGTAAGAAATTGCTGGTTAGCTTCCCATTTCATGGAGAACGCTTATTTGGAGAAGATCTGGACAAGTATATCCAGAAAATTTCTGCCGGTAAAAGTTCACTCTTGCCCGTTAAGAATAAGAGTAGAAGTCCTTCTTTTAAGAGGCCTACTTCTCCAGTCCCTAGCACATCGGCTGTGAAACAGTTCCGCCGGCCTCCCCGGTCAAATGCAGGGGGCAGAAATCAGGGACAATCACAGGGTAACAAGAAACCCTGGGTCAAGAGAGGTACAAAACCTCCCCCCAAGTCATGAAGGGTTGCCCCCACTCAATTGGGTGGGGGGAAGACTTCAGTTGTTCACAGAGACCTGGCGGGACACCATCAGAGACAGATGGGTGCTCTCCGCAGTAAGTCTGGGATACAAGCTGGAGTTAAAAGACACTCCTCCTGCCCATTTTATGAGGTCAAACGTGCCAAGCGATCCCCAGAAGAGAGGATCCCTCCTTCTGGCACTAGAACAACTATTGCTCCAAGGTGTAATCATGAAGGTTCCCTTGGAAGAAAGCGGGTTCGGGTTTTACTCAAACCTTTTCACAGTCTCCAAACCAAATGGGGACGTGAGGCCCATATTAAATTTAAAAGGGCTAAACAAGTTCCTACATATCAGGACTTTTCGGATGGAGTCGATCCGATCGGTGGCCACCGCCCTACAAGGGCAGGAATGGTTAGCCTCGATCGACATAAGGGATGCTTATCTGCATATTCCCATCTTTCCGGCCCACCAGAAATTTCTACGCTTTGCAGTAGAAGGGCGCCATTTTCAGTTCAAAGCCTTACCTTTCGGTCTGGCCACAGCACCACGAGTGTTCACAAAAATTCTGGCCCCACTATTGGCCAATCTAATGCCCCGTACACACGATCGTTTTTCATGCCGTTAAAAATGCCATTTTTAAAAATGGCCATTAAAAATGATCGTGTGTAGGCTCCAGAGCATTTTTAACGACGTGAAAAACGGCCATTAAAAATTCCGGACATGCTCTCTTTTTTCACGTCGTTTTTCATGTCGTTTTTTTTAACAACGTGAAAAACGATAGTGTGTATGCTTTCACGACGTGAAAAAAAACGCACATGCAGAAGCAACTATGAGACGGGAGCGGTCGTTTTGGTAAAGCTAATGTTGGAAATGGAGATGGCACATTCGTCACGGTGGAATTAATAGCATCGTTTTAATGCAGCGCATTCCGTTCTTCTTTTGACATTGAGAGTTTTATGCCAAACTTGTTTCTAAAGTAATTCCAAATTGCTCTAATGATTTTAAAATATTATTTATAAGCTGCACCTCCCTCCTAAATAATACTAATAATAATAAAATAAGTTAATTCTCATTTTTTCTTTAAATTTTATATTATTTCTTGTTATTTTTTTTTGGCCTTTTTTAAAGTATTTTGGCTTAAATTATTCTTGTGTAAAGTTACCACAACAACCTTCCAAATGTGTCTCATTTGGCCTCAGGGAGGTTTGTGTCCCCTGATAATAACAATAATATAATTTGAGATGTCCCTGCCTGCTTCCTAGCAAGCTCTCTTTTGAAATACAAATCACATAGTCAAGTATTTAAAGGGCACTCAATTTTTTTTTATTTCAGAACATTAACAAATTAAAGTGGAAGGCAGCACTGGAGAGCCTGCTTGCATTTGTGCATCCCTTTGACCCCACAACAACCATACAAGATGTCCAAACCAAAATAGAGATTAGATCCCCCCAAAAAATGAGCCCAATCTTGTCTTGAGCTCCCAGAGGTCAGGAGCCACAGCAGATAAGTCCTATATGTCCCCAGTCTGTGGTACTACAGCAGGCATTATTTTCTTCTCTTCCTTGTAGCCTTCTCTCCAGCCTTCTCTGCAGCCTTGGTTGGTTTCTTCCTTGGAGGCTGGGGATCAGGAGGAGAGGTTGTGGCAGGAGGAGTAGTAGGAGGAGGAGGAGGAGGTGGAGGAGTAGGGACAACCTCCGTTATGTCCATGTACCTAGTGAGTTCACCCAGCACGCCCTTATTGATGACTTTCAATAGCAGGGTCTCACTGTAAATTTTTTGCTGCAACTCCATTTGCCCTAGTTTGTGGGCGAGGACTGCGGCAAATCCCTCTTCAACAGAGGGTGCCTCTCTGAGGGCCGCTGTTGCCTCTCTGAGGAAGGCCCTGGTTTCCTCCTCCACCTGCCTACCTCTCCTTGGCCCTCGTGGTTTAACTACCAGGGGAGGCATCTGGGCTCTTGTGCTGGGCCCAGCCTCCTCCTGGGTGCCACTGGGCCCAGCCTCCTCCTGGGTGCCCCTGGGCCCTGCCTCCTCCTGGGTGCCACTGGGCCCAGCCTCCTCCTGATCCCCAACATCACCCTCTTCCTGGCTCTGCTCTGGCTGTAAAAAAAGAAAGGGACATTATTTATTTTGCCACATCATCATTCACAGACATTGTTCACCTCTAGACATTGTTGAAATCAATGCCAAAAGTTATGTCCTTTTCATTGATTACGCATCCTGGTTTTGTTGTCTTGGACACATAAAATTAGGCCACTACTGTATCTTGCTCTTCACAAACTTTATTGGTAGAAGTGTACATACCTTTAACAATACTAACATCTATTTAAAATCTACAATTTTGTACGATAGAAATATAGATAGCAAAACTTTACCTGGCTCTATATCTCCAAATCTGCCTCCTCAAGGCCCTGATCTTGATCCTCAGAGGAAGCCAGAGCAGGGTTGACAGGAAGGCTGGAGGACTGGCTGCAGGGAAGGCTGGAGGGTTGGGTACAAGGAAGGCTGGATTGACCTCTGGGGGGAAGGGTGGAGAGAGATTCCCGCACTTCCAGCTGGTCATCCAGAAAAGCAAGCTTACTGTAGTACCACAGACTGGGTTTATAAACCTTATCTGCTGGTGCACCTGACCTCTGGGACCTCAGGACCATAGTCCTCTGGGTCCTGTATGTCCCTCTGATGGTCCCAATTTTGTTTTTGACATCTTGGAGAGTTGTTGTGGGTATCTTTGTTTGCACAAATGCAAGCAGGCTCTCCAGTGCTGCTTTCCTGGCGTCTTTATTTTTATTTCCGCCACTTTTGGTTTGCCATAATATAGGGAGCTCTTGCCATTTGTCGATGAACTCCCCCATGAAGTCTGGGTTTTTAAAAGTATTCATGATATCTGTAAAAGCGAGAAACCAAAATAAAAATATATTTCAGGCAACATTCCTCAACTGTGCATTGTCTACATATTTTGAGCACACAAATCTCCTCGTCTGATGAACCTCAAAAAGTAAAATTGTTAGGTACCTTGGTCACGACGTTCGTTGCTAACTCTCTCTCCCGAAAAATGAACGTATTTCCCAGACATGGATCTTCACTTTATATACACAGCGCATGCGTGAAACTCCGCACGCTTTCCCCGCCCCTGACGTTCGATATTGTACTTTCCCCGCCCCTTCTCGCTCGTAGTGCTGAACAAAACATGGCGGAGACACAGGTGGCTGAGATTACCTCTACAGAGGATGAAATTACAGAGGAGCCCAAATCAAGACCCAGGAGATATAAGGCATCCAACATGTCATTCGAGGAAATGGTGGAGATGGTCGCCATTTTAAAGAAGGAGGATTATGATGCCAAGCATGGTCCGTATAAAAGGCCTAATCTGGTCAAGTCCAGAATTATGGGCAAAGTGGTCAAAAGTCTCCACCAAAAATTCGGGGTGTGCAGAACGAAGGAACAGCTCAGAAAACGATGGTCAGATCTGAAGTTGCGGGAGGCCGACCAATATAAAAGAATCAAGAAAGTTATATTAAAAAGTAAGTTGTTTTTTTTGAGTTTCCATGGTACATATTATTTTCTTGTATTCTGTCGTGTATTTTTAACTTTCATATAGTACACTGAAAGATACCATCTTTTTTAGGTTCGTCCGCATAGTAAACGGACGTATTAAACCTCTTTCTCCGTACAGTTCCTCAAACGATGTTTTAGGATCATCCAGTGTGAACACCCATGTTTTTTTGTTTATTTGGGGGAGTACATTTGGGCCACACTTATTTTTGGTGTGCTAATCCAAAGGAGATTTGTTCATTTTGAAAAACGATATGCATGGTAATGTTAAAGGGAGTGAATGCTCAGCAGCTGATGAAACATCTGAACGCAGTAGTACAAGTGTGGGCCTAAAGCCAAAAAGCTTGATGGAGTCACACACAGGTGATCAGGTGTAGATACTTTGGGGTGTTACAATGTTTCAAATTTGTTCACAAAATGTATATGCTCTGTTTTGGCCTATGTATCCAATCATTTGTCCCGGTTGGCACAGGGGTTAAAAATTAAAATGGAGCATGCTATAAAAGAATGATTAAAAAGTGTTTTTCCATGTTTCTTATTTCAGCAAAATTGAGTCGCTACTAATGAAACTATTCCTTTTATTTCAATCTCCCTAGGGATTCGAAAAGCTACCTCAGATGAGACGAGAATTGCAATACCTACAACAATACCCCCAGAACCCCAGGATGGAGAGGAATGTGATGTTGTGGAAGTTGAAAGTGGCACCACCACAGGTCAGAGAGAAACCAGACACATGCATGTTAAATAGATGTAGGCCTACATATTCTATCCTACATATTTCTTTTTACATTTAGGTGCAGTTCTGGCCGAAGACCCCAATAAGTTGTCACATCACAGTGCCCAGATCCTGATCCAATACCTGATGGTCTGCTGTCGTGACCTCGAAAAAATTAAGGGAGATTTGCGAGAGATCAGGGCAAATACAAAGCGGGTGGAGGAAAGGCTCCAAAATATCATGGCTGTGCTTGGGCGTGTCTAATGTTTTTACACGAAATAACGTTTTACTTGCAGAGTTTTCTATTTTTTTTGGTTATTTTACCCTTTAATGACTAGCACATGTTTAGCTTTTTCAAAATTTGGAGAACTATAGTTTGTTTATGCATGGCTGGTCATGCGTTTTAATACACCTGAAATTAAGGGAACATCCACATTTCTATGGAAGTTGCCCACCTAAACAAAAAAAATAAAGGTATTTTTACATAACAAATCATTGTGGCTTCATTATGTAAATGTGGTGCTGAGTGAACTAATCAATGTTTGGTGTTTACACTGACAATGAAGGCTAATTAAAAGATTTTTTAATCCACATGGCAAAACAAATGCACTAGGTAAACCTACCAGAAACATCAAACATTATATACAATAAAAATGACAAACCAATCTTTACTTTTTTTAAAATTTTAATTTTTTTGGGTCTAAAATTATTAGAGATTGTCTGGCATTTCAATGGCCCCCCTACCCATAAAATAGTCCACATATTGGTTACGGACCTCACGTCCGGTTGGGGGGGCCAAGCCAGGACGGCCAGGTTCCAGGGCCACCAAAGTTTCTGCATTGATTAAAGAGGCCTCAGGCCCACTCAAAGATATATAACTCGTTGAATGCACCCTTAGGAAATTATGCAGCACACAGCACGTCATAACCACATGGTTCCATTTGTATGGGGCAAGGTGGATGGAGGTAAGGAAGAGGCGAAATCGGCTGGCCATGATCCCAAACGCATTTTCCACCACCCTTCTGGCTCTGGCCAGCCGATAATTGAAAACCCTTCTCTCAGGGGTGAGGGTGCGTTGCGGGAATGGCCTCATCAAATGGGGTCCCAGGCCAAACGCCACAAACACAAAAGGTAGTCCCTCCACATTCTGCTCCGCGGGTGGCAAGGCCAGCAGATCCAAAAGGAGCCGTTCTCCAAACTCCGTCTGGGCAAAAACTCCTCCATCAGACATCCTGCCATTCTTGCCAACGTCCACATAGAGGAACTCGTAGGTGGCCGACACCACTGCCATCATCACGACGCTGTGGAACCCCTTATAATTATAATAAAAGGATCCCGAATGGGGTGGTGGGACGACCCGAACATGTTTGCCATCGATGGCTCCTCCACAGTTCGGAAAGTTCCATCGCTGGGCAAACTCGGAAGCCACATTCTGCCATTCATGTGGCGAAAAAGGGAACTGTGGAATTAAAGAAATAACAAATTAATACTTGGAGCCAGAAACATTGCAAGCTGATTTCATACACACATTCATGGCCAACATTGGTAGAAACTGTTAAAAACATAAAAAATTGGAAGCAAGAAAAAAAAAAACAAAAAAAAAAAAATTATGGGGGGGGGAAGGGTTGAAGATGAGTTGGGAATATCACACATGAAGGCTGTAGCACTCTGTATTGAAGTTAACAAAAATGAAACATTCCTAGGCAAAATTTAGAGTGCGTTTTGGGTAAAGCACTACGATGGAACATATAATAAAAAACATGGAAATGACTAGGCAAGGGAGGTATGGCCCCAGGATAGCATGCTGGAGAGGTTAGGTAAGCCAAATTTACAGGTAGGCCTCAAACACCAAACTTTAAATAATAAAACATGGGTAGAAAGGGGACATTCCCTGCAGCTAAGAATCATGTGAATTAGGGACTGCAAATAAAGCAAATTAAAAATATCCCAAAATAAAAACCATACAATGTGAATTTTTGAAGAAGAACACTTACCTTAATATAGTCCTCCTGCAAAACTTGAAGGATGGCAGAACAAGTCTCTGGTATAATGATCCCCAGAGCCTGGGGGGATATGCCTGTGGAGAACTTAAGGTCCTGCAGGCTTCTCCCAGTAGCCAGGTATCGCAACGTGGCGATGAGCCTCTGCTCAGCACTGATGGCTTCCCGCATAACGGTGTCCTGCCTGGTAATATAGGGGGACACCAAAGCCAACAGCTGCTGAAATACAGGGTCAGACATCCTGAGAAAATTCCTGAAATCATCAGGATTATTCTCCCTGATCTCCCGCAACAAAGGCATGTGACAGAATTGGTGCCGCTGGAGCAACCAATTCTTGGTCCATGAACTCCTCCTGACCCTGCTCATGGCATGGAGTCGGGATACAGCATGAACCCCTGCACCAACTACAGCACGAACTCTACGACGAGTACGTAGCCGCAACATGGCTAGATAACGGTCGGCTGAACAGAACGTACTAGAAGAACGCACGGAAGAACAGCAAGGCCTATGAAGAACAAGCTGAAAAACACGAACGTGCAGAGCAGGCCGCACTGAATAAACAGATACGAACTGACTACAAGCAGTGCTAAACAGATACGAACCCACAGGCGCAATCTGAACTCCCGAAAACGATCTTCAAAGCACGAAGACTGAAAAGCGCGAATCGTCTCTCACCAAACTTTTACTAACACGCGGAAACACGGAATTAGCAAAAGCGTCCCAAAGGGTGGTGTCATTCGAACGGAACTTCCCCTTTATAGTGCCGTCGTACGCGTTGAACGTCACTGCGCTTTGCTTGATCGTTTTTTTTAATGATGGTGTGTACGCAAGGCAGGCTTGAGAGGAAACATGAAAAAAACGAGGAGAAAAACGTCGGTTTAAAAAATGACATTAAAAACGATCGTGTGTACGGGGCATAAGAACACAAGGTGTAACGATAATGGCATATCTAGACGACCTGCTACTAATAGACCACTCAGTGGAAAAGCTGGAAGTAGCTATTCACAAGACAATCAAGTATCTGGAATATCACGGTTGGATTATCAACCGGGACAAGTCAGCTCTAAGACCAGTCAAAAGTCTGGAATACTTAGGGCTAAGGCTGGATTCAAATCAGAGAAAGATTTTCTTACCTCCAGAGAAGGTGTCGTCTTTAAAAGATTTGACCCACTTAGTGGGTACAAAAAGAAAACCATCCATACGCCTGTGCATGAGGCTGCTGGGAAAAATGGTGGCTTCATTCGAAGCAGTACCCTACGGTCAATTCCATTCAAGGAACTTGCAGAGGGCCATACTGTCAGCCTGGAACAAAAAAGTTCAGGCTTTAGACTTACCAATGTCCCTGTCCCCTTCCGTTCGCAAGAGCCTCCATTGGTGGTTGGTGCCCCAGAATCTGGAAAAAGGGAAACCCTTCAGTCCGGTTTCTTGGAAGGTGGTCACTACAGATGCCAGCCTCATAGGCTGGGGGGCAGTACTGGAACAATGGTCTCTCCAGGGCAAGTGGTCAGAAGCAGAGAAGGCCCTGCCCATCAATCTCTTAGAGATACGAGCAGCCCGGTATGCCCTAGTAGCATGGACATCCAAACTCCAAGGGTCCCCTGTCAGAATTCAATCAGACAATGCCACAGCAGTGGCATATATCAATCACCAGGGTGGCACCAGGAGTCGTGCAGCCCAGAGGGAAGCGAATTGCATCCTGGAATGGGCAGAAAGATATGTCCCAGCCATATCCGCGGTTTTCATCCCAGGAGTGGAAAATTGGAGAGCGGACTTTTTAAGTCGCCAGCAATTATGCCCGGGGGAATGGTCTCTTCACCCCGAGGTTTTCCAGGCATTATGCCAGCGGTGGGGAACACCGGATGTAGATCTGCTAGCATCCAGATTCAACGCAAAGGTGGACAGATTTGTGTCTCGCACAAGGGATCCCCTAGCTTGCGGCTCGGATGCCCTAGTGTTCCCTTGGGATCAGTTCAAGCTGATATATGCATTCCCACCGCCACAATTGTTACCGCGATTAATCCGCAGAATCAGGGTAGAAAAGAAACCAGTGATTCTGGTGGCTCCAGCGTGGCCCCGAAGGGCATGGTACGCGGAGATTGTAAAAATGTCAGTGGGGAGTCCTTGGACCCTCCCACATCGTCCGGACCTGCTTTCGCAAGGACCGATATACCACCCTTCCTTACCAGCTCTAGGTTTGACGGCCTGGCTATTGAAGCCCACATTCTAAAAAAGAGAGTGCTCTCTAATCCTGTGGTATCTACCATGAGCAATGCCAGGAAGCCGGTATCCAGGCAGATCTATTATAGGATCTGGAAGGCGTACATCACGTGGTGTGAGGCCAAGAAATGGCATCCACGTAAGTACGTAATAGGTAGGATTCTAGACTTCCTACAATGGGCTGTAGATAGGAAGCTTGCCTTGAGTACTATCAAGGGTCAGATTTCGGCCTTGTCAATATTTTTTCAAAGGCCCTTGGCTTTGCATTCATTAGTCAAAGTTTTCATACAAGGAGTGATGCGTATTAGCCCTCCGGTTAGTATTCCCATATGTCCATGGGACTTAAACCTGGTTCTGTCGGTTCTACAGAAACAACCGTTTGAACCATTGCAACACATTTCCTTGGTTCTTCTCACCAGGAAATTGATTTTCTTAGTAGCCATTTGTTCGGCTAAAAGAGTATCGGAATTAGCCGCCTTGTCCTGTAAGGAGCCATATCTGGTTGTCCATAAGGACAGAGTAGTGTTACGTCCTCATCCAGCCTTTCTTCCTAAGGTGGTATCAAGGTTTCATTTGAACCAAGATGTGGTTCTTCCTTCTTTTTTCCCCAAACCTAGCTCGGTAGAGGAAAAGTTATTGCATTCTTTGGATGTAGTAAGAGCAGTTAAAGCTTATCTAAAAGCCACTGCTCAGATTCGTAGAACGGATACTTTGTTTGTTCTGCCGGAAGGCCCCAGAAAGGGTCAGGCAGCATCAAAATCTACTTTAGCCAAGTGGATTCGGCAGGTCATAATACAAGCCTATGGCTTGAGAAAGAGACCGCCTCCGTTCAAAGTTAGGGCGCACTCCACAAGAGCAGTTGGAACTTCATGGGCAGTGTATCACCAGGCCTCCCTGGCTCAAGTCTGTAAGGCCGCAACATGGTCTTCAGTACACACGTTTACTAGATTCTACCAGGTAGACGTTAGAAGTCAGGAGGATGTCGCCTTTGGGCGCAGTGTGTTGCAGGCCGCAAAAGATCCTCATGCCTGATGGCGCCCAGCTTATGTATAGTGTATCCCTCCCCTCATTTGGCATTGCTTTGGGACGTCCCATTAGTAATGACTAAGTCGCTCTGTGTCCCGTGATGTACGAAAAAGAAAAAGGGATTTTTATAACAGCTTACCTGTAAAATCCTTTTCTTGGAGTACATCACGGGACACAGAGCTCCCACCCCTCTTTTTGGGACACTTATTGCTTTGCTACAAAACTGACCGGATGGGAGGGGCTTATATAGGGGAGGGTACTTCCGGTTTTGGAAGTTGCCAGTGCCAGCACCTGAAGGTATCTATATAACCCATTAGTAATGACTAAGTCGCTCTGTGTCCCGTGATGTACTCCAAGAAAAGGATTTTACAGGTAAGCTGTTATAAAAATCCCTTTATTTGCCAGACGGCTAATGTTAAAGGTCATATATGACCGACCATATCCCCCTGAACACATTGATTTTCCTTCTTTTGATTTATCTGAGGCTGATCTTCAGGCAATGGATGATCTTATGTTGCTCTGGGAGGAGGGGCACATCGATGACGAGGACCCTCCGCCCTTAACCATGCCGGGGGTCGTCCCCCCTGGTGTGTCCTTCCCCCCTCCCACTTATTTCAAGCCCAAATCTCTAAATTTTCCTCTGCTTCATGCCAATCCCAATATCTGGGCTTTCGTTCAGCTAAGTACTTCTGAGATTAAAAACATGGAGTTATCAAATAAATACGAACACAACCTGTCTCCCAGGCATCGCAAAGAATTTAGAGATCTTCAAACGCACCCTGGTCTGGTTATCAAACCAGCTCATAAGGGTGGGAATGTTGTTGTCATGGATGTCGGGGCATATGAACGCATGTGCCTCGATATCCTATGCAACAAGCTTTGGTACCGTTCCATTTCTAGGACTGTGGTGGATAATTTCACCCAGGAATATTATGGTATTATTTTCAAGGCCTACCAGGATTGCACCATTGACCAATCCACCTGGAATTATCTAAATGTTAAGGACCCTAAAATACCAACCTTTTATTCTCTACCTAAAGTACATAAATCGTTGGTTCACCCTCCTGGTCGTCCAATTGTTTATGGATGTCAAGGGCTAACAGAAAACGCTAGCGCTTTGGTTGATAAATATTTGCATCCTCACGTCACTTCATTGTTCTCTTATGTTAAGGATACTATTGACCTACTCCGTAGCATTGACGGAAAACAAATTCCGCCGGGCACGTGGTTGGTCGCATTAGATGTAGAGAGTTTATATAACTCCATTCCTCATAAAAAAGGTATTGAAACCATTCAGAATCAATTGAAAGAACGTGGATCTTCCTTTGATCGCTACAGCCAGTTTGTTCTTCGGCTGCTTGAGTTCATCCTCTCACGCAATGTTTTTGTTTTTGGTACCTCCCACTTCCTCCAGGTGGAAGGTGTGGCTATGGGGACCATTTGTGCCCCCTCATATGCCAACATGTACCTGGGGGGGTGGGCGAGGGAACTTTTTTCTAATGATCATCGATCGTCACTGTTACAACATGTTATTACCTGGTATAGGTACATAGATGACATTCTGAAATTCTGGTCTGGGACCAAGGATGAGCCTCTGCAGCTGACGAACATGCTGGCTGTAAATGACTACAACTTAACTTTTACTATGGAATGCAGTCAATCATGTATTAACTTTCTTGATCTTAAAATTCATATTGACCAAGAGGGTACTCTTCATTCCTCTCTCTATCGCCAGCCCTCAGCGGGTAACACCCTCTTGCATGCCACTAGCGCACGTCCTAAACCTCTTCTTAACAGTATCCCTTATAGCCAATTCCTAAGGCTCAGGAGAAACTGCACCCTTGATTCAGACTTTTACAAGGCAGCCAGTGATTTACGGGATAGACTACTCATTAGGGGATATAGTCGATCCCTTCTAAAAAAAAAATTTAATAGAGTTGTGAAGTTTAATAGGAAGGATTTAATTCACTCTACCAAATTGCCCAGACAGAATGAATCTGTTCGTCTAATTACCAAATTTTCTAAACAACATGTCCAAATAAGGAATATCCTTCAAAAATTTTGGCCTATCCTGTTGGCTGACAACACTATTAAAAAATACATCAAACCACGTCCAGAGATAACCTTTTGCCGTGCTCCATCGATGAAAGATCGCTTGGTTTTGAGCCATTTCAGTCCACATAAACAAGAACGTCTCATTCAGACTGGCACCTTCCCTTGTGGAAGATGCAATGTTTGCTGCTTCCTTTCCAATTCCAGAGATGTCTCGCTCCCCAACGGATATGTTCACAACATCAAACACCGTGTCACATGTAAAACCAAAGGTGTTGCATATCTAGCATTATGCCAATGTGGATGCTTCTATGTTGTTAAAACCAAGAGACTCTTTTTTAAGAGAATTAGGGACCACATTTTGCCTCTTTATAAAAAACTTACCACCACTGCATTGAACCGCCATATTGGCTGTCAACATAACTACGATGCCAACGTTATACGGTTCCACGCCCTTGAACATGTACCACTACATGTCCGAGGGGGCGGTATAGATGTAACCCTTTTACAACTTGAGACGAGGTGGATACATAGCCTTGATGCTGTAAGATACCCCGGCCTCAATGAGTACATCAGCTATAAGTCCTTTCTGTGAGCTGCTTTGTTAGTTCCAATAATGTACTGATATGCAGCTTTTTTTGCTATATGTCTGCCTTTAGATTCAATCCTTGTCTTTGATACGTATGACCACTGATCTGGTTTTTGTGTCTTTTCGCCCCCCGCCCCCCTCTCCCCTTGACTCTTCCTCTTGCTCACCGCTACCTAGATCCTAATACATCATGGATCCACTAGGATGTTTCCTTGGGGCTCTACTGTCTCCTTTTATTTTTACATTTCTGTCTCATAGTTTAATATGATCCTCTTTTGGGATTTATGTTTTCATGCAAATTTTTATCATTATTTTTTATTTATGCATTATTTATGTATGATTCATATGTTTCCTTACATCCAGTTTTGATTATTCATTAAACATATTTACAGTTTATAATTTTTTCAACCTGATTTAATGCATTATTGTGAAGCTGGGCTATTCTGGATTTCGGATTGCCATGGGTCCTTTTCTCATTACATCCTGGTATGTGATTTTCCTGTGTGGCATTTGTCTCGTGCTTGCTGTCTGTCCGCTGTCTGTCTGCTCGGGTCCTTGGAGGCGCTGTTCGCCTTGATTTCCCTGGTCGGCGCTCTGATCTCAGCATGTGGCTGTATGGACACCCAAGGGCTTTTTTGTCTTTGACACTCTGCCTGTCTTGTAGCCATGCCCTGCTGCCCCTTTCCACCTTCCCCCTGTTCTCAACATCTGCCTCCTCTGTCCTGTCCTTTCCAATGGCGTGGATTGACTCCGCCCGCCTTGGCCGTGTCATGTTATTACACTGACGTAAACTCGCAAAGCACTATGGACCTTGTAGGCTCAGTGCGGATTACGCGCATGCGCTGTGGCTCCTTGTTTGTCCGCTGCCGCTCAGCGACGTCAGACGCTGACAGGCTGGGGGGCTAGTTAAACCGCAGCAGCCAGCCTCTGTTTGCTGGCTTGTCGGTGGGGCGCTGAATTACTGTCATTCTTGATCCAAGGTATAGACTCTTCATCTCTCTCTGGTATTTCTTACCATTATTATTCAAGGACTTTACTCAATTAATGATACATTTTTCTCCTTTATCTCTCAGACCTTGTTTCTATCTAATCCATCTGCCTGCCATTTCGACATTAATGCAGGGTGATTTTCTGCCCCCCTGCTCATATATCAGTTTTACTGATTTTGGCACAATTGATCTTAACCTGGTAAGCTATTCGGTGTCTTATATGCTGTTCTCTGCATGTTAGATCCTGTGGATGAATTAATTATTTATACTTTAATTCATCATATATATATTTTTTCATTTTAGAACTATAATTGGATCATTATCTGCCTTGGTTTCTGCATTCGTATCTAGGCAGTCCAGTCAGCGCCCCATTTTTGTTTCATTTATTTTTTACTGGGTATGTATAAGAGGCTATGCTAGCCCCAATTTGGGTTAACTATCAGCTGTGGTATTCCTTTGCCCTAGCAATAAACCCTATATTACTTTTTTCTTTATTTCCATTTTCAGTTTGATCTCTTAGTCCCCTGCAGCCACACTGGGTTGTTTTCCTTGTTTGCTGCCCTTGGACGTCTTGGTTTGCATGGCCTCTGGATCCGGGTAGGTGCAGGCAATTTTTGCGATGGGCTCTGTCACCCAGTATATCACATTGGACCCTTTGCATTCTGTTGTCTCGAAATCCCCAGCTCTAATATTTGTTATCCTTTGTAAATTCTGTATGTATTTTATTAATTTTGTGTTCTTTCTTATAGACTATTTTTATTACACTGATTCAATACCCCTGAAGAAGCCAATGATTTGGTGAAACATGTTGGGATATCTTGTCATACATATATAATTCAGTGTATACTTTGTGATTTAATATCTTTACTATTACTCAATTGAGTTGAATACAATTTGTCTTCATTTAATCATTATTGACTTGTTTTTTTGGCACCGCTATAATCCCGCAATCCTATCCTTCACATTCTACCTACTGTACAGGGATGAGGTGTCATATCTATTAGAGGACACAACAACCACATCCAATTTCTTTAATAAAAATTATTGAGACATAAAAGAGAAGTATTGGATTTTTTTTTGTAGAAATCACACTTACCTAGGTGGATTCAGCATCAGTCCCCCGCTGGCTCTAAGACTGAGAACTGAGCGATCAAAGATCGCTCAGTTCTCAGTGCTCCATGAGCAGAGAGCTGGCGATTGTCAGTCACCGCTGTCTGCTCTGCTCTGCCCCCCCCCCAAAGTTCTGGGCTGTGGAGGGGATGGAAGTGGCTGGCTCAGGCTCTCAGCATATCACTGAGAGGCTAAGCCAGCTGTTGATCCAGGCTCCTGGGTGGATCTCCACCATATGATCACGATCTTTCCGAGCCTGCTGTCGGCTAAAAATGGGTCACAGGAGTGCAGAACGAACTGCACTCCTGTGATCCACAGAAGTACTGCCAAATGAGCTTTGGCTGTACTTTTTTTTTAAAGTGGATGTAAACCTGATTAATGAAATTTGAGCTGGGCACATAGATCTGCAGTGTTTTCTTATCTCTCTTCAAAGCCCTGTGTCTCGTAGCTGTCTCCTGCTCTGTTCTGTTATCAGCCTGACAAGTTCTCCATCACATATGTTAAAAGCAGCCAGAGTTTTGTGTTGGGGAGGTTGCTATTAACTCCTTGAGGCCCGCGCTATAGCCAAATGACGGCTTCAGCGCGGACCTGAAAATCCGGGAGGCCGTCAATAGACGGCCTCCCCTTTCCTCGTTTCCCGCGCTCTATGCTGCCCGTGTCCCTTGGACACAACGATTCACAGATCGCTGTGAATGGCCAATCAGAGTGGCCATTTACTATGCGATCTGTGTGGCCAATGAGAGATGATCTCAAATGTAAACATATGAGATCATCTCTCATTGCTGGCTCTCCCTCCTCACACAGAGACCGCGTGAGAGGAGGAAGAGCGGTCTGTTACATTTGTATCCACAGTGAGTGAATTTTCAAGTGCCATACAGTGCCCATAAGTGTCCATACAGTGCCCATACAATGCCCACCTGTGCCTATACAGTGCCCACCTGTGCCAGTCTGTGACCACCTGTGACGTCAGTGATCTGTGCAATCAGTGCCCACCTGTGCCACCTCATCAGTGCCTACCTGTGCCACCTCAGTGCCAATCAGTGCCCACCTGTGCCAATCAGTGCCCATCTGTGCAATCAGTCAGTGCCCATCTGTGCCGCCAATCAGTGCCCATCTGCTCTGCCTCATCAGTGCCCATCTGCTCTGCCTCATCAGTGCCCATCTGTTCCGCCTCATCAGTGCCCATTTTTCCACCTCATCAGTGCCCATCTGTTCCGCCTCATCAGTGCCCATCTGTGCCGCCTCATCAGTGCCCATCAGTGAAGGCTTAGCACACATCTGTGTAGTCGCACCACCACCAGCAACCATGTCAAAAAGATTATTTTCCGCCGAGGAGGCATACCAAATCCTTTCCACGCCCGATGAGAGCAACGTGGAGCTCTCTCTTTCAGATTCCCTTTCCAATTCCGATTCTGAGTCGGACGTCAATTATGAGCCAGTCCTCAGTAGTGCAACACTGAGTGACTCAGAGGAGGAAGCTAGTCGGCCCGCCAAACGAAGGCATTCTGGTGAAGAGGCAGTGCCATCCACCAGCACCGCAGTGCCATCCACCAGCACTGCAGTGCCTCGGCAAGAAAGGCCAAGGACCCATGCCAGCCTTCCCTATGCCCTTCAGAACCCCTTGTGGCTTCCTCCTAATTCAGGAAAAGCCAACATTCCCCCTTTCACTGCCCAGCCAGAAGTCCAGGTGGACACAGAGAATTTTTCCCCCAATCGATTTTTTTGATCTTATTTTTACCGAGGACATGCTATCCAGAATTGTGACCCAGTGCAATCTATATGCCCAACAATTTATTTTGAACAATCCTACAGCATATTATGCCCGTCCCTACGAGTGGAGAGACCTAACGGTGGAGGAGTTGAAGATTTTTTTAGGCCTCACATTTTGTATGGGACTCAACCAAAAAAAACACTTTGCATTCCTTTTGGTCAAAACGCCCCATCTACCACATGCCAATATTCTCCAACGTAATGTCCAGAACCAGATACTTCAACAATAACACCCGGTGCCTTCCCCGAAATCACCCAAATTTTGACAGGCTTTTCAAAATTCGGCCCTTACTGAATTATTTTTTAGAAAAATTCCCCCAGTTGTATACCCCGGACCAGCACATATGTGTGGATGAGTCCCTTATTAAATTTAGTGGCAGGCTTCAAATAAAACAATTCATTCCCAGCAAAAGCGCCCGCTATGGTGTGAAGGTGTACAAGCTATGTGACCGAGTCACAGGGTACACGTATGCCTTCTTAGTGTACGAAGGGAAGGACAGCCAGCTGAATCACCCTAATTGCCCAGACTACGTGGGATCATGTGGGAAAGTTGTTTGGGACCTCATATACCCCCTACTGGAAAAAGGCTACCTTCTGTACGTAGATAACTTCTACACATCCCTTCCCCTGTTCCATAACCTTCACCGGAAGCAGACGCCAGCATGTGGCACCATCAGAAAGAATCGGAAGGGCTTTCCTCAAAGTCTTGTAAATAAGAAGCTGAGAAGAGGAGAATCGTCAAGTCTGAGAAACAAGGAGGTTCTGGCAGTGAAGTGGAGGGAGAGAAGGGATGTATACATGTTATCTTCCATCCACAACGATACCTTCGTGGAAATCCTCAGAAGGAATGGCCCCATCCGAAAGCCCACATGCATCCAGGACTACAATTTGTTTTGGGGGGAGTCGACTTCAATGACCAGATGCTCGAACCCTACCTTGCCACAAGACGGACATACCATTGGTACAAAAAAGTTGCAATTTATTTTTTTCAATTGGCCATATATAACTCGTATATCATATACCACAACTCCACCCAAAACCCCAAACGCTTCCTTGGCTACCAGGAGGATCTTATGACTGCCCTTATATTCCCGAACGGCCCACCCCAAAATATCCGATCAGATGTTCTAAGTCGACTCTCCAAACGTCACTTTCCCGATAAACTCCCTCCCACAGCAACAGGCCGACGACGTCAAAAAAAATGTAAGGTGTGTACCAGTGGAGGAGTCGAACGAGACACAGCTTATTTTTGTGCCCAATGCCCTTCCCAACCAGGCCTCTGTGTAGTAGACTGTTTTCACCGTTACCATACTTCACTAAATTATTAGTGAATTATGGTAAACGTAATCCTCAGTTCCTGCCTTCACACACCTTCACACCCCTTATGCCACTGCCTGCTCTGTAACTGACCCTGGCTTGTTATTTGACCACGCTTCTGCCTAACGATTCTGTACTACCTCTGCCATATCTGGAACTGACCCTGGATTGTTATTCGACCATGCTTCTGCCTAACGATTCTGTAATACCTCTGCCTGATCTGGAACTGACCTTGGACTGTTTGACCATGTTTTTGCCTGCCTCATGGACTGATCTTGTACCCTGCTACTGGACTAGTGGGATTCAACACAGGGGTCTCACATATATGAGGGGCTCCAGAAAAGTTTTTCTGGATGAAGAAAATATTTTTTTTGTTTTCTCATCCTAGATGAGGGTCGGGAGACTCAGAGGCTTCAAAGAGATTTGGGTGGGAGAAGCCTCTACCCCTGTCCCCATTCTGTCCTGAACGAGGCCCTACTTCTGCCTACTGCCTGTAGGACCTATGCCATCATGCCTCTGCCTGTCGCATGTACTGACCACACCACATGGATCTGCCTACTACCAGGACCATAATTTTTGGCACTGCTGACAATATCTCTGCCTGCACTGACCCTGGACTGTATATGGACAGTATCCATGCCTGCTGCCTGGACAATTGTGTATGCCGTTGCTGACGTAGTCCCTGCCTGCTTCCTGGACCAGTGCTATCCTGCTGTGTAGAACTGCACTACTAAAACTGGTAATCTTTTGTTTACCCTTTGCTCAGCATAATGTATTTTGGGGTGTAATTCTTGGTATGTGCATGTGTCCCTGGAACACCTGACGGTGTTCCTTGCATGTTGGATCTCTGTATATGGCCAGGCTGTGTAGAAGTCTCACACATGTGGTATCGCTATACTCAGGAGGAGTAGCAGAATGTATTTTGGGGTGTCATTTTTGCTATGTATATGCTATGTGTTGGAGATATCTTATAAACGGACAACTTTGTGTAAAAAAAAATGCGTTTTAATTTTTTTCCACATTTTCCAAAAACGTCTGGAAAAAAATGAACTGTTCAAAAGACTCATTATGCCTCATAGATTATAGGTAGGGGTGTTAGCTTTCCAAAATGGGGTCATTTTGTGGGTGTTTCCATTGTCCTGGTGCTCCAGGGCCTTCAAAAGTGTAATAGGTGGTTGAGAAATGAGATGTGTAATTTATGCTCCTAGAACGCCTGAAGGTGCTACTTCAATGTAGGTCCTCTGTATGTGGACAGGCTGTGTAAAAGTCCCACACATTTTGTATCGCCATACTCAGCAGGATTAGCAGAATGTATTTTGGGGTGTCATTTTTGCTATATACATGCTATGTGTTGGAAATATCTTATAAATGGACAACTTTGCGTAAAAAAAAAATGCGTTTTCATTTTTTTTCCACATTTTCCAAAAACTTCTGGAAAAAAAAAAACGTTCAAAAGACTCATTATTAGAGTTGAGCGGACACCTGGATGTTTAGGTTCGACGGGTTCGGCCGAACTTCAGAAAAAAGTTTGAGTTCGGGACCGAACTTGACCCCGAACCCGAACCCCATTGAAGTCAATGGGGACCCGAACTTCTGAGGACTAAAATGGCTCTAAAAAAGTAATGGGAAGGGCTAGAGGGCTGCAAATGGCAGGATAATATTGTTAAGAGCATGGCAAGTGCTCTGCAAATAGATGTGGATAGGGAAATAACTTAAAATAACATAAAAAAAAAAAAAATATGCTGGAGGCCCCCTTCTTAGCAGAAGAGGTACAGGAAGTCATTAAGAACCTCAGAAACTCAACGGCACGATGCCACACATATGGTGGGAATGCCCCAGAATACGCCCTTTCTGGATTTTTTTTTTTCAATTTAATGGATAAGCTAGAGGGAAAAAAAAATACTTTGAAATTAAAAAATAAATAAATTATAATCTTGACGTAGGAGGACGAGGTCCATATGGAGTAGGTGGTTGAGGTGGCGGTGGATGTGACTGTGTAGGTGGAAGCGGCGGTGGAGGAGGACGAGGTAGCCAACACTGGTTCAAAAATACAACAATGGCTGGGTAAGGCCGGTGATGTGTCGAATTCTGTCCCCCGTCGGATAGTGTCCGCCCTGTACTGCGCTTGCTCAGTACGTAGGACAAGGGGATTTTGAAAATCTCCGAAGACGAACGGCGCCGGCGCGGCGAGTCCAGGTTCAAGCCACACCATCCGAGGTTCAAGCCGAGCCAAGCGAGGCCGCGCCCGAAGCGTGGCGAGCGAAGCGAGCCCGTGAGGGGCCCTGTTACTATGTTCTACCGTATGTCTACTTGGATGGTGGGGCTTGAACCTGCACTCACTGCGCAGGCGCCGTTCATCTTCTGAGAATCTTCTTGTCCTCCATACTGCGCAAGCGCTGCGCCTGCGCAGTACGGGCCGGACACTCTCCGATGGCCGGACAGTTTTTGTCAGAACACCGGTATACATGTCTATTCTGCACAAGGTACGGACAAGTCCTGTGGGATCCATGCCTGGTTCATTTTAATGAACGTGAGCTTGTCCACATTGGCTCTGGACAGGCGGCTGCGCTTGTCTGTGATAACGCCCCCTTCCGTGCTAAATACACGTTCAGATAATACACTGGCTGCAGGGCAGGCCAGCACCTCCAAGGCGTAAAGGGCAAGCTCAGGCCATGTGCCCAATTTGGAGACCCAGAAGTTGAAGGGGGCAGACCCGTCATTCAGTACGTGTAGGCGTGTGCACACATACTGCTCCACCATGTTGGTGAAATGCTGCCTCCTGCTAGGACATTCCATCTCAGCTGGTGGTGAAAATGCTATTCAAAAAAAAAAATGTTTTTGTTCTAAAATAATTTTTTTAGAATAGCACAATAATAGAAAAATATATTAATTGTTTATCTCACACGTGCATATATGCAGAAAACACTAAAAAAAAATTTTTTGCCCTAAATGGGTGTTTTTGGAAGAGCAGAATACACCCACAGTATGTACAGGGTGTATCTCAATGTAACATATGCAGTGCTGGTGCACTGAGCTTGCAGATAAAAAAGGGATTTTTATAACAGCTTACCTGTAAAATCCTTTTCTTGGAGTACATCACGGGACACAGAGCGGCATAGTCATTACTAATGGGTTATATAGTATACCTTCAGGTGCTGGCACTGGCAACTTCCAAACCGGAAGTACCCTCCCCTATATAAGCCCCTCCCATCCGGGAGCACCTCAGTTTTGTAGCAAAGCAATAAGTGTCCCAAAAAGAGGGGTGGGAGCTCTGTGTCCCGTGATGTACTCCAAGAAAAGGATTTTACAGGTAAGCTGTTATAAAAATCCCTTTTTCTTTTTCGTACATCACGGGACACAGAGCGGCATAGTCATTACTAATGGGACGTCCCAAAGCAATGCCAAATGAGGGGAGGGATACACTATACATAAGCTGGGCGCCATCAGGCATGAGGCTCTTTTGCGGCCTGCAACACACTGCGCCCAAAGGCGACATCCTCCTGACTTCTGACGTCTACCTGGTAGAATCTAGTAAACGTGTGTACTGAAGACCATGTTGTGGCCTTACAGACTTGAGCCAGGGAGGCCTGGTGATGCACTGCCCATGAGGTTCCAACTGCTCTTGTGGAGTGCGCCCTAACTTTGAACGGAGGCGGTCTCTTTCTCAAGCCATAGGCTTGTATTATGACCTGTCGAATCCACTTGGCTAAAGTAGATTTTTGATGCTGCCTGACCCTTTCTGGGGCCTTCCGGCAGAACAAACAAAGTATCCGTTCTGCGAATCTGAGCAGTGGCTTTTAGATAAGCTTTAACTGCTCTTACTACATCCAAAGAATGCAATAACTTTTCCTCTACCGAACTAGGTTTGGGGAAAAAGGAAGGAAGAACCACATCTTGGTTCAAATGGAACCTCGATACCACCTTAGGAAGAAGGCTGGATGAGGACGTAATACTACTCTGTCCTTATGGACAACCAGATATGGCTCCTTACAGGACAAGGCGGCTAATTCCGATACTCTTTTAGCCGAACAAATGGCTACTAAGAAAATCAATTTCCTGGTGAAAAGAACCAAGGAAATGTGCCGCAATGGTTCAAATGGTTGTTTCTGTAGAACCGACAGAACCAGGTTTAAGTCCCATGGACATATGGGAATACTAACCGGATGGCTAATACGCATCACTCCTTGTATGAAAGCTTTGACTAATGAATGCAAAGCCAAGGGCCTTTGAAAAAATATTGACAAGGCCGTCTGACCCTTGATAGTACTCAAGGCAAGCTTCCTATGTACAGCCCACTGTAGGAAGTCCAGAATCCTACCTATTACGTACTTACAAGGATGCCATTTCTTGGCCTCACACCACGTGATGTACGCCTTCTAGATCCTCTAATAGATCTGCCTGGATACCGGCTTCCTGGCATTGATCATGGTAGATACCACAGGATTAGAGAGCCCTCTCTTTTTTAGAATGTGGGCTTCAATAGCCAGGCCGTCAAACCTAGGGCTGGTAAGGAAGGGTAGTATATCGGTCCTTGCGAAAGCAGGTCCGGACGATGTGGGAGGGTCCAAGGACTTCCCACTGACATTTTTACAATCTCTGCGTACCATGCCCTTCGGGGCCACGCTGGAGCCACCAGAATCACTGGTTTCTTTTCTACCCTGATTCTGCGGATTAATCGCGGTGGGAATGCATATATCAGCTTGAACTGATCCCAAGGGAACACGAGGGCATCCAAACCGCAAGCTAGGGGATCCTTTGTGCGAGACACAAATCTGTCCACCTTTGCGTTGAATCTGGATGCTAGCAGATCTACATCCGGTGTTCCCCACCGCTGGCATATTGCCTGGAAAACCTCGGGGTGAAGAGACCATTCCCCGGGCATAATTGCTGGCGACTTAAAAAGTCCGCTCTCCAATTTTCCACTCCTGGGGTGAAAACCGCGGATATGGCTGTGACATATCTTTCTGCCCATTCCAGGATGCAATTCGCTTCCCTCTGGGCTGCACGACTCCTGGTGCCACCCTGGTGATTGATATATGCCACTGCTGTGGCATTGTCTGATTGAATTCTGACAGGTGACCCTTGGAGTTTGGATGTCCATGCTACTAGGGCATACCGGGCTGCTCGTATCTCTAAGAGATTGGTGGGCAGGGCCTTCTCTGCTTCTGACCACTTGCCCTGGAGAGACCATTGCTCCAGTACTGCCCCCCAGCCTATGAGGCTGGCATCTGTAGTGACCACCTTCCAAGAAACCGGAAAGGGTTTCCCTTTTTCCAGATTCTGGGGCACCAACCACCAATGGAGGCTCTTGCGAACGGAAGGGGACAGGGACATTGGTAAGTCTAAAGCCTGAACTTTTTTGTTCCAGGCTGACAGTATGGCCCTCTGCAAGTTCCTTGATTGGAATTGACCGTAGGGTACTGCTTCGAATGAAGCCACCATTTTTCCCAGCAGCCTCATACACAGGCGTATGGATGGTTTTCCTTTTTTGTACCCACTAAGTGGGTCAAATCTTTCAAAGACGACACCTTCTCTGGAGGTAAGAAAATCTTTCTCTGATTTGAATCCAGTCTTAGCCCCCAAGTATTCCAGACTTTTGACTGGTTTTAGGGCTGACTTGTCTCGGTTGATAATGCCAACCGTGAGATTCCAGATACTTGATTATCTTGTGAACGACCACTTCTAGTTTTTTTCACTGAGTGGTCTATCAGCAACAAGTCGTCTAGATATGCCATTATCGTTACACCTTGTGTTCCTAGTTTGGCCAATCGTAGGGCCAGAATTTTTGTGAACACTCGTGGTGCTGTGGCCAGACCGAAAGGTAAGGCTCTGAACTGAAAATGGTGCCCTTCTACTGCAAAGCGTAGAAATTTCTGGTGGGCCGGACAGATGGGAATATGCAAATAAGCATCCCTTATGTCGATCGAGGCTAACCATTCCTGCCCTTGTAGGGCGGTGGCCACCGATCGGATCAACTCCATCCGAAAAAGTCCTGATATGTAGGAACTTGTTTAGCCCTTTTATATTTAATATGGGCCTCACGTCCCCATTTGGTTTGGGGACTGTGACAAGGTTCGAGTAAAACCCGAACCCGCTTTCTTCCAAGGGAACCTTCATGATTACCCTTGGAGCAATAGTTGTTCTAGTGCCAGAAGGAGGGATCCACTCTTCTGGGGATCGCTTGGCACGTTTGACCTTATAAAATGGGCAGGAGGAATGTCTTTTAACTCCAGCCTGTATCCCAGACTTACTGCGGAGATCACCCATCTGTCTCTGATGGTGTCCCGCCAGGTCTCTGTGAACAACTGAAGTCTTCCCCTCACCCGATTGAGTGGGGGCAACCCTTCATGACTTGGGGGGAGGTTTTGTACCTCTCTTGACCCAGGGTTTCTTGTTACCCTGTGATTGTCCCTGATTTCTGCCCCTTGGATTTGACCGCGGAGGCCGTCGGAACTGTTTCACAGCCGATGTGCCAGGGACTGGAGAAGTAGGCCTCTTAAAAGAAGGACTTCTAGCCTTATTCTTAACCGGCAAGAGTGTACTTTTACCGGCAGAAGTTTTCTGGATATATTTGTCCAGATCTTCTCCAGATTAGCTTCCCATTTCATGGAGAACGCTTATCAGCAATTTCTTACAGGGAGCTTCAGCAGACCAGTTTTTGAGCCATAGAAGCCTACGCATATGTCTACAGACAGCGTAAAGCGGGATGCCTGTTGGATTGTATCCTTTATGGCTTCCACCGCAACACAAGGCTCTAGGTAGGTCAGCTAGGGCAAGAGCCTGCTGATCTGGTAAGTCCCTTAAGACTTGTTTCAACTGATCTTTCATTGCTTGGCAGACTCTAATCGCTGCTACTGCAGGTTGTGTCACCATGCTTGCTGTAGAGAAAGCAGATTTTAGTAAAGACTCCAATTTTTTATCTATTGGGTCTTTGAACAATTGGAACATTATCTACTGGACATGTCAGTGATTTATTTACACAAGAGATGGCTGTGTCCACTGTAGGGACCCTCCATTTTTTATGAACTTATCCTCCATGGGATAGATCACTGGAAATCTCTTGGGGGGAGTAAATATTTTATCAGGATGCTCCCAATCCTGGTAAATAAGCCCTTCCAATAAAGGGTGGATTGGAAAGGAACAGACAGCCTGGGGAGCTTTCAGCGACCCCAGCGAGGAAACCGTAGTGGTTGATGGTTCCGCCAGAGGCATTTTAAATGCTGATCGGACCATGTTAGTCAGAGACTGAACCCATAATCTTTCAGCCTGAGATGCTGAGAAAGGTTCTTCCACTGTTGATTCCTCTATAACTGAATCAACCTCATCCTGATCCCCTTCAGGTAGGTCGATCTCTGTGTGGGGCTGTTCCTCCACTAACAGGCACTCTGAAGGAGGAGACGGAGATCGGACGCGCTTTCCCTGTGACAGGGAAGCAGCGATCAATGCTGTTAATCTCTCTTCCAATCCTCCCAGAGTTGAGGATAAAACCTCCTCTGTTATATATATACAGGAGCAGGTGGACTGGGGACAGCCGCAGCACCAGGCACTCCTGTGGGGTTCCTACGGCTACTGACCTCTGAATTTTCAGGGGAGATTGGTGCAGTACAAGCATGCCCAATATCCTCAGAGCCCGATGGAGACCCCTTTGGCTTCCTGGAAGACTTATTTCCGGAGTGTCTGGACGACATATCCTTTAAGCACAAAGCTGAGGTATTCCCGTCGTCATACACCAATTTTGCTGGTAATAGTCTAACACAGTTGCTGCTATATACCAGCTGGTGTCCACTAAAGTGCCTTTCTATGGGGATGCCTGCATCAACCGCCTCTGTGTGCCACCGTTTTGTTGCTAGCTCTGTTTGCATCCAGCTGACACTTGTACTGTGTATTTTATACATGCTGGGACGCCTGCACATGCGCAGAAGCGCCGCGCATCGAGCGTCATCCACCTGCCCCGCCCCTTTTTTTCCATAGGAGGCGCGTGCGCCCGTGCACCATTGGCGCCCTTTTTTGAAACCAAGCAGGGACTAGGAGCCAGGGCCCTTTTTGCCGGAGGGCCTGTGCGGTGGATGAGCGCAGCAACAGGGCAGAGGAACTGGATTCCCACAGAGAAACTTACCAACTGCCTGGATCTTTTGACTTGAGAAAACCAAAGAGCCACATGACAAGAAAAATGGACCACAGCGGCCTCTAGTGGTTTAACACAGGTACCGCGGTCCTCTTTTTTTTTTTTTTTTCTTGACTACTATTAAAATTTTACATTTTCCAGTAGTTATAGGCATACACAGATATTAGCGGGAATACCGTTAGGTAACAGACAGAAAGACAAATTAGGCTTGGGGGTCCCCCAATAGAACCAAGTTCCTGGGGGCCCCCACTTACCTGTTCCCCGCCGCAGGACTCTGTTTGGTCCACAGAAGCCCAAACTTCACCTATCACGGCAGGCATTGTAATTAAACCTTCAGGGACCGGGTTCCCAAGGATTCCACTCCCCTGGACCTGTATAGCACCCTGCACAGAAAACATCTTGGTCGTGGGTATGACCAGAGCTCTGGATCCCAGGGTCCAGCCCTCCTAAGAGAGGCATTACAGGCAAAACCTTGCTCTTCTGTTGCAAGGCCCGGGTACCGACCGTTTAGCTATGAAGCTTTTTTGGTGGGATCCGGAACAGCTTACTAAGGCCCGTAAAAGAACCTGTACGCAAGCCCAGGAAAACACATGTTACTCTTTGGCCAACACCTTAGACACTGGCAAAAAACTGAGGTGCTCCCGGATGGGAGGGGCTTATATAGGGGAGGGTACTTCCGGTTTGGAAGTTGCCAGTGCCAGCACCTGAAGGTAAACTATATAACCCATTAGTAATGACTATGCCGCTCTGTGTCCCGTGATGTACGAAAAAGAAAGTTAGATTTTCTCTGGCACTGGGCTCATGGCAGTGTAAAAAGACTGTGCACTGCAACCCAACCAGGTAAATCTATGCAGATCGCTGAGTTATTAGATCTCTGAATCTGGACTCCTAGATAAATCTCTCTCCCTGAAAGCAGCAACAGGAACCTTGCCCTACACTGTCTCTATCTTTTCTCTCAGGAGATTGCAGAATCAGGACTAACTCCTATCATTTCATTCTTTCCCTCACAGCAACAGCAGCCAGGATCCTTTCCCTATACTGTCTAAAGCAGAGTGACGTGCTGTGCTGTGTGCCTCTAGCTTATATAGAGGCTGGGTCACATACTGCACTGGCCAATCACAGCCATGCCATTAGTAGGCATGGCTGTGATGGCTTCTAAGGGCACACCAGTTAAACAAAAGTTTATTGGCTGCCATGTAGCTTTTAGAAATGCGCCATTACATCGCCGAACACCGGACCCGAACCCGAACATACAGTCAATTGTTCGGGTTCGGGACCCAAAAATCCAAAAGTCCGGTACGAACCCGAACTTTACAGTTCAGGTTCGCTCAACCCTACTCATTATACCTCATATATTATACGTTGGGGTGTTAGCTTTCCAAAATGGGGTCATTTTGTGGGTGTTTCCATTGTCTTGGTGCTCCAGGGCCTTCAAAAGTGTAATAGGTGGTTGAGAAATGAGATGTGTAATTTATGCTCCTAGAACGCCTGAAGGTGCTACTTCAATGTAGGTCCTCTGTATGTGGATTGGCTGTGTAAAAGTCCCACACATTTGGTATCGCCATACTCAAGAGGAGTAGCAGAATGTATTTTGGGGTGTAATTTTTGCTATGTACATGCTATGTGTTGGAAATATCTTATAAATGGACAACTTTGCGTAAAAAAAATGCGTTTTCATTTTTTTCCCACATTTTCCAAAAAATTTGGGAAAAAAATGAACCGTTCAAAAGACTCATTATTAGGGTTGAGCGGACCCGAGCTGTAAAGTTCGGGTCCGTACCGAACTTTTGGGTTTTGGGGTCCCGGACCCGAACCTGAACAATAGACTGTATGTTTGGGTTCGGGTCCGGTGTTCGGCAATATGCAAGTAAAGCAGCGCTTGTTTCCCGTGCTTAGAACTGTCCCTGCACAAAGTGTCATTTCTGAAGGAAAAAAAAGTCATTTAAAACTCACTCGCGGCTATAATGAATTGTCGGCTCCCGGCAATACATAGAAAAGTCATTGATAAAAAAAAAAAAAAAGCGTGGGATTTTCCCCGTGGTGTCAGAGGGGGGTGGGGTCACCGGGTGCCAGCGGACCAAGAGGAGAACTGAAGCGTCACACAGCGGGAACCTCGAATTCAAGCGGAGCGGCCGAAGAAAGAAGAAGGGGAACAAAAAGCCGGAGCAAGATGCGGACGAGAACACCGAAGGAAGAAGGAAGATGAAGATGAAGATGAAGAACAAGATGGAGGAAGAAACCTGAATGGAGAAAAGAAGATGGAAGAAGAAGAAGGAAGAAGATGGAGGAAAGGAGAAGACATTAACCACTTAAAAATACGTCGGCAGAATGGCACCGACAGGCAAAGTCACGTATATCTACGTGATTGCCTTTGTATAGTTGGGGGGTCCGATCGGACCCCCCTTCTTTACAGTGAGCGGTCGTTTTCCATTGGGGAGCGATCCGGGATGAGGGGACAGCCGCTCGGTTCCGGCCACCCCCTCGCGATCGCTCCCAGCGAATGATATGCTTCCTCTGCTGTGTAAATGTAAACACAGGCAGAGGAAGTGATGTCATCTCTCCTCGTGTCGGTCTTTTCGATCCGGCGCGAGGAGTGAAGACATCTCACAGTAAGTGCACCAACAGCCCACTGACACCAGTACACGTAGGCACACTTTTCACCCCCCAGTCACCCCCAGATCACCCCCCAGATCACCCCCAGTACCCCCAGTCACAGTGCACCGTTTGCAGTGGTCATTTTTTTACTGATCACTGCAATCAGTGTCATTTGTGACAGTACAAAGTTGCAGGGCAGTTAGGTTTAGGCCCCTTTAGGTTCAGGGTAGCCCCCTAACCCCCCTAATAAAGGTTTAACCCCTTGATCGCCCCCCAGGTAACCCTTTCACCCCCTAACGCCAGCGTCACTAAGCGATCGTATTTCCGATCGCTGTATTTAGTGCCGGTGGTGCCCTAGATAGCCAGTTATTTATTTTTAGTTTTGCCGCAGGTTTTTATAGCGTCAGGTACCCCCATATATTATTTTAACCCCCTGATTGCCCCTAGAGTTAACCCTTTCACCAGAGATCACCGTATAAGTTTTACTGGTGACACTGGTTAGCCGGTTAGTTATTTAGTTATTTAGGTTACCCGTCAGGTTTTTATATAGCGTCGGGTACCCCCATATATAACCTAATAAAGGTTTTAACCCCCTGATTGCCCCTAGTTAACCCTTTCACCAGTGATCACCATATAAGTTTTACGGGTGACGCTGGTTGGTTAGTTTTCTTTTTATAGCATCAGGGCACCCGCCGTATATAACCCAATAAAGGTTTAACCCCCTGATCACCCGGCGGCTGATATCAATTAGGTTTTAGCGCCAGAGAGGGTCTGCGTCGCCCCAGGCAGCGTCAGGTTAGTGCCAGTAACGCTAACACCCACGCGCAAAGCATACACCTCCCTTAGTGGTATAGTATCTGATCAGATCTATACTAGCGTCCCCAGCGGTTTAGGATTCCCAAAAATGCAGTGTTAGCGGGATCAGCCCAGATACCTGCTAGCATCTGCGTTTAGCCCCTCCACCCAGCCCAGCCCAGCCCAGCCCAAGTGCAGTATCGATCGATCACTGTCACTTACCAAACACAACACACATAACTGCAGCGTTCGCAGAGACAGTCCTAATCCCTGCGATCGCTAACAGTTTTTTTGGTAGCGTTTGATACATTTGCTGACAGTCAGGTGCTTTTTTTACCTGTGAATCTTACTAGTGTACCCCTAAATTTAGAGACCAAAATGGCAAGACGAAGGTACACTAGTAAAGAGGCCTACGAGATTCTGAGCATGACAGATAGTGAAGAGGAGGTCACGCATCTGTCAGATTCAGGCTCAGAATATCTTCCCGTAGAAGACAGTGAAGTCAGCGGCTCCTCGTCAGATAGCTCTGACGACGAAGTTGAGGTCCCTGCTAAGGTCAGGCGTACCCGATCCCGATCTTCTGAGGCTGTTGAGGAGCAAGAACCACAGGTCTCTCGTATCATGGAGCAGAGTAGTACTAGCGCTGCTATTCCTTCTGGTGAATTGGCAAGCACCAGCGGCCTAGTACAGCCTGGGCATACATCCAGCACTGCAGTATCACGTGGTGACGTGGCGAGTCCCATAAGTGCAGTTCAAGCTGGTGAGGTGGCAAGCACAAGTAGTGTCCCGCTCCCACCAAGAAGACAAAGGCAGGCCCGTCGTGCCCATAGTGCCCTTCCTGCAGAATTTGCCTATCCTGATTGGGTCCCCACCACTTCTGCAGAACCCATACTTCCCCCATTCACTGCCCAACCCGGTATTCAGGTGGAAACAGCTGATTTTATTCCAATTGATTTTTATTCGCTGTTTTTCACGGAAGATCTCTATAGATCTATTGTGGACCAGAGTAATTTATATGCTGGTCAATTCATCGCCGCTAACCCCCAGTTGCCTTCCATTGCCAAAGATTGGAAACCAATTACGGTTTCTGAATTTAAGACCTTTCTGGGCCTTTCCCTCAACATGGGCACACATAAATTCCCGTCATTGCGTGCTTATTGGTCCACGCACCCAATTGACCACATGCCCGTGTTCTCTGCCTCCATGCCCAGGACACGATACGAGCAGATTTTGCGGTTCATGCACTTCAACGACAATGAACTTTGTCGTCCACGTGGAGACCCTGAATACGACCGGCTCTATAAAATTCGGCCCCTCATAAACCACTTCAACGAACGTTTTGCAGCCTTGTTTATTCCCGATCAAGTTGTCTGCGTTGATGAGTCCCTGATTAAATTTTCTGGCCGCTTGTCTTTCAAGCAGTACCTTCCCAGCAAGCGTGCCAGATACGGGGTCAAGCTCTATAAGTTCTGTGACAGGGCAACAGGCTATGTATGGAGCTTTACGGTTTATGAGGGAAAAGACAGTCAGGTTGAGCCGGTCAACTGCCCGGATTACATAGGGAGCGCTGGCAAGATAGTGTGGAACTTGGTGTCACCCTTATTCGGAAAGGGGTACCACCTGTATGTGGACAATTATTACACGAGCGTGCCACTGTTTAGTCACTTGTTTGATCATCAGATTGGAGCATGTGGCACCGTGCGACCTAATCGCCGGGGCTTTCCCCAGCGGCTTGTAGATGCCCGTCTTAGGCTGGGGGAGAGAGCCTGCTTGAAGTGTAATAACTTGCTCGCTATGAAGTGGAGGGACAATAAGAATGTTTTCCTTCTTACCTCCCTTAATGCAGACACGACAGTCCAAATTCGTATGGCGACTGGTGTTGTGGAGAAACCCCTCTGTGTCCACGAATATAACCAAAATATGGGAGGGGTGGACCTCAACGACCAGTTGTTGGCGCTGTATCTAATTGACCGTAAGGCGAGGCGCTGGTACAAAAAAGTGTCTCTATCCTTATTCCAATTGGCTTTGCTGAACACTCATGTGCTATACAGAGCTTCAGGCGGGACTTTATCTCTTCTAAAATTCCAGAATGAGATAGTCACAGACCTCCTGTATCCAGGCGGTTCTGCACCTCACCATCCCCAACCAAATGCAGTAAGCCGGCTGCATGAGAGGCAATATCCGTATGCCCTCCTGAGTACCCCTACCCAACGAACCCCCCAAAAAAGATGTCTTGTCTGTAGCAAGCGCGGATTTAGGCGTGCCACCCGTGTTTTTTGTCCACTCTGTCCTGACAAACCTGGTCTTTGCCTTGGTGAATGTTTTGAACGCTACCACTCAAAAGTGAAGTTTTAGCGTAGGGTACAGCATTTCACAGACTAGGACACACTTACACAGGGTCTCCCAAGATGCCATTACATTTTGAGAGACCCGAACCATTACAGGTGTTAAAGTTACAAAAAAAAGTGTAAAAAAGAAAAAAAAAACGTAAAAAACAAAACACAAAAAAAATATAAAATAAAAAAACCAAAAATAGTTGTCGTTTTATTGTTCTCTCTCTCTCTATTTTCTCTCTATTGTTCTGCTCTTTTTTACTGTATTCTATTCTGCAATGTTTTATCATGCTTGCTTTTCAGGTATGTAATTTTTTGTTTTCAGGTGCGCCATTCAGCTGCAGCGCGGAATTATTTATCTTGACAGCAACAGCGTTTGCTCCCACGATACATAAAGCTGTGACTCCAGTGCTGTAGGAGGTGATTTCACCACCACAGTTAAAAAAAAATAGCATATATGCCGAAGCATGGGGGCAGCAGGGGCGGAGGAGCGATTTTGCTCCTAATGCCGCGTACATACGGTCGAAATTCCGACGGAGGCTTGCCCGTGGAAAAGTCCGACCGTGTGTACGCGGCATAACTTTTTTGCGTGAGGATGCCCCCATGCTTCAGCATATATATATTTTATGCACAGGTTGCGTTAAAAAAATGTTTTATTTTTTACTAGGTTTTGTTTTGCTATTTGCTTTGCAGGTATGGTATGGTAAGGTCTTACTGTTGTACTGTAATGTTACTTTGTTTTAATGTTAACCATCATTTGCTTAGCAGGTACGCCATTCAGTTGCAGAGCGGATCTATTTCTCTTGACAGCAACAGCGTTTGCTCCCACGATACATAAAGCCGTGACTCCAACGCTGTAGGAGGTGATTTCACCACCACAGTTAAAAAAAAGAGCATATATGCCAAAGCATGGGGGCAGCAGGGGCGGAGGAGCGATTTTGCTCCTAATGCCGCGTATATACGGTCGAAATTCCGACGGAGGCTTGCCCGTGGAAAAGTCCGACCGTGTGTACGCGGCATAACCTTTTTTGCCGCGTACATACGGTCGAAATTCCGATGAAGGCTTGCCCGTGGAAAAGTCCAACCGTGTATACGCGGCATAACTTTTTTGCGGGAGGATGCCCCCATGCTTTGGCATATATAAATGGTGCATGTATGCCCATCATTAGAAGTGGGTGGATGAAGGGAGGTATTCTAATGGTGGGCATACCCACCGATCAATCTCTTTTTTTTCGTTCAGCCAATAGGCTGCATGAAAAAAAAGATTACAATACATGTCCAACAAGGACCAGCAACGTACTGGTATGTTGCTGGACTTTGAATGTTTATACCAGAATGATGCCTGCGGGTTTAGGTATCATCTTGGTATCATTCTTTTCAGCCAGTGGCCGGCTTTCATGTAAAAGCAATTCTAGCAGATAATTAGCCTCTAGACTGCTTTTACAAGCAGTGGGAGGGAATGCCCCCCCCCCCGGATATAAACAGCGCCATTGGGAAATTGGGAAAGCATTTTATCACACCGATCTTGGTGTGGTCAGATGCTTTCAGGGCAGAGGAAAGATCTAGGGTCTAAAAAAAGAGTACCTGTCACTACTTATTGCTATCATAGGGGATATTTACATTCCCTGAGATAACAATAAAAATGGTAAAAAAAAAAAATATGGAAGGAACAGTTTAAAAATAAAATAAAAAAGCAAAATAAATAATAATAAATAAAAAAAAAGCACCGCTGTCCCCCCCTGCTCTTGCGCAAAGGCGAACGCAAGCGTTGGTCTAGCGTCATATGTAAACAGCAATTGCATCATGCATGTGAGGTATCACCGCGAAGGTCAGATCGAGGGCAGTAATTTTAGCAGTAGACCTCCTCTGTAAATCTAACGTGGTAACCTGTAAAGGCTTTTAAATGCTTTTAAAAATGAATGTAGTTTGTCGCCGCTGCGCGTTTGTTCGCAATTTTAAAGCATGTCGTGTTTGGTATCCATGTACTCGGCCTAAGATCATCTTTTTTATTTCATCAAACATTTGGGCAATATAGTGTTTTTTAGTGCATTAAAAATAAAAAAAGTGTGTTTTTTCCCCAAAAAAATGCGTTTAAAAAATCGCTGCGCAAATACTGTGTGGAAAAAAAATAATGCAACACCCACTATTTTAATCTGTAGGGCCTTTGCTTTAAAAAAATATATAATGTTTGGGGGTTCAACATAATTTTCTTGCAAAAAAAAAAGTTTTCATGTAAACAAAAAGTGTCAGAAAGGGCTTTGTCTTCAAGTGGTTAGAAGAGTGGATGTAAGCTTCCTAATGTTGTATATAAAATGCCAGAACAGTTCAAAACCCCCCCAAATGACCCCATTTTGGAAAGTAGACACCTCAAGCTATTTGCTGAGAGGTATGTTGAGTATTTTGCAGATCTCGCTTTTTGTCACAAAGTTTTGAAAATTGAAAAAAGAAAAAAAAAATGTCTTTCTTCACTTTCAATAACAAATGAGAGCTGTCCCAAGTGATTGAATAATGACAAAAAGAAGAAAAAAAAATGTACAAAAAGTTGTCACTAATATATATATTGCTCAAACATGCCATGGTTATATGTGGAATTGCACCCCAAAATACATTCTGTTGCTTCTCCTGAGTATGGGGATACCACATGTGTGAGACATTTTGGGAGCCTAGCCGCGTACAGGACCCCGAAAACCAAGCACCGCCTTCAGGATTTCTATGGGTGTAAATTTTTGATTTCACTCCTCACTGCCTATCACCGTTTCGGATGCCATGGAATGCCCAGATGGCACAAAACCCCCCCAAATGACCCCATTTTGTAAAGTAGACACCCCAAGCTATTTGCTGAGAGGTATGTTGAGTATTTTGCAGATCTCGCTTTTTGTCACAAAGTTTTGAAAATTGAAAAAAGAAAAAGAAAATGTCTTTCTTCACTTTCAATAACAAATGAGAGCTGTAAAATACTCACCATGCCTCTCAGCAAATAGCTTGGGGTGTCTACTTTCCAAAATGGGGTCATTTGTGGGGGTTTTGGGCTATCTTGGCATTTTATGGCCTTCAAAACTGTGATAGGTAGTGAGGAGTGAAATCAAAAATTTGTGCCCTTAGAAACCTTGAAGGCGGTGCTTGGTTTTTGGGGTCCCGTACGCGGCTAGGCCACCAAAAAATCACACACATGTGGTATCCCCGTACTCAGGAGAAGCAGCCAAATGTATTTTGAGGTGCAATTCCGCATATAACCATGGCATGTTTGAGCAATATATAATTTAATGACAACTTTTTGTACATTTTTTTTTTCTTTTTGTCATTATTCAATCACTTGGGACAAAAAAAAAATATTCAATGGGCTCAACATGCCTCTCAGCAATTTCCTTGGGGTGTCTACTTTCCAAAATGGGTTCATTTTGGGGGGTTTTGTACTATCTTGGAATTTTATGGCCTTCAAAACTGTCATAGGTAGTGAGGAGTGAAATCAAAAATTTATGCCCTTAGAAACCGTGAAGGCGGTGCTTGGTTTTTGGGGTCCCGTACGCGGCTAGGCTCCCAAAAAGTCCCACACATGTGGTATCCCCATACTCAGGAGAAGCAGCAGAATGTATTTTGGGGTGTAATTTCACATATGCCCATGGCATGTTTGAGCAATATATCATTTAGTGACAACTTTGTGCAAAAAAAAAAAAGTTTGTCATATTCCCGCAACTTGTTGCAAAATATAAAATATTCCATGAACCCAACATGCCTCTCAGTAAATAGCTTGGGGTGTCTACTTTCCAAAATGGGGCCATTTGGGGGGGTTTTGTGCTATTTTGGCATTTTATGGCCTTCAAAACTGTGATAGGTAGTGAGGAGTGAAATCAAAAATTTACGCCCTTAGAAATCCTGAAGGCGGTGCTTGGTTTTTGGGGCCCCGTACGCGGCTAGGCTCCCAAAAAGTCCCACACATGTGGTATCCCCATACTCAGGAGAAGCAGCAGAATGTATTTTGGGGTGCAATTCCACATATAACTATGGCATGTGTGAGCAATATATCATTTAGTGACAACTTTTTGTATTTTTTTTTCTTTTTGTCATTATTCAATCATTTGGGACAATGGGCTCAACATGCCTCTCAGCAAATAGCTTGGGGTGTCTACTTTCCAAAATGGGGTCATTTGGGGGGGTTTTGTGCCATCTTGGCATTTTATGGCCTTCAAAACTGTGATAGGTAGTGAGGAGTGAAATCAAAAATTTATGGCCTTAGAAACCTTGAAGGCGGTGCTTGGTTTTTGGGGTCCCGTACGCGACTAGGCTCCCAAAAAGTCACACACATGTGGTATCCCCGTACTCAGGAGAAGCAGCAGAATGTATTTTGGGGTGTAATTTCACATATGCCCATGGCATGTGTGAGCAATATATCATTTAGTGACAACTTTGTGCAATAAAAAAAAAGTTTGTCATATTCCCACAACTTGTGGCAAAATATAAAATATTCCATGGACTGAATAATGCCTCTCAGTAAATAGCTTGGGGTGTCTACTTTCCAAAATGGGGTCATTTGGGGGGGTTTTGTGCTATTTTGGCATTTTATGGCCTTCGAAACTAGGATAGGTAGTGAGGAGTGAAATCAAAAATTTGCGCCCTTTGAAATCCTGAAGGCGGTGCTTGGTTTCCGGGGTCCCGTACGTGGCTAGGCTCCTAAAAAGTCCCACACATGTGGTATCTCCGTACTCAGGAGAAGCAGCAGAATGTATTTTGGGGTGCAATTCCACATATAACCATGGCATGTGTGAGCAATATATCATTTAGTGACAACTTTTTGTAATTTTTTATTTTTTTTTGTCATTATTCAATCACTTGGGACAAAAAAAAAAAATATTCAATGGGCTCAACATGCCTCTCAGCAATTTCCTTGGGGTGTCTACTTTCCAAAATAGGGTCATTTGGGGGGGTTTTGTACTGCCCTGCCATTTTAGCACCTCAAGAAATGAGATAGGCAGTCATAAATTTAAAGCTGTGTAAATTCCAGAAAATGTACCCTAGTTGTAAACGCTATAACTTTTGCGCAAACCAATAAATATACGCTTATTGACATTTTTTTTACTAAAGACATGTGGCTGAATACATTTTGGCCTAAATGTATGACTAAAATTGAGTTTATTCGATTTTTCTTATAACAAAAATTAGAAAATATCATTTTTTTTCAAAATTTTCGGTCTTTTTCCGTTTATATCGCAAAAACTTAAAATCGCAGAGGCAATCAAATACCATTAAAAGAAAGCTCTATTTGTGGGAAGAAAAGGACGCAAATTTAGTTTGGGTACAACATTGCATGTCCGCACAATTTACAGTTAAAGCAGCGCAGTGCAAAATTCTGAAATCACCTCTGGTCCTTTAGCTACCAAATGGTCCGGGGCTTAAGTGGTTAATAAAGGAATTTTCAAAAACCGGCTATTGTCATTTTTAACATTTTTTTAAACATTCTTTGTGAAATGGTAGGGTACCCCATTACCAATTCACATAGGGGGGGCCGGGATCTGGGGGTCCCCTTTGTTAAAGGGGTCTTCCAGATTCTGATAAGCCCCCCGCCCGCAGACCCCCACAACCACCGGGCAAGGGTTGTGGGGATGAGGCCCTTGTCCCCATCAACATGGGGACATCCTCCCCATGTTGAGGGCATGTGGCCTGGTACGGTTCAGGAGGGAGGGGCGCCGCTCTCTCGTCCCCCCCTCTTTTCCTGCGGCCTGCCAGGTTGCGTGCTCGGATAAAGGGTCTGGTCTGGATTTTTGTGGGTACTCCACGCCATTTTTAAAAAAAATTGGGGTGGAGTTCCCCTTAAAATCCATTCCAGATCTGAAAGGCCTGGTATGGATATTTGGGGGAACCACACTCATTTTATTTTTTAATTTGCGACAGGGTTCCCCTTAATATCCATTCCAGACCTGAAGGGCCTGGTAATTGAATTTGGGGGGACCCCCACACTTTTTTTTATTTTTTATAAATTACTTTTCTATGTATTGCCGGGAGCCGACAATTCATTATAGCCGCGAGTGGTTTTAAATGACTTCTTTCAGAAATGACACTTTGTGCAGGGACAGTTCTAAACACTCATAGAAAAGTCATTGATAAAAAAAAAAAAAAGCGTGGGGGTCCCCCCAAATTCAATTACCAGGCCCTTCAGGTCTGGAATGGATATTAAGGGGAACCCTGCCGCAAATATAAAAAAAAAATGCGTGCGGTTCCCCCAAATATCCATACCAGGCCCTTCAGATCTGGTATGGATTTTAAGGGGAACTCCACCCCAAATTAAAAAAAAATGGCGTGGAGTCCCCCCAAAAATCCAGACCAGACCCTTTATCCGAGCACGCAACCTGGCAGGCCGCAGGAAAAGAGGGGGGATGAGAGAGCGGCCCCCCCTCCCTCCTGAACCGTACCAGGCCACATGCCCTCAACATGGGGAGGATGTTAAAAATGACAATAGCCGGTTTTTGAAAATTCCTTTATTAATGTCTTCTCCTTTCTTCCATCTTCTTCCGCCTTCTTCTTCCAGCTTCTTCTTCCATCTTCTTCTTTTCTCCATTCGGCTTTCTTCATCTTCATCTTCATCTTCATCTTCCTTCGGTGTTCTCGTCTGCATCTTGCTCCGGCTTCTTGTTCCCCTTCTTCTTTCTCCAGCCGCTCCGTTTGAATTGGAGGTTCCCACTGTGCGACGCTTCAGTTCTTCAGTTCTTCAGTTCTCTTGGTCCGCTGGCACCCGGTGACCCCGCCCCCCTCTGACGCACATGGATTTCACTGGGACTTTCCCTGTGGTGTCAGAGGGGGGCGGGGCCACCGGGTGCCAGCGGACCCAGAGGAGAACTGAAGCTTCACACAGCGGGAACCTCCAATTCAAGCGGAGCGGCCGGAGAAAGAAGAAGGGGAACAAGAAGCCGGAGCAAGATGCGGATGAGAACACCGAAGGAAGAAGGAAGATGAAGATGAAGATGAAGAAGAAGATGGAGGAAGAAACCCGAATGGAGAAAAGAAGAAGCCTGAAGAGGAAGATGGAAGAAGATGGAAGAAAGGAGAAGACATTAATAAAGGAATTGTCAAAAACCGGCTATTGTCATTTTTTAAAAAATTTTACACTTTCTTTGTGAAATGGTAGGGTACCCCATTACCAATTCACATAGGGGGGCCGGGATCTGGGGGTCCCCTTTGTTAAAGGGGTCTTCCAGATTCCGATAAGCCCCCCGCCCACAGACCCCCACAACCACCGGGCAAGGGTTGTGGGGATAAGGCCCTTGTCCCCATCAACATGGGGACATCCTCCCCATGTTGAGGGCATGTGGCCTGGTACGGTTCAGGAGGGAGGGGGGGCGCTCTCTCGTACCCCCTCTTTTCCTGCGGCCTGCCAGGTTGCGTGCTCGGATAAAGGGTCTGGTCTGAAATTTTTGGGGGTGCTCCACGCCATTTTTTTTTTAAATTTGGGGTGGAGTTCCCCTTAAAATCCGTATCAGATCTGAAGGGCCTGGTATGGATATTTGGGGGAACCGCACGCATTTTTTTTTTAAATTTGCGGCAGAGTTCCCCTTAATATCCATTCCAGACCTAAAGGGCCTGGTAATTGAATTTGGGGGAACCCTCACGCTTTTTTTTATTTTTTATAAATGACTTTTCTATGTATTGCCGGGAGCCGACAATTCATTAATAGCCGCGAGTGAATTTTAAATTACTTTTTTCCTTCAGAAATTACACATTGTGCAGGGACAGTTCTAAGCACGGGAAACAGCGCTAATAGTCCTCAGAAGTTCTGGTCCCCATTGACTTCAATGGGGTTCGGGGTAAAGTTCGGTCACGAACCCCAACTTTTTTCCGAAGTTCGGCCGAACCTGTCAAACCCGAACATCCAGGTGTCCGCTCAACTCTACTCATTATGCCTCAGAGTATACGTTAGGGTGTTAGCTTTCCAAAATGAGGTCATTTTGTGGGTGTTTCCATTGTCCTGGTGCTCCAGGGCCTTCAAAAGTGTAATAGGTGGTTGAGAAATGAGATGTGTCATTTATGCTCCTAGAACGCCTGAAGTTGCTACTTCAATGTAGGTCCTCTGTATGTGGACAGGCTGTGTAAAAGTCCCACACATTTGGTATCACCATACTCAGGAGTAGCAGAATGTATTTTGGGGTGTTATTTTTGCTATGTACATGCTATGTGTTGGAAATATCTTATAAATGGACAACTTTGCGTAAAAAAAATGCGTTTTCATTTTTTTTCCACATTTTCCAAAAACTTCTGGAAAAAAATCGTCGCGGCTGTTGTATTTTTGTAGGAACGGGAAAAGTAAGGGTTACAGAGGGTTTTGCTTGAATCCGTTTTGAAAGAATGTCATTGACAATTTACCAATGTACAGGAATGTCATTATTGTTTACCATTCTTTGCAGGTTAAATATGAAGGATAGAGTAATGATTTTGCTTATAAATATTTTTCAGGTCCAAGGAGTTTCTGAAAGTGTATGTACACAGAGAACAGGTGTATGTAGACAGCGGTACATATGGATAAATACATGAGTCTAAGGGAGGTAAAAGTATCATAGGCTATTTCATTGTTTCTTTTTTCCTGCACCACGCATTTCTTCCTTCAGTCTGTAATGAGGAAGAAAAGGGGGGAGAATGATAAATGTAAGAATGACAGTTTTTTTTTTTCAAACAAATAATGTTAACCTCTGTAAATCTAACCAAGTTTGTGCCAAGACTGTCTTTCTTTGATAGAATTTGAATCGGCAAGCAGCAGTCTGGTGAAGTAGGTTCCCATCCCAGATGCTAAGAACCTTTTGTCAATGGTTCCAGGTATTGTAAGCCACGCACAGGTTATGCAGTGACCACAGTCCCGATGTCTGGGTTATTGTCATATGAGGGTTGTTTGGAGGTCAATCAAAACCAGAGTCGTACTTTCCTCATTAGCTGTCACTTATATTCTCGGCTGATGGGGGAGGTGCGATCGCTGTGACATGAACTTCAAAATGTCCACCACAGGGTTCACGAGTCCCTCCTGGACCCTGACACAATAAGCAGTTTACATTATTTCCAACCAGGTGACTGGGTCGTTGTAAAGAAGCTTGAGGGATGAGACCACGCCAGCCACTGCAAGAAGCGGCTCAACCACACCAAAGAATGAGGAGTATCTTTGTTTATTTATATTTTTGTTGTTTAGTAAATTTTAGCAAGGGTAAAGATGAAAAGCATCCCAAGTTATTATTTAAAGTGTATTACCTGACTAGCACAGAAAGCGAACAGGACCGATTGCTGGGTCTGTTCTGAGTCTTCACCGAGTTTTAGTCCCCAGCGATGACAGCGGTACATGCCATTTATGATGTTATTATGGGTATGAGGAGTTTTAACAAACTAGTGAAGACTCCAAACAGACACTTGTCAATGGAATCTAACGATGCATTTTTAGAGGGTAAAATTGGTTATAGTTTTAATAGCTCTGCCTTTTGTCGGTTTGGGTATCTAGGTAGGCCACAACTGTGTTTGAACTTTAGTTTGGTGTTTATGCGGATCTGCAGCTTATAAGGTAATTCCCCCCAAAGCAAGAGGTTCATGTGTGATGGTGAAGCTGTCCCAGCATCTTATGTCGCGGCCGATCGCGAGGATATGATGGCGCAGGAAATTAGGAATGGCAGGGACAGCTAGAAGGGATTTGTTCACCAACCCTGACCAGGTCTGGGCATGGTGTCCTGGATGTACAAGGTGGGGGGGGGGCTCGGGCTTGGGATACGATTGGACAATTCTCATCCGTTAAGGATAGGGTTCTTCATGTAACTGTTGAAGCCAGAGCTGTAGCTAAGTGAAGGTTGGGAGTCCTTTTAAGGGTCTGGGGATCTTTGGGGATCTAATTTTTATTTTTACAGCGGATCGTGGTTAAAGGAAGTGGGAATATATATACTCATGTCGTTTTTATTTCTATTCTTTCTATGTCGTGACGAGATGCTCATGTTGCCTGATTTGACGCGTGACCAGAGTTTCCTTGATGAGACGCCCCAAAACCGGACCCACATACAAGACACAGAGGATCACAGACGGATCGGCGATTACTACAGCTCACCATGTCGTTTCCTCCTTTATAAGTCATGCCCCTGAAGAGTAGAGTCTACATGTCAAGCCGTGTTTTCCTTTTTATGGACTAAGGACTGATTCATTTCCAGGTGTAAGAAGCAGATCAAGTTTTATCGATGGACACATGGAGTGCATATGACAAAAAAGGGAGGACTGTTGTGGAGATTTTTATGAAGATGTATTTAATATGTATTGTCATAGTGTCACCCAGTGTTAGTACTTCCGCAACCCGCTCTAAAGAGCTGACTGGGGCAGTCTGAGGCTGGTTAAATCCTGTCTGGTAGGGGAAAACGTCTTGAGGTTGGAGTGTGATGTTTGCAGGGTGCGGATATGTCCACCGACGAGGGCCCTCTGTGCATTAGCACGGACGATCGTTGAGGAGGGGATATGCTCGCTCTGCAACGACATCATTGGTTATAGGCAGATGCTCTTGTCTCTGCTGTGTCTGATCAACATTGATTGGGATTCGTAGCGCGCGTCTGCAGATAGCCTCCCTCCTCCATTCAATAATAGTATAATCTGAATATGCGTTATTCTATGGAATAGCGCAGAATAAGGATTCCTATCAACGGTAATATGAGAGCGTTGTCAGAGCCGGGGAGAGCGTCCACGTTTTAAAGCAATACGGCTTAGTTTGCTGGGAGCATGCGCGCTCTCCCTGCCTGGACACGCCCATAGGACTTTAGCCATTATGTTATTTTGTATTATTGTATTATTGTATTGAATTGTATATATTTCTTGTGTGGTATTCATGTAATGGGACGTCTTGTTAGAGGGATGTCCTTATATGGACTTTTGCTGTGTAAAGAGGACATCATGTGATGACCACTCCCATGGAGGTCACATGCTGTAATGACCACTCCCATGGGGGAGGTGATTACCTGCTGGTGAGATCTTTGGAGTCTAATAAAAGTCTTTGAGGAGGCCTCGGCTAGGCACTCTGCTCTGGGATGGCCTGACGATAAGACCTATGTGATGATGCTACTTTCCTTGAATGAATGATGGGATGAACGGTGAGTGAATTTTAGCCTAAAGACAACATTATTGCAAAAAGATGAATCTGAAGTGTGTGCTTATTTAGCACAGGAAATATAGGCTGTGTGCTCTGTATACAAGCTATATTTCCACGACAGAATGAAGGTGTAGAATTAGGTGTGTCACAGCCAAGTACTTGCTGGCAATCTGCTATCGGTACACCGACGTCCGATTGTATCAGGCAAATTTCCCTGCCCCAGCTGCTGCACCGTCGCAAGAAGTTCGCTCCCAGCCATCCACATGCCCAGCGGTTGAATGCTAGCTTGGCTAAATTGCTAGCACTTCAACTGCTGCCTTTTCAGTTGATAGACTCTGCCCCCTTCCGTGAGTTTGTGGAATGTGCGGTTCCTCAGTGGCAGGTTCCCAAAACGCCCCTTTTTCTCACGGAAGGCGATTCTGGCTCTCTACCGGCATGTGGAAGGCAATGTCTTGGCCTCGCTGGACAGAGTGGTCAGCGGTAAGGTGCATATTACCGCTGACTCATGGTCCAGCAGGCATAGACAGGGATATTACCTTTCTTTCACGGCGCATTGGGTGACTCTGCTGGCAGCTGGGAAGGATGCAGGACAAGGTGCAGTAGTGTTGGAGGTTGTTCCGCCACCACGCCTCCAAAATGTTACTACTGGTAAATTTCTGACACACCTCTCTCCTCCATCCCCTCCTATTCTTCTTTCTCCATGGCCTCTTCCTGTGCTGATTTGTCCTCTGAACCAGCGATGCTCGGTAGGCGTTCAAGGGGCTATGCCAGTACGCAGGCAAAAAGATGCCATGCGGTGCTTGAGCTGGTGTGTTTGGGGGATAGGAGCCACACTGGGGCAGAGATTCTGTCAGCTCTGCAGGGGCAGGCTCAGAGGTGCTTGACGCCATGCCAGCTTAAGCCAGGAAAGGTAGTTTCCGACAATGGCACCAACCTCCTCTCCACCCTCCGACAGGGACAACTGACCCATGTGCCCTTTTTGGCTCATGTCCTTAACTTGGTGGTGCAGCAGTTCTTGGGCAGGTACCCAGGCTTACAGGAGGTCCTGAAGCAGGCCAGGAAACTCTGAGGTCATTTCCGCCGGTCAAATAATGCCAGTGCTCGGCTGGCTAAGCTGCAAAAGGATTACAACCTGCCCAAGAACCGCCTAATCTGTGACATGCCCACCAGGTGGAACTCTACGTTGGCCATGCTGCAGCGGCTGCACACGCAGCAGAGGGCCATCAATGAGTATCTGTTGCAATATGGCACCAGGACAGGGTCAGGGGAGCTTGGATTTTTTTCCCCCACGCCAGTGGGCCATGATCAGGGATGCATGCACTGTCCTGGCACCATTTGAGGAGGCCACGAGGATGGTGAGCAGTGACAGTGCATGCATCAGTGACACTGTCCCTCTTGTCCACCTGTTGGAGCACACGCTGCGTGGAATAATGGACAGGGCAGGAAGAGGAGGACTTCCTTACCTCTCAAGGTCCCCTTTATCCAGACAGTGTTCCTGCTGGCCCGGCTATCACACAGGAAGAGGACGAGGAGGAGGAGGAGGAGGATTGTGTCAGCATGGAGGTGGAGACTAGCACTCAGCATCAGCAGCAGTCTTCAAGGGATCAATTACAGTCCCAAGACACCCATGGACTTGTACGTGGCTGGGAGGAGGTGGCTGCGGATCATGTCGTCCTCAGTGACCCAGAGGACTCGGCACCGAATGCCTCAGCAAACCTACGCTGCATGGCCTCCCTGATCCTGCAAAGCCTGCGTAAGGATCCTCGTATTCGTGTGATCAAAGAGAGGGATCATTACTGGCTGGCAACCCTCCTTGATCTACGTTACAAGGGTAAGGTTGCGGACCTTATCTTGCCGTCGCAGAGGAAGTAGAGGATGAGGCATCTTCGGAAGGCCTTGCAGAAAGGTCTGTGCAACGCGTTCCCAGAGACTGGGAGGTTACAAATTCCTGGTCCTGGACAACGTGTTGCTGAGGCTTCGGTCAGTCAAAGAAGGAGCGGTGGAGAAGGTGGCCGTCTGACCGATGCGTTCAGACAATTTTTTAGTCCACAGCCCCAAGGTATGATCGGTTCCAGCAACCATCGCCAGCGTCTGGTTTACATGGTGCAGGAATACCTAGGGGCGGGCAAGATCAGACTTGGACACCTTTCCCACTGAAAATCCTCTGGGTTACTGGGTCTTGAGGATGGATCACTGGCCAGAGCTTGCACAGTATGCAATTGAGATACTGGCCTGACCTGCATCCAGCGTTCTTTCTGAACGCACATTCAGTGCTGCTGGAGGCTTTGTAATCGATCACAGGGTGCGCCTGTCAACCAACTCGGTCGATCTACTGACCTTCATAAAAATTAATCAGTCTTGGATCACCACCAGCTACCAGGCACCTGATGCTGATGTAACAGAATAATTTTCTTTGAAATGTCAGATCCCTTCAAGACTGCCTATGCTGATGCAGAGTGACTATACTGTTATGCTGAGTGACTATCCTCTTCCTCCTCAATAATCATGCTGATAGCTTGAAAGAACATTTTTGGTTTTGGGCACTGCCACTAGTGGCTAAGGCCCAATTTTTCAGCCCCTGTTTAACAGGGGCGTGTAATTACAATTCTTGATCTAATATTTCACAGCTGGGCCCATTCCTGCGCCCACCAAGAGTAACTGTGAGGACTTACAGGGGCTGATTTACAAAACGTTTGCGCCATGAGTATTGGTGCATCTGCGTGCGCAACGGCAGTTTTGGTATTTATAAAACATTTGCGCCGGTAGCGCAGCGCTATTCCCCATTTACTATAGTGTTCTCGGCGCACAGGAGGAGGCGCACGGCATCTTCAAATAAAAATATAAAGAAGCTGGAAGTGCCAATATAATGGGGGTGACATGGGGGTGACATGGGGTGATGTGAGGAAGTGTAGTGACACCTGCCCAAGTAACAAATATGCCCAAAATAGAGTGAGAAAGTAACTTTTTCTGAAACAGCCCGCTGCACCGGCAAGTACGTTTATAACTGCAAGAGGCTTTTTTGAGCTCTGCGTGGGAATTTCACTTGTTCAAACACGCCGGGCCACTGCGCCGGCAAAATCTTCGTAAATGTCAAGTCACGTAAATCAATTTGCATAAGTTGAACAGGCGCAGCTCTGAACTTGCCGTTATACAACAGTGCGCCAGCAAAATGACATTTCTAAAGGAAAAAAAAAGGCATTTAAAAGCACCCGCGGCTGTAATGAATTGTCGGCTTCTGTCAATATAGAGAAAAGTCATTGAAAGTCTTTGAAAAAGAAAAAAAAATGCGTGGGGTCCCCCCAAATTCCATTACCAGGCCCTTCAGGTCTGGTATTAATATTAAGGGGAACTCCGCGCCAATTAAAAAAATAAATAAATGACGTGCGGGTCCCCCTCAAAATCCGTACCAGGCTCTTCAGGTCTGGTATGGATTTTAAGGGGACCCCCTGCGCCAAACTTAAAAAAAATGGCGTGGAGTCCCCCTAAAAATCCACACCAGACCCTTTATCCGAGCACCCAACCTGGCAGGCCGCAGGAAAAGAGGGGGGGACGAGAGAGCGCCCCCCCTCCCTCCTGAACCGTACCAGGCCACATGCCCTCAACATGGGGAGGATGTCCCCATGTTGATGGGGACAAGGGCCTCATCCCCACAACCCTTGCCCGGTGGTTGTGGGGGTCTGCAGGTGGGGGGGCTTATCGGAATCTGGAAGCCCCCTTTAACAAAGGGGACCCCCAGATCCTGCCCCCACTGTGTGAAATGGTAATGGAGTACAAATGTACCTCTACCATTTCACAAAGAAAGGTTCAAAAATGTTAAAAATGAAAATAGCCGGTTTTTGACAATTCCTTTATTAATGTCTTCTCCGTTTTTCCATCTTCTTCCTTCTTCTTCTTCCACCACCTTCTTCTTCCAGCTTCTTCTTTTCTCCATTCGGGTTTCTTCCTCCATCTTGTTCTTCATCTTCCTCTTCATGTTCATCTTCATCTTCCTTCTTCCTTCGGTGTTCTCGTCCGCATCTTGCTCCGGCTTCTTGTTCCCTTCTTCTTTCTCCGGCTGCTCCGATTGAATTAGAGGTTCCCGCTGTGTGACGCTTCAGTTCATCAGTTCTCTTCTGGGTCTGCTGCCACCCGGTGGCTCCGCCCCCCTCTGACACCACGGGGAAAGTCCCCGTGAAATCCATGTGCGTCAGAGGGGGGCGGGGTCACCGGGTGGCAGCAGACCCAGAGGAGAACTGAAGAACTGAAGCGTCACACAGCGGGAACCTTGAATTCAAGCGGAGCAGCCGGAGAAAGAAGAAGGGAACAAGAAGTCGGAGCAAGATGCGGACGAGAACACCAAAGGAAGAAGGAAGAAGGAAGATGAAGATGAAGAGGAAGATGAAGAACAAGATGGAGGAAGAAACCTGAATGGAGAAAAGAAGAAGCTGGAAGAAGAAGCTGGAAGAAGAAGCTGGAAGATGAAGATGGAAGAAGAAGATGGAAGAAGATGGAATAAAGGAGAAGACATTAATAAAGGAATTGTCAAAAACCGGCTATTGTCATTTTTAAAAATTTTGACACTTTTTTGTGTGAAATGGTAGGGGTACATTTGTACCCATTACCATTTCACACAGCGGGGGCTGGGATCTGGGATCCCCTTTGTTAAAGGGATCTTCCAGATTCCGATAAGCCCCCCTGCCCGCAGACCCCCACAACCACCGGCAAGGGTTGTGGGGATGAGGCCCTTGTCCCCATCAACATGGGGACATGGTGCTTTGGGGTCACAGACCCCCAAAGCATCCTCCCCATGTTGAGGGCATGTGGCCTGGTACGGTTCAGGAGGGAGGGGGGCTGCTCTCTCATCCCCCCTCTTTTCCTGCGGCCTGCCAGGTTGCATGCTCGGATAAGGGTCTGGTGTGGATTTTTAGGGGGACCCCCACGCCATTTTTTTTTAAGTTTGGCGCGGGGGTCCCTTTAAAATCCATACCAGACCTGAAGGGCCTGGTACGGATTTTGTGGGGAACCCCCACGCCATTTTTTTTAAAAATTTGGCGCGGAGTTCCCCTTAATATCCATACCAGACCTGAAGGGCCTGGTAATGGAATTTGGGGGAACCCCCACACATTTTTTTTTCAAAGACTTTCAATGACTTTTATCTGTATTGACGGGAACCAGCAATTCATTACAGCCGCGAGTACTTTTAAATGACTATTATTTTACTTTAGAAATGTAATTTTGCTCTCGAACTGTTATAAACATGGAAAACATGTACTACTTTACAGGCATACTACATGGGGTCCCCTGGTTACAAACAAGATAGGGACTGTAGGTTTGTTCTTAAGTTGAATTTGTTTGTAAGTCAGAACAGGTACATTTTTTAGGGGTAGCTTCAGCCATAAAAATAGTTTTTATACTTTTTGGATAACATAGGGAAGGGTTACACCCCTGTAACATTTGTTTTGCGGTCTGTGCACCTGTTCAAAAGATTTCACCTCACTTTCCATCCCAATGGATTTTGAAAATTTTTGGTTGTTAGGGAAACATGGACTGGTAAAAATGCTTACAGGATAGAATTTCCCTTCCTAGGGGTAGATTGCCTCTCACTTCCTGTTGTCTCCCTCCGTTTGTAATTAGGAGTTGTTTGTAAGTCGGATGTTTGTAAGTAGGGGACCGCCTGTATTGACACCCCCCAGGTATGATATTTAGGGGCAGTTCACACCGGATGCAGTGCAGTGCATTTTTTGATGCATGAAAAACGCAAAGAAAGTTGATCATATTAATGCCAATGGCATAGTTCACACCACTGCAGTCCGTTCCAGTGCGTTTCAGAAAGGAAAAAATTGGTCATGCTGCATTTTTTATGTACAGAACTGTACTGGACCACAGTAAAACACATCAAAAACGCTACGGAACGTACCAAAAACACACTGGAATGCACCGGAACGCACCTAAATGCACCAAAGACGCACTGCAACACACTTGTCCTAAGTGAAAAGAGGGGAAAAAAAACACTGGACTGCATCAAAAAACGCATCAAAAATGCACTGGAACGTGTCAAAAACGAGCATGCAGAAAAGCACCTGGAACGCATCCAGACTGCGTTTCTATGGTGTGAACTAGGGCCAGTTCACACCATAGAAACGCAATCCGGATGCGTTCCAGGTGCTTTTTTGCATGCGCGTTTTTGATGCGTTCCAGTGCATTTTTGATGCAGTCCAGTGCTTTTTTTCACCCCTCTTTTTTATTAACCATAGATAAGGACAAGTGTGTTCCAGTGCGTTTTTGGTGCATTTAGGTGTGTTCCGGTGCGTTCCAGTGCATTTTTGCTGCGTTTTGAGGCGTTCCAGTACAGTCCAGTGCAGGTAAAAAGCAGCATGTTCTACTTTTTTTTGTGGAACTGGAACGCACTGGAACAAACACTGCCATTTAGAACCATATAACCAACTTTCCATGCATTTTTGATGCATAAAAAACGCAATGCACTGCATGTGGTGTGAAATGGCCCTTAAGCAATTTGGCATATTTAAAGGCACTTCTTGTTTTGTTTTTGGTGTTGTCCAAATTGGTGACATTGATATATGTCCCTTAGGGTGGGACCTGGGCCCCCATTTTAAGGCCAATAACTAGAAGAAAAGCCAGCCAAGTGGGGACTAGCAAAATTAACAAGTCAGTTCCCATAGACTGCAATGGTATTTGTTGGAAGGGGGGGTGTTTATCCCATCTCTAATTTTGTAGCATGCTGGATGATGTGCTTAATTTTGGACGGGGGGGGGGGGGGGGTTATTTTCTGCTAGCTGCATTTGTGTTTGTCTGAGCATGCCCAGGGACTTCGTTTTTTTTGGTGCTTTTTGTGTGTGAACAGCACCTGGATATTTCTGGGCATGCTCAGAGAGTGTTTTTATGGGTTAGTAATTGATGGACATCCTTAACAGGTGTACCCACTTTGAAGTTCAGTCTCTACATTGGGTGAACTTGCATTTTGGGTGTTTCATGGACTGTGCATGTGTTTTCAATTGCCTCATTAGCACACAAACCTAAGGTATATAAAGCTTGCAGATAGCATCCTCTCCCTTGCCCTGAAAAGAGGCAAGTGTGTGTGCGTGTCCGGCAAAAAGTACATTTTGGTGTCCTTATTGAGTTTGTAACACATGTATTTTATTTGTTATGTCTTTGCAAAACAGATGTTTGTTTTACTTTTGTTGATTGTATTTTTTTGTGTGGGGGAAATGTTCCCCTGAAATAATTTTGATGTTGTTAATGTGTGTTGTTTGTTCACTTTGATTTAATTGTCTGTGCTGCATTATTTTGCTTAATCTTTCTCAAGATGTTGTGACTAATGTTTCAAATTGACCATGTTTGTTATTTTGGCTTCCCTTTGTTTTGTTGACCAATAAAATTTGATGCAAATTTTTGATGTTTCTTTTTTGTTTTCTATGCAACAAATGTGACAGCTGATTGGCATGTCAAAACAAAACAGGTGTGATTTGTCTACCCTGGTGCCTTCATGCTAGCATATGCATGTATTGTGTGCTGAAATGGATAGTCACCAGGAAATGAAAAATACAGAGCGGTAAGTATTCAATTTTCCTTTTTACTGCAGTGGTTCTTAGCCTAATGCCGCGTACACACAATCATTTTTCCCGTCTGGAAAAATTAAAAAAAAATTTTAACAAGAAAAACGACCGTGTGTGGGGTTTTTGTCATTTTTCCCGACGGGAAAAACAGCATTAATCACGACGAGAAAAATTAGAACATGCTCCAATTTTTCTCGTCGTGATTCCCGTCATTTTTTTCCGCGGCAGTTTTCCCATAGGGAAACACTGCCACGGAGCCCACACGGTCGTTTTTCTCGACCAAGAAAAAAATTTCGGGAAAAACGGACGTGTGTAGGGAACCAAGCCGTTCCCTCATTTTCCCCATCGATTTTCTCGACTGTGTTTTCACCGTCGAGAAAATCGATCGTGTGTACGTGGCATCAGTCCTCAAGTACCCCCAACAGGACATGTTTTGTGAATTTATCTTATCGAGAATTGCTGTCCAAAATACCAAACCATTGACTGTGATTTAAAGCACATGTGCAAGATGAAGGAAAACCTGCAAACATGGCCTGTTGGGGGTACTTGAGAAGCACTGATTTAAAGCACTGCACTTAAAAATAGCTCAAGGCAATACGATTCTAATTGTGGGCATTTTGAGGGAAACCAAGTAAGTGTTAGAACCCCTGCTTGTTTTTGTTTTTTTAGGTTGGGCTTTGTGTCCCTTTTAGTAAAATTGGCTTCACTTCCTGTCACACAGCTAAACAGGAAGTAAAGGTAAAACCCTACCAATGTCTTTTCTTGGGGACACACAGATCAATCTAACTAGTGTCCCCATTAAGTAAATTGCACTCTAGCTCTTTGTTGTGTACACCCCAAATCATTAGGTAGTTTGGGGTTTAGTAAAGACAAATCCACTCTGCAGTAAAAGTGTAGCTGCTGAAAATCTGAGGGGAAGCACTGGTGATTGTAACATCCAATCATGTAAAAGCAAAGAAGGTGTTTTTTTTTTGTTTGCTTGCATGTCCCCCTCTGATATCCAGCAAGTGCTCTTGTAGTGCAAAGTGGATTTGCCTTTAGTAAATAAACCCCAAAGTCCAAAATACCTAATAATTTGGGGTGTACCCCGCAAAATGCTGGAGTGCAATGTACATAATGGGGAAAGTATTTAGATTGACCTGTGTGTCCCCAAGGAAAGACATTGGTAGGGATTTCCCCTCACTTCCTGTGTGGCTATGTGACAGGAAGTGAATTATTTGGAAGGAAAATGTGGCCAAATTTGGGAGTTGTCTTCACCCTATCAGGGGTGCAGACATCTCCAAAAACTGTCTAGACGTCTAATCCCTCTGCACTCTATCCCCAAGCAAAAATAAGAAAGGATTTCATTTAGTTTAACTTTGCAAAGACACATTCCTAAGTTGAATTGTGATGCATGTCAATGGCCCATTTAGACCCTCTTTAATCACTTGAGATCAGCGCTATAGCTGATCGACGGCCACAGCACGGTCCTCAATTGCCGGGAGTCCGTCAATAGACGTCCTCCCCTTCGCGTGCGCGCGATGTGGTCACCGAGTCACTGAGACTCGGGTGATGACAGATCTGAGTAAGGGGCCAATCCCTGCCCGTTACCATGTGATCTGCTGTCAGCCAATGACAGCTGATCACGTGATGTAAACAAAAGCTGGGTAATGGTTTTTGTTTTCTCCTTGTGCTGACAGTGTGAGCATAAAAAAAGGCAATCACCAGCTTATGTGCAAGGGACATTGGGCCTGAAGAGGAAGAGGAAATTCTGCATCATCTGTGACAATCAGTAGCCCCTGCCAGTGCCACCTATCAATGCCCACCACTGGTGCCAATCAGTGCCACCTAGCAGTGCTGCCTATCAGTGCCCATCACTGCCAACTATCATTGCCACCTAGCAGTGCCACTTCTCAATGTCCACCAGTGCCAACTAGCAATGCCACCTCTCAGTGCCCACCCTTGCCACCTTATCGGTGCCCATCAGTGCAGTCTCATCAGTGTACATCAATGAAGGAGAAAAATTACCTTTTTTCTAAATTTTCAAAATATTAACCAGTTCCCTACCGCCCACCGTCAAATGACATCCTTGGCTTTGTGCGGTGACATCTGAATGATGCCTGCAGTTGCAGGCATCATTCAGATATCATTCTTTTCAGCCGGCGATTCGGTGCACGATAAAAACGATCATAGCGGCAATTCTGCCGCTTGATCGTTCTTATAGGCGGCGGGAGGGGACATTCTCCCCCTCCCGCCGCCATCCGGTGCTTCTCCGGGCTCTCTCGTGCCACCTGGGGCTCGGAGAACAATTTGGCCGGCGCCGGATGGGAAGCATAGAAATGACTGGTGACCAGATGGTCACCAGTCATCTCTATGACCGTCGGAGGCCCGGGCGCGACGTTATAACATCACGCCGGGTTCCCGTATGTAAACAAAGCCGTGATCTCGGCTGTCAGCATGAAATCGGTGAATTTTTTTGACCGATCTCATGCTTTCCAGCCTGGAGGAGAGATGTGGGGTCTTATTGACCCTGCATCTCTCCATAAAGAGGACCTGTCACAATAGATTCCTATTACAAGGGATGTTTACATTCCTTGTAATAGGAATAAAAGTGATCAAAAAAACAAAAAAGTTAAAAAAAGAGTAAAAAAAATAAAATAAATAATAATAATAAAAAAAACAAAAAAAACGTCATGTCCCCGGTAGCTCGCGCTCAGAAGCGAACACACATGTAAGTCCCGCCCACATATGTAAACGCCGTTCAAACCACACATGTGAGGTATTGCTGCGTGCGTTAGAACGAGTGCAACAATTCTAGCACTAGACCTCCTCTGTAATGCGAAAATGGTAACGTGTAACGAGATAAAAATTTGCAATGACCGCCATTTTATTCCCTAGGGTGTCTGCTAAAAAAACATATATAATGTTTGGGGTTTTGAAGTAATTTTATAGCTGTAGCAGGGTATTCCCCTTTAATAGAGAGAGACAGGACTTTCCGGGTGAGAGGAAGTGAAAGCAGAGGAGAGAGACTACGTTATCCAGAACCCCTTTCAGCAATGTTTCCACCCCAGAGACTCATGGGAGGGGTTATAAAAGGAGGAGGCGAGGCTGGGCTCTGCCTCTTTGGGACACGAGACTTCAAGGGAGAGATCTTCCTGTGCGGATCCACTGTGGTGCAAAGCCTGAAGCCTGGGCCTTGCGCTGTTACCCAAAGAGCCTTCCACCCCATCTCGAGCCTGGGTGGCATCTGACTCGGTTTTCTTCAACCGCTGCTGAGCCGGAGACCAGACTGCTGCAGAGCTGTGTGAGGAGACACAGCAGGTGGAAGTTCCCGGACTGGGATCGCGTCCGGAGGGGTGAGCGAGCACTTGCTCAATCCACAAATACTTTATATCATTGTTAGGCCTACAGACTGCCGTGGCCCACTAGTTCCTATTTGAGTTATTTTTCCCATTTGAGATCCAAAGCAGAACTGAGTTGAACGGATCTTTAGTGGAGTGTACTGTGTTGGCATTTTTACCCCCCCCCCCGGATTACAAATGTGTTCCTGAAATGTGCACCACCGTTTAAAGACTTGCATGCGAAGAATTTTACCCCTACTAGAGACTGAGTTATATGGTCAGGCCTGGCCATCTAGGTAGTTTATTTAGTTGCTGCGCCATAGGGCGCATAGTGAAGTACTGTTACACGTGGCGCGTGTGCGCCATATCTCTAAAGTTATAGTGTGACTATTGCTGCAGGGCTCTGCAGATAGATTCTCATGATCTGTTATCACTGTTGATTTCCATTGCCATAGAAAGTAAATTCGTTATTCTTTTATCACTGTCTTGGTGTTTGAATTTAATCATAGAGCATAAGATATACACATATTACCCTAGACTAACTGTGCCAGTAGGGGGTCGAGTAAATTGGCGGGGGTTGGGCGGAGCTGTCTTCAGGGCCCAAACTAAATCTGCGGCCCTCTTAGTTGAAGGTATCGCTACAAGTGGGGGCTCGTCTGGGATCCTGATACAGCAGGTGAACGCCAGAAGTGCCGGCATGGACCCACAAGCAGTAGAAGAGTGGTGCAAAGCCTCTAGGGCAGAGCCAAACAACTCGATAGTCATCAGCCTCCCTGGGGAGGAATGGTCGACTGAGATGGTAGAGGAGTTAATGAAGTTAGTGTCCCCAGATCACACACCGTGGGTGATGGATATAAAGTCAGACCCAGACACTTCATATCAGTATGCACTAGTGGAGTACGGGGACGGGATGCCAGAGGCTTGCAAGTGTGTGCGGACGACAGACAACAGAACCTATAGGTTGTCGCACGCAGTAACTATAAAGAAGAAACCATCACCGATGGGATCACCGCAGGCTGCGGCCCGTACCTCACCAGAAAGAGGAGACGGGGTGACGCCCCCGGTGGCACCCGCACCTGCCACTGCTATATCACCAGATTTGATAAAGGCAATAGGGGATCTCCTAATCAAATGTCAGAAGACAAGCACGGTGCATGTAGAGACTAGCTACCGGAGACTGAAGACATTCTCAGGGAAGCTCCCTGTCCCTGCAGGGGAAGAAGATTTTGATACCTGGGTGGAGCAGGCATTGCAGGCAGTGGAGGCATGGGAGGTGCCTGAAGCGCAGAAGAGGCAACGAGTGATAGAAAGCCTCAAAGGCGCAGCAGCAGAAGCAGTGAAAAGTTTTCGGTTTGGGAATGCAGACTGCACGGCTCAGGACTGTCTAGCCACGCTACAGGAAGAGTTTGGTCAATTGGAAAAGGTGACAGAGATGGTCTACCAATTTGAACATACTTTCCAACAGCCGAAGGAGAAACTTTCAGAGTATGTTAGGAGACTGAACAGGTTGCTGTGCAAGATTGTGTTGAAGAAGGGAATGAAGCCCCAAGATACAGATGCGGCAAGAATGAAGCAAGTCTTAAAGGGAGCGTTGCACTCAGATCCAGTCTGGCTGCACCTGAAAACCTCGGGAGGAGGAACGTTACTGACTTATGCTGATTTAATAAAAGTCATCAGAGATGAGGAGGCACTACAACAGGACCAGCAAATGATTAAGACAAATGTTGTCCCCGCACAGGTGTTAGTCAACCCAGTGATGACCCCTGAAAGAGACTCAGAGGTAGACACTCTAAAATCACAAATGTCCAAGGTGTTAGAGATGTTGACCTCTCTGATAGCAAAAGACCCAGAGGGTCCCAGGAGAGAAGTACCAAGGAAGGAACTATTCCCAATTGCCTCAGCACCCGCATCTTTACAAGAATGGGGAGATATAGTCTGCTTTAACTGTGGAGGAATTGGCCATATTGCAGCTACATGTTCCAGTCCCAAGAAGAAGAAAACAGACAACCGCAAGCCGGCGGGAAACTTCAGAGGGCCCCGGTGAACGAGTCAACCAGGTGCCCATCACCTTCAGTGAGCTCCAAGCTGAATGCGAAGCAGAAAAAAGAGGAGATAAAACACCTCAGAGGAAGCACAACATTCCTCAACAGAGATACACCCCAGAGAAAGGGGGCAAGACCCCTCAGAAGAGGCACAGCACTCCCCAGAGGGGGTGCACACCTAAGAAAAACAATAGTATCCCTCAGCGGGTCTGTACACCCATTGAAAGGAGGGAAATCAATGCATACCAGGCTCAAGAAAGACGAGAGAGAGTCCGAAGGGAAAGGGCCAGAAGAAGGCGACCCCTGCCAGGCCATATCCGGAGAAGCTGGTAAGCCCATCTCCTATAGTGCCCATTCAAGTGGAGGGAGTCTACACCAGAGCAATCTTGGATACTGGGGCACAAGTGACCCTATTATACCGGGATTTCTACGATAAACACTTGAGTCACCTGCCCATCCAGAAGATAGAGGGACTGGAAATATGTGGGATTGGAACCCAGAGTTTCCCCTACGATGGCTATCTGCCCGTCAAGATGACTTTTGACCCATCCGTGGCTGGGAAGGCCAAAGTGTTTGACACCCTGGCTGTTGTGTGCCCTCGACTGCCAGGAGCCAACAAGAGTTCCCTTATAATAGGGACAAACACGGACCTGGTCCGAAGACTCCTGACCCCTCTAGTGGAAGAGAAGGGGAAAGCGGCCACCAAGATCCACCCCAACGGCTGGTCCTAGAGCAGAAGACCCCTGGAGAGGGGATAGGGAAGGTGTGGAGACTTGGAAGAGAAGGGGTAGTGTTGCAGCCCGGCGAAGTAACCTGTCTCAGAGCCACTGTGAAGCTTACTTTGGAGCAGCCTGGACCCTTTGTCATGTTGGAGTCCGACCCAAGGGAAGAGTCCCCCGGTCTGGAAGTGATACCAGAAGTGATTCCACTGAAGGCCCTGAAGAAGGTCCATTGTAGAGTTCCGGTGAGTGTTAGGAACACTACAGATGGCCCCATGGAAATCCCAGCCAGGATGCTGCTGGGCCAGGTGAGCCCTGCTGCCCCTGTCAACTTGTCAGAAGTCAAGGGGATGGGTGAAGGAGGAGATGTTTGGGAGAAGCTGTCCATGGAAAACCCGAATCTGCCCAGGGCTTGGAAAGAGAGAGCCAAGGCCCAGTTGACCAGATCTTCTCCAAAGATGAGTTCGATGTGGGGTGTGCAAGGAGTGCCACCCATCAGATCCGCCTCCAAGAAGACAAGCCCTTCAGAGAGAGGGTCAGGCGGGTCCCACTAGCAGATCTGGAGGATCTAAGGGAACAACTTGCAGAACTCAAGAGGACTGGTGTGATCTGGGAGTCTAGAAGCCCCTATGCCTCCCCGATAGTGGTGGTCAGGAAGAAGAATGGGTCATTGAGGCTCTGTATAGACTACAGGACTCTCAACAGGAGAACCATACCCGACCAGTACACCACTCTGAGGATAGAGGACGCTTTACAGAGCTTGTCTGGAGCCAAGTGGTTCAGCGTTATGGATCTCAAGAGTGGATACTATCAGATCCCTATGCATCCAGAAGACAAGGAGAAGACAGCCTTCATAACCCCAGTGGGGTTCTTTGAGTTTGATCGAAGAATGCCCCAGGGACTGTCTGGAGCTCCTGCTACCTTCCAACGTCTCATGGAGAAGACTGTAGGAGACATGAACCTTATTGAAATCCTTGTATACCTGGACGATGTCATTGTCTTTGGGAGAACCTTGGAGGAACACGAGGAGAGGCTGGAAAAAGTGTTGAGGAGACTCAGTGAGGAGGGACTCAAGCTTTCGCCTGAGAAGTGTCGGTTCTACCAGTCTTCTGTGAACTATCTGGGGCACATAGTGTCTGAAGAAGGGGTGGCCACAGACCCTGAGAAATTGGAGGCAGTTACCTCCTGGCCACGACCCACCACAGTAACAGAACTCAGATCCTTCTTAGGGTTCTGTTCCTATTACAGGAGGTTTGTGGAAGGATTCGCCCGAATTGCTAGGCCATTGAATGAACTACTCAAGACCGAGGGGGAAGAGGACGACTTAGGGCCCAGGAAGCGTCAGTCAAAGATCAGTGGAACCAAAAGTGTGAAGAGGCCTTCCAGGCGTTGAAGAAGAACCTAACCACTGCCCCAGTCTTGGCCTACGCAGACCCGACCAAACCCTATGAACTACATGTAGATGCTAGTCATGATGGTCTGGGAGGAGTACTTTACCAAGAACACGAAGGACAACTGCGGCCTGTTGCCTACGTGAGCAGGAGCCTGACCCCCTCCGAGAAGAACTACCCCACTCACAAGCTGGAGTTCCTGGCCCTTAAGTGGGCGGTAGTAGACAAGCTCAAAGATTACCTGTATGGGGCGGAGTTCACTGTGAAGACCGACAACAACCCCCTTACTTACCCTTTCACTACAGCAAGGCTGGACGCCACTGGACACAGGTGGCTGGCCGCATTGTCTGGATTCAATTTCAGCCTAAAGTACAGGCCAGGGATTGGAAATCGAGATGCAGACGCTCTGTCCAGGAGCCCCACCAGTGACATGGAAGACTGGACTCAAGTGGCACCTGACGGTGTGCGGGCCCTTTGTCAAGGGGCTGAATTGCAAGCCAGAGGAGGCTCAAGGGCGGAAGAGATAGGAGTTACCATGGTAGGAGTCCCCAAACAATACTGTGGAGTAACTCAACTGGAAGAAGACCATCTGCCAAAGTTGTCCAAGAAGGAACTCAGATGCGACCAATTAGAAGACCCCATGGGGAAATTGGTTCTGGAAGCCCTGGAGAATCAGGATCCAAACAGACTCCTGAGTCACTCCTCAAAGGAAGCTCGCCTGTTGAGGAAAGAGTGGGACAGGGTAGAGGTGCATCAGGGAGTGGTCTACCGAAGGGGCCCCTCTGATGACCTGGAAGATAAATGGCAATTGTTTCTTCCGGAAAAACATCGAGAGACTGTTCTGATTGCCCTACATGACAATCACGGCCATATAGGGGTGGAAAGGACCTTTCAACTTGTCAGAAGTCGGTTCTATTGGCCCTGCATGAGGGCAGAAGTGGAAGAGTACTGCCATTCATGTGCACGCTGCATCCAGAGGAAGACTTTACCCCATCAAGCTGCCCCAATGGGCCATCTACAAAGTCAAGGCCCAATGGATCTGGTATTTATTGATTTCCTCTGCCTCGAACCCGACCTGAGTGGACTAGGAAATGTTCTGGTGATAACCGATCATTTCACCCGGTATACCCAAGCTTTCCCAACCAAAGACCAGAAGGCTTCCACAGTAGCCAAGGTACTTATGGAGAAGTATTTTGTCCATTATGGGCTGCCCCAGCCACTTCATTCAGATCAAGGAAGGGACTTTGAGAGTCGACTGATCCGGAAACTCCTGGATTCGTTAGGAATCAAGAAAACTCGAACCACACCTTATCATCCACAGGGAGATGCTCAGCCGGAGAGGTTTAACCGAACCCTGCTCAACATGTTGGGAACTCTGGATAGTGAGAAGAAACAACATTGGAGCAAACACATAGCAGCTATAGTACACGCTTACAACTGCACCACCAGTGATGCTACAGGCTACTCCCCATATCGACCCATGTTTGGGAGAGAAGCAAGGTTACCTGTGGACATGGTCTTTGGCACCTCTTTAGACCATTCCTCAGCCACATCCCACAAAGGATATGTGGACACGCTCAGACACAGCCTGAAAGTAGCCTATGAACAAGCTCAAGCGGCCTCAGATCAAAGGGGAGCTCGAAACAAAAGAAACTTCGACTTGAAGGTCCGGGTACAAGACCTGCAGCCCGGGGACCGAGTACTGCTACGCAATCTGGGGGTCCCTGGAAAACACAAACTTGCAGACAGATGGAGATCTGAACCCTATGTCATCTGTAGGAAGCTGCCGGGCCTACCTGTCTACAAGTTGAAGCCAGAAGGAAAGGTAGGACCACTGAAGACGTGGCATCGAAACCACCTGCTCCCACTTGCTGAAGCGGTCAGGATACCTCCAGTGAGGGACTCCCCTGAACCAGTCTCCATTCTAGATACCCCCAGGCCAAACACTCGGTCCCAGACCTCTCGGGCTGAAGATGGAGAGGCCTCTGAACTCAGTGGAGATGAAGGAAGAGAACTTGACTGGCTGTGGCCTTCCCCAACTCCAGGAACTTCTGCTATAGATCTTCCAACTACTGAAGACACTATAGATGGACAACTGAATGCAGAGGCCGCTGAGTTCATCCCATCTAGTCCTTCATCAGATTACTGGAAGGATGCTTGTGATACTTACTCTGAAAAGGACCCTAGAGACTCTATGTATCCCTTGGCTCCTGAAGCAGATGTTACAGAGCCTGCCGTGTCGCCCGAGCCTGCTACAGAAGAAGAGCCTGTGGCGCCAGAGCCAGAAACCCCAAGAGAACAAAGGGCTCGCAGAGTCATAAGGCCTCCCAAAAAGTTGACCTACCCACAAATGGGGAAGAGCTCAGAAGATTCTGTGGTCACTGCCAGGAGGAGTGTAGAGAATCCGGATCCCTCCACTGTTCATTGGGTGGAGGGCAACCCCCACTCACTCTCTGGCACAGTTAGGCAGGCCACTCATGATAATGTGACCTGTGGGCAAGGGAATTCAACCCCTTTGTTTTGGTGGGAATTCCCTATGCCAACGTCATACAAAATGTTGTCTAGGGTTGTACGCAGTGTATGCTAGAATTGTCTTTGGGGGACCAAAGAATTTAAGTGGGGCGAGTGTGTAGCGGGGTATTCCCCTTTAATAGAGAGAGACAGGACTCTCCGGGTGAGAGGTGAGTCGGGAGGGAGTAGAGAAGAGACTTTACTGGAAGTGAAAGCAGAGGAGAGAGACTACGTTACCCAGAACCCCTTTCAGCAATGTTTCCACCCCAGAGACTCATGGGAGGGGTTATAAAAGGAGGAGGCGAGGCTGGGCTCTGCCTCTTTGGGACACGAGACTTCAAGGGAGAGATCTTCCTGTGTGGATCCGCTGTGGTGCAAGGCCTGAAGCCTGGGCCTTGCGCTGTTACCCAAGCAGCCTTCCACCCGATCTCGAGCCTGGGTGGCATCTGACTCGGTTTTCTTCAACCGCTGCTGAGCCGGAGACCAGACTGCTGCAGAGCTGTGTGAGGAGACACAGCAGGTGGAAGTTCCCGGATTGGGATCGCGTCCGGAGGGGTGAGCGAGCACTTGCTCAATCCACAAATACTTTATATCATTGTTAGGCCTACAGACTGCCGTGGCCCACTAGTTCCTATTTGAGTTCTTTTCCCCATTTGAGATCCAAAGCAGAACTGAGTTGAACGGATGTTTAGTGGAGTGTACTGTGTTGGCATTTTTACCCCTCCCCCCCTTGGATTACAAATGTGTTCCTGAAATGTGCACCACCGTTTAAAGACTTGCATGCGAAGAATTTTACCCCTACTAGAGACTGAGTTATATGGTCAGGCCTGGCCATCTAGGTAGTTTATTTAGTTGCTGCGCCATAGGGCGCATAGTGAAGTACTGTTACACGTGGCGCCTGTACGCCATATCTCTACAGTTATAGTGTGACTATTGCTGCAGGGCTCTGCAGATAGATTCTTATGATCTGTTATCACTGTTGATTTCCATTGCCATAGAAAGTAAATTCGTTATTCTTTTATCACTGTCTTGGTGTTTGAATTTAATCATAGAGCATAAGATATACACATATTACCCTAGACTAACTGTGCCAGTAGGGGGTCGAGTAAATTGCCGGGGGTTGGCGGAGCTGTCTTCAGGGCCCAAACTAAATCTGCGGCCCTCTTAGTTGAAGGTATCGCTACATGGCCATAAAATTATGATTTTTACATGAAGGAGAGAAGTGCCAGAATAGGCCCGGTGCTGAAGTGGTTAAAATATCCCAATTTTTTTTTTTTAGTCGGTCTTTTATATTTATAGGAAAAAAAAACGCAGAGGTGATCAAATAGCACCAAAAGAAAGCTCTATTTGTGTGCAAAAAAATAATACATTTTCATTGGGTTACAGTGTTGTATGAGCGCGCAATTGTCATTCAAAGTGCATCAGCGCTGAAATTTGAAAATTGGTCTGGGCAGGAAGGGGGTTTAAGTGGCCAGTAAGCAAGTGGTTAATATAAGGCTACATGCACACGGATGTTTTTCCAGCCACTTGTTTGAGCGTTTTTTGCAGCTTAAAAACGGCTCTCCCTGTTAGCCTATGGCCTCATGGCCACCATGGCGTTTTTGAGCTGTAAATGGCATAGGCGTTTTTAGGCCCCATGTACACGGGACGCTGGTGCAAAGTCTTCAGAACTAAGGTTGAAAGCGGCGCTTAGAAAGGCGCGCTTTGTCGCGTTTGCATGCTGCGTTTTACCACATTTGCGTCTATATGCATTTAGTTAGGAAACATCATAAGGAGCCGCCCTAAGCTCCAAAAACAGTATTATTAACCATTTCAGCTATTTTGTGAGACCAGAGTGAGTAGCAGCAGCTGAGAGAGCAGCAGTGTACTTGTATTTAGCGTGTCACTTGCCACATCACTTGCCACAAGTTGTGGATTGTCCACTTGCCACGTCACCTGCCCCAAGTTGTGGATTGTCCACTTGCCGCGTCACCTGCCACAAGTTGTGGATTGTCCACATTGCAATGGTAGCAATTACATTTTTTTTTATATATATATATATATATATATTTTTTTAATGGTTTTTCCTCATTTGCCATCATTTTTGAGTTTATCAATGTAAAAAAATAGGTCACCTTTAAAAACGCTTCTAAACGAAAACACGGCTAAACGCCGGTACCGCGTCTGAAACGTCGAAATCTTTGGCGTCTGAAGGCATTTTTTGGCTTTGTGAAAAACGAGGTTAAACGCAACTGCAGATTTTTTGGATGTAAAAGAATTCAATGGACCCGCATCCAAAACGCAAGTACCGCGATTTTGCGGCGATTTGTGTTTTTTTTTTTAACGTGTTTATAGCTGGTTGTTAAAGGAAATGTAAAAAAAATTAAAATTGCCGGTGTCCTGCCGAGAATTGCCCCCCAGCGGATTCTGCCCGCTCTGTACTGCGCAGGCACGGCGCTTGCCTCCGAAAATAGCCAAACATGTAGAGCTGAGAGTCAGCCCTACATGGCGCCTGCGCACACCAAATTGTGCTACGCTTCTGACATCCAGGCTCTTTCTTTACCATCCCCGTGGACATGGAGGATGTTAAAAAAGAGCCAGGAGGCTGAGCGAGCGTAGCTTACAGAGCCAGGAGGCCGACTGGCCACTTACAGCTAGGTCCACGCAGGCGCCATCTAGAGCTGACTCTCAGCTCTACACGTTTGGCTATTTTCGGAAACTCATTCACGTTTGTACCTGCCTGCGCAGTACAGGTGGGGGCAGAATCCGCCGGGGGGATCATTCCCCGGGACTGTGACGTCATACGGGGTGGGGTCAGCGGGTGGCATCACCTGGTGACCACGCCCCATGCCAATATAAGTGGTTGCGCTCCGTGGACACAGCATTGTAGTGGCAGACAGCGACGAGGCAACATCTCGGCGGAGAGAAGAGGGAAGAAGACGACGATGAAGACCAGGTCCCCGCTAGCAAAAGAGCTGGAAGAAGATAGCGGGGCGCACGGCAGAAGGCAGAAAGAACCGGAGATCGTGGAGAAGGCAACGGAGAGCGGGAGAAGAACCGGACAGCGCAGAAACGACACTGGAGAACAGAACAAGAGACCCCCGAAGTTGGAAGAAGACAACGATGAAGATAGCGGGGCGCCCGGCAGAAAGAAGCGGAGAGCAGAACAAGAGACCCTCGAAGTAGAAAGAAGACCCCCGAAGTCGGAAGAAGACCCCCAGAGCTGCCTAATAAAGTACTTTAAAAACCTGTGTTGTGTTTTTTATTGTCATTTTTTTTCCACCAGGGGAATGGGTAGGGGTACGATGTACCCCATACTCATTCACATAGGGTAGGGGGGCCGGGATCTGGGTGCCCCCCTTATTAAAGGGGGCTCCTGGATTCCAAAAAGCCCCCCGCCCGCAGACCATGACAACCAACGGCCAGGGTTATCGGGAAGAGGCCCTTGTCCCCATCAACATGGGGGCAGGTGCTTTGGGGTGGGGGAGCGCAGGGCACACCCTGCCCCAAAGCACCCCCCCCTATGTTGAGGGCATGCGGCCTTGTACGATTCAGGAGGGGGGGCGCACTCGCTCGCCCCCCTTTCCTGACCTGCCGGGCTGCATGCTCGGATAAGGGTCTGGTATGGATTTTGGGGGGACCCCCACGCCGTTTTCCCTTAAAATCCATACCAGACCTAAGGGCCTGGTATGCTCCTGGAGGGGAACCCATGCCGGTTTTTTATTTAAAATTTGGCGTGGAATTCCCCTTCATGATTCATACCAAACACAGGGGACAGCGAGCGCGCGGCTTGCAGTACCCTGTCGCCGAAAACCAGCGCGATGGCATCGCGCTGGAGACATTCTCGGGCAGGTAGTCGCCTCTAGGACACAACTTGAGCGGCTGCTTCATGCTCAAGTCGTGTCCAAGTTGCCTTGCAAAGTCGCGCTGTCCCTCTGTCAACCGACACACGAGTCGCCCCGCAAGTCGGATCGTCTTCATCCGACTTCCCGGGCGACCTCTATTCAAATCAATGGGCTCCCATAGGGAACCATTCATTTTGAATAGAGCGCCGCTGACATTTTTATTTACTATAGCAGTGCGTCGCCAGTTCATGCGCCCAATTAAGGATTTATCCGGCGCACCAATTAAGGTATGAACCTGCGCAGCGCACTGTTGATAGTAAATCACCCCCACAGTGTTGTGGCACCAGCACCACCGCCACCACCAAAGGCCCAATTTTTCAGCCCCTGTTCAACAGGGGCATGCAATTACAAATCTTGATCTAATAATTCACAGCAGGGCCCATTCCTGTGCCCACCAAGAGTAACTGTGAGGACTTACAGTGTTGTGGCACCAGCACCACCGCTACCAACAAAGGCCCAATTTTTCAGCCCCTGTTCAACAGGGGCATGCAATTACAATTCTTGATCTAATAATTCACAGCAGGGCAAATTCATGCGCCCACCAAGAGTAACTGTGAGGGCTTACAGTGTTGTGGCAACACCACCACCACCACCACTACGAAAGGCCCAATTTTTCTACCCCTGTTCAACAGGGGCATGTAATTACAATTCTTGATCTAATATTTCACAGCTGGGCCCATTCCTGTGCCCACCAAGAGTAACTGTGAGGGCTTACAGTGTTGTGGCACCAGCACCACTGCTACCAACAAAGGCCCAATTTTTCAGCCCCTGTTCAACAGGGGCATGCAATTACAATTCTTGATCTAATAATTCACAGCAGGGCAAATTCATGCGCCCACCAAGAGTAACTGTGAGGGCTTACAGTGTTGTGGTACCAACACCACCACCAAAGGCCCAATTTTTCCTACCACTGTTCAACAGTGGCATGTAAATACAATTCCTGATATAATAGTTGACAGCAGGGCATTCCAGCGCCCACCAAGAGTAACTGTGAGGGCTTACAGTGTTGTGGCAACACCAACACCTAAGGGGCAAATTTCTGCAGAGTATATATGGCAGGCCCCTACTTTCAAACATCCAACTTACAAACGACTCCTACTTGCAAACGGAAGGAGACAACAGGAAGTGAGAGGAAATCTACCCCTAGGAAGGCAAATTCTCTCCTGTAAGAGTTAATATGGGAAAAAGGTGTCTCCTCTCCACTGATGCTTTATCACTAATCCTTGTTTCAATAAAAAAAACAAATTTTCCAAAAACATTTGTCATTGGGATGGAAAGTGAGGTGAAATGTTCTGAACAGGGGCACAGACAGCAAAACAAATGTTACAGGGGTGATAACCCTTCCCTATGTTCTCCAAAAAGCTTAAAAATAGATTTTTGGGCTAGAGCTACACTTAAAAAATTTACCTGTTCCAAATTACAAACAGATTGTACTTAAGAACAAACCTACAGCCCCTGTCTTGTTTGCACCGCCTGTATACTGCTGTTCAGAGTATATAGGGCCTTTTTTTATTTTGGGTGCGGGGTTCCCCTTAATATCCATACAAGACCCAAAGGGGCTGGTAATGGGCTGGGGTGGGGGGTGGGGTGATGGGGTAGCCATGACATTTTTCTCAATGATTTTCATCCATATTGCCGGGACCAGATATTACATTAAAGCCGCAAGCAGTTTTAAATGGCTTTTTTTCCTTTAGAAATGTCATTTTGTGCAGGGACAGTTCTAAACACGGGAAACACGTGCCACTTCACAGGCATACTTTAGACACCCCCCAGGTACAATATTTAAAGGAATATTTCCCATTTTTTTCTTTTACTTTATGCATCATTGAAATCACTGCTCCCGAAAAAACGACATTGATACATGTCCCCTGGGGCAGGACCCGGGTCCCCAAACACTTTTTAGGAAAATAACATGCATATTAGGCATTATAATTAGCACTTTAGATTTCGAACGTTCGCGTAGATTGTATTTAATAGGGTTCTAAAGTTCGCGCAAACTTTCGGTCCGTTCGAAGGTTCTGGTGCGAACCGAATGGGGGGGGGGGGTGTTCGGCTCATCCCTATTTGGTATCGCCATACTCAGGAGTAGCAGAATGTATTTTGGGGGGTCATTTTTGCTATGTACATGCTATGTGTTGGAAATATCTTATAAATGGACAACTTTGCGTAAAAAAATAGCGTTTTCATTTTTTTTCCACATTTTCCAAAAACTTCTGGAAAAAAATTAACCGTTCAAAAGACTCATTATGCCTCATAGATTATACGTTGGGGTGTTAGCTTTTCAATTTTGTGGGTGTTTCCATTGTCCTGGTGCTCCAGGGCCTTCAAAAGTGTAATAGGTGGTTGAGAAATGAGATGTGTCATTTATGCTCCTAGAACACCTAATGGTGCTCCCTGCATGTTGGGCCTCTGTATGTGGCCAGGCAGTAAAAAAGTCCCACACATGTGGTATCGTAATACTCAGGAGTAGCAGAATGTATTTTGGGGTGTCATTAGTGGTATGCACATGCCATGTGAGAGAAATAAGCTATTACAATGACAATTTTGTGAAAAAATAAAAACAAAAAATAAAAAATCTTAATTTTGCAAAGAATTGTGGGAAAAAATACAACTTAAAAAACGCACCATGCCTCTTACTAAATACCTTGGAATGTCTACTTTCCAAAAAGGGGTTATTTGGGGGGCATTTGTACTTTTCTGGCTTGTTAGGGTCTCAAGAAATGAGATAGGCCGCCAGTACATCAGATGTGATACATTTTTATTGATTTGCACTATAGCTTGTAGACTCTAAAACTTTCACACAGACCAAATAATTTCCAAAAATTTGGGGTTATTTTTATCAAAGCTATGTAGCAGTATAAATTGTGGCCAAAATTTATGAAGAAAAATTAATAATTTGCAAAATTTTATCACAGAAACTAAGAAAAATTATTTTTATTTCAAAATTGACTGTCTTTTTTCATTTATAGCGCAAAAAATTAAAAACCCAGAGGTGATCAAATACCACCAAAAGAAAGCTCTATTTGTATGAAAAAAAGGACAAAAAAATCATTTGGGTACAGTGTTGCATGACTGAGTAATTGTCATTCAAAATGTGACAGCACTGAAAGCTGAAAATTGGTCTGGGCAGAAGGGGTGTTTAAGTGCCCAGTAAGCAAGTGGTTAATAGATTAGCACAGGTCTGAACTATACAATGGACAGACCTGAGAGTTTCTACAAATGAGGAGAGGGGGTGTGTGCCTTTCCTCCAAACAGCTGTCTTGGATGTGTGCCCAGGCTTCACTGCAATGATAACCAGGAAGAAACAAAATGCTTACACGATCTGCACTTTCTAAAGGATATATACAGCTGAAGACAGCAGATATACATGTAAAACATTTTATATAGGTAGATTTGTTTCATCTCTGTGTATCATCTGAGGCTGTTCACTTCACTGGGTATATGTGAGGGTTTACAAAGTGTATCTACAGCCCAAACCCAAAAAGAAGATCCTCTCTCTTTATTTGTTCTGATGAAATGAAATGTAAAGTTTTACAGTAGTCATCTGGATAGGAGGTGAGGGAGAACTTTCAATTAGGACACCTATTTCTGTGACAACTGTTTAAAGCGGAGTTCCACCCAAAAATAGGATTTCCGCTTTAAGTACTTAAGTAGTTTTCACAGGTACCCAGCTCCCACTTCCTCTCCCCCTCTCTTCCTCACCTCTCCCTTATCCCTCCCTTCAATCTTCTGGGACATGTCACAGGTCCCAGAAGATTGCCCGGCCATTCAGAACATGCAGCGGGGCTCGCCCGGCTGTGAAGCCACAGCCGGGCGCCCACACTTGCAAAGCCAGCGCCGCAGAGAGGAGGGGGAGAGAAGCGAGGCTTCGGGCGGCCGCATCGCTGGACCATGGCACAGGTGAGTGTCTGTTTATTAAAAGTCAGCAGCTACACTTTTTGTAGCTGCTGACTTTTAAATAGGTGGAACTCCACTTTAAGCGGGCACGTTCCCTCAAATTCAAAATCTATACTTTCACTTTCCTTTTATGTCTTTAGATAGGAAGTTAATGGAAATCTCCCCAGTAAGGGTCTGTTCACACCAGGTGTGTTTGGACTGAGATTGGCAGCCTTAAGCCCCGTACACACGGTCGGACTTTTGCCCAACAAACTTAGTTTTAAGCAAGTTGGACCAACAATCCGACCGTGTGTACGCTCCATCGGACAAACTTTTTTGAGTTTGGTTTTGTTTTCATCGGACAAAAGTTGGGTCTGCGAACGGACAAACTTTTGCCCAACAAAAGTCCTATGGAGCAAAGTCCTACCGTGTGTACAGAAAACCATAGGATCATCCAACAATAGCAGAAGTTGACCAAAGGGTGGCGGTAAAGATCAGAAAAGAGCAGAAAAAACAAGTGATGTTGTAAGAAGTTTTAAGAAAGTTTGCAGAAAAGTCCTGTGGTGTGTATGCTATGGGTGTTCCCGACCAACTGTGTACGAGGCTTTACTCAGTACAGTCCCAAAGTAAGGCAATGCAATTTTCCTTGTTAACAATTGGCTCAGTTCATACCAGTACCATGCATTGGCATAGCTCCCAACTGTCCCTGATTTCGTGGGACTGTCCCTTCATTTGTCCCTCATTTTGGTCTGATAATTGTATATAAAATGCACTATTTATCTTTCAAAAAGTATTTCCCAGTGCTAAACCTCTTATCCAATTTCTAAATTACTGCATTTGTAAATACCAAAAGCCAATATAAAGGAATAGTAGTGGTAAAAAGCACTTGTGGGTTTAACTAATGATTTTTTTATTCAATTCTCCTTTAACCACTTCAACACCGGGCTTTTTTTTACCACATCAATACCGGGCCTATTCTGGCACTTCTCTCCTACATGTACAAATCATCATTCTTTTGCTAGAAAAATACTCAGAACCCCCAAACATTATATATGTTTTTTTAGCAGACACCCTAGGGAATAAAATGACGGTCATTGCAACTTTTTTTTTTGCACGGTATTTGCGCAATAATTTTTCAAACGCCTTTTTTTGGAAAAAAATGGTTTCATGAATTAAAAAATAACAAAACAGTAAAGTTAGCCCAATTTTTGGGGAAAATATGAAAGATGATGTTACGCCGAGTAAATAGATACCTAACATGTCACGCTTTAAAATTGCGCACACTCATGGAATGGCGCCAAACTTCGGTACTTAAAAATCTCCATAGGCGACGCTTTAATTTTTTTTACAGGTTGCCAGGTTAGAGTTACAGAGGAGGTCTAGTGCTAGAATTGTTGCACACGCTCTAATGCACGCGGCGATACCTCACATATGTGGTTTGAATGGCGTTTACATATGTGGGCAGGACTTACGTGTGCGTTCGCTTCTGATCGCGAGCTACCGGGGACATGGACGTTTTAATTATTTTTTATTATTATTTATTTTTTTATTTTACTTATTTATTAATTTTTTAACACTTATTTTCCTTTTTTTTTTTTTTTTTGATCACTTTTATTCCTATTACAAGGAATGTAAACATCCCTTGTAATAGGAATGTGTGTGACAGGTCCTCTTTATTGAGAGATGCGGGGTCAATAAGACCCCACATCTCTCCTACAGGCTGGAAAGCATGAGATCAGTGAAAATTTTTGGCCTTCCCCACATGCATCATTTGAACTTTTTACAATACCACAGGCACTTTTTATATCTTACAACTACGATTACCTTCACCATATCTATGGATGGTATTGAAACCTCTGCTAGCCGAATACATTTTTTCAAAATGTCATACCTATAAATGCAGTACACAAAGAAATTCAGAACTTTAGGCATGTCAAGGCTGAATTTTAATTTATCACTTTATTATTATTAGAATTATTATTAATTGTATCACTTTATTATTATTAGAATTATTATTAATTTTATCACTTTATTTTTTAGAAGGCAAAAAGGAAAAATTAATAAAGTGCTTTCTAACCACTTCAATACACTGCATTTTCACCCCCTTCCTGTCTGATCATGCAACACTGTACCTATATGAAATTTTTATAATTTTTTTGAGACAGATAAGCCCCGTACACACGATCGGTTTAACTGATGAAAAACGTCCGATGGATGGTTTTCATCAGACCAACCGATCGTGTATGGTACCCATCGGTCTTTTTTCCATCGGATGGAAAAAATAGAACTTGTTTTAAAATTTTCCGATGGATAAAAAACCGATGGGAATTTCCGATCGTCTATGGGCAAGTCCATCGGTTTAAAAACCCACGCATGCTCAGACTGAATTAGGAGACGGGAGCGCTCGTTCTTGTAAAACTAGCGTTCCTAATGGAGAGAGCACATTCGTCATTCTGCAAGTTATTGCTTCGTTTAATGCAGCGCATGTTTTTTTGCTTTCGAACGGTCTTTAAAATGTCATTTTGGCAGCAGAACTTTCTCCTGAGTTCTGACAAATGTATGTCTTTCTTTTTTCTAGTGATCTTGGGAATAATTAGTAAAATTCTGCAAGGCCGACCTCCCAAATTACACCTTTATGTTTTTTGACTCTTGAAATTTGTTGTGCATTTTTTGGTGTGTCAATTTCTCAGAACAACATAATATTTAATTTTAGAAAAATCATGGAGGTTGGTGTCCCTTGTTCTTAATTACACATTGTATTTATGCAATCTTATTGCTACTTCTCAAAAAAACACATCAGGCATGTATGTTGGCTGAAATCAAATTTCCCTTTATTTTGGAAAAAACAAATCAAAAACCGAAGGGCAACTATTCCCAAATTAGCAGAGAATATAAAGTCATTAGATCCCAAATGCAGACCTGACTATGATCAATAATAAAATCAACAACAGCATGAAATCAGGAGCAGCAGCCAAAGACATACATCACCCCAAGCTGTGGTACTCCATCAACCTTCAATTTCTGGATGAGCAGCTCGAGGCCAGGGAATCACCTCCTGCTCTTCCTTGTAGCCTTCCTTCCACGCCTCTCTGCAGCGTTCTCTCCACGGCCCCGTCCATGCACCCTTGCAGGCTGGGCCACTGTGGGTGGTGATGTGGCAGGAGGAGGAGGAGAAGGAGGAGAGGGATTGGGCTGCTGTGAGATATGGGTGGCCTCAGTCAGCAGCCCCCTCGCCCCCATGTGTACGGCCATATAGATGAGATGCTCACAGAGGGCCCATTGTCCCGCCTCCATTCTGAGCAGCTTATCCGCCAGATAGGTGCTAAACCCCTCCGTAGGGTTGAGGGGGGCCCTCATAATGGCAGCAGCCTCCTGAATCATCTTTAGTGACTCCTCCTCCACTTGTGCCATCCTCCGTTGTTTTGGCGGTCTGACGTGGAGGGGAGCCACTTGGGAGACGGTGCTGCCACTAGGCCTGGGGACCTGCTGAGTCCCACTGGGCCCTGCCTCCTCCTGCCTGTCACACTCCTGACCCTCTTCCTCCTGGCTTGCCTCATCCTGTTTATAAAATAAAATGTAAATTTCTATTATTTGAGGAATCAATCACACACAATTTTGATCTCATTACTGGTTTATTTTGGAGGGGGGGGTGGGATCATTTATGGCTAAGCCAAACAGTTCAACTCCATATTACTTAGTGGACAATAATTAGCATCAAAAATACTATACCGGGCTGAAGATGTGAAGATCTGGCTCTTCTAGCTCGGGAGGCTCCTCCTCCACCTCTGCAGGGGTGGAGGGAAGGGTGGAAGGAACGCTGGAGGGAAGGAAGGGTTGAGGGAAGGCTGGAAATAGATTCCCTGGCCTCGATCTGGTCATCCAGGAATTGAAGATGTCTGTAGTACCACTTTACTACATTGTCGGCTGCTGCTCCTGATCTCTTGGACTGGCGCACTTCCTTGAATTTTTTTTTGAAGAATTGCGCAGGTTGTTGATTTTATTATTGATCATAGTGTAGTCTGCATCTGGGATCCATGGCTTCATATCCTCGGCTAATTTGGTAATAGTTGCCCGTCGTACATCACTTTTGTGATACGCAGGGTGTTTGAGCTCCCAAAGGTTGCGCTGTTCCTTATACTTTTCAATAAAAACAAGCATCACCTCCGGCTCTCTTAGTTTATGCATCTATTAGGATCAGCAAGTACAAAAAAAAAAGGATCAGAATTGATTCTCCTCAACTTATCACAATATTGCCCTTTACAATCATGACCCATTAATATGCCACTGCAGGCCCGAGTTCCCTTCTTACCTTAGTTCACTTCGTGGGTTCACTTCCGGTCGTCCTTACTCCGCGCATCCCTAATAACTTCTTTCCCCTTTTTATACCCTGCGCATGTGTGTAACTCCGCCCTCGTCGCCCGCCCATGACGGACTTTTTCTGCATTTCCCCGCCCCTTACCGATCGGCGCACAGTGTGAGACGGCGACATGTCGCAGACACAGGTGGCTTCTTTACTTGAAATTACCGACGAGGAAAGCCCGGAGGCGGAAACGTCCCGATCCTGTAAAAAAAGATACAAGGCGACTAATATGTCTTTTTCTGAGATGGCGGAGATGGTGGACATTCTGCGGAGGAAGGATTACGATGGCAAACATGGCCCATACGACACCCCTAATCTCCGGAAGTCACAAATTATGGATAAAGTGGCGAAGACTCTCTATAAAAAATATGGGGTCAGGAAAACCAAGGAACAACTCCGTAAAAGGTGGTCAGACCTGAAGATCAGGGAGCCGGAGCAGTATAGGAAGCTTATAAAAAGCATAGAAAAAAGTAAGTATATTTTACTGTGTTCTTTCACATTGTAATATGTATTCTTCCATGTTTTGCACCATGTGCTTGGCTTGACTGGGTTCACATTTTGAAATCTCTTCTTTTAGGTTAAGTGGAGAGTCCACTTATTTGCCCAATGTTTTGACCAATAACTTGCTGCTCTTCCCCCAAACATGTTTGGCACATATGCACGTAAACTACATGTGGGTATGCCTCATTTTACTTCAACAATGTTTATCTACACATTGTTGGCTAGATAATGTGTTGTAAGGAAATTTAGAATGTGACTGAAAGAAGAAACTGTATTCTGGGTAAAGGAGATGACACTCCAGCAGTTGTGTACTCTTTTTTGTTCTTCAGCAAGATACTATACTCTGGGCCACATGACCAAATTTCTTAACGGTGTCACACACAGGTGGTCCAGTGGATACCTTGGTGGTTATCCAAGTGTATTTGTGAATGTCCTCAAAAATAACAGGTTGCTTTGTTGAGTTTGCAAGATCACATATGTTCATGTTGGAACTCAGGGCCAAATATCAATTGTACCCCACTTCAAAACATTGAGGATCCCTTTTCAGGCCTTAAAAAAGTCTGTGTGCTAAAGTATACATTTTTGTTGTAAATTCCCATAGGGGAGAGGAGAGTGGGAGGACACCATGCTCATGAGACGAGGAACCCAACACCACAGAAAATCCCAGAAGCTCCCAAAGCAGACCAAGATCAGCAGGTTCAGGAAGCGGAGGTGGAGGAAGGGGAGGTGGAGGAAGGAGAGGTGGAGCTTATCAGCACAACAGGTCAGTGTCTGTCACCACAACTTCAAGGTAAATACAGATGTAGGACTGCCTAGTGTAAAACCTTTTTTTTTGTTTTAGGGACTGAACGTGGGGGTGTGTCAGGAAGTCCAAATCCGCCATTCTCGAGTGCCAGCGCCAAAATAATCATTCAGGAAATCATGGAATGCAGTAGCGAAATGGACATTATGAGAAAGAGAATGATTGTGATTGAGCAAAGATATAAAAACATGATAGATATTTTGGGGAGAATAGTGTGAACTCCCCCCCCCCTTTTTGTGTTTTTTGTTATGCGTCTGAAATTATCTCAGGGATTTCCAACATCCCAAATGTGAAGATGCAGACACTGAAGACTCAACATGTGCTATCTGCCGTCACAGGATATCTATGTCCCTGTTTTGGGGGTGCAACCTCTTCCTCCCTCCTCAAGTAGGGGAGAGGAAGGGTTTACATCCCCAAAGCACGACCATTGATCCCCCATGATGGCAGATAGCACATGTTTACCCTAGCCATGGGATCTTGTTGAAGATACCCATTTGAGCCCCAAAAGAAAGTGTGTTTGTTAACATTTGGGATGGATCAGGGGTACCATCACCCCATCTCCAGTTGGTATTTTTCACAGTGTTATTTTATTACTTTTTCAGACTTAAAAAAATGGCTTACGACCCATGCATGTTTCTGCAAAAAAAGCCGCACATAAAAAAAATAGCATTTCTAAAAACCAAAAAAAAATGCGGTGCAAACAATAAAAACATTTGGGAAGTCTAAAAAAGGTGTGCCTTGTTCTTTCTATGCTCAAGAGCAGGTCTGAAGATGCAAAAACCGTGGTTTTCGCTCTGAGTTTTGAGGCTATTTACTAAGGACAATTACACTTGGCACTACTAGAACCTGGGAGACACATAAACCCAAAATACAAGAATGACAACACAAGTTTGAATTCCATGTTTTTTTTTATTTTTAAAAGGTTTAATACTTGGTCAGATGTGGTCTGGCATTGCGATGGCCCCCCTACCCGTGAAGTACTCTACGTATTTCTCGTGTACTTCACGGGCACTTTGGGGGGCCAAGCCAGTACGGGCAGTGCTGAGGCCGGTCAGATTAATCAGTTCAGATGGACCGGCCTCAGGCCCAAACGATGAAACATAATTGTTTGCAAATTTGCGTAGAAAATTGTGCAATATGCAGCAGCAGTAGACGATGTGGTTCAGTTTATAATCCGCCAAATGTATCGCTGTCTGGAACAGGCGGAACCGGCTGGCCATTATCCCGAAGGCATTCTCCACAACTCTCCGGGCTCTGGCCAGCCGGTAATTAAAAACCCTCCTCTCCGGGGTGAGGGTGCATTGGGGAAACGGCCGCATCAGGTGTGGTCCTAGTCCAAAAGCCTCATCCGCAATGAAAACGAACGGGAGCCCTTCAACGTTCTCTGCATCTGGAGGCAGTGCAAGACCCCCAGCCTGCAGACGGTGAGCGAACTCCGTCTCCGCGAATGATCCGCCATCGGACATCCGGCCGTTCTTCCCCACGTCCACATACAGGAACTCGTACCGTGCCGACACCACCGCCATTAACACTATGCTATTAAAACCTTTATAGTTGAAATAGTATGACCCCGAACGGGGTGGCGGCACTATGTGGACGTGCTTCCCATCAATTGCCCCTCCACAGTTGGGGAAATCCCACCGCTAGGCAAATTGGGAGGCCACAGTCAGCCATTCCTGTGGTGTGCTAGGGAACTGTGGAGTCAAACAAAAAGAAGACATTAGTACGGTTTATGGTTACAGTGCAAGCAGATTACACACAAAAAAACATTGTTGAGTAACATTATTATTTAAGGGAGTTTTTCCGAACAATAAACAAAGGCCCACTTAGCAGATGCCTCACCCCCGCTGAGTGGACATTCTAAAATAATCTAAGGGGGGGGGCCTAAGGTGATTGTGGGGGATCCCAAAAAAGGCTCTACCACTTTGCTGAGCTTGATTGAGAACTAAAAATTTTTTAACATCTTTAGGGGGGGGAGGGAAGGTTGTCAAACTACGAGGGCAATGACCCCCCAAAAATGAAAAGGAAAATAGAAGGCTAGCTGGGTTTGCGTCCACGATAGCATGCTGGAGAGGTTAGTGAAGGGAAATAGGCATGTAGGGCCCAAATAGGGATTTACAGGTAAAAAAAGGCATGTGGAAAATGGGGACATTACCAGGATATTACAAACAGCCATAATTGTGTTAGGAAAAAAAAAAAAAAACGAGAATAAAAAAAGATAATGTGAGGTTAAAGGAGCATAATTACCTTCATAAAGTCCTTCTGCAGGACCTGAATGATGGCCGAACACGTCTCAGGGATAATGATCCCGAGAGCCTGGGGGGAGATGCCTGTTGAGAACTTGAGGTCCTGCAAGCTTCTCCCAGTCGCCAGGTATCTCAACGTGGCAATAAGCCTCTGCTCGGCAGTGATGGCCTGGCGCATCACAGTGTCCTGCCTCGTGATATAGGGGGACAGCAAATCCAACAGACGGTGAAATACGGGGTCCGTCATCCTGAGATAATTCCTGAAATCATCAGGATTATTCTCATGGATTTCCCGCAGCAGAGGCATATGAGAGAATTGGTCCCGCTGGAGCAACCAATTCTTAGTCCATGAACTCCTCCTCACCCTGTTCACAGACTGAACTCGGGTTACAGTGTTAACTGCAACACCAAGCCCAAAGCCAGCACGAGCTCGAGAACGAGAACGCACTTCAAACATGGTTTTAAACCGGTCGGCTGGTCAGAACGCACTCAAACAGAACGCACCGTGGAACAGCAAGGCCTGAGAAGAACGACCTGAAAAACAGTAAACGAACGGCCAAGAAGGCACTGCAAGGCAGTAACGACCTGACTGCACGCACTGAATCACAAATACAAACCCACAAGCACAAACTGAACACCAGGAAACGATCTGCAAAGCACGGAGACTGAAAAGCGCGAATCGGATCTCACCAAACTTTTACTAACACGCGGTAACACAAAATCAGCAAAAGCAGCCCAAGGGGTGGCGCCATTAGATTTGTTCGGCCCTTTTATAGCGCGTCGTACGTTTTGTACGTGCCGTCGTTTTGTTGCCGTCGGTTTTTAAACTGATGGTGTGTGGCCAAGACTGATGAAAAACAGTTTCATCGGATTTCCGATAGTCAAATCCATCGGACGAAAATCCATAGGTTATCCGATCGTGTGTACAGGGCTATAGAGTTTTCTTTTGGTGGTATTTATTTACCACTGGGTTCTTCATTTTTTTCCAAACAAACAAAAATTTTGAAAAAACTAAAACAAACGTTTTCTATGTTTCTGTTATACAATTTTGCAAATAAGTCATTTTTCTTCTTCAGTGATGTGCGCTAATGAGGTTACACTGATAAAGCAGCACTGATATGCTGCACTAATGGGCACTGATCATCAGTGTCCCCTATAACTGTAAAGCCGGTTATCGGCTTTCCTTTTCTCAGACACTGACAGCGCTGAGGAAAGACAATGCAGATAACCGGTATTTGTTTACATGTGATCAGCTGTGCCCTGATTATCACTGTAAATGTCCCCTGTTCTGTGAATGAATGAGTTCTGTGAATTAATGACTAACAAGTCCTGTTCCTGTCTGCCACCAAGGCAGATGGCTTGTAGTCCTCGATGAACTGTGAGGATGCTGGTGAGTGCTTTCATAGTCCATTGATTCTTCCTGCTCTATAGTAACTCTCTGCCCATATGGGGAGGTAAAGGCAGACAGTTATACTGAGAGTCCGCAGGAGCCTGGCATTAGACCTATGATCAGTAGATGCAATGGTCTGCAGGCTCCTTAGCAAACAAAGTTATAAATGCACATTTTTTTACCTGCAAAAAAATTAGCATTGATTGTTCTTTTTTTTTAACGTATCCTTTAACCGCTTGCTTACTGGGCACATATACCCCCTTCCTGCCCAGGTGAAATTTCAGCTTTCGGCACTGTCAGGGGGTAGTTTAATGGCATTTTTATTCTTTTTTTTTTTACTAGTAATGGCGGCGATCAGTGATTTTTTTTGTGACTGTGACATTATGGCGGACACAGCGGACACTTTTGACACTATTTTGGGACCATTCACATTTATACAGCGAGCAGTGCTATAAATATGCACTGATTACTGTATAAATGTGACTGGCAGGGAAGGGCTTAACACTAGAGGGCTAGGAAGGGGTTAAATGTGTGTCCTGGGAGTGATTACTACTGTGGGGGGAGGGGACTGACTGGGGGAGGTGACCGATCTGTGTCCCTATGTACAAGGGACACAGCATCGGTCTCCTCTCCCTGACAGGACGTGGATCTCTGTGTTTACACACAGAGATCCACGTCCTTGTCTGTGTAACGGGCAATCGCGGGTACCTGGCGGACATCGCGGCCGCCAGGCACGCGCATCGGCATCACAGTGACGCGCCGCCGGCGGCGCTCGCGCTGCCCCCAGTGGCCAGAGGAGCGGAGGCCGTAAAAAGACGGCCTCCCGGCATTGTAGAGCCACCTTGCGGCCATACATAGTCGTACGGCGGGCGCGAGGTGGTTAAGCTTTACTCAGTAAACATATATAAACACTGACCCTCCTCCACTGCTGGGGAGGGTGGACTGAGGTATGTCTAGCTAACTCTTTCCTTACCCTGACCAAGGATTAGTTTTGACATGATGCTTGGCAATGTATATAAGAAGTACAAATTGGAAAAATATTTTCAGTTTTTGCTTTTATGCATAGGTGATACCATTCTGCTGGGAGGTGAGCATATGGGTCATTTTCCCCAAAGACTTGGCCTTTTGGTTAACAGGAGTGCCATGAGAATTCTACCCTGTGAGCCTAGCATGCTTAGATGGTATGTTTGAGATGGAACAGGGGGAACTCTCTTTCTCTCTCATAATTAAAAATAATGGACAGGAAAAAAAGGCTAGCATTAAAAGAGATACGGTTCATGGAGAGCTCAATAAGTAAATGCACTTCTACAGCTACATCCTGATGAGGTCTAAATCTTAAAAGACAAGACGTGTTGGTGTTTGACTGGTAAATACAGACCTCTAACAGCTCCTGGGTTCAGGACCATTATTAAGTGTGATGTGAATGTAAAATGTATATGTTAAGCGCTGCGTAAATTGACGGTGCTATATAAGTACCTGAAATTAAAAAAATTAGGTAAATCTAAATGTAGCGGGGTCTCCTTTGGGGCCCCGGGACTACGTTACCCAGAACCCCGTTCGGCACCCAGAGTGCAATTGGCCACCGCAGAGACTCATGGAAGGGGTTATTTAAGAAGGAGGCGAGGCGAAACTCGGCCTCTTTGGACACCGCGCTGCAAGCAACAGCTTCTTCCTGTGCGGATCTGCTTCAGTGCAAGGCCTGAAGCCTGGGGCCTTGCGCTACTTCCGAAGAGCCTTCCACCCCACTGCGGAGCCTGGGTGGCATCTGACTTGTCGAGTGAGGACATCAGTTGGATCGGGGACCCGATCGTGACGGACGCTGTGTGTGGAGACACAGCAGGTGGAAGTCCCGGACTGGGATCGCGTCCGGAGTGGTGAGCGAGCACTTGCTCATCCATATAGACTGTACTTGTTTAGGCCTATAGACTGCCGTGGCCCACCTATTGTTTGTTTCTTGTTCCACTGGAGACCGGTAGCAGGACAGAGTTAAAGGGTCTCCATTATAGTGTTCCTAGTGACTGCCAACTTTGTGGATTACAAATACCGTTCGTCAAGTGCACCACCAAAAGTTTGCATGCGAAGAAATCCCTATTCAAAAGACTGAGATTTGTTCTATGTCAGGCCTGACCTGGGAGGGGAGATAGAATATTGTTTAATGTGCCATAGGGCGCGCATACCATAATAGCTGCGCGTGGTGGATTACCGCGCTGCGCCATTATTGTGTGTTATACTGATTGCTGCAGGGCTCTGTAAGCAAGTTGTATGTGTCGTATTCTGCCTATGCCTTTTAACACAAAAGTAAAACCGTTATACTTGATCTCTAGCATTTGTGTGTTGTCTCACTGCAAAGAGGTTGCCCTTGCAATACCATTTGATTGTGACAGAAATATAATCCCTAGACTAGCTGTGCCAGAGTGGGTCGAGTAGATTGCCGGGGGTTGGGGGTGCTGTACACAGGGCCCAAAAACAAATTCAGCGGCTCTTTTAACTGGGGGTAGCGCTACATGTGGGGGCTCCGAGTCCGGGATCCTGTTACAGCAAGTAACGTGCCAAAGTACCAGCATGGACCCACTAGAAGTAGAACAGTGGTGCAAGGCGGCCTGCACAGATTCAGCCGCGGCAGTAGTTATAGAACTCCCAGAGACCTGGCAAGAAGAAGCGGTGAAGCGGTTAGTGACTTCGCTGTCCCCGCAACAAAAGGTATGGGTGATGGATATCAGGATGAATTCCTCACTGACCCACGCACTAATAGCTTGGATGAAGGAGATCCCAGAACATTTCAAGGGCCCGAGTATAAAAGTGATGGATGATCAGACCTAGAGCATAATACATGCGCTGCCACTCATACCAGGAGCATGGGTTTAGGTACCTAAACCACCATCCCCACAGATATCTCCACCACAGTCTCCAAAAGCAGAAAACCGGAAGGCTAAAGAGAGCCCCGGGTCACCACCATCCACCCTCAGCGCAGAGCTGTGCGCGGTCCTGGGGGAGATTGTAGCTCAGTGTAAGAAAGATCCCACAGACTACCAAATGTCGGGATACAGGAAACTCAGAATATTCTCTGGAAGGAAACCTGTGCCTTCGGGTGAAGAGGGGTTTGAGGAGTGGTTAGATGGTGCCACTCAGGCCTTAGAGGAATGGGAAGTTCCAGACCACAGAAAGTAACAGAGAATTGCTGAGAGTTTGAAGGGCCCTGCTCTAGAGGCCATACGTAACCTCAAGATGAGCAAGACAGACTGTGATGCGTAGGATTATCTGGACATTCTGCAGAATGTGTTCGGAGGAACAGAGAAAATCACTGAGCTCACCTACCAGCTGGAACACGGCTATCAAAAGACAGGAGAGAAACTGTCAGAGTTCATGCGGCGCCTGGACAAGACCCTACATAAGATGATCCTGAAGAAGGGGATTGACCCGAAGAAGGTGGATGAGGCCCGTGTTCAGCAGGTGATGAGAGGATCTCAGCCCCTGGACCCCATCGCATTGGCGCTACGCACAAGACAGGACGGGAAGAGCCTGGAGTACCCTGACTTGATCCGAGTGGTCAGAGAGGAAGAAGCTATGCTGGAGGAGAAGAAGAGGAGCCAACCAGTTAAGTCGGTTAACCCTCCCCCAGTGATGGTCAGGACGGCCATGACCTTGGAAAGAGACTCAGAGGTGGATACCTTGAAGTCACAGATGTCCCAGGTATTGGGAATGCTGACCTCCCTGATGGAAAAGAAGTCGTGGGGACCAGAGAGGGAAAGTCAGAAGAAGGAACTATTTCCAAATACCTCAGCGCCCGCATCCCTGGAAGATTGGGGGGATATGACTTGTTTCAACTGCGGAGGGGTTGGCCATGCTGCTAGAGTGTGTTCCAGCCCCAAGAAAAAGAAACTGAATAACCGCAAGCCGGCGGAAAACTTCAGAGGGCCCCAGTGAAGGAGTCAACCGGGTGCCCATCATCTCCAGTGAGCTCCAAACTGAATGAGAAGCACATCAAAAGAGTAGAGAAGACCCCTCTGAAGAAACACAAGGTTTCTCAGTGGGAACATACACCAAAGAGAGAGGGTAATGTCTCTCAGCGGGTAAATACAGCCCTTAAAAGGAGGGAGATCAATGCATACCAGGCCCAGGAGAGACTTAAGTCCAAAGAGAAATGGCAGAAGGAAAGTCAAAAAGGAAAACGCAAAGATCCAAGGAAACAGACTCCTTTGAAGAAATATCCAGAGAAGCTTGTGGGTCCCTCCCCGATAGTACCTGTCCAAGTGGAGGGAGTCTACACGAGAGCCATATTGGATACTGGGGCACAAGTGACCCTGTTGTACCGGGACTTTTATGACAAGCATCTAAGTCACCTACCCATCCAGAGGCTTGAAGAGCTGGAGATATGGGGAATTGAGACAGAGAGTTTCCCTTATGATGGCTATCTGCCTATAAAACTAACTTTCGACCCATCCATAGCCGGGAAGGCTGAAGTGTTCGATACCTTGGCGGTGGTATGCCCCCGACCGCCTGGAGCTAACAAGAGTTCCCTAATAATAGGGACCAACACGGACCTGGTCCGAAGACTTTTGGCCCCTCTAACACAAGGCAAAGGCCTAAAAGCCACTGGGATCCACCCAATGTTGAAGACAGTCTACCAACGCCTGATCTTAGAGAAGAAGGCCCCAGAAGAGGGGGTAGGGAAGGTCTGGAGGCTGGGAAGAAGAGGAATAGTGCTGCAGCCCGGTGAAGTGACCTGTTTAAAAGCCACTGTGAAACTCACTTGGGAGCAGCCTGGTCCCTTTGTGATGTTGGAACCCGACCCAAGGGGAGAACAGTCGGGCTTAGAAGTAGTCCCAGAAGTAGTCCCATTGAGGGCTCTTAAGAAGGCCCACTGTAAAGTACCTGTGAGTGTCAGGAATACTACGGATGGTCCCATGGAAATCCCAGCCAGGATGTTGCTGGGCCAGGTGAGCCCTGCCACCCCAGTTGCTTTGTCAGATGTGGAGAAGACAGATGGAGAAAGTACTGTGTGGGAGAAAATTTCCATGGAAAACCCAAACCTGCCCAGGGCTTGGAAGGAGAGAGCCAAGGCCCAACTGATCAGGTGGGAAAAGATCTTCTCTCAAGATGAATTCGATGTGGGGTGTGCAAGGAGTGCCATCCATCGGATCCGCCTCCAGGAAGACAAACCCTTTCGGAGAGAGGGTTAGGCGGGTTCCGTTAGCAGACATCGAAGACCTGAGGGAACAGCTCGCTGAGCTCAAGCGAACAGGTGTGATTCGAGAGTCTAGACGCCCCTATGCCTTCCCGATAGTGGTGGTCCGAAAGAAGAATGGGTCATTGAGGCTGTGCATAGACTACAGGACCCTCAACAGGAGAACCATACCTGACCAGTACACCACTCCGAGGATAGTGGATGCCCTACAGTGCTTGTCTGGAGCCAAATGGTTCAGTGTCATGGACCTCAAGAGCGGGTACTATCAAATCCCCATGCATCCAGAAGACAAAGAAAAGACGGCTTTCATAACCCCAGTAGGGTTTTTTGAATTTGACCGGATGCCCCAAGGTCTGTCTGGAGCCCCAGCCACCTTCCAACGTCTCATGGAGAAGACTATAGGAGACATGAACCTCATCGAAGTCCTTGTATACTTAGATGACATCATTGTCTTCGGGAGAACCTTGGAAGAACATGAGGAAAGGCTGGAGAAAGTTTTGAGGAGACTGAGCGAGGAAGGACTCAAGCTCTCACCGGAAAAATGCCAATTTTTTCAGTCATCGGTCAACTATCTGGGACACATAGTGTCCGAAGATGGGATAGCCACAGACCCCGAGAAGTTGGAGGCAGTCACCTCCTGGCCAAGGCCCACCACTGTGACAGAACTCAGATCCTTCTTGGGGTTCTGCTCCTATTATAGGAGGTTTGTGGAGGGGTTTGCTCGGATAGCCAGGCCTCTGAATGAGCTGCTCAAAACGGAGGGGGAAGAGGATGTCTCAGGCCCTAGAAAGCCAGGGGAGTCAGTCAAGGACCAGTGGAACGAGAAGTGTGACGATGCTTTCCAAATGTTGAAGAAAAACTTGACCACTGCCCCTGTTCTGGCCTATGCAGACCCGAAGAAGCCTTATGAACTTCACGTAGATGCCAGTCATGACGGTTTGGGAGGAGTGCTCTACCAGGAGCATGAAGGGCAACTGAGGCCCGTTGCGTATGTGAGCAGAAGTTTGGCTCCCTCTGAAAAGAACTATCCCACCCATAAGTTATCTATCTGTATGGGGCAGAATTCACTGTGAAAACCGACAACAACCCCCTTACCTATCTTTTCACCACAGCCAAGCTGGATGCCACAGGACATAGATGGCTGGTGGCATTGTCTGCTTTCAATTTCAGCCTAAAGTACAGGCCTGGGGCTGGGAATCGAGATGCGGACGCCTTGTCTAGAAGATCTTATGTCCCCACCTGCAACACCAAGGATTGGACCCAAGTGGAACCCGACGGGGTGCGGGCCCTCTGCCAAGGGGCTGAATTCCAAGCCAGTGGTGGCTCAAGAGCATAAGAGATAGGGGTTACCACAGTGGGAGTTCCCAAGCAGTACTGTGGAGTAACCCAACTGGGGGAAGATAACTTGCCAAAACTGTCCAAGAAGGAGTTAAGATTTGACCAATTCGAAGACCCCATGGGGAGATTGGTTTTAGAGGCCCTGGAGAATCAGGATCCGAATAAGCTCCTATGTCACCCTTCAAAGGAAGCTCGCCTGTTGAGGAAGGAGTGGGACAGGTTGCAGGTGCATCAGGGAGTGGTCTACCGAAGGGGCCCCTCTGATGACCTGGAAGACAGATGACAATTGTTTCTGCCTGAGAAACATCGAGAGACTGTTTTGATTGCCCTGCATGACAACCATGGCCACCTAGGGGCGGAAAGGATTTTCCAACTCATTAGGAGCCGTTTCTATTGGCCCTGCATGAGGGCTGAAGTTGAAGAATACTGCCACTCATGTGCACGATGCATCCAGAGAAAGACTTTACCCCATCAAGCTGCCCCAATGGGCCATCTACAAAGTCAAAGCCCACTCGATCTGGTATGCATTGATTTTCTCTGCCTTGAACCCGACCTGAGTGGACTAGGAAATGTTCTGGTCGTAACCGATCATTTCACCCGGTATGCCCAGGCATTCCCAACCAAAGACCAGAAGGCCTCCACTGTAGCTAAAGTACTGATGGAGAAATACTTTGTACACTATGGGCCACCACAGCGGCTCCATTCGGATCAGGGAAGGGACTTTGAGAGTCGGCTGATCCGGAAGCTTTTGGATTCCTTGGGGATCAAGAAGACAAGGACTACCCCATATCATCCACAAGGTGATGCTCAGCCGGAGAGGTTCAACCGAACCCTGCTCAACATGCTGGGAACCTTAAGCAGGGAAAAGAAGCAGCATTGGAGCAGCCACATAGCGGCAGTTGTGCACGCATACAACAGCACCACCAGTGACGCTACAGGGTACTCACCCTATCGACTTATGTTCGGAAGAGAAGCAGGACTACCAGTGGATTTGGCCTTTGGCACTTCCACAGACCATTGTTCTGCCGCTTCCCACAAAGGATATGTTGATAGACTTAGATACAATTTGAAACAGGCCTATGAACAGGCCCGGGCGGCCTCGGAACAAAGGGGGGCCCGCAACAAGAAAAACTTTGATCTGAAGGTTCGGATTCAAGATTTACAACCTGGAGACAGAGTGTTGCTACGGAATTTGGGGTCCCTGGAAAACACAAGCTTGCAGACAGATGGAGACCTGAACCCTATGTTATATGCAAGAGACTACCGGGCCTACCCGTTTACAGACTTAAGCCAGAAGGGAGGGTGGGAGGGTGGGATCCTTGAAGACCTGGCATCGGAACCACTTACTCCCACTAGCTGAGGCAGTTTGGATACCTCCAGTGATGGAGTCCCCTGAATCAACTTCCATCCTGGATACTCCTAGACCAAACACTCGGTCCCAGACCCCTCAGGTTGAGGATACAGAGACCTTGGAGCTAAGCGAAGATGAGGGAGAAGAACTTGATTGGCTTTGGCCTTCTCAGGCCCCAGAGACTTCTGCTATTGATCTTCCACCTGAAGAAGACACCATAGACGGAACACTGAATGCAGAAGCTTCTGAGTTCATCCCATTTAGTCCTTTGTCAGATCCTTGGGAGAGTGCCTGTGACTTACTCCCAGAAGAAGATCCAAGGGAATCCATGTACCTCCCTGCTCCGGAGTCCGGTGCCCCCGAACCAGAGGAAAATCCTGAGTTGGTTCCAGAAGAAGAGCCTGTTCTAACAGAGAGCTCAAGAGGACAGAGGAAGCAAAGAGCCATAAAGCCTCCTAGAAGATTAACTTACCCACAGATGGGGAGGAGTGCGGAAGACACTGTGGTTACTGCCAGGAGGAGTATGGAAGACCCTGATCCTCCCACTGTTAATTTAGTGGGGGGCAACCCCAGCTCACTCTCTGGCACAGTTAGGCAGGACACTAATGATAGTGTGACCTGTGGGCAGGGGAGTTCACCACCTCGTTTTTGGTGGGAATTTCCTCTGCCAACATCATACGAAACTTTTTTTAATTTTTTATATTCTCTTTATTAATTTTCTTGCATATTCAAATTAACATTGTACATGATTTACTTTTCACAGCAATTAATTAGCAAAATATTATCAACATAAGTTTCATTCTGTTAACCCTTCCTCCTTCCCCCCTCCCCCTTTACTTTTCCTCATATTAGTTTTTTTTTCCTATTTTCCTTTCTTCCATTTTTACACATTATTCAAAGTTTATTTTTGTTTTCATTTATTTTCCTTATACCATTTTTTTTTCTTACTCTCTTTCCCTCTCACTCTCCGCTTTACAGGGGTATCCCTATTTTTTCCAACCACGGGTTCCACACCTTTTCAAACTCTCTTGTGTTCCCTCTCTTAATATATACTACCCTCTCCTTCCATATTGTTGCGGTAACTGTGTTAGCCCATTCTCTCACTGAGGGGGGGTCTTCTGCCTGCCATCTTTGCGCTATTAATTTTCTAGCATGGAAAAGGCATCTAAGCACTGCTTTTGTTATGCTGTTCGCTCTGTTTGTGCCCTCCTCTAGTCCCAAGACACATATTCTGGGGTCCATTTCTATTGTTGTCGTATATGTCCTATTTATACTATCCAGTACCCCTGACCAATACCTAAATAATTTCGGGCACCTCCATAGCATATGCATCAGGTCCCCTGTGTCTTGACATCTGGGACACCCTGCATCTGTTCTCCATCCAAAATCAAACAACCTTTTTGGTGTATAGTATGTCCTATGTAATAGCATTAAGAATGAAAATTTCTGGGCCGGTGAAACAGATACATGGTGTCCACTCTCTAGTACCTTTTTCCATTGCCCCCCGGATATGGGCCCCAGATCTTCCTCCCATTTCCCTCTGCTTTTGAGATGTTCAGGAGCTGTAATACTTCCTTTGCATAGGTGTGGGTATATTTCGGATATACGGCCCCCAGTCTCACTCTGGTTGCCCAATCTCTGAAAAATAGGGGATTTATGCCAGGTTGGTCCCTGTCTATCAAACTGCATATCTAATGCATGTCTAATTTGCAAATATCTGTAAAATGTATGTTTAGGGACATCATATTCCTCTCTAAGTGTAGCAAAAGTTTTTAGGATTTCTCCCTCATACAGCTGGGCCAACCTAGTTATCCCCTTCCCTTCCCATTCCTTAATTTTCCCCATCGGCTCCAACTCCTGAAGATTCCTATTATCCCAAAGCGGTGTATATTCTGTCTCTCCTTCTAATCCCCCTATTGCTTTCACAGCTTTCCACACCTTGATTACCATCTTGACCGTAGGGGATTTGTGTAAAAATGAATTTGCCTCCAGTTCCTCCATCACCAACTTATGGGGTGACCCCGTTGTCATCAGCCGCCCATTTGTATCCCCTCCCATCTCTGGTCTCATTCCTATCTGCTGCAGCTGTGCTGCCAGGAAGTAACACCGTGGGTGTGGTACCGCCATGCCTCCCTCCCTTGTTGACAGTTGCAGGGTCTGTAATCCTATCCTCGCCTGGCCTCCTTTCCATATTAATTCTCTAAATAGTGTATCAATTTTCTTAAACCATTTCTTATGTATCCATGTTGGTGTATTGTGCAATACATATAATAATTGTGGCATCCACAACATTTTGATCAGGTTACATCTCCCTGCAACTGACAGTGGGAGCCACTTCCATATTTGAATTTTATTTTTAAATTTAGTCAGGAGGGGAACTATGTTGTTATTTATATATTTATTGGGGTCAATTGTTATATGTATTCCCAGGTATTTCATTGTATCCACCATTTCTAATTGGGGTATTTCTGCTAAGGTTTGATTGACAATGGGGTCCACCGGCATCAAAGCGGATTTTTCCCAGTTTATAACCAATCCTGAGAGTCTACCAAATTCTCCAAAGATACTCATAGCCTGCTTACGTGAATGATCTGTGTCCCCCAAGAAGAGAAGGACATCATCCGCATATAATGCGATTCTCTCTTCTCCTGTCAGTCTCACAAATCCTTTCATTTTTGTGTTCGTTCTTATTGCTATGGCCAGTGGCTCCATTGCTAGTGCAAAAAGCAGGGGCGACAATGGGCACCCCTGCCTTGTGCCCCTCTCCAATTTAATCTTACCTGAGTAATCATTGTTGACTCTAATTTTTGCACTTGGGTCACTACACAGGATTTTTATCCATCTAATCACTGACGGACCAAAACCAAATGCTCCTAGAACATGCCAGATATACCCCCACTCCAAGCTGTCAAACGCCTTGACCACATCTAAGGACATAACTGCCCTTGTACCCATATTCTGTGTTGGAGTTTGTAGGTTGAGGAATACCCTTCTAATATTCATACTAGTTGATCTACTGGGGATAAACCCAGTTTGATCTTGATATATTAGTCTTGAAATAATTTTATTTAATCTGGTTGCCATTATTTTGGCCAATATTTTAGCGTCTGAGCAAAGCAGGGAGATGGGCCTATAGGATGAGTTCTCTAGTGGATCTTTCCCTTCCTTATGCAGGACTATAATTATTGCTTCTGACATTGACTTGGGCAATTCCCCCTCCTCCCGTGCCAAATTCAGTGTTTTAAGAAGTTCCGGCAATAGCACTTTCCGGTAGTGTTTATAAGTTTCTATAGGGAGTCCATCAGGTCCAGGCGATTTCTGATTGGCCATCTCTGCAACTGCTAACTGTACTTCTTCAAGAGTTATCGGAGCCTCCATTCCCTCTTTCTCTGCTTCAGTAAGAATTGGTATTTTAATTTTCCCAAAGAATATTTCCAATTCCTCCTCTCCCGCTGCACCCTGCGATTTATATAATTTATCATAATATTCCCTAAAGGTATCTGTGATCTCTGATACCCGAGTAGAGATTTCTCCTTTCGGGGTCCTAATCGCGGGTACTGCGGATGGGGAGGAATTGGTTCGCACTAAATGTGCCAGCATTCTTCCGACACTCTCCCCCTCCCCGAATGCGGCTTGTTTCTGAAATAATCTTTTATTCTCAGATTTTTTAATCATTGCTATTTTATATTCTTGTTGTTTATTCGTCCATATTCCTTGTCGCTCTAATGTTGGGTTTTCAACATATTCCTTTTCTGCATTCACCAATTTCTGCCTTATCCTATTCTCCTCCTCTCTGGATGCCCTTTTAACTTTTGCCACTTGTTGAATACATATTCCCCTTAAAAAAGCCTTCAGCGTATCCCACATCACTCCCTGTGTCACTGTTCCTTCATTAAATTCTATAAACTCTTGTAATTTGTCTAGAATCTCCTCAGGGCCTCCGATAACTTCAAACCATAAAGGATTCATCCTCCATAATCCCTTGGTTCTATTCCCTTCTAAGTTTACCAGAACTGTCACTAACGAGTGATCTGACACCCCTCTCGGCTGGTATACTATGTTTTTTATTATCTGGGATGCTTCCGTATTACCTAGAACTAGGTCTATCCTAGAAAGTGTTGAATAGGAACTAGAAAAACAGGAATACTGCCGCACATCTGGGTTCCTCGCTCTCCATATATCAAACAAACCAGCTTCTTGTAGAATTTGATACAATCGACTCTCTGGAGGATTTGGTTCCCTTCCCCCTGGGAACCTATCCCATTTTCTATTTATAACTTCATTAAAATCCCCCACTGCTATGATTGGCATCCCCATCTTATCCACCATAAATTCCATTAGTTTATATATAACCTCCATTTTAAAGGGCGGGGGTATATAAATATTTGCAAGAACATATTCTCTACTCTCTATTACACAGTGAAGAAAAATATAGCGCCCCTCCTCGTCAATGCTGATCTGTCTACAAGTAAACACCACCCCTCTTTTAACCAGTACTGACACACCTCTGGAATAAGAGGTGTGCACTGAGTGGTATTGGTGTTGGAACTTCTTACTTTGGACTTGTTGTATAGTAATTTTAGTCAGGTGAGTCTCTTGGAGACAGATCAGTCCCACCTCATACATTTCCAGCATATCAAATACAGCAGCTCTCTTGGCAGGGGTACCCAACCCACGAACATTCCAAGACCCCATTTTCATTACTCTGGACTGCATAACACAATCAATTAATTCAAGAAGGTATCAACTAACCAAAACACAAGTTGCCTGAAAATTACCAAAAAAAATAAAAAATCATAAGTCTCTCATAGCGATACACTGTGATTAAAACTTTTGACTTCCCCCTATACCACTTAGTGCAAAAATATTCTATCCTTTTCTTTTCCCATCCTTTCTCTTTAAAAAATGTAATTATATGATTTATTCCACTTTTTACTACCAATTTACTTAATTGTTTTATCATTATTTGGTGACGTCATTGTGCTCTTTTCTCTTTTCTTTTTTTTCTTTACCCCTGCAAAAAGTGCTATATTTCTTTATTTTATTTTTTTTTCCCAAGAAAAAAAAAAAGAAAACAAATGTGCTCCATATATATATTTGTGTAAGTTTTAGCCGTAATTTTAAATTCCAACCTTTTTGTGTTTCTTGTGATAATTCATTTTGGTCCCTCCCTCCCTCCCCTCCCCCCCTACACCTTTCTAGGTATTCCCTAGGGGCTTTTTTTGTGAACGGTCCATGCATCTCACCACTCCCCCCTTTTATATCCTCCATCCTCCCCTCCTCCCCCCCCACCCCCCCACCCCGAATTCTATTTTACTACATTCTCCACCCATTCTTTTACTCCTCCAGTGGTGTGTGTCTCCCCTCACCCTCATCCTCACATCTGTGAACCTTCCCTTCCCTTCCCCCAACCAACGAATAAATGAATAATTAAAAAAGAAAAAAAAAAAAAAAAAGGGGGGGGGAAGGGAAAGAAAGGGAAAATCAATAAATGAAACCTTGAATGTATCACATCGTTAAACTAAATGTCACTTCGCTTTGTTGATAGCTGATCCTTTTTATCTTCCAACCACCCCAGCACTCCCTCAGGGGTATCAAAAAATTGTGTCCCGCCTAACGCTACCACCCGAAGTCGTGCTGGGTACAATAATGCATACGTAACATCAAGAGTTTTCAGTCTACGTTTGGCTTCTATGAAACCGGCCCTTTTCTTTTGCAGATAAGGGGAAAAATCTGGATATAATGACACCCTGGTTTCTCCATAAAAGATGGACCCCATCTCTCTGCCCTTCCTTAGTATAGTTACTTTATCCCGGTAATTAAGGAACTTCATTAACATTGAACGTGGGCGCCCTCCAGTGGGAGGGGGTTTAGAGGGGACTCTATGCGCTCTTTCTATCGAAAATTGTTGCGAAAAACTTTCTCTTCCAAACAACTTTATGAACCAGTCTTCCAAAAACTCTATAGGATTAGTCCCTTCACACTTCTCTGGTAGTCCCACCAGTCTTATGTTGTCCCTACGATGTCTGTTCTCCATTTCATCCATTTTTTCCTCAAGCTTAGTCATTTGTTCCATTAGTTTTCTATGCTCTTGTTTTACCGGGTATATTTCATCCTCTATCTGTGAGATCCTTCCTTCTGTTTCAGTGATCCTTTCATTTGTCTTTTGGAGTTCAAACCGCATTGAGACTAATTCCTCCTTAATACCTTTCATCTGGTCACATACCTCCTCCAATGATTGTTTACACGCATTGACCACTAGGAACACATCCTGTAGTGTGGGGATCCCTTCTATAGCAATGTTTGATCCCAAGTTTATCTCTGTCCCTTGGATGGCCGTGGCCGTGCTTTTATTATTGATGTTTTTAACTGTGGCTGCTACAGTGTGACCTTGACTTCTCCTATCTACTGTCCCCTTGGCCTGGGTCTGTGTTCCCCCTCTAACTGGCGTGTGTTCTGGGGCATGAGCAAATCTCTCCAGTTTGGCAGCTGCTGCTGCCGCAGCCTGGTTGCTTTTGGCCGATCGTAAAGATTGTGGGCCCAAATTCTCCTGGCCAAGGTTATCATCCCCCTTTTTCTTCCCAGACATAATGCCTTATACGCAGTTCTCCTTGCTGTGCAATAAAGTGCAGTAAAGTAAAGTGAAGTAGAATCCGTTAGAGCTGGTAAATGGCTAGTTGCGGGTCTGATTTAATATGTATAAAGTTTTTTAAGATTGTATCAGCACATACCCCGCATACCCCACGCAGCAAAAAAAAAAGAAAAGACAGCTCTAACAGTGTGTCCTATCCAATGAGACCTGACTGCGACTCCAAAGCATCCAAACAAGTATATACAGCGGGTAGGAACTTCCTCTGCCGGTTAATCAATGGGTAATAGCAAGCCGGTCTTTTATGGGATTTAGATGAAATTTAAATGTAGGGGAGATCCATAAACAGTGGGAAAAAAAAACAAAAAAAAAACGTTATACCCTGACCAGCAGTGAGCAGTTCTTTGTGCTGCAGCTTCAGCCAACAAACCCGCCTTAGAGCAAAAAAGACAAATAAAAAAAAAAACCCGGGCCACCTGGAATTAATAGTCTGTAATTTCAAGAGAGGTTTCTGCCATCATAGTCCTGTGCCTCGAGAGACTGGTATAGAAATATGGTTCCTGTTCAGCAATGGGGAATACATGCAGCAAGCCTCACCCATGGCAGTAATACAGTGGTGCCCATACATATGCAGACTATCACAAACGTCCCAATCCGAGCTTGTATAAATCCCATCCAATAGTGTTTCAGCTGTATCTCCCCCAATATACACAATATCTTTAGGGTCTTCACCCAGTCCTAGAAGCAAAGCTCAAAGCTCCTGTATCAACCCTGTACTCACGTATCCTTTCGATTTACATGGGGGAGGCTCCTCCGGTCCGAGATACAGGGCTTGAAGCTTGGTTGGGACACAGGGATCAGAGTAAACAGGGTAAGGATTTCTGCACGGTGCTGTTTTCCAGGGATCTCACTCCACCAATCAGGTACCACTCCGAGAGGGGGGGGTCGGCGGGGACCTCTCACATCACCGCCGCCGTCTCTCCCTGTCTGCTGTGCGCTGAAATCCTGGTTGCCGCTCGTCCGTAGATCTCACTCCTCCAGTCAGGTGCCGTTCCGTCAGGGAGGAAGGGGGGGGGCGGCGGGACCTCTCACGCCACCGCCGTCTCTCCCTGCTGCAGTATACCGAGCGCCGCTTCCATTCCGGGCAGATCTCACTCCTCCGATCAGGAACCGCTCCGGCGGGGGGGGAAGGGATGGGGGAGCGGCGGGACCTCTCACGCCACCGTCGTCTCTCCTTGCCACAATGTACTAAGCGCCGCTTCCATTCCGGGCATCCAGGAGTTCCCCCAATCGGGGGGGGGGGGGAATGGGAGGAAGGATCGCTCACACACTCTCACTCCAACATCCGTGTCCGGTCACGCCCCCGTCTGCAGTTAATTTAGTGGGGGGCAACCCCAGCTCACTCTCTGGCACAGTTAGGCAGGACACTAATGATAGTGTGACCTGTGGGCAGGGGAGTTCACCACCTCGTTTTTGGTGGGAATTTCCTCTGCCAACATCATACGAAACTTTGATTGATGTTGTACGTTCTGTAATTTAAAGTTATGTTATCTTTGGGGACCAAAGAGTCTAAGTGGGGGGAGTGTGTAGCGTGGTCTCCTTTGGGGCCCCGGGACTACGTTACCTAGAACCCCGTTCGGCACCCAGAGTGCAATTGGCCACCGCAGAGACTCATGGGAGGGGCTATTTAAGAAGGAGGCGAGGCGGAGCTCTGCCTCTTTGGACACCGCGCTGCAAGCAACAGCTTCTTCCTGTGCGGATCTGCTGCAGTGCAAGGCCTGAAGCCTGGGGCCTTGCGCTACTTCCGAAGAGCCTCTCACCCCACTGCGGAGCCTGGGTGGCATCTGACTTGTCGAGTGAGGACATCAGTTGGATCAGGGACCCGATCGTGACGGACGCTGTGTGCGGAGACACAGCAGGTGGAAGTCCCGGACTGGGATCGCGTCCGGAGTGGTGAGCGAGCACTTGCTCATCCATATAGACTGTACTTGTTTAGGCCTATAGACTGCCGTGGCCCACCGATTGTTTGTTTCTTGTTCCACTGGAGACCGGTAGCAGGACAGAGTTAAAGGGTCTCCATTATAGTGTTCCTAGTGACTGCCAACTTTGTGGATTACAAAGACTGTTCGTCAAGTGCACCACCGAAAGTTTGCATGCGAAGAAATCCCTATTCAAAAGACTGAGATTTATTCTATGTCAGGCCTGGCCTGGGAGGGGAGATAGAATATTGTTTAGTGCGCCATAGGGCGCGCATACCATAATAGCTGCACGTGGTGGATTACCGTGCTGCGCCATTATTGTGTGCTATACCGAATGCTGCAGGGCTCTGTAAGCAAGTTGTATGTGTTGTATTCTGCCTATGCCTTTTAACACAAAAGTAAAACAGTTATACTTGATCTCTAGCATTTGTGTGTTGTCTCACTGCAAAGAGGTTGCCCTTGCAATACCATTTGATTGTGACAGAAATATAGCTAGCTAGCTGTGCCAGAGTTGGTCGAGTAGATTGCCGGGGGTTGGGGGTGCTGTACACAGGGCCCAAAAACAAATCCAGCGGCTCTCTTAACTGGGGGTAGCGCTACATAAAGATAATCAAATATGTTACAATTATGTAGTGCAAGAACCTGCTTAATTAGATATAGATTGGATAGTTTCGATAGGTGCTTTTATTACATAGTTTTGATAAATCTAAAGGAGATTGTGGGGGAATTGTGCAGTCAGATATTAAAGTGTATAGTGTGCTTCACTTTCAGGAAAGTCATGTAGGCGGTGAAGAAAAATTTTATGTGACCAGTACCTGATGCAGCTACAAAAAAATGTATATTATATTTACGTAGACTCCAATCAGATCAGATCACTTCCTTAATAGTCAGGGAGTATAAACACTGTGTAATAGTCAATCAAAATTTCTGGCATGTGTAGCGGGTATTTGAATTATGTGAGGACTCTGGTGGTGTAAGGTTCCTTGGGGTCCCTGGGTGGCGCTGTTGCCTTGGGCCGGAGCTGAACTCACACCGCGAACCGTGCCTTTTTGTCCTCCCCTGGAGCTGGTACAGCGGGGCGGGGAACCCGCTGTGACGCAAAGGGAGAGGTCATAAGAGGGGCGGAGGCCCTGACCTGGAGAGAGAGAGTCGGAGGACGTGGCCGCTCCCAAGCACCTTCAGCTTGGGTGCTGGCGTTCCGGTGTTCCAGGCCTAGGCGCCCTTGGCCTAGCTGGAGCGGAGATGGAGTCCATCTCAGGCACCTTTAGCCTGGGGTGAGGTACTATGGCGGATGCCTGGGGCTCAGTATCTTCGACTGAGTTCCGCGAGGGTGGAGGAATCCGAGGGGGCCCTAATGCCTTGGGTGCCCGTGTCTGAGTTCGTGAGGACTGGTGTGCAGTAACTTCTCTGAAGAGTCCGGCGCAGCATCGCTGGTGGCGGAGAGGCCTCCACTTCTCCCTTGGATGGATTTCTTCCTCTGACAGGGGCAAAGTGAGCGAAGGTAATTCATATTCTATATTACCTAGTTAGTGGCAGTGACTATTCACCACTGGTGACAGCACAGTGGGCAGCAGCAAGAAGGGAAAGGATTGTGCCTCGATCTGTCCCCCATTTTTCCAAAGGAGAAAGATTGTTTTATTGCTTGGCAAGAAGAATAAAACTGAGTTGTACCCATTCACTGTGTGGAACTTGGGTTACTAAGCAAAGGAGTCAGGGACGAAGGACTGGACTTGACTCTAGGACACCTACACAAAAGCCCAATCTTCTGGCCTTCACCTCTTAGCTACGGGAGGACATGGGCCGTGGTGTGTCTCATATCTCTCTCCCAGGTACCCCTAGACAACAGCCATATAACCGATAAAGCAAGGGAGAGGGGTGAGGCCGCTACACATGTTTCATCCATAGTGTGTTTTAATCATAAAGTCCCTGTGATTACATCAGGGATTTTCATTAGCCATTACTCACTGTTCATGCAAGTGAATGATCTTGTTAGCATTATTACAGTCTGTCATCATATCTATGTACTTAAGAATTTTAGCATACTTTGAGATCTGCACTGCTGAGTTATTTATTTCTAATGATGATGGCATCTGTAAATAATCATCAACGTATGAGTGTTAGCAAAGTATTATAATGAAACCGGAAATATGGGGATTATTAATATAATACTGGTTACAGTAGTTTATCCCAGCAGCAAAAAGTTGTATGATTCACAAAAATAGATGCAGATGCATTTGTACACATGGAGCTACATGTGACTGTATGGCCATCAGATGGCCATCGGTGACTATCTTGCCTTTTTAAGTAGTGTAGCGATACCCCCAGTTAAGAGGGCTGCCTGTATGATTTTTTGGGTCCTGTAGTGCGCGCTGTCAACCCTTGGCAATCGGCTCTAACCTCCCTTGGCACAGTTAGTAGGGGATGATAGGATTGTGAGGCCTGTAACTCACAGTGGCACAATCCTATGACAAGAACACACAGTAATATTTTAAAACTTCCTTTATCTATCTCTTCTGTAAAGTAAAGAACACAGACACCAATATACTTAACCCTTGTATGTTTACTTAGATTAGTGGGTAAGCAATAAAACAGGAATGTACATGTCATGTGCAGAGCCCTGGAATAAACAGTGTTCAAATGAGCAGACAAGTATAATATGCTATGCAACTCTAACAGTCCCTTTTTCAGCTATCTCCCCTCGTGGGCAAAAATGGTGCCCAGGAATGTCTACGCTACACAGTCAGGCCTGACTGAACTAAGGAGAAGTTCTGTAGGGAAATCTTCGCTAGCAACGGTGGTGCACTTGAAGAATAGAATTTGTAATCCACCAATGTACACCGATCCCTCGACATCCGGGTCTTCGGTCCTCCTGGCAAAGGTGCAGTATCAAAGGAGAGACGTCCCTCAGGTTCCTCGGTGCGAGCGGAAGGCTCTTTGGAGAAAAGACCCAGGCTTCTGGCCTAAAGTCACAGGAGCTCAAGCAGCAGTTCAACTTGCTGGGCGGGCGGTGTCCAAAGAGAAAGAACTGGGCCCCGCCTCCCCCTTATAAAGTCCACCCCAGCAGTCCTTGCGCGGGGCAATGCACCCTGGGTGCCTTAAAGTGTACTGGGTAATGTAGTCTCTGAGGGATTAAAGGGCAATACCTTGCTACAGTAGCATAGTGTGATTTTTGTGATACATATCCAGTGTTGCCAACCGTCTGTATTTTCAATGATAATTTGTAAAGAACACCCCGACTTCTCTTGTCTGTAAAAGTCTGTGGACAAGAGAAACTATCCATAAAAATGCAATGGCTGGCTGTGGTTGTCAATGCAGAATGTCTGTCTCCCTCTCACAGTACACAAAAGTGTTCAGGCACCATTCATTCCTGCATGAATGCCCCTTCGCTCTCCAACCCCTGGCGTGCAATGAGAATTTTATGCACACACTGCCCAATAAAAGAGTTTCTGTGGGCTTTGGGCGGCAGGTTTAAAACAGAGTATGCAGCCGATCTGGCTGTTTGCTGCCCTGTCTGAGCCTCAAGGAGAACAGACCAGCCCTCTTCCCCCTTCCCCCTGTTTCTCTCCCCTCCTTTTCTCTTTCCCCTTACTGTTCCCTCCTCACCCCCCTCCCCCTCCTCTTATGCGGCGTACACACGATCGTTTTTCATGCCATTATTTTTCCCAACGTTTTTCACGTCGTTATTTTTCATGTTTCCTCTCAAGCCTGTCTTGCGTACACACGATCATTTTAAAAAACGTTCAAAGCAAAGCGCAGTGACGTACACCACGTACGACGGCACTATAAAGGGGAAGTTCCGTTCTAATGACGCCACCCTTTGGGACGCTTTTGCTAATTCCGTGTTACCGCGTGTTAGTAAAAGTTTGGTGAGAGACGATTCGCGCTTTTCAGTCTTCGTGCTTTGAAGATCGTTTTGTGGAGTTCAGTTTGTGCTTGTGGGTTTCGTATCTGTTTTGCAGTGCTTGTAGTCAGTTCGTATCTGTTTATTCAGTGCGTTCTTGTCTGCTCGTTACTGTTTTTCAGCTTGTTCTTCATAGGCCTTGCTGTTCTTCTGTTCGTTCTTCTAGTTCGTTCTGAGCTGCCGACCGTTATCTAGGCATGTTGCGGCTACGTACTCGTCGTAGAGTTCGTGCTGTAGTTGGTGCAGGGGTTCATGCTGTATCCCGACTCCATGCCATGAGCAGGGTCAGGAGGAGTTCATGGACCAAGAATTGGTTGCTCCAGCGGCACCAGTTCTGTCATATGCCTTTGTTGCGGGAGATCAGGGAGAATAATCCTGATGACTACAGGAATTTTCTCCGGATGTTTGACCCCGTATTTCAGCATCTGTTGGCTTTGGTGTCCCCCTACATTACCAGGCAGGACACCGTTATGCATGAAGCCATCAGTGCTGAGCAGAGGCTCATTGCCACGTTGCAATACCTGGCGACTGGGAGAAGCCTGCAGGACTTAAAGTTCTCCACAGGCATATCCCTCCAGGCTCTGGGTATCATTATACCAGAGACGTGTTCTGCCATCCTCCAAGTTTTGCAGGAGGACTATATTAAGGTAAGTGTTCTTATTTCAAACATCACATTGTATGTATTTATTTGTATTAATTTTTTGGGGGGGTTTATTAGCAGTCCCTAATTCCCATGATTCTTAGCTGCAGGGAATGTCCCCTTTCTCCACATGCAAATTTATTTTTTGGAAATTTTTCATTAGGCCTACATTAAAATTTGCCTTACCTAACCTCTCCAGCATGCTATCCTGGGGCCATACCCACCTTGCCTAGTCATTTCCATGTAATTTAATCTATGCTCCATCAAAGTGCTTTACCCTAAACGCCCCCTAAAGATTGCCTAGGAATGTTACATTTTTCACTAATTCATACAGAGTGCTACAGCCTTCATTTGTGATCTCCCCAACTCATCTTCAACCCCCCCCCCCCCCCATTTTATTTTGTGTTTTTTTTTTTTGGTTTCTCCCAATGTTGGCCATGAATGCTTTTCTTAAATCTGCTTTCAATGTTTCTGTCTCAAAGTATTAATTTATTTTGGATTTCATTCCACAGTTCCCTTCTACGCCACATGAATGGCAGAATGTGGCATCGGAGTTTGCCCAACGATGGAACTTTCCAAACTGTGGAGGGGCCATCGACAGCAAACATGTTCGGGTCGGCCCACCACCCCATTCGGGATCCTTTTATTACAATTATAAGGGGTTCCACAGCATCGTGATGATGGCAGTGGTGTCGGCCACCTACGAATTCCTCTATGTGGACGTTGGCAAGAATGGCAGGATGTCTGATGGAGGAGTTTTTGCACAGACGGAGTTTGGGGAACGGCTCCTTTTGGATCAGCTGGCCTTGCCACCAGCAGAGCAGAATGTGGAGGGACTCCCATTTGTGTTTGTGGCGGATGAGGCGTTTGGCCTGGGTCCCCATTTGATGAGGCCATTCCTGCAACGCACCCTCACCCCTGAGAGGAGGGTGTACAACTATCGGCTGGCCAGAGCAAGAAGGGTGGTGGAAAATGCCTTTGGCATCATGGCCAGCCGCTTCCGCCTGTTCCTCACCTCCATCCACCTTGCCCCTTACAAATTATCTGACTTTGACTGGGCCTGAGGCCTCATTAATGGAAGCAGAACATCTTGTGGCCCTGGAAGCTGGCCGTCCAGGCTTGGCCCCCCAAACCGGACCTGAGGTCCGTGACAAATATGTGGATTATTTTCTGGGTAGTGGGGCCATTGAAATGCCTGATGACTTTTAACCTTTTAATTTAGAAAAATAAAACTTTATTTTTCTCAAAGATTGGTTTGGTGTTTTAATTTAATAATGGTTTATGTTTCTCGTAGGTTTACCTAGTGCACTTGTATTGCCATGTGTATTGTGCATTCTTAATTAGCCTTCATTGTCAGTGTAAACACAAAACATTGATTAGTTCACTTTGCACAACATTTACATAATGAAGCCACAACTTCTTGATAACAAAATACATTTTTTTATTTTTGTTTTGGACAATTCCTTTTAAATGTAGATGTCCCAAACATTTTTTGCTTGTTAAAACGCATGAACAGCCATGCATACAAAAAAGATCTTTAAAAATATAGTGAAAAAATAAACATGTACTAGTCCTAAAAGGTTCAATAAAAACATACCTGCCAAAACACAGCAAGTTCAACGTTATTTTTCTAAAAAACATTAGACACGCCCAAGCACAGCCATGATCTTTTGTAGCCTTTCCTCCACCCGCTTGGTATTTTCCCTGATCTCTATCAAGTCTCCCTTTAATTTTTTAAGGTCACGACAGCAGACCATCAGGTATTGGATCAGGATCTGGGCACTGTGATGTGTAAAATTTTTGGGGTCTTCGGCCAGAACTGCACCTACATTAAAAAAAAAAACATGTAGTATAGAATATGTAGGCCTACATCTATTAACCTGCATCTGTCTGGTTTGACACTGACCTGTTGAGGTGCCACTTTCCACTTCCACAACCTCACGTTCCTCTCCATCATGTAGGTCTGGGGGTATTGTTGAAGGTGTTGGATTTAGAGGCTCATCTGACGTAGCTTTTTGAAGCCCTATGGAGATTGCAAGAAAAGGTATAGTTTCATTAGTAACGAAGATTTTTTGGAGAAAACTAAACCATGAACAAATAATTTGGAAACATTATTTTGAAGCGTGGTCCATTTTTCAATGTACCCCCAGTGACAACCGGAACACATGATTGGATACATAGCCAAAAACATAGCATATACTTTTTTAACCAAAGTTTGACACATTGTAACACCCCAAAGTATATACACAGGATCACCTGTGTGTGACACCCTCAAACTTTGGGGCTTTTGGCCCACACTTGTACTACTGCGTTCAGATGTTTCATCAGCTGCTGAGCATTCTCTCCCTTAACATTACCATGCATATCCTTTATTTTAATAAAAATTGTCCTTTGGATTTGATCCCCAAAAATAATTTTTTACCAAATTTGCTACCCCAAATAAAAATAAATAAATGGGTGTTCACACTGGATGATCCTAAAACATCGTTTGATGAACTGTACGGAGAAAGAGGTTTAATGCGTCCGTTTACTTTGCGGACGAACAAGAAAGATGGTATCTTTCACTGTACTATATCAAAGACAAAAATACACGACATAATACAAGTAATAATCTCTAGCAGGGAAAATAGCAAAAAAATACTTACTTTTTCGTATAACTTTCTTGATTCGTTTGTATTGGTCGGGCTTCCGCAACTTCAGATCAGACCATCGTTTTCTGAGCTGTTCCTTCGTTCTGCACACCCATTTTTGGTGAAGAATTTTGACCACTTTGGCCATAATTTTTGACTTGACCAGATTAGGCCTTTTATACGACCCATGCTTGGCATCATAATCCTCCCTCTTCAAAATGGCGACCATCTCCACCAATTCCTCAAATGACCTGTTGGATGCCTTATATCTCCTGGATCGGGATTTGGGCTCCTCAGGAATTTCATCCTCTGTAGAGGTAATCTCAGCCACCTGTGTCTCCGCCATGCTGCTAAGCACTACGACGAGCGAGAAGGGGCGGGGAAAGTACAATATCGAACGTCAGGGGCGGGGAAAGTGTGCGGAGTTTCACGCATGCGCAGTGTATATCAAGTGCAGATCCATGTGTCGAAAATACGTTCATTTGGCCGGAGAGGGAGTTCGCAACGAACGTGTTGACCAAGGTACATAACATTTTAAGGATTTGGGTTTCCGCAGAGGAGGAGATTTGGGGCTTTTAGATCTGTCCAAAATGCTGATTTGATGAATGTTGCCTGAAACATATGTCTTTTCTGGGTTCTTGATTTTACAGAGAGAATGAATAGTTTCAAAAACCCGGAATTCATGGGGGAGTTCAATGACAAATGGAAAGAACTCCCTATCCTGTGGCAGACCAAAAGTGGGTCCAATAAAAACAAAACTGCCATGACAGCAGCACTGGAGAGCCTGCTTGCATTTGTCCAAACCCAGATACCCACAACAACTCTCCAAGATGTGAAAACCAAAATTGCTACCATCAGGGGGACATACAGGACCCAAAGGAATATGGTCCTGAAGTCCTAGAGGTCAGGTGCTGCAGCAGATAAGGTTTATAAACCCAGTCTGTGGTACTACAGCAAGCTATCTTTTCTGGATGACCAGCTGGAAGTGCGGGAATCTCTCTCCACCCTTCCCCCCAGAGGTCAATCCAGCCTTCCTTGTAGCCAAACCTCCAGCCTTCCTTGCAGCCAGCCCTCCAGCCTTCCTGGCAACCCTGCTCTGGCTTCCTCTGAGGATCAAGATCAGGCCCTTGAGGAGGCAGATTTGGATATATGGAGCCAGGTAAAGTATTGATATCTCCATTTATATGTTACAAAAATGATGAATTTAAATTGATGTTAGTATTGTTAGGTATTTAATGTTCGAAAAATAAAGGATTTAAAGACCAAGATACAGTAGTGGTCAATTTTGATGTGGACAAGGCAACAATATCAGGAGGCGGAATCTGTGAGACTTTTCAAAATTTTCAGATTCAATTCCTAAATGTCTGGAGGTGAACAATGTGTGTGATTGATGGTGGCAAAAAAATAATAAAGTCCCTTTCTTTTTTTACAGCCAGAGCAGAGCCAGGAAGAGGGTGATGTTGGGGACCAGGAGGAGGCAGGGCCAAGTGGTACCCAGGAGGAGGCTGGGCCCAGCACAAGAGCCCAGATGCCTCCCCTGATAATGAAACCACGAGGGCCAAGGAGAGGTAGGCAGGTGGAGGAGGAAACAACAGCCTTCCTAAAAGAAGCTACTGCGGCCCTCAGCGAGGCACCCTCTGCTGAGGAGGGCTTTGCCGCAGTCCTGGCCCAAAAGCTAGGCCAAATGGACCTGCGGCAAAAGCTGTATAGTGAGACCCTTCTCCTGAAGGTTATTAACAAGGGATTGCTCGGTGAACTCACCAAGTTCACCGACATCACAGAGGTTGTCCCTACTCCTCCACCTCCTCCTCCTCCTCCTACTACTCCTCCTGCCACAACCTTTCCTCCTGATCCCCAGCCTCAGAGGAAGAAACCAACCAAGGCTGCAGAGAAGGCTGCAGAGAAGGCTGGAGAGAAGGCTACAAGGAAGAGGAAAAAATGCCTGCTGTAGTACCACAGACTGGAGACATATATGACTTATCTGCTGCGGTTCCTGACCTCTGGGAGTTCAAGCCAAGATTGGTCTCCTTTTTGATTTCTTTACATCACTAGTTTGGTTTTCACATCTTGGATGGTTGTTGTGGGGTCCAAGGGATGCACAAATGCAAGCAGGCTCTCCAGTGCTGCCATCCCCTTTAATTTGTTATGTTCCTAAATAAAGGATACTTTTTTTTGGCTTAAAATACTTGACTATGTGATTTGTAGTTCAAAAGAGAGTTTGCTAGGGAGTAGGCAGGGACATTTCAAATAATATTATTGTTATTAACAATGGACACAAACCTCCTTGAGGCAAAATGAGACAAATTTTGAAGGTTGGTGTGGGAACTTTACACAAAAATTATTTAAGGACAAAAAAAAAAGGCCCAAAAAAATTAAGAAGCTAACTTAATTACTAAAATAAACTGCAAAAAGAACAAAAACCAAAAAAAATGATCTTTACATTTATTTATGAATTTATGAGGGAGATGTGGCTTGAAAAGAATATTTTTCTATCATTAAAACAATTAGGAATTACTTTAGAAACAAGTTTGGCATAACTCTCAATGTCATTATCAAAAGAAGGTAATTGTTGAAGCATTCTCAAAAGAAGAACGGAATGCGCAGCATTAAAACAATGCTATTAATTCAACCGTGACGAATGTGCCATATCTATTTCCAACGCTAGCTTTACCAAAACGAGCGCTCCCGTCTTATACTTGATTCTGAGCATGCGCGTTTTTTTTCACGTCGTTAAAGCATACACACTATCGTTTTTCACGTCGTTAAAAAAAACGACATGAAAAACGACATGAAAAAAGAGAGCATGTTCGAAATTTTTAATGGCCGTTTTTCACGTCGTTAAAAAAGGCTCTGGAGCATACACACGATCATTTTTAATGGCCATTTTTTAAAATGGCATTTTTAACGGCATGAAAAATGATCGTGTGTATGGGGCATTATACTGACTACTGCACGTTCAATAGGAACTGCCCAAATTTTGATCAGTGTGTCCCCGCTTGACGAAAGTTGATTGATGGATTTTTGTCGAGAGGATATGTTGGCAATGTAAATGGCAGCAAAACAGATATTTTAAACGTTGGTTACTATCTGTCAAGTTAAATCATTCAGGAGAGGTTGTAAAAACGTCCCGTGTACATGAAGCCTTAGTTGTGTACTACACAAATCTGGCCTTTATGGAAGAGTGGCAAGAAGAAATCCACTGTTGAAAGAAAGTCCCGTTTGCAGTTTGCGAGAAGCCATGTGGGGGACACAGCAAACATGTGGAAGAAGGTACTCTGGTCAGATGAGATCAAAATTGAACTTTTTGGCCTAAAAGCAAAATGCTATGTGTGGTGGAAAACTAACGCTGCACATCATATGCAAAAAGAAACAAGTGCGCAATCACCATGAATTAAAACAACAATCCTGCAAACAGGAAAAAATTATTTAAAACATCAAGTGAAAAATAAATATATATAGTGAAAAAAAGGGGTTAATGTAGAGAATCTTCTATTATAAGGAATCTCCAAACAATATTAATTTAACGAATGTGTATAAAAAGTGTCCCAAAAAGAAGTTGTATATTTAAATGTTTTAAATTTTAAATAATCAGCTCCACCAATCTTCATAGGGGTAAGGAATTATCCGATGTAGTTCTTATTCCATATACATTCGACAGTAGGGAATAATCTTAAAGCCGCTTACCAGATCGATGGGACCTCGGATTACAGAGGTCTCAAGAGCGTGTGCATCTGCCTGCCGGCACCGAGGATATCCACCTGCTCCTTATCCCAAGGGATCTCTCCTCGCTCCACCAGCTGATCGGATGTCCAACACACAGGAATCAAGGTAAGCAGAGATAATGATTGCTCCAGGTGCACTCCTAGGAGTTTGTTCAACTCAGCAGGAAGGGATTGAATGAAAAAAACTTCATGGTGCAGTATTTCAGAAAAAAGTTTCCAAATGATTTATTGAAAAAATCACAGCAAAGACCAAAACAAGTTCACATCCAATCCACACTTCATAAAAAGATATATATAAAAACAGGAACACAAAAGAGGGGGAGAGGGTAAAAAAGGAAAAAATATCCGAAAAATCAGTCAGAGAGCAAACACTGACTGCTTCAATGACCAAATACGTGATAACATTTTAGGGATGTATGCTCCACCCGACGCGTTTCCCCACAACTGGCATCAACTGGGAACGGAGGCTGATTCCCAACGTCATCACTTCACGTATATATACTCATGAGGCAGTCGTGACACCGGAAGCTAGATTTTTCAAATATAGCCTTGTAGTCACCAAATTGGTAGGCTGAATCCAACATGTTGTGGACTCAGAACATACCAAAAATATTCTCTTCAGCTCAATAGGACAGATAATTAACATATTATAAACATTAAAAGAATATATATATAATAATGAATGTTGAAATTTAGAATTAGCCTCTAAATGCTGCATGACCAATTGTTATAATGAAGTAAAATTATGCAGAAAAAATGCAGATATATATACCCTTTGCATATTACAACAAAAAACATATCTCTAAAATATTAAAAAAATCCCTTTAAAAATTTTTTATATAAAAGATAACTTAATATTACATTATCATTAAAAAATGGTTATTTTTTATTTTTTTAAAAGAATTTTTCTCAAAGAAAGGCACATATAAAAAATGGGAATCAGTATGTTATTTGTTATCAATAAAACAATTTATGTCCCATTCTACGTTTAAACCCAGGGGCTGGTAACATTGAAGGTCATGTATCCACCTAGTTTCACGTCGGGATATATGTCTCTTCAGATTATCCCCCCTCCAGTGTGCAGTATATTTCTCTATGGCCACTACTGTCACCAAGGAGGTATCCCTATCATGGTGTGTACGAAAATGCTTGGATACACTGTGTCCCACAAAGCCTCGTCTGATATTCCCAAGATGCTCTCCTATTCTAATACTCAGGGCTCTTGTTGTTCTGCCGACATACTGTAATTTACATGGACAAGTTAGGAGATAAATAACCCCCACCGTTCCACAGGTGATAAAATCTTTGATTTTATATGTTTTAGATGTCACCTGAGAAGTGAAGGAGGTGGTTCTATTAGTCTGTGAGGTTTTACACATCTTACACCTCCTACAGGGGAAGAAACCTTTCATATCCCCAAATAGGCTAATTTTTGGAGGTATATCAATGGCACTGGGTGCTAACTTGTCTTTAAGGGATGAAGTTCTCCTATAAACAATGTTGGGGTTTGCCGGTAGAATTGATCCCAGCACCCTGTCCCCTTTAAGAATTTTCCAATGTTTCTTCAGGGTTTTATTAACCCACCAGTGCTGTGAAGAAAAGTTGGTTACAAAGGCCCATTCAAAACCTCCGCTGTCCTCTTTATTTCTTACTTTAGGTTTCAAAAGTGTTTCTCTCTCCATATTACTAACTTTGGTAATGTCCATCTCTAGGGCACTAGGATCATATCCCTTGTCCATGAAGCGCTTCTTAATGACATCTACCTGTGTTTTAAAATCCTCCATATGTGAACAATTCCTCCTTATTCGTTGGAACTGGCTCTTAGGTATTGCCTTTAACCAATTAGGGTGATGACAGCTACCCATTGGTATATAACCATTTTTGTCGGTAGGTTTAAAGAAAGTTTTAGTAATTAGTCTCCCATTTTCTTTCATGATCACCAGATTCAGAAAGTTCACCGAATAGATATCTGCTTCATATGTGAATCTAATACCCCATTGGTTGGTATTAATCATTTCCATAAATGATTTCAGGGATTCGAGGTCTTCTTTCCAAAGAAAAAAGGCGTCATCAATGAATCTTCGCCAGTATAATAATTTGGGACATCTCCATGAAAAAATGTGATCATTCTCCCATAAGGCCATAAAGAGATTGGCGAGGCTGGGAGCAAATTTGGCTCCCATCGCCACGCCTGTTTGTTGCAGAAAGTATTGCCCATCATAGTAAAAGTAATTGTGCTCCATCGCAAATTTGAGAAGTTTCAAGACGAATTCCATCGTAGGTTTGTCCACTGACTTGTCTTTATTTAGGAAATACCTAGCCGCTTGGGGAATATTGGTGTATAGCGAAGAGACGTCCGCTGTAACAAGCAGTACATCATCCTCAATGTCAAGTGTAGATATTTCATTCATTAATTGCATGGAATCCTTCAAAAAGGCTGGGGTTTTCGTGACCACAGGCTGTAGGAAAAAATCAACATATTTTCCAACTCTAGATGTGAGAGACTCAATGCCGCTCACAATTGGTCTGCCAGGTGGATGGATTAGATCCTTATGTATTTTGGGTAGGTAATAAATAATCGGCATCTTAGGTGCCATAGGTATTAAATATTCAATTTCTTTCTTATTTAAGATGCCTTTTCTGAAACCATCCTGTACTAATCCATCCAATTGTTTCTTGTATCCTAGAGTAGGATCACGTCTAAGAATAGTATATGTATCCCGATCAGCCAAGAGTCTATTCATCTCTTCCAAGTAGTCCTGCTTCCTAAGAAGCACAATGCCCCCCCCCCCCCTTTATCCGCAGGACGTATAATTAATTCCTTCTTTTGACACAAGGATTCCATTCCTTCCTGGATATCTTTTTGACTTTCATTTCTAAAATGTGCCTTTCGTAAATCTTCTAAAACCATCTCCTTAAAAACAGTAATACTGGCAGCTGGTTTCCCAGGGGGGTTAAAAAGGGACGCATTCCTCAAACCCGTTCCCTTAGATTTCAATATATCAGTATTTTCAGGTTTCTTCTGGGGGACAGAATTCCTCATAATGGGATCAGAGAGGAAATACCTTTTAATGCTAAGCTTCCTCATGTATTTTTGCACATCGACAAACATCTGGAATTTATTTAACCCTTGTCTGGGTGCAAACTTCAGACCTTTGTTCAAGGTAATCTGTTCTATGTCTGTCAATTCTGTCCCACTCAGATTAAAAATTCCTTCACTGTTTATCTTCTTTTTTTCCTTGGAGTTCCGTTTTCCTCTGCATCCTCTCTTAATCTTCCTTTTCTGTTCTGTCCTTTCCCTAAAAAACTATCCGATTTGTTTCTAAGAGGGGCTGGGTCTCCTGATCCCTCATATGATTTAGGATAATCTTCTCGTGCAGACCCCTGTCCACTTCTTCTATATTCTCCCTCGTATTCATACTGAGGGTCGTGTAGGGAGCTATAGCGATTCTCTGCCCTTACATCATATTTCCAGGGACCTATAGGCGAGTTATATGGACCTTCATGCTGTTCATTCCAATATGGTCTTTTTTGCAAAGGGTCTTCATATCCTCCCGTGTAGTCCATTTGTAATGGTCTCCTCGGGGGGTACCCATATTGACTCCCATAATTTTGAGGGGTATGGGGAGGTCCATTTTCTCTATTTAGGCTGGCTTTTTGAGATCGCCCTGTATTTTTTGGATAGTTATTTGCTGAAGGATATTGGGTCTTGGGAGGGTAGTTATTTTTTTGGGGGACATTACCCCCTTTTTTCTTTGTCTGCTGTATAGAGTGTCCACCTCCTCCCTTTATCTGACCCATATCCTGATACTGTGGGATCGGTGGGTTTGTCCCTCCTCTATTTTCTTGTAGGGGAGGGTGAGATTGTGCTCCATTTGAGGCCTCCATATTCTCAACCCCTAGATTCTCCATATCAGTAACATATGTGTCCCTATATAATTCCTGCCACTTAAAGACGTTATTGGTCTTGTAATCTTCCACGTCTCTTAGATACTTCTTTCTCTTCTTTACCCGTTGTTCCTCCTCCTCCTCTGTCATAATATCTCTTAGTTCTTTGGTGTAGACCTGATATAAGCCCTCTTTATTAAAAGGCATAAGTTTATCCTTAATTTCATTTATTTCTTGTTGTAATTTGGTAGCTTTATTCTGCTTTCGTATTATTAGAAAACTAATAAAGGCCAAACCCACATCATTAAAATAGACAAACCATTCTTTGAGGTCTTTGTCTGCTTTATCAGGGTACACATGCCATCGCAAACTCCTCGGGATCATCTTTTCTTTTAAATACCTTTCCAAAAAGATGATATCCCAGGTGGCATGTAGTTCAGCAATCAAAACATTTTTGAGGATTAGTACAGGATGGTTTCAGAAAAGGCATCTTAAATAAGAAAGAAATGGAATATTTATTACCTATGGCACCTAAGATGTCGATTATTTATTACCTACCCAAAATACATAAGGATCTAATCCATCCACCTGGCAGACCAATTGTGAGCGGCATTGAGTCTCTCACATCTAGAGTTGGAAAATATGTTGATTTTTTCCTACAGCCTGTGGTCACGAAAACCCCAGCCTTTTTGAAGGATTCCATGCAATTAATGAATGAAATATCTACACTTGACATTGAGGATGATGTACTGCTTGTTACAGCGGACGTCTCTTCGCTATACACCAATATTCCCCAAGCGGCTAGGTATTTCCTAAATAAAGACAAGTCAGTGGACAAACCTACGATGGAATTCGTCTTGAAACTTCTCAAATTTGCGATGGAGCACAATTACTTTTACTATGATGGGCAATACTTTCTGCAACAAACAGGCGTGGCGATGGGAGCCATATTTGCTCCCAGCCTCGCCAATCTCTTTATGGCCTTATGGGAGAATGATCACATTTTTTCATGGAGATGTCCCAAATTATTATACTGGCGAAGATTCATTGATGACGCCTTTTTTCTTTGGAAAGGAGACCTCGAATCCCTGAAATCATTTATGGAAATGATTAATACCAACCAATGGGGTATTAGATTCACATATGAAGCAGATATCTATTCGGTGAACTTTCTGGATCTGGTGATCATGAAAGAAAATGGGAGACTAATTACTAAAACTTTCTTTAAACCTACCGACAAAAATGGTTATATACCAATGGGTAGCTGTCATCACCCTAATTGGTTAAAGGCAATACCTAAGAGCCAGTTCCAACGAATAAGGAGGAATTGTTCACATATGGAGGATTTTAAAACACAGGTAGATGTCATTAAGAAGCGCTTCATGGACAAGGGATATGATCCTAGTGCCCTAGAGATGGACATTACCAAAGTTAGTAATATGGAGAGAGAAACACTTTTGAAACCTAAAGTAAGAAATAAAGAGGACAGCGGAGGTTTTGAATGGGCCTTTGTAACCAACTTTTCTTCACAGCACTGGTGGGTTAATAAAACCCTGAAGAAACATTGGAAAATTCTTAAAGGGGACAGGGTGCTGGGATCAGTTCTACCGGCAAACCCCAACATTGTTTATAGGAGAACTTCATCCCTTAAAGACAAGTTAGCACCCAGTGCCATTGATATACCTCCAAAAATTAGCCTATTTGGGGATATGAAAGGTTTCTTCCCCTGTAGGAGGTGTAAGATGTGTAAAACCTCACAGACTAATAGAACCACCTCCTTCACTTCTCAGGTGACATCTAAAACATATAAAATCAAAGATTTTATCACCTGTGGAACGGTGGGGGTTATTTATCTCCTAACTTGTCCATGTAAATTACAGTATGTCGGCAGAACAACAAGAGCCCTGAGTATTAGAATAGGAGAGCATCTTGGGAATATCAGACGAGGCTTTGTGGGACACAGTGTATCCAAGCATTTTCGTACACACCATGATAGGGATACCTCCTTGGTGACAGCAGTGGCCATAGAGAAATATACTGCACACTGGAGGGGGGATAATCTGAAGAGACATATATCCCGACGTGAAACTAGGTGGATACATGACCTTCACTGTTACCAGCCCCTGGGTTTAAACGTAGAATGGGACATAAATTGTTTTATTGATAACAAATAACATACTGATTCCCATTTTTTATATGTGCCTTTCTTTGAGAAAAATTCTTTTAAAAAAATAAAAAATAACCATTTTTTAATGATAATGTAATATTAAGTTATCTTTTATATAAAAAAAATTTAAAGGGATTTTTTTAATATTTTAGAGATATGTTTTTTGTTGTAATATGCAAAGGGTATATATATATCTACATTTTTTCTGCATAATTTTACTTCATTATAACAATTGGTCATGCAGCATTTAGAGGCTAATTCTAAATTTCAACATTCATTATTATATATATATTCTTTTAATGTTTATAATATGTTAATTATCTGTCCTATTGAGCTGAAGAGAATATTTTTGGTATGTTCTGAGTCCACAACATGTTGGATTCAGCCTACCAATTTGGTGACTACAAGGCTATATTTGAAAAATCTAGCTTCCGGTGTCACGACTGCCTCATGAGTATATATACGTGAAGTGATGACGTTGGGAATCAGCCTCCGTTCCCAGTTGATGCCAGTTGTGGGGAAACGCGTCGGGTGGAGCATACATCCCTAAAACGTTATCACGTATTTGGTCATTGAAGCAGTCAGTGTTTGCTCTCTGACTGATTTTTCGGATATTTTTTCCTTTTTTACCCTCTCCCCCTCTTTTGTGTTCCTGTTTTTATATATATCTTTTTATGAAGTGTGGATTGGATGTGAACTTGTTTTGGTCTTTGCTGTGATTTTTTCAATAAATCATTTGGAAACTTTTTTCTGAAATACTGCACCATGAAGTTTTTTTCATTCAATCCCTTCCTGCTGAGTTGAACAAACTCCTAGGAGTGCACCTGGAGCAATCATTATCTCTGCTTACCTTGATTCCTGTGTGTTGGACATCCGATCAGCTGGTGGAGCGAGGAGAGATCCCTTGGGATAAGGAGCAGGTGGATATCCTCTGTGCCGGCAGGCAGATGCACACGCTCTTGAGACCTCTGTAATCCGAGGTCCCATCGATCTGGTAAGCGGCTTTAAGATTATTCCCTACTGTCGAATGTATATGGAATAAGAACTACATCGGATAATTCCTTACCCATATGAAGATTGGTGGAGCTGATTATTTAAAATTTAAAACATTTAAATATACAACTTCTTTTTGGGACACTTTTTATACACATTCGTTAAATGAATATTGTTTGGAGATTCCTTATAATAGAAGATTCTCTACATTAACCCCTTTTTTCACTATATATATTTATTTTTCACTTGATGTTTTAAATAATTTTTTCCTGTTTGCAGGATTGTTGTTTTAATTCATGGTGATTGCGCACTTGTTTCTTTTTGCATATGTTTGTTGAGCTTTAGTATTTTTTAGCTTTTTACTTGTAGCAGCATCACAGTTTTTTCTTTGATCAAGTATTTATTAATTTTTCTCAAAATTATTTGGTTTAGCGCAGGTTTTTTCCCAATATATATAACGCTGCACATCACCCTGAACACGCCATCCCCTTCATGAAACATGGTGGTGGCAACATCATGTTGTGGGGATGCTTTTCTTTAGCAGGGACAGGGAAGCTGGTCAGAGTTGATGGGAAGATGGATGGAGCCAAATACAGGGAAATCTTAGAAGAAAACCTGTTAGAGTCTGCAAAAGACTTGAGACTGGGGCGGAAGTTCACCTTCCAGCAGGACAACAACCCTAAACATACAGCCAGAGCTACAATGGAATGGTTTAGATCAAAACATATTCATGTGTTAGAATGTCCCAGTTAAAATCCAGACCTAAATCCAATTGAGAATCTGTGGCGAAAATTGCTGTTTAGAGACGCTCTCATCCAATCTGACAGAGCTTGAGTTATTTTGCAAAGAAGAATAAAGCAAAATGTCACTCTCTAGACTTGCAGCTGTAATTGCAAAAAAAGGTGTGTAGCCCAGGGGTTGCTATTAAAGTTATTATGCTAAGTAGTTTGTTGTCTCTTAAGTAAGGGTTTGGCTCCCTCTAGTGACAGCTGAACTCTGTCAGGATTTTTCCTTCTGTTTAAGAAGCAAACAGCCATGCATTGTGGGATATGTAGTTTGGATGAGGAAGTGACTCATGTTGTTTAAATCAGTCTGGGGACTACAGGACCCACAATGCTAAGTCACAGACCAACAATGCTAAGTCACAGAACAGCCTGCTGGGAAGAGAGATAAAAGGACAGGCGTGGCCTGCTTTCGGCCTCTCTGGACGCCATTCAACTGCCAGCAGGAGGTCTGTGTGTGTGACCAGGAGTGAAAGATTGCGGCATACAGCGGAGAGCTGGATCGCCCGCCCCAGAGGGATCTTTGTGGACGGCCCTGCTAATCGAGCAGGTGGATCGGCCTGTGTTTCAGAGCATTTGAAGCCTTCTGCCTTTCTGCCCATCGGGAGTAGCAGCACGGGGGCGGCAGCGCCATCTTCACTGACGGAAGCACCAGAGGAGATTCTGGATGGAGTCTGCCAGTCAGCTGGGATCCACAGTGGTGAGAGGGCACCTGCCCATTCAAGTAGTGACTGCAGTATTGCTGAGTGAGTTTCTTTCCTACAGACTGCTGGTGAGACTTGTAGTTCCACGGCTGTAGATCTGCTGCACCTGAACATCTTACAACCAGATTTTGGGGCCTTGCTTTTCTCCCCTGTTCTGTAAGGTCAGTACTGTATTACTCACATATAAGAAGGAACTTACAGTGGGAACAGTTCTTCAGCTAAGAGATTCATAGCATCCTATTCTACAGTCATTGTTTTCTTGTCTCTCTTGGATTACAAATAAATACACAAGTCAACACTGCAGTATAATATAAGCTAGCTGAAGACAACTGGAAATTAAGGAACATTTACCAATTTATTCCTCTACAAAGCTTTACTGCTCTACATTGGATAACTGCTCTGAACTGCAACCTAGGGGAGCCATTTAGTGAGATATAGTTTGAATTTACATTGCATTACTGTATTCACTGTTTGTGCATTCTCTTTGTGCATTGGTCTGTGTGCTGAGGCCTCAGTGGGAAGGTATTCAATACATGTGTTAAAAGTATTGAAGATCTATCTCCCTGTGCACCTGTTCACATATAACCCATCAGGTTGTTATTGGGTACAAGTGTATGATATAACTGCACTGAACAATACTTCTGTCAATCATAACCTGTGTTCATTCATTGTTTAACCATACCATTTCCTTGTGTTATTCTTTACCATAGTAAACGTTCTTTGAGTGGTTCAGTGATTTGTCTGAATTTTCTCATTAATAATGTGGTATTTCACAATGGAACCCAAGGTGTCAGAGGTAAGAGAGGGTCTGCAGAGTCGGGTGGCCAGTGGGGTATAGAGTCAATCAGTAGCCCCTATGGGGGTACCGTTACATTTGGAGGTCCCACGAGATACCCCATCTGGGGCACCCAAGCAGATTAGTTGATGTGTCCAGACTGGAAGAGACAATGGACTCAGTTACAGCCACTGAGTGGAGTCAGGAGTATGGAAGTCAGTTGGAGCAAACCATAGTCCTGAGGCTATCGGGAGTCCGGTGGTTTGAGAGGGAGGTACGGCAGTTGATGAAAAAGGCCGATCCAGGAAAGCTGTCCTACATCTTGGACCTGAAACATGAGTTTGAAGAAGACTGCACTTATACCCTAAAAGAATGGAAAGAGAGTATTCCGGTGGAGTTTCAGGAAAGAGTTGTGAGTCTGGCGGAAGGTCTGGATGGTCAAGTGATCCAAGTGCAGTTGCCAGAGGGAGTTGGAGGAAGTCCCCCCCGGGTCACCACCAGAAGGTCCTAAAGCCAGTGGCCCAATTGCCGGTAGTCCAGTTGCAACTGGCACAGCTGCAGGAAGCCCGATGGCAGGAATGCCTCCTGCCTCATTCTATTTAGACATGAGTCATCTGGTTGACAGCCTGATAAAGAAACACAATGCATCTGCCAATCAGGGATACCGGAAGTTGCCAACCTATCCAGGTTGTGTCCCCAGACGAGATAGAGAGGAGGAATTTGACAGTTAGATGGATCAGGCCTTGCAGGCGTAAGAATGTAAGAATGGGAAGTGTCGGAAGCAGTAAAGAGGCAGCAAATCAGTGAAAGTCTCTGTCACGTACCAAGTGTGACCAGAACTGTGCGGCTAGCAACAGAGGAACACCAAACACATATAAGTGAAATATAAAGATTTATTAAAGATAAGTGAAATAATATAGATACAACCACCTCCAATACGACACAGTGCACAACAACCAATATCAAACAGAACCCACAAATAATAACAGTAACAGACAAATATGTACAAGTAATGGGGAAACCAGAATCATAAACTTGGCCAGGCCAGGGTCATACACAGCAGGTAGGCAGATGGACAAAGGGGTATTCCAGAAGCATAAACGTTAGCCAGGCCAAGGTCATACACAGGGAGATCAGCAGATGGGGTAAGGAACACAGGACAGGGAGAGGATGGATGGATGGATCAGGACAGGGAGACAGGATCAGGCAGGGGCAACCAGGCTGCAGAGCAGGGATCAGGGATTAGGACAGACACAACAGGTTCAGGTTACAGGTTCAGGTTCAGGTTCAGGTTACAGGAATCAGGAATCAGGGTTACAGGAATCGAGGTTCAAGTAGACAGGGCACGAGGACGATACCAGGGCGGTGTGTGTATGCACCTGCCGGGTATTTATAGGAATGCTGATTAGCTTCAGGTCACAACTGATCGGAGGGGGGGCAGTCTGCTCCACACTGCCAGGGTCCATCCGCTGGTGGAAACCAGTACTGCGTCCAAGGAATAATACAATACCAGCAGGGAAAGATTCTCCTGACAGTTCCAAACTGCCAGGAGACACCTGCTGGTGGACCACAGTACTGCAAAACAAATAACAAATAACACCAGCGGATGGAACCATTCCTGACAGTCTCCGCAGCCTAAAAAGGGGGAAACCGGACTGTGAGGCTATGGACTATATCGAGGCCCTATATGCAGTTTATGGCAGGGTAGAGAAGCTACCAGATCTGATGTACAAATTTGAGCACACTCATCGGTGGAGAGGAGAAAAGTTGTCTGACTATGTTGTTCAGGTGGATTGGATCCTGCACCAGAATATCTTGAAGAAGGGAATTGACCCCCGAGAGGCAGATAGGGTCAGGTTGGATCAGACCCTACAAGGGTACTTCGGTTACTGTTAAAGGACACCCGAGACGCGCCTTCCTACCCAGAGCTGATGAGATTAGTGAGGGAAGAGGAGGCCTTCCTGGACGAGAACCAAGGAGCCAGACCTGTAGAAAGGACACCCCAGAAGAGTGAGAAGGTGGGCGCACAATCTGTCCAAGTGGATGCTAGTGTCGAGGAGAGTGATGAGGAGTCTGAGTGGGGGGAGCACACTAAGACCCCTGTGGAACAGTCCACCCCGAAAGTTACTCCTGTCAAGTCACTAGAAGGAGGGGGTCAAGTCCAAGATGTAGGTAAAACAAGCCTTGCTACATGTGATGGAGGCTCAAGCTAGAGCTCATGCTGAGCGAACCGGCATTCGGAAGTGCTACAAGTGTGGTGATCCAAGGCACTTTAGGGCCCAATGTCCAAAGACAGAAGTGAGCATGGAACTGTTGGCGGAATTGGTGAAGACATTGCAGAAGCTGCTGAAAGAACAGCTGGCGGGAAACGCCGGTGGTCTCAGTGAGGTAGCCAACTGAGGACCCCAATGAGAAACATAGCTCCAGTGCATCAAGGAAGAGAATGGCCAGAAAGAGGCCGCCAAAGAAGGGTGTGTTGAAATCAACCGGTTCAATACCACAGTCAAGTAACCCTACACCGGGGTTGTGGAATCAGGCGCATAGGGTCAATGCTTTACCATCACCCAGGGCCATGATTAGGTCCTATCAGAACACCCCTAAGCAGCCCAGTCCAATCAAAAGTGGTCTGGCAACACCATCTAGGGCCATGATTGGGTCCTATCAGAACACCTCTAAAAGACATTGTCAGCCTAGTCCAATCAAAAGTGGTCTGGCAACGCTACCTAGGGTCACTGTTAGGTCCCCACAGAGTACACTCAAGAAGAAGAAAACCTGTAAATTTAATTACACTCAAGACAATGCTAATGGTCTTCCGGAGAAGCTAGTGGGGCCATCCCCGATTGTGCCTGTGCAAATAGAAGGTGTATACACCAGAACTCTATTAGATACTGGGGCCCAAGTTACACTGCTATATCAAGACTTTTACGATAAACACTGGATATACATCACCCTACGCAAGCTGGAAGAATTAGAGATCTGGGGAATTGGAACTGTTTAATACCCTTACGATGGCTACATTCCTATCCGGATATCCTTTGGGCCAGCAGCCATCAGGAAAGAGGAAGCTTTCGATGCCCTGGCGGTTATGTGACCTAGGCCACCTGAAGCAGGGCGAAATTCGATACTGGTAGGAAAGAATACGGATCTAGTAAGAAGGCTGCTGACTAGTACTGGTAGTAGTGGTAGTACTGACTAAAGATGGATCCATCAAAAGACCAATCCATCCCCAGTTACTGAAGGCTTGCCGGAGAGTGGCTAGAGAGAAGAAGGCCCCTGAAGGAGGAGTAGGACGGTTGTGGAGATTGGAGAACAAAGACAAAGTGTTACACCCGGGGGAGGTTGCTCATGTGAAGGCCACCATCAAGTTGACTTGGGACCAGCCTGGTCCCTTTGTGATACTGGAGACGGACAAGCAGGCCTGAGCAGCTGGGTTGGAAATGCTCCCTGAATTAGTCCCTACCAGGGACCTGCTAAGAACAGAAAGAAGGGTGCCTATCAGCTTGAGGAATGTGACTGATCAACCTATTAAGTTGGGAGCTCGTATGCTGGTGGGGCAGGTGAGTGCAACCACTCCTGTATGCCCTGAAAAAGCTAAAGATCTAAAGAATAGCCAGCAGCTTCATGTGGTGTTCCAGTGATGTGCAGAGGTCCTGTCCCCTGCTTGGCAGAAGAGGATGAGGTCCCAATTGAAGAGATGGGAGAAGTTGTACTCCAGAGATGACTTCGATGTGGGATGTGCAAGGAGTGCCCAACATAGAATCCGGCTTCGGGAAGATTGACCCTTCCGCGAACGAGTCAGAAGAATACCTCTTAGTGACCTGGAAGCCCCTATGCATCCCCCATCATAGTGGTAAGGAAGAAAAATGGGTCCCTCTGTATGTGCATTGACTACCGGACTCTGAACGGGTGCACCATACCTGACCAGTACACCTCACCCCGCATAGAAGATGCCCTGCAGTGCCTTACCAGAGCCAAGTGGTTTAGTGTGCTTGACCTGAAGAGTGGGTATTACCAAATTCCCATGTACCCAGACCAGGAGAAGATGGCGTTCATCTGCCCGTTGGGATTCTATGAGTTCAGTAGAATGCCCCAGGGTCTGTTGGGGGCCCCTGCGACCTTTCAGCGCTTGATGGAAAGAACAGCGGGAGACATGAATCTTGTAGAGGTGTTAGTGTATCTGGATGACATCATCGTGTTTGGAAGGACCCTTGAAGAGCACAACGGTCGTCTACAGAAGGTATTTTCTCGCCTTCATGAAGAAGGGCTGAAGTTGTCACTGGAAAAATGCCAATTCTACAGAACATCAGTTACCTACTTGGGCCATGTTGTTTCTGCAGGAGGAGTAGCTACCGACCCACAGAAGCTGGAAGCCGTTACCACCTGGCCCTGACCAAGAATGGTAACTGGGATTCTGTTCCTATTACCGAAGGTTCGTGACCAACTTTGCTAAAATTGCTCGACCCCTTAAAGTGGTTGTAAGCCCAGTTTTAAAAAAAAAAAAATGACACCTGCAAGAAAAAGACATAATGAGCTAGTATGCTATGCATACTAGCTCATTATGTGGCACTTACCTCAGATTGAAGCCTCCGCCGCGCTCCTCGTTCATCTCCGCTGCCATGTCCGCTCCGACTGTCTTCATGTTATCGCCGCTCCGGCGCTGTGATTGGCCGGAGCGGCGATGACGTCACACGCATGCGTGCGGGGTCGGCTTTCTCCATTGAGAAAACCGTCAGTCTCCATTGAGAAAACCGGCAACGCTCAGTGCGCCTGCGCCGTTGTCTACGGCGCGCATGCTCCGTAAACAGGGTTTTCTGAAAATATCTCCTTAACCGTGTAGGTAAAGGAGATATTTCTTGCACCTACAGGTAAGCCTTAATCTAGGCTTTACCTGTAGGTGCAATTTGTCTGGTTGGGTTTACAACCACTTTAATGAACTGCTGCAAGTGGTCACGGGGGAAGGAGAAGATGGAGCCAAGAACAAAAAGTGTAGTGTCCGCAAGAAAGGGGAGTCGGTCCAAACCCAGTGAACTTCTGAATGTGAAAAAGCTTTCTGGCAGCTGAAGAAGAGCCTTACAGAAGCCCCAGTCTTGGCCTATGCTGACCCTGGCCTGCCCTATGAATTGCATGTGGACGCCAGCAGAGAAGGTTTTTCTTTTTTTTTAAATACTCTTTATTACAAATTCATGCATTTTAATTTACATAGTTTCACATTTATTTTATTCCAATATCTTAACATATAGTGTCATATCCATTCACTCATGCTCCTTCCATCCTTCTCATCCTATCTTATGGTCACTAGTTACTTCCCTCTTTTATTCACTTTATACTATTGTAGCGGCCTCACCCCCCGTCCCCCTTGTAAATAAAATGGCTGGCTTGTCTAGGGGTATGCGGGAGGAGGATGAGGTTCACTACGGCCCATGTCCTCTAGTATGTAGAGGTGAAAGCCAACACTTATGTTACCTTTGGGTCTGTGTTCTAGATGAAGCCTCTGGTCCTCCTGCAGAGGGGAAGCTTGACTGTCAGTAATGGAGCCCCACACCATAAAAAGTCCAACACTCCTTTATTCTTCTTGACAAATGAATAGCATCAGTTGAACTTTTAAAACGAACAGACAGGGTGTGGATACGAGTAGGCCCAGGCACAGTGAACACTCCTATTCCTTTTTCTTGCAAATAGGCTTGGCGCACGGTCTCTGCCACCGACCGTGAGATTGGTCGCTGCCACCGACCGGGTGAACTGTTGAGGCCCCTGCCCCAGGCCTAATAGCAGGTCTCTGCCACAGACCTGAGTTGACTAGATGAACCGCTGCCACCGGTCATAGAACGTGAATCACCTTCCCTGATGAATTGGCCCTTGTTCGGGAAAGATTTCCATCCGGACGGTCTCCAGAGGTTCACCCGGCACTGGCAATATGCTGCACCAGATCTTCGGTTGAATCCCTCCTCTGGTCCCTTACGCCTCTGGTTTGGGGTGCCCAACACCCGGGGCACCCTAGGACAATCCCTCCCTCGCGGGACCCAGTGGAAGGTACTGGGCCCCAGGCCTCCAGTTGAGTACCTCACCCCAGACTGAAGGTGTCTGGGATGGAACACAAAATCCACGTGTACAGGCCAAGGGCGCCTGGACACCGATCACGGACAGCAGCCCTCAGGCTGAAGGTGCCTGGGACTCGGACCTCGTGGTTAAGATGTCCGCCCCCTTTATACCCTCTCCCAGCAAGCACAGCGGGCTCCCCGCCCCGCAGTACAGCTGCTGCGAGAGGTCACAAAGGGTACGGCACTGCAGTAGTGGTTCAACCCCAGCTCAGAATGACAACGCCACTCACTGAGCCGCAGGGAACTCAACACCACTGATGTCCGCACACGAATAAAACATAGCCCTGCTCTACCAATAGTGCATCTGGGTCATACTACCACCCAGTTGCTGCCCCTAAATAGTACATACCCGCTACACTATATTTCCAGGTCTTCCTGTATCCGTTGTTAAGTGTGATCTATTCCACTTTACCCATATCTTCTCATATTTCTGGACATTTCCCCTTTGTTTATACATTATCCTCTCAAGAGGTACAACTTGGTTTACTGCTCTCACCCATTGGTTTATAGTCGGTGGGCTTGGCTGGATCCATTTTTCCACTATTTGTTTTCGTGCCAGGAATAATACCTCTTGCAGGAATATCCTGGTATATTTACATTCTCTTTCATCTTTTACTACCCCCAGCAAGCACAATTCTACCGTAGCCACCATTGGTTTATTTATAACTTTTCCTATTTTCCCAACCACCTGTTGCCATTATCTCCCTATATCTCCACAATACTAAATCAAGCGGAGGAATTCCGCTATCCCTCTACCCACATTTGTGCAGTTTGGGGCGGCCATCCTATACAGTCTATTCGGGGCCAGGTATGTCTGATGTATTATATTTAATTGGATTATCCTATTATTCATTGCTGGGGATACTTTCAAGTGAGAGGAGCAAATTTCATCCCATTCCTGGTCACTCATCCCTGGAATAGCTATCTGCCATTTCTCCCTTACTTCCACCGGCTCGCTACTTATTGTATTCTGTAATAGGTGTGTATATAATTTGGATGTCAATCCCTTTGGGCCTTGCGATCTTAGGATTCCGATAAGGGGATATTTTGAAATGTTAATTTCCTTTCTCCCAAACTGTTCCTGCAATAGATGTCTAAGCTGCAGATACCTATAAAACTGTTTGCTATGGAGGTTGTATTGTTTACACAAATTGTCATATGGCACTATTATGTTGTTGTATATCTGCCCGATAGTTATTATTTTTTTCTGTTTCCAGTATTTACTATCTTCAAATACCACTAACTGCTCAAATGATGTATTATTATTCCACAGGGCGGTTTCTGGGGGGATGTCCTTGAATCCTGCCAATTTTTTTGCCTCCTTCCAAACTGATCTTGCTAGTTTTAGGAGGGGGATTTTTACTCCAACCCTCCTCAGCTCTGTTGTTTCTAGTCCTGCCAATAGGTCTCCTACCTGCATTTTGTTTAGCAAATACTCCTCCAGTCTCGTTTCTTGTTCCTGCATTACCCAGGTTCTTAAATGTTTTAATTGCCACGCTAGATAGTATAGATATAAATCTGGTATTGCCAATCCAGCTGCTGTTTTTGGTCTTTGTAGCGTTTTCAATTTTAATTGACATCTCCCATGTGCCCAGATAAACCTGGTCAACTGGGAGTTTAACTTTTTAAATATATGTTTTGGGATCATTACCTCTGCATGCTCCATAACATATAGACATTTTGTCAATATGATAGATTTGATCAACTGTATTCTACCTGCCATCGATACCGGTAATTTTTCCCATATTCCCAATTTGTTCTTTACATATTCTACCATGGGGTTTATATTTGTTTTCAGGGCTTCCTCTGGGTCTAGGGTAATGTTTATTCCAAGATATTTAAATGTTTCGACTATTTTCCGTGTTAAAGTATTTTATTGAAAGAGATGTAACAGAAATGTACAGATCATACATTTATAATGGTTGTAGAACATTGACTACATATTTCTATTATAAAAAATAAGTAGTAAATTCATGGTCTACAATGTGCATATTGCTGTATAGTTTCTAAGGGCTAAGCAGAAATCAACGGTGGATACATCCACGCACTAGATGTATGTTACAGTAGATGGTAAGATAACGAACAAACAAATATTATTTGGTTTAGTACAATTGAGAACTAATTACATAGTGCAATATTATAATGCCGCTTAGATAATGCTTTTCAAGTAAAAATAAAGATCTAAGTGAACTTTAAATGGACGTAAAAGATAGTGTAAAAATTACATGAAAATAGAAATGGATAAGTAGGTAACATAAAAATAGGTAGAATAGGATAGTAGGAAAGTAAAGGAGGGGGGGATAGGAGTCCACTCGGATGGCTCGAGTTCATTGGTCTTTGACCTGTGTGATACAACAGGATAATAGAGTGTTCACGATATGGTCCACCTGCTACCATGGCATGAGAATCAAGTCTTCGCGGAATGAAGATAGGTGATATTTAATCCAAGGGTTCCATAACTTTTCAAAGATTGGAATTTGATCTCTTTCTATGGCTAGCATTTTGGCGTGAGCCATAAATTCATTGACTCTACGTATGGTCTCGGCTATTTCCAGTTTAGGGGTCCTCCATGCTTTTGCAATTGTTTGTTTGGCTGTCGTAAACAATTGAGTGAGAAGTTAAAATTGTTTATATGTGATGTAATCTGGTTTTAGATTGAGCAAGGCCGTGGCTGGGTCAGGATGTATAGTGAAGCCAAATATTCTGGAGGCAGTTTCAAATATCTGTTCCCAGTATAATTGTATCAACGAGCAAGACCACCAAATGTGTAGGTGGGTGCCCGGGTCGGGACAGCCCCGGAAGCATTGGCCTGTTTGGTTTGGCGTAAATTTCGCCAATCTGTAGGGAATGAGGTACCAACGGGTTAGAACTTTATAGTTGGTTTCTACCGCCAGAACATTTGGTGAAGAAGATTTTGTTATAGACCATATTTTGGACCAATCAGCCACATCGAATTCTCTTTCCAGGTCCTCCTCCCATTTACGTGCATAAGGTGGTTTGTCTAAACCTGGGTAAATTGTAATGTGGGTGTATATTGACGATATTAGCCCTCTTGAATGGGGGTCTTTTAAACATGCAGATTCAAATATTGTAAGTTGGGATAAAGGGGTGTCAGTAATTAACAAAGGTGCGTAAAAGTTTTTAATTTGGAGATATCTGAAAAGTTCAGAGTTCGGCAAGTTATAGGTGTCGCAAAGGGTAGGAAACGTATGAAAGGATGATGTAGAGGCTAGGTTATTAAGCCGAGTAATATTCAATGAATTCCATACCCTAAATGACTTGGGTGAGACCCATGCTGGGTAAAAAGCAGGGTTTTTAAGGAATGATAAGAGAGGGTTGTGAGGTGATTGTAGCTGATGTTTAAATCTAAGGTTATCACATACGGCTAAAAAGTGTTTTATAATAGGGTTACTTAGGGTTTTCCTTTCTTTAGGGAGGAGCCATAGTACATTGGATATAGATAGAGGGTCACATTCTGCTGCTTCTATTATTACCCATATAGGTATATCATCATTAGTGTGATATTTAGTGAGGCTGGCAATATGTGCCGCTCTATAATAATTAGCAAAATTAGGGAACCCAAGGCCTCCCTTAAGTTTCGGTAAATAAAGTGTATGTAATGATACACGGGGTTTTTTGGAGCCCCAGACATAATTTGATGTTTTTCTTTGAAGTATTCTAAGATAATAAGATGGGATAGGGATTGGTAAGACTCTAAATAAGTAGAGTATTTTAGGGAGAATTGTCATTTTGACTGCGTTAATTTTACCTCTCCATGAAATTGGGAGATGTGTCCATTGTTGTAAAAGAGTTGTTATTTGTTTGAGGAGTGGGGGATAGTTTGCTGCAAAGAGATCTAAGTATGAGGCTGTTAGGTGAATCCCTAAATAGAAGATTGACCTCTCAGTCCATATGAAAGGAAGTGCAGTTTTGGCCAAGTCTGATTCTACTTTAGTGAGGGATATATCTAGGGCCATGGATTTTTTGGGGTTTATTGTAAGTCCCGAAATCACTGCAAATTTATCTAAAACGGATAGAAGATTAGGTCCAGAGACTTGTGGGGATGATAGAAATAGGAGTATGTCATCCGCAAATAGGCATAATTTATGATGGTATCCAGCTAATTCGATGCCTGTGATTGTCGGATCTGTGCGGATTCGTTGAGCTAGGGGTTCTATTAGGAGGGCGAATAGGAGGGGGGAGAGTGGACATCCCTGGCGCGTTCCTCTTTCTATATTAAAGGAATTAGATTTATAGCCTGCGTATTTTATATATGCAATTGGTTTGTTATAGAGTGCTTCTATCCATGTTAGGAAGTGAGGGCCAAAACCCTATTTTTGTAATGTGTAATTAAGGTACGGCCAGGCTATGGAGTCAAAGGCCTTTTTTATATCTAGGGACAGAAAACAGGAGGGTATACGTCGTTTTTTGGCTATGTGGGCTAGCAATACGGCCCGACGGACATTGTCTCCCGCCTGCCGCTTTGGCATGAATCCTACTTGATCCTTATGGATGAGCTTGCCTATTATTCTATTTAGTCTTTTGGCCAATATTTTGGCTAAGAGTTTGATATCTAGGTTCAGAAGGGAAATTGGGCGAAAGTTTGTACATAGGGTATCATCCGTGAGAGGTTTTGGGATCATACAAATAATGGCGGTCAGGGTTTCCTGTCTAAAGGATTCTCCTTTCAATAGTACATTGAAGGCGTCTGCTAAGATTGGTGATAATATGTCTGTATAGGTTCTGTAATATAAAGCTGAGTAGCCATCTGGGCCTGGTCTCTTGTTTATTTTTAATTCTTTAATAGCCTTGGCGACATCTTCTGGTGAAATAATTTCTTCTAGGATTTTATTTTGGTCAGGGGAAAGTCCTGGCAAATGTAAGTCGGAGAAAAATGTATCTGCAGCTAGCGGGTCAAAGTTATTAGATGAAGCATATAATGAGGATAGGTGGGAATGAAATTTTTTGACTATTTTGTGAGGGTTGCATGTGTATACTTCCTTTGCTAGTTTTAGCCGAATTGGTTTAAAGGGTTTGTTTAGGGAGTTGAGTGTTCTTGCAAGGTATGTCCCGGGCTTATTAGCTTTCATGAAGCGGTTAAATCTTGAGCGTTTATAGGATTTTTCTACGGCTTCTGTGAGAAATAAGTTGTATGCAGTACGGGTCTTGTCTAATCGGGATTTAGTTAATGTGGATGGATTTTCTTGATGGGATATAAAGGCCGTGTTAAAATCCATTTCCAGTTTACGGGCAAGGGTTTTCCGTTCTCGTTTAAATATAGCTGATTGTTTCTGGATTGTGTTGTGTATCACTGGTTTATGGGCTTCCCATAGAGTTAGCATACTAATTTCTGGGCTAGAGTTAAGGGTAATGTATTATTTTATGTCTTGTTCAATAGTTTGGCGATAAGCTGGGTGTTTGAGTAGAATGTCTGGGAGATTCCAAGTACGATCATGGCCTTTGGGTAATAATGATTTAATGGAGGTGAGTACAGCATTATGGTCGGACCATGGAATGGGGACTATGTCTGCAGCAATGATTTCAGGGAGCATGCCTATAGTTAGAAATATATGATCAATCCTTGAAAATGTTTTGTGGGGATGGGAATAGTATGTGTATTTCCGTGTAGTGGGGTTGGTTTCTCTCCATGAATCTACTAAATTATGTTTGGATAGGATTTGTGAGAAGGACTTCTTGACATTTGTTTGTGATGGTGTGTACAGGGATTTATCCAGAAATGGGAGGAGGACCTGGTTGGAGTCACCACATAGCATAACTGTTCCTATTTTATGATCATTCACTACTTGTAATAAATGTGACATAAATGGATTAGGTTGTTTATTTGGTGCATAATAAGAAACTACAGTTATTGCGGTATCCACTATGTGGCCCGTAAGAATTAAGTATCGTCCTTCAGGATCTTTTATTTGTGATTGGAGTGTAAATGGGGTAGAACGATGGAAGGCTATGAGAGTACCCCGTTGCTTGGAGGCAGCCGAGGCCGTGTAGGTTTGCGGATAGAAATGGTATATAAATTTGGGTGTGGAGGTTTTTGTGAAGTGAGTTTCTTGTAAACAAACTATGTGTGCCTTTTTGGCATGAAATACGCGGAAGGCCTTGGTTCGTTTTTGAGGAATGTTCAGTCCCTGAACATTCAGGGACAAAATGTTTAATGGTGTCATGGTAGTAGGGTGGGTAAGGAGGACTTACCTGTTGCCAAGTTATTCGTGTTACTCAATGCGATCCGAGTGGACTCGAAGAGGGGGAAGGAAAGCAGATAGAAGATGAATACTAGAGTGATAGAATGGAATAATATTTGACTGATTAGACAAAATAATACATATACTAACATAAAGACACATTTAAGTGTTTTCCGCAAGTGGGGGCAAAAATCCCCCACTGGGGAAATAGCGCCTCTGTCAGACTTCCACATGTTTTATGTGGTCGAATGAGGGGGGCAAAGTAGGGCGCACGGATCTCCCGTTCAAAGGGGGGGAGAGCCATCTAAAAAGAATAATACGATAAAGAATAATTCGTTAACCTAATAATTCATATGAAAACTGTTAATATTATAGGTAAATACTCCAGGGGAGGGACTATAGGGGTGACAAAAATTTAAGAAAATCTGCTGATTGCCCCAGGATCTCCTGGTGAGGAAGCTACCTAAACTAGAGGGGTGGTAATAAAGGGTGAGGATAGAGCAGGAATTGGGTGTCCTCCTTTACACACTAGGAGTAATAACTAAACTGTCGGCTAGGGGAAATAATAAAAAAAAGATCCCCAAAGGTAAATAATACTGTTGTTCTATTAGTTCCCATTCAGTAATATAAGATCAATCATTTGACTTACAAAGAGGGGGGACTGGTAAAATAAGTATGACCTATGTTCTTCAATAGTCTAATGAACCTCAGGAGAAACTATATAATGTTCTTCTTCAAGAACCAGAAAATCTAGGATAGCAGGACTTTTGCTTACCCTAAGTTATGCAAAAAAAAAAAAAAAAAAAAAAAAGATCAAAAAAGACAAAAAAAAATAGAAAAAACTTCAACCGTATGCTGGATAGCATTTTTAGTATTTAAGCTTAACTGGAAAACTATGAGCAATCATTATAAGTGAAAAGGGACTGCATCTGGGGCAACACTTATTATTGTGCATTAGTTTGTTAATAAGTGCTATGTGTTGCACAATATGTCTTCAAAAGGTCCATAGCAGGGTAAAAGCGAACAGGTTGATTTCTTTGAGATTTCTGTCAGTCCATTGAATCTTCTCTTTCCTGAGGAGGAGATGTATAACGACTTCTCTTGTGGGATGGATGATTTCCAATTTCCAAATTGGGTTGGGAGTGATGCCCTTTGGATGAAAGGGGCATTGCTCTACTCTGCAGAGAGGTATTTCTTGGATCTGGATCCATTAAATGTAGATCTATGAGTGTTTGTTGAAGTTCTTCATAGGTTCTGCAAGTGTATCTTTTCCCTTTATAGGCGAATCGTAAAGAGAATGGGAATCCCCATTGATATGGGATATCATGGCTTTGGAGTTCCTGAAGAAGGGGTTTTAATGCTCTTCTCTTAGAAATTGTAGTTTGGGACAAATCAGCAAACAGTTGGTATTCATGTCCTTGAAAATTTAACTGTTTTTTATCTCTGGCTGATGACAGAAGCAGTTCTTGTGCGGTAGTAGTGTAGTTTCACTATGATGTCCCGTGGAGGACCGTCAGGTTTTTTAGCAGCAAGTGCTCGATGAATTCTATCAAATTCCATTCTTTCAATGGGAATAGCTGGTTGCAATTCCTGGAACAGTGCAGTAATTGTAGATTGCAGGTCAAGAATTGCCTCAGGGATACCCCTGATTCGCAAATTGGACCTCCTGTCCCTATTCTCATGGTCTTCTAGCTTGTTGTGAAGCAAGATATTTTCCTCTTTGAGATTTTCAAGTTCCATTGAATGTTCCAGAGAAATATTTTCTAAGTCCTCAGTTTTTATCTCTAAGGCAGCTGTACGCTTACCAATTTCTCTTATCTCTCTTGTGAGGTTTGAGGTAATTTGGTCAGATGTCTGCTTTAGTGCTTTATGGAGCATATTTTCAAATTGTTTAAATATGGCTGGAGTTATTTGTGAGGTCTGAGGAGAGTCTTGTATGGTAAATAAATCATTGTCAGAGTCAGCTGAGGATATAGGCTGTGACAGGTTTAACTTGTGTGAGCGCATAGAAGCTGTGAATGAGGCAGAGGATTGTGCCCCTTTAGTCACGGTTCTCCCCTTAGGAGCTTTCATGACAGGATTTTTTAACTTGGTACCGCTCCCTCTCTGAGCCATAATTCTGCCCACAAAATGGACTACAGGGTCCCTGGTACTTGTTCTACCCCTCGGGTATGTAATTATACTTGCGGGTTAACGCTGGATACCGGCTCTCCCCACGAATGGTACGGAGCTCTAGCTCTGCATTACCGCACCGCTAGACTCCGCGCATGCGCCCCGTTTCGACTATTTTCAATTGGGTCTGCGCCTCCCCCTTTTTCCCCGGCCCCAGTAACATCAGTGCTGATTTCTGCCAGTTTATTTTGAGTCCTGAAAATGTCCCATATGTTTCTATTATCTTCATTGCCTCCTCCGGTGACATATGCACCTTTTCCATGTATGAAATTATATCATCAGCATATAAGCCTATGTGTTCGGTCTTTCCTCCCACTTGAATCCCCTTGTACACTTTGGATTGTCTGAATCTATTGGCCAGTGCTTCTATTGCCAAGGAAAATAACTGAGGGGACATCTGGCACCCCTGTCTAGTTCCCCTATATATATTTATTTTAGGTGATAGGATTCCATTTTTTAATAAATTGGAGCATGGTTGTTTGTACAGAATACCCACCCATTTTCTAAATCCTGCCCCAAATCCACTTTTTTTCAACACCATCTGCAGGAAGTCCCACTCTATAGAGTCGAATGCCTTGGCCGTATCCAATGGGGCCAAGGCACTCTCTCAGTTGTACCATAAACTGGGTTCTCCTACAGGGATGAGCCGAACACCCCCCTGTTCGGTTCGCACCAGAACCTGCGAACAGACAGAATGTTCGTGTGAACTTTAGAACGCTATTAAATACAATGGACTCGAACGTTCGAAATCTAAAGTGCTAATTATAAAGGCTAATATGCAATTTATTGTCCTAAAAAGTGTTTGGGGACCCGGGTCCTGCCCCAGGGGACATGTATCAATGCAAAAAAAAGTAAAAAAAAATTAAGTTTTTACGGGAGCAGTGATTTTAATAATGCTTAAAATGAAAAAATAAAAGTGAAATATTCCTTTAAATTTCGTACCTGGGGGGTGTGTATGATATGCATGTAAAGTCGCGCATGTTTCCCATGCTTAGAACTGTCCCTGCACAAAGTGTCATTTTTGAAGGAAAAAAAGTCATTTAAAACTCACTCACGGCTATTAATGAGTTGTCGGCTTTTATCAATACATAGAAAAGTCATGATAAAAAAAAAAGCGTGGGGATTCCCCCAAATTCAATTACCAGGCCCTTTAGGTCTGGAATGGATATTAAGGGGAACCCCGCGGCAAATTTAAAAAAAAAATGGCGTGGACTTCCCCCTAAATATCCATACCAGGCCCTTGAGATCTGGCATGGATTTTAAGGGGAACTCCACCCCAAATTTAAAAAAAATGGCGTGGAGTCCCCCCAAAAATCCATACCAGACCCTTATCCGAGCACGCAACCTGGCCGGCCGCAGGGGAAGAGGGGGGGACGAGAGAGCGCCCCCCCCTCCCTCCTAAAACCGTACCAGGCCACATGCCCTCAACATGGGGAGGATGTCCCCATGTTGATGGGGACAAGGGCCTCATCCCCACAACCCTTGCCCGGTGATTGTGGGGGTCTGCGGGCGGGGGGCTTATCGGAATCTGGAAGACCCCTTTTACAAAGGGGACCCCCAGATCCCGGCCCCCCCCTATGTGAATTGGTAAGGGATACATTGTACCCCTACCATTTCACGAAGAAAGTGTCAAAAAATGTAAATAAAAACACACAAACACCTTGGAAAAGTCCTTTATTAAAAAATAAATAAATAATAAAGAACAAAAAAAACATTCCAGCGATGAAATCCAGTGTCCCGCGGCGATCCCGATGTCCAGTGCTGTCCGTCATTGGTTGTGCCTGTGCGGACCTGATGGGGAACTTCCTCCACTGTGTTTTAAATGTATAGACCCGCCCCTTCTAAAGTTCCCCATCAGGTCCGCTCAGCGGACCAGATGCGGAATGCGAGAAGGGGCGGGTCTATTCATGTATTACACAGCGAACGAAGTTCCCCATCAGGTCCGCCCCCTCGGTATGTCCGACCCCGCCTACACAGTGAAGGAAGTTTCCCGCTCAGGCCAATGACGTAGGCGGGGTCGGACATACCGAGGGGGCGGACCTGATGGGGAACTTTGTTCGCTGTGTAATACATGAATAGACCCGCCCCTTCTCGCGTTCCGCATCTGGTCCGCTGAGCGGACCTGATGGGGAACTTTAGAAGGGGCGGGTCTATACATTTAAAACACAGCAGAGGAAGTTCCCCATCAGGTCCGCACAGGCACAACCAATGACGGACAGCGCTGGACATCGGGATCGCCGCGGGACACTGGATTTCATCGCTGGAATGTTTTTTTTTTATTATTATTTTTTTATTTTTTAATAAAGGACTTTTCCAAGGTGTTTGTGTGTTTTTATTGACATTTTTTGACACTTTCTTTGTGAAATGGTAGGGGTACAATGTACCCCTTACCAATTCACATGGGGGGGCGGGATCTGGGGGTCCCCTTTGTTAAAGGGGTCTTCCAGATTCCGATAAGCCCCCCGCCCGCAGACCCCCACAACCACCGGGCAAGGGTTGTGGGGATAAGGCCCTTGTCCCCATCAACATGGGGACATCCTCCCCATGTTGAGGGCATGTGGCCTGGTACGGTTCAGGAGGGAGGGGGGGGCGCTCTCTCGTCCCCCCCTCTTCCCCTGCGGCCGGCCAGGTTGCGTGCTCGGATAAGGGGTCTGGTAGGGATTTTTGGGGGGACTCCACGCCAATTTTTTTTAAATTTGGGGTGGAGTTCCCCTTAAAATCCATGCCAGATCTCAAGGGCCTGGGATGGATATTTAGGGGGAACCCCACGCCATTTTTTTTTTAAATTTGCGGCGGGGTTCCCCTTAATATCCATTCCAGACCTAAAGGGCCTGGTATTTGAATTTGGGGGAACCCCCATTCTTTTTTTTTTTTTTTATCAATGACTTTTCTATGTATTGATAAAAGCCGACAATTCATTATAGCCGCGAGTGAGTTTTAAATGACTTTTTTTCCTTCAAAAATGACACTTTGTGCAGGGACAGTTCTAAGCACGGGAAACATGTGCGACTTTACATGCATATCATACACACCCCCCAGGTACGAAATTTAAAGGAATATTTCACTTTTATTTTTTCATTTTAAGCATTATTAAAATCACTGCTCCTAAAAAAACGTCCGTTTTTAAAACTTTTTTTTGCATTGATACATGTCCCCTGGGGCAGGACCCGGGTCCCCAAACACTTTTTAGGACAATAACTTGCATATAAGCCTTTAAAATTAGCACTTTAGATTTCTCCCATAGACTTTTTGAATTTGCTGCGAACACCCCAAATTGTTCGTTGTTCGGCGAACGGGCGAACAGGCAATGTTCAAGTCGAACATGAGTTCGACTCGAACTCTAAGCTCATCCCTATTCTCCTAATATTGTTTGTGGTAGACTTCCCTGGCATAAATCCTGCTTGGTCATCCGCTACCACCGACAAAATTACCTCATTAAGCCTCTTTGCTAGTACCTTTGCCAGTATTTTATAATCACTGTTTAATAGTGAAATTGGTCTATATGACGCACAATTAGTTCTATCTTTATCTGGTTTTGGTATCAATATCACTGTTGCCTCATACATAGAGGGAGGCATCTCTCCCTGGAGAAATGTCTCCCTATACATCATGTTCAGGATCGGGGCCATAATTTCCACATATCGCTGGTAAATTTCCACCGGTATACCGTCTGGCCCAGGCGCCTTTCCCTTACCCATTGAGTTGATAGCCTCACTTACCTCCCCCTCTTCGATATCTCTTTCCATTTCTTGTTTTTGTTTCTGTTAGTTTAAAAAAATCAAATCCTCTAAATATTCCTCTATCTCTTCTCTTGTATCTGTCAGTGTTGATGTATACATTTTATCATAATATCTATGGAAACTTTCAAGTATGTCCTCCACTGTATTGACCATTTCCCCTTTCTCATTTCTCACCTCTGCAATGACTAGTGTTGATGATTGTTGCTTTATCAGGTAGTTTACTATCTTATTGGCATGGTATCCTTGCTCATAGTTTTGTTGTTTCAGCTGGGACTTCTTACAATTTGCTTTAACTATTAACTGATTCTTATATTGCCTCGCTGTTCCTGCCCATTTTGTCTGATTTATATTTGAGTTTTTTTTTATGAACTCTGCTTCAGCTTGACTACATACAGCAGAGAAGGGTTAGGAGGAGTATTGTATCAGGAGCAGAATGGATGGTATACCAAGACGTTACTGTGGACTGACACAGGTGAGAGGAGAAGGTTTACCTCAGTTGACAAAGAGAAATTTGAAGAGAGATCAAGAACAGGATCCATTGGGTCAAGTGGGGATTTAAGCTCTGAACAAGAGGAATCCTGGATTATTGTTTAACAGCCTCATCAAAGGAGCAAAGACTTTGCACAGAGAATGGGATCGATTACAGATCAGAGATGGAGTATTGTACAGGCGTTGCCCAACTGGAGATTGAGAGGAGAAGTGGCAGCTGTTCCTCCCAGAGAAACATCGACCCACTGTCTTAACGTCCCTGCATGACGATCACGGTCACTTAGGAACAGAAAGGACATTTTGTTTGATTAGGGACAGGTTCTATTGGTCGAAGATGAGAGGAGAAATAGAGAGCTATTGTCACTCATGTCTGACCTGTATCCAGCGGGAAACTTTGCCAGTTAGGGCTGCCCCCTAATGGGTCACTTGCAGAGTCATGAGCCGCTAGATCTGGTTTGAGTGAGATATAGTTTGAATTTACATTGTATTACTGTAATCACTGTTTGTGCATTCTCATTGTGCATTGGTCTGTGTGCTGAGGCCTCAGTGGGAAGGTATTCAATACATATGTTAAAAGTATTGAAGATCTATCTCCCTATGCACCTGTTCACATATATCCCCACCAGGTTGTTATTGGGTACAGGTGTATTATATAACTGCACTGAACAATACTTCTGTCAATCATAACCTGTGTTCATTCATTGTTTAACCATACCATTTCCTTGTGTTATTCTTTACCATAGTAAATGTTCTTTGAGTGGTTCAGTGATTTGTCTGAGTTTTCTCATTAATAACGTGGTATTTCATAATGGAACCCAAGGTGTCAGAGGTAAGAGAGAGTCTGCAGAGTTGGGGTGGCTAGTGGGGTATAGAGTCAATCAGCAGCCTCCATGGGGGTACTGCTACAGGTGGGTCTACAAAGTATTGACTCAGGGGGCTGAATACAGATGAATGCACGCCACACTTTTCAGATAATTATTTGTAAAAAAATAAAATAAAACCATTTATAATTTTCCTTCTACTTTACAATTATGTGCCAGTTTGTGTTGGTCTATCACATAAAATCTCAATAAAATATGTTTACATTTTTGGTTGTAACATGACAAAATGTGGAAAATTCCAAGGGATATAAATACTTTTTAAGGCACTGTATTTTGCCCACAAGCTTGCCTGGTCCCATAGATGACTGAATGGGTTTTTAGTTCTATAGTCCCCAGCTGAAGGGCCCACATTTTTTTTTTGGACGTGAAACGCATCGCAATTTCAGGCATGGCTTAGTTATTTGAATGCCTATTAATTTATTGCTGCTGGGCCTGGTGGCTGTTCCTTTTCCTATTTCTTCATCATTGATTAATGCATAATACTTGCAGAGAGAAACTCCTTTTGAATTTGCTTTTGCTATTGTAAGTTCCCATTTTGTTTAATCTTTTCAATAAAATTCAAGTAAAAGAAATGCAAAAGATATGCCCCTGTGGATAGGGCCAGATTAAGAACATCATGGGCCTGGTGCTGAGGATTTTGGTGGGGCCCTTTATAAATAATAAATAAATAAATAAAAATGCAAACAATTTTTTGTTATAACAAATTAAATTAAAGAGAGATAGGGAGGATGAGAGAGAGGATGCGCATGAGCATGAGCATGCGTGGGAATGACATTAACGCAGCCCAGCCAAGGCAAGTGACCAAAGGCACAGAACCCAGAAGGAAGACCGGGTGAAGATGGAAGCGCCCGGGCCCCGCCGGATTGATCACAGCGCAGCACTGGAGGGCTCAGTCTGACAATTTCAGTGTACCCTAATGTGCTAATATGCTGTGCCTACTTTTACATTGTGGCATAACCTACCTCAGGGCCTCTAAAAAGTATTAATGTTAGTGAAGTTTAATACCGCTTTAATATCACAGGATCCCAGGAGCCTCTCATGGGGCCCCCTACTGACCCGGTGCATAGTTGCCAACATTTCAAAAATAATATAAAAGTGGGAAGTATGTGCAGGTGAGGGAGAGGAATGTGGAGGGTCTAACAGTGGGCAGTATGTACAGGAGAGGAGTGCGGAGGGTATGGCAGAAGGCACTATGTACAGGAGAAGAGTGTAAAGGGTATGATAGTGGGCAGTATGCACAGCAGAGCAAGGTGGAGGGTATGCCAGTGGGCAGTATGTACAGGAGAGGAGTGTGGGAGGGTATGACACAGGGTAGTATGTACCGGAGAGGAGTGTGGAGGGTATTACAGTGGGCAGTATGTACAGGAGAGGAGTGTAAAGGGTATGACAGTGGGCAGTATGCACATCAGAGGAGTGTGGAGGGTATGCCAGTGGGCAGTATATACAGGAGAGGAGTGTGGGAGGGTATGACAGAGGGTAGTATGTACCGGAGAGGAGTGTGGAGGGTATTACAGTGGGCAGTATGTACAGGAGAGGAGTGTAAAGGGTATGACAGTGGGCAGTATGCACATCAGAGGAGTGTGGAGGGTATGCCAGTGGGCAGTATATACAGGAGAGGAGTGTGGGAGGGTATGACAGAGGGTAGTATGTACTGGAGAGGAGTGTGGAGGGTATGACAGTGGGCAGTATGTACAGGAGAGGAGTGTGGAGGGTATCACAGTGGGCGGTATGTACAGGAGACGAGTGTCGACGGTATGATAGTGGGCAGTATGCACAGGAGTGGAGTGTGGAGGGTATGACAGCCGGCACTATGTACAATAGAGGAGTTTATGAATGTGGGCAATATGTACAGGAGAGGAGTGTGGAGGGTATGACAGTGGGCAATATGTTTAGGAGAGGAGTGTAGACGGTATGATACTGAGCAGTATGTACATGAGATGAGTGTGGAGGGTAAGACAGTGGGCAGTATGTACAGGAGAGGAGTGTGGAGGGTATAACAATAGGCTGTATGTACAGGAGAGGAATGTGGAGGGTATGACAGTGAGCAGTATGTACAGGAGAGGAGTGTGGACGGTATGACAGTGGGCACTATGTACAGGAGAGATGTGTGGAGAGGAGGACAGTATGCAGTATGTACAGGAGAGGAGTGTGCAGGGTATGACGGTGGGCACTATGTATAGGAGAGAAGTGTGGAGGGTATGACAGTGGGCACTATGTATAGGAGAGGAGTGTGGAGGGTATGACAGTAAGCAGTATGTACAGGAGAGAAGTGTAGAGGGTATGACGGTGGGCACTATGTATAGGAGAGAAGTGTGGAGGGTATGACAATGGGCACTATGTATAGGAGAGGAGTGTGGAGGGTATGACAGTAAGCAGTATGTACAGGAGAGAAGTGTAGAGGGTATGATGGTGGGCACTATGTATAGGAGAGAAGTGTGGAGGGTATGACAATGGTTACTATGTATAGGAGAGGAGTATGGAGGGTATGACAGTGAGCAGTATGTACAGGAGAGGAGTGTGGAGGGTAAGACAGTGGGCACTATGTACAGGAGAGAAGTATATGACAGCGGGCACTATGTACAGGAGGGGAGTGTCGATGGTATGACAGCGGCAGTATGTACAGGAGAGATGTGTGGAGAGGAAGACAGTATGCAGTATGTACAGGAGAGGAGTGTGGAGGGTATGACGGTGGGCACTATGTATAGGAGAGAAGTGTGGAGGGTATGACAGTGGGCACTATGTATAGGAGAGGAGTGTGGAGGGTATGACAGTAAGCAGTATGTACAGGAGAGAAGTGTAGAGGGTATGACGGTGGGCACTATGTATAGGAGAGAAGTGTGGAGGGTATGACAATGGGCACTATGTATAGGAGAGGAGTATGGAGGGTATGACAGTGAGCAGTATGTACAGGAGAGGAGTGTGGAGGGTAAGACAGTGGGCACTATGTACAGGAGAGAAGTATATGACAGTGGGCACTATGTACAGGAGAGGAGTGTAGATGGTATGACAGCGGCAATATGTACAGGAGAGGAGTGTGGAGGGTATAACAGTGGGCACCAGTGGCGGAATTATAGGGGTCACTGAGGTCGCCATGGCAACTGGGCCCCTTGCTGCAGGGGGCCCTTGAGGGCCCCCTGTACTCTTCGATAGGAGGAGCGGCAAGGGCGGCTGAGACAAGCCCCACGATCATCAGCCAAACTGTGCAGGGAGCTTATCACATTAGCCTAAAGTGAAAGCAGTGTGTGCTGTGCTCTTTGTCTCCCCCTACAGTGCAGTACCCGGCAGGAAGAGGTAAGGTAAAGGACTGACGATTTTTATAAGACTATCTATCTACTGTATGCGTGTTTATATGTGTGTGTGTGTGTGTGTGTGCATGTGTATGTATGTGAGTGTGCATGTATGTGCATGTATGCATGTGTGTGTGTGTGCATATGTATGTATGTGAGTGTGCATGTATGTGCATGTGTTTATCAGTGGCGTTGCGTCCGACCAATGGATAGATTCATACATTGCATGAATCTATCCATGGCCACCGCTGCAACCCCCTATTCAGGTGTCCACCCCCTTTTCGGGCACTGGTTGCCTGAATTACAGCGGCGGTGGGTGTGTTTTTGAAGCACCTGATTAAAGCCTTAGGCTCTAATAGGCTTCAAAATAGGTGAACTGTGGCGCTCACAGTCCACCCAGGTGTGTTAGAAAAGCGAATAAATGTTCATTTTCCTAACACTCTCCACCAATCAGTTGCGCGGATCTGTTACCCGTCACCTGATTGGCTGAAACGATAGGCGCAGCTATTGGACGAGGATAGTAGATGAGGACAGAAGGAGACGCATGGAGGACTCCGCTCGTGGCCATCACCCGCTGCGTGCTGGGCAGACGGCCAGCGGGTGGGGGGGATTCACAATTGCAGCATTTGATGGCACAGTTGCAGCATTTGATGGCACACTGGCAGCATTTGATGGGCACACTGGCGGCATTTGATGGGCACACTGGCGGCATTTGATGGCACAGTGGCGGCATTTGATGGCACAGTGGCAGTGTTTGAGGGCACAGTGGCAGACTTCAATGGGCACAGTGGCAGCGTTTGATGGGCACAGTGGCAGCGTTTGATGAGCACACTGGAAGCATTTAATGGGCACACTGGCAGCATTTTATGGGCACAGTGGCGGCATTTGATGGGCACAGTGGCAGCATTTGATGGATACAGTGGCAGCATTTGTTATTTTTTTCAGAATTTTTCAGTTTGCTTGCGCCCACCCTAAAATTTTTGAGCACCAGCCGCCACTGGTTTATATGTGTGTGCATATGTGCATTTATATATATGTGTGTGTTTTTATATATGTGTAGCGGGGCTTTGAAATTTACAGGGATGTTTGAGTAGTAGTTTGTGATGGAGTATATAAAAAGAATATTTTATTTATAATACGTTTTATCCCTATCTATTATCGATTATAGTTTGAGAAGCTTAGCAAGGGTTAAATGTTTCTCTTCTTGATTTTCTGTTTCTGACTGTCTACTTTCAGCAATTCAGGAACACCAGTGTCCTCTTGCTAGAGCCATCTGTTGGGAACAGGAATACATTTTCAGGTCATTCTGTACAAATGAAAAGCTCATTGATCTTGATATTGTGAACCAGAGGGTTTTTGTGTATATTAAGGGTACACGGTTGAAATATTATAGGTGTGTCTTTTAGTGTTTATGAAATAAGAAAAAATATGTTTTCCTTGATTAAGAAATATAGCAGAAATATTTAGCTCTGAATAAAGGAAAAAGAACAGAAGTCCATTACATCACCACGTGGCTATCTTCAACTCCTCCCCCCTCCGAGCAAGACTAAAAAGGAGAAAAGAGTATTTCCGGACACTTGCCACGAGGGAAGAAATTGACGTCAGAAGAAGCTCCATATAGGATCACAAACTAATTATATGCACATACCTGTGACGTAGCCTGTGTAAAATTTGCCTTTAAAAAGGGCTGACCACCAGACTAAGGTCTGGAGGAATAAAGAATTTATGCTGATCATCACAGAGTAGCGTATTTTCTTTCAAGCTAGCAAATAGGCCTATTTCTCTCCAGCACAGATTTGGAACAGCGGCAGAACAAGAAAATAGTTTCTGGGATTGGACCAGAATCGATCCATTACAATTGGCGCACAACGTCGCTTTAGGACTGTGCGCTGCCGTAAGCCGATCCAGATGTGTCTACAGGCGACTTGAGATGGGCTTGGTGGAATTGAAGCTAGCGCACCTTCATTAAAAACACGGTAAGTGAAGTCTGTTATATTCCTTACCTGTGTTTCTCCGCCTCGTCACCCTCAATTTCACTTGCAGTCCGTCGGCTGCGCCATGCCACGATAAGACGGGTAATTTCTTGTCCAAAAGTCGTTTTACTAAGAACCCGTTTGACTTCTTCTGCCGGCTGTGATTTATGTTGTTTTGTTCTGTGTTGTCTTGAATGTCCCTATTTTGCTGAATGACTGTCTGTATGTGAAGGGGGTGGCGCGGTTTCCTTGCTGCCGTGTCTTGTACGGGCTTAGTTCCGAGACGGTGTCAAAAGGACACAGATTCCTGGCTAGACCTGGTACAGGACATGCTGGTTAAAGAGGGCGTACGGTACTTTTCTAAAGGCACAGATTCCTGCCCGCGTTTTTTTTTTATATACGGGTCCGAAAAGGTGTCATAGATTTGTGAAAGGCACAGATTCCTGCCCGTTTTTTTTTATACGGGTCCGAGAAGGTGTCATAGACCACCATACAGACAGCGGAAATGAAATAGCTCTCATATTCTACACTTGTGTGTTTTGTTTTTTTTTGTCTATTATCTGTTTTTTTTGTATGTTGTTTTGTCTATTTTATGGCCATTCTATACATGTGGTAAAGGTTTTGATTTTAAAGCGGAGCTCCGCCGGAAAAAAAAATATTAAAAGCCAGCAGCTACAGCTACAGCAGCTGCTGGCTTTTAATATTTGGACACTTACCTGTCCTAGAGTCCAGCGACGTCCGCAGCAGAGGACGAGCGACCGCTCGTCGCTCTGCTGCTCCCTCCGCCATCCTCGCTGAGGGAACCAGGAAGTGAAGCCCTGCGGCTTCATGCCCGGTTCCCTACGGCGCATGCGCAAGTCACGCTGCGCCGTTCTGATTGGTGCTCCTGTGTTCTGGGAGCCGAGTGTCTCCCAGAACACCAAGGGAAGTCTGCGGGAAGTGACGTAACTCCCGCAGATTCCCGGAGAGAGGACTCCCGGATGTGGGTGAAAATACCTGTCTTAGACAGGTATCTTCACCCCCCTCCCCCCTGAAAGGTGTCAATTGTGACACCGGAGGGGGGGGGGAATCCAAATAGCAAAAGTTGCTATTTAGGGTGGAGCTCCACTTTAAGTTTGGCTAAGTGTTTCAAGCTTAGCCTGTTTAAAAAGCTCATTTTGTGACACAAGCACGAAGCCCAGATTCACGCGCCCCCCCCCCCCCCTTCCTTCTGCACAGACTGTGTGGAGAGGTGTCGAATCCCCCCCCCTCCTTTTTCTCTTCTGGTGGGGGCTGATGTACTTTTAACTTGAAGATGGCAGAAGTACGTCTCTGTATTATCGGGAATTGATATATTGCATATATATGGAATACAGGCATGTAGCAGTAGTAGAGTAATTAATTAATTAATACCAGAGTGTAAAGAAGTTATTTAATAAGAAAACTAAGTTTAATGCTGCATGTAAATGTTTATGAATATTTAAGCCCTAAACAACAGAAAATGTGTTATTACATGTGGTCATTCAAAGCACAAACAAGGGGCAGAACAAAGTTTTAAGGAAAAACTATTGATTAAGATAATGGAAAACAACATGGTATTTAGTGTTTAACAAAAATCCTACAGTTTTGGTTGCAGGAAATAATAAGTTAAGGATTGAGCAATTTTTACAAAAGATTTCTAACTAGGATTTGGTTATTAAATTAAAAGTAGTAGATTGTTCTAATTTACTTAAGGCTACCCAGGAAAAATATTAAAATATGAAAGTTTTTTGTTCAATCTAAAAATTATCAAAAATTGTAAAAAAAAATATTGTTAAAAGTCTTTGTTATTGAGTATTTCTGATAAAAGTAAAGACTTTGGTTGAGGGAGGAATTTTTCTCGGGGAAATGGCCAATCGCAGTTCATGGGCAGGAGCCAATCTGTGAGTTTCACGAGATTGTCCTCTAAACAATGTTTTGTCATTACTATAGTCAGGAATGTCATATAACGTAGTGTACATGATTTTTGGCAGATGTACAAACCAAATATGCTTAAAAAAAAAATGAAAAAAAAAGGTTAAAAATTATAAAAACGATAAATGATTGTTACCGAATTGTACAATGAGTAGCTAAGTCTGACAGTAGCAGATCTTTCTCTGCAGAGTGTGACATGTAAAGGAATGTACTGTCAACAGAGATATGCAGATCGAGTTACACAGCCGACAATTTTAACTTCGTTTAAGGTGTTATTTCAAGGAACACAGGAGTGACACACAGCTTTGAGGGAAGCTTTGTTTATGGACAACTGGGTGTAAAAAAAAAAAAAAAAAGGGTTAGTTGAAGTGAGATAAAAATACTTCATGACTAAAATAATGCAGTGTGGTGCTTTTATAAAATTGATAATGTATTGGCACTATGGAATAATAAACTTTCTGTTATGTGTGTCTGCACTGAAAGGTGACCTTTAGACTACCATGTGTTTAGCAGTCAGACTGACGGAGCACGTGTGGTTCATTCAATCATACTGTCTGAGAAGCATAATTGGTTTTCTTTCAGAAATAGAATATTTAGGAAAGCCAAACCTAAAATAATGTTTTTTGCAAAATTAAAGCAATTATAAGTGGAGTTTTAGTAAAAGAAAAATATAAAAGAAAAATACAATAATCTGGTAAGATTATTACTTTTACAAACTTTAATTTAGTCACAGTATAAAGAGGAGGACGATGAAATTTTGTCTTTGTTAGAATCAGTACAGACTGATAATGGAGATAAAATTCATTGTAAAAATAATTGATTCCAACAATAATGTATGAAGTTATTTTTAAATGAAAATATTTATTTTAGCATATCCAGGTACTTGACTGATTGAATTATTTTTACATGTCCATTACTAAAACCATGGCTGAGCGATTTTGAAATCAGGTTTATTCTAACTGCAGTATGATCTAACCTGTTTCCAAATATTTAGGGACGTACACAATTTTTTTTGTTTGTCTTTCAGAAGCTAAATGCCTAATGTTGTATAATGGTTTTGGGGTAATGCCTGTGTACAAAAGAATTCTTCTAAATTTAGACTTTGCCTTCACATGTGCCTAATGTGATTTTTGGTCTGGACACATGTAAGAAGTGCATTCAGGAGATCTTTTTGGTTTGAGAACATAACATAGTGTCATATTTATAAAGAGTACTTACCTTCCGTGTAGTAACGGAACGACGTTTCATAAGGGTTGCTAGGGTTTGAATGTTCTAGTGTCATTTAAATGTTGAACTTTGCTTAGGGTTTGCATAGACTTTAAGTTGTAAGTTGAGGCATGCATTCAATACCAGGTTGCATTACAAATCGCATTATCGCATACTACCAAGTAATTTCGTAGTGGGTTTTAAAGAACCGATTCAGATTGGGCTGATAGTAGCCCGACCAGAGTAGTTCAGGACCTTATAGCAGTGAGTGAGCTTATCCTTCCACGCTCTCTTCTGTCTGGGGTGCCCCTGTCTGCAAAAGTATTTTCGCTGTCAGTGATTGATTTAGATTACCTGAAGCCATACAGCTCATTTCGCCCCTAGTCATGCTAAGGCCCTACATATAATAAAGGCGATCAGTACTGTTCCTGCCCTTTTGCCTGTTATGAGAAGCCCTTTTGCCTGTTCATATCTGAGATACAGGGCCCCATCTTATGGGTGTTGACACGAACTCATGGATTCTATAACCACGCTATTGGTTGTTATTTACCCTGTTGATAGAGGTGGCCCATCCTGTCTGCCCAAGCCCTGCTGGGCTAAACTTCTGACATTGTTCTGGCCCATCCCCTTCTGCTGCTGTCCCCTCACGATATCTTTGCCTTTCTGTATCAGGTGCAACACAAGTGTTTGTCCTATGGTTGCGATACAGTTTCCTCATGCCTGACGGTGTGGCTCTACTTCAATGCCAGTGTCCCTACCCTGCTACTCTCCTTCCTCTTGTCCAAGGGGGGTATCATGACATGTCTCTGAACAAACAGGAAGAAGAGAACGCAGACCTACCTGCTTTTACCTGAAATGAAGATGGACATGATTGCCTTGAACTTATGCTGGATGCCCCGATTCCAATGCCTCAACTCACCTTGTAGCAGTACAGGTGGATGATCTTTGGACTGTAGGAACCCGCCTATGTCTCCCCAGAGCTTTGTACCCAGCTGTGGTGCAATGGGCTCATGGAGCAATCCATTTCTCAAAAACTTTGATGAACTCACTTATAAAGAAACATTATGTAGCTCCAGGAATGACTAAACAGTACTGTAAGTCCTGCCACACTTGCCTAGCATGTAACCCCGAAAGGCTCAGGGTGGCCAGAGGCTTATCCTGTCGCAGATCAGACGGCAAAAACCACGGCTAAGAAATTGCTTTTGGAGCCAGTTTTCAGATATGGGGTACCTGGGCTGATAGAAAGTGATCAGGGTCCTGTGTTCACTGCTATAGTCACAAAATAAATATGGTTGGCCCTAGGTAACACATTAGCGTTTTATGCATCTTATCACCCTGTTAGGTTGTTACAGTCTAATACTTTGATAGATTATGTGACCGCTCTTGTAAAAGAATTAACTGACATCTATGTACGAGTATTTTCTTGCATTACAGATCCTGATCTAGGTACCGGTACTTAGAGTATACTTCCTGGTGATTGGGTGATGATTAAGAAGTTTCTCTGAAAGCATTCCCTGGAGCCAAGATATGCAACGAGGCTCCAGTTCCTGAGGACCGTGCACCACTCGCACCAGAATGAAACTATATATCTTTTTTCTTATAGCAACTGTGTACGCACAGGAGGTGGCTATTAAACAAAAGGGATGGTATAATACAATTTTGGTATAATTCATCAGACACACATGTAGCTACCTTCATATTTGATTTCTGTACTATAATTTTTCGCCCTACAAATGACTGGCAGTGTAACATTTTCCGGACGCAGATCAACACAGGAAATATATATATATGTGATACACCAGACTGTGGTCACTGGGAATCTGTGGGTTGGAATACAGGGGATGACTGGGGATATAGGCCACAGAGTGCCCTGAACAGGAAAGACAAATATGGAGAGTCATTACTCAGCAGACTGACCCTAATAAAAAAAGGCATATGGTCAAACTATGATAGGAAATTCACCCTGACCATAAAAAATCCCAGTCCTACGGATGCAGGCACATATGTTATGGGAGTGCGGTATGATGGGGATAATAGGGGACCAAGTGGACAGTTCCAAGTTAAAGACATGTACAATTCATCTGAATGGGAGGCCCTTCAACCAACAAGTGATCCCCTTAACCACTTAAGCCCCGGACCATTTGGTAGCTAAAGGACCAGAGGTGAATTCAGAATTTTGCACTGCGCTGCTTTAACTGTAAATTGTGCGGACATGCAATGTTGTACCCAAACGAAATTTGCGTCCTTTTCTTCCCACAAATAGAGCTTTCTTTTAATGGTATTTGATTGCCTCTGCGATTTTTATTTTTTGCGATATAAACGGAAAAAATCGAAAATTTTGAAAAAAAATGATATTTTCTACTTTTTGTTATAAGAAAAATCGAATAAACTCAATTGTAGTCATACATTTAGGCCAAAATTTATTCAGCCACATGTTTTTAGTAAAAAAAATGTCAATAAGCGTATATTTATTGGTTTGCGCAAAAGTTATAGAGTTTACAAACTAGGGTACATTTTCTGAAATTTACACAGCTTTAAATTTATGACTGCCTATCTCATTTCTTGAGGTGCTAAAATGACAGGGCAGTACAAAACCCCCCCAAATGACCCCATTTTGGAAAGTAGACACCCCAAGGAAATTGCTGAGAGGCATGTTGAGCCCATTGAATTTTTTTTTTTTTGTCCCAAGTGATTGAATAATGACTAAAAAAAAAAAAAAAAAAAAAAAAAATTACAAAAAGTTGTCACTAAATGATATATTGCTCACACATGCCATAGTTATATGTGGAATTTCACCCCAAAATACATTTTGCTGCTTCTCCTGAGTACGGGGATACCACATGTGTGGGACTTTTTGGGAGCCTAGCCACGTACGGGACCCCGGAAACCAAGCACCGCCTTCAGGATTTCTAAGGGCGCAAATTTTTGATTTCACTCCTCACTACCTATCACAGTTTCGAAGGCCATAAAATGCCAAAATAGCACAAAACCCCCCCCAAATGACCCATTTTAGAAAGTAGACACCCCAAGGAAATTGCTGAGAGGCCTGTTGAGCCCATTGAATATATTTTTTTTGTCCCAAGTGATTGAATAATGACAAAAAAAAATAAAAAATTACAAAAAGTTGTCACTAAATGATATATTGCTCACACATGCCATGGTTATATGTGGAATTACACCCCAAAATACATTTTTCTGCTTCTCCTGAGTACGGGGATACCACATGTGTGGGACTTTTTAGGAGCCTAGCCGCGTACGGGACCCCGAAAACCAAGCACCGCCTTCAGGATTTCTAGGCACAAATTTTTGATTTCACTCCTCACTACCTATCACAGTTTCGAAGGCCATAAAATGCCAAAATCGCACAAAACCCCCCCAAATTACCCCATTTTGGAATATAGACACCCCAAGCTATTTGCTGAGAGGAATGGCGAGTATTTTACAGCTCTCATTTGTTTTTGAAAATGAAGAAAGAAAATATATATATATATATATTTTTTTTTTCAATTTTCAAAACTTTGTGACAAAAAGCGAGATCTGCAAAATACTCACAATACCTCTCAGCAAATAGCTTGGGGTGTCTACTTTCCAAAATGGGGTCATTTGGGGGGGTTTGTGCTATCTGGGCATTCCATGGCCTCCGAAACTGTGATAGGCAGTGAGAAGTGAAATCAAAAATTTACACCCTTAGAAAGCCTGAAGGCGGTGCTTGGTTTTTGGGGTCCCGTACGTGGCTAGGCTCCCAAAAAGTCTCACACATGTGGTATCCCCGTACTCAGGAGAAGCAACAGAATGTATTTTGGGGTGTAATTGCACATATGCCCATGGCATGTTTGAGCAATATATCATTTAGTGACAACTTTGTGCAAAAAAAAATAAAAAATTGTCGTTTTTCCGCAACTTGTGTCAACATATAAAATATTCCATGGACTCGACATGCCTCTCAGTATATAGCTTGGGGTGTCTACTTTCCAAAATGGGGTCATTTGGGGGGGTTTTGAACTGTTCTGGCATTTTATACACAACATTAGGAAGCTTACATCCACTCTTCTAACCACTTGAAGACAAAGCCCTTTTTGACACTTTTTGTTTACATGAAAACATTTTTTTTTTTGCAATAAAATTATGTTGAACCCCCAAACATTATATATATTTTTAAAGCAAAGGCCCTACAGATTAAAATGGTGGGTGTTGCATTTTTTTTTTCTTCACAGTATTTGCGCAGCGATTTTTCAAACGCATTTTTTGGGTTAAAAAATACACTTTTTTTAATTTTAATGCACTAAAACACACTATATTGCCCAAATGTTTGATGAAATAAAAAAGATGATCTTAGGCCGAGTACATAGATACCAAACACGACATGCTTTAAAATTTCGCACAAACGCGCATTGGCGACAAACTACATACATTTTTAAAAGCCTTTAAAAGCCTTTACAGGTTACCCCAGTAGATTTACAGAGGAGGTCTACTGCTAAAATGATTGCCCTCGATCTGACCTTCGTGGTGATACCTCACATGCATGGTGCAATTGCTGTTTACATATGACGCCAGACCGATGCTTGCGTTCGCCATTGGGCAAGAGCAGGGCAGGACAGGGGTGCTTTTTTTTTTTATTATTAATTTTGCTTTTTTATTTTATTTTTAAATTGTTCCTTCCAAGTATTTTTTTTTTTATCATTTTTATTGTTATCTCAGGGAATGTAAATATCCCCTATGATAGCAATAGGTAGTGACAGGTACTCTTTTTTTGAAAAAATAGGATTTTTATAACAGCTTACCTGTAAAATCCTTTTCTTGGAGTACATCACGGGACACAGAGCGACATAATCATTACTAATGGGTTATATAGTTACCGTCAGGTGCTGGCACTGGCAACTTCCAAAACCGGAAGTACCCTCCCCTATATAAGCCCCTCCCATCCGGGAGCACCTCAGTTTTGTAGCAAAGCAATAAGTGTCCCCAAAGAGGGGCGGGAGCTCTGTGTCCCGTGATGTACTCCAAGAAAAGGATTTTACAGGTAAGCTGTTATAAAAATCCTATTTTCTTTCTCGTACATCACGGGACACAGAGCGACATAATCATTACTAATGGGATGTCCTAAAGCAATGCCAAATGAGGGGGGGGATACACCATATATAAGCTGAGCGCTATCAGACATGAGGATCTTTTGCGGCCTGCAACACACTGCGCCCAAAGGCGACATCCTCCTGACTTCTAACGTCCACCTGGTAGAACCTAGTAAACGTGTGTACTGAAGACCATGTTGCGGCCTTACAGACTTGAGCCAGGGAGGCCTGGTGATGCACTGCCCATGAAGTTCCAACTGCTCTCGTGGAGTGCGCCCTAACTTTGAACGGAGGCGGTCTACTTCTCAAGCTATAGGCTTGTATTATGACCTGTCGAATCCACTTGGCTAAAGTAGATTTTGACGCTGCCTGACCCCTTCTGGGGCCTTCCGGCAGAATAAACAAAGTATCCGTTCTGCGAATCTGAGCAGTGGCTTTTAGATAAGCTTTAACTGCTCTTACTACATCCAAAGAATGCAATAACTTTTCCTCTACCGAAGTAGGCTTGGGGAAAAAAGAAGGAAGAACCACATCTTGGTTCAAATGAAACCTCGATACCACCCTAGGAAGAAAGGCTGGATGAGGACGTAACACTACTCTGTCCTTATGGATAACCAGATATGGCTCCTTACAGGACATAGCTGCTAATTCCGATACTCTTTTAGCCGAACAAATGGCTACTAAAAAAATCAATTTCCTGGTGAGAAGCACTAAGGAAATATGCTATAATGGTTCAAATGGTTGTTTCTGTAGAACCGACAGAACCAAGTTTAGATCCCATGGACATATGGGAATATTAACCGGAGGACTAATACGCATCACTCCTTGTATAAAGGCTTTGACTAGTGAATGCGAAGCCAAGGGCCTTTGAAAAAATATTGACAAGGCCGAAATCTGACCCTTGATAGTACTCAAGGCAAGCTTCCTATCTACAGCCCATTGTAGGAAGTCCAGAATCCTACCTATTACGTACTTATGTGGATGCCATTTCTTGGCCTCACACCACGCGATGTACGCCTTCCAGATTCTATAGTAGATCTGCCTGGATACCGGCTTCCTGGCATTGATCATGGTAGATACCACAGCATTAGAGAGCCCTCTCTTTTTTAGAATGTGGGCTTCAATAGCCAGGCCGTCAAACCTAGGGCTGGTAAGGAAGGGTGGTATATCAGTCCTTGCGAAAGCCGGACGACGTGGGAGAGTCCAAGGACTCCCCACTGAAATTTTACAATCTCCGCGTACCACGCTCTTCGGGGCCACGCTGGAGCCACCGGAATCACTGGTTTCTTTTCTACCCTGATTCTGCGGAGTAATCGAGGTAACCATTGGCGGTGTGAATGCATATATCAGCTTGAACTGATCCCAAGGGAACACTAGGGCATCCGAGCCGCAAGCTAGGGGATCCCTTGTCCGAGAGACAAACCTGTCCCCCTTTGCGTTGAATCTGGATGCTAGAAGATCTACATCCGATGTTCCCCACCGCTGACATATTGTCCAGAAAACCTCGGGGTGAAGGGACCCTTCCTCTGGGCCTAATTGCTGGCGACTTAGAAAGTCCGCCTTCCAATTCTCCACTCCTGGAATGAATACCGCAGATATGGCTGGGACATATTTTTCTGCCCATTTCAGGATGTAATTTACTTCCCTCTGGGCTGCACGACTCCTGGTGCCCCCCTGATGATTGATATATGCCACTGCTGTGGCATTGTCTGATTGAATTCTGACAGGGGACCCTTGGAGTTTGGATGTCCATGCTACTAGGGCATACCGCTCGTATCTCTAAGAGATTGATGGGCAGGGCCTTTTCTGCATCCGACCATCTGCCCTGGAGAGACTATTGCTCCAATACTGCTCCCCAGCCTATAAGGCTGGCATCTGTAGTGACCACCTTCCAAGAAATCGGACTGAAGGATTTCCTTTTTTCCAGATTCTGGGGAACCAACCACCAACGGAGGCTCTTGCGAACGGAAGGGGACAAGGACATTGTAAGTCTAGGGCCTGAACTTTTTTGTTCCAGGCTGACAGTATGGCCCCTTGCAAATTCCTTGAATGGAATTGACCGTAGGGTACTGCTTCGAATGATGCCACCATTTTTCCCAGCAGCCTCATATACAGGCGTATGGACGGCTGTCTTTTTTGTACCCACTAAGTGGATCAAATCTTTCAAAGACAACACCTTTCCTCGAGGCAAGAATATTTTTCTCTGGCCTGAATCCAACCTTAGCCCCAAGTATTCCAGACTTTTGACTGGTTTCTAGGGCTGACTTGTCTCGGTTGATAATCCAACCGTGAGATTCCAGATACTTGAACGTCTTGTGAACGACCACGTCTAGTTTTTTCACTGAGTGGTCTATCAGCAACAAGTCATCCAGATATGCCATTATCATTACACCTTGTGTTCTTAGATTGGCCAATAAAGGGCCAGAATTTTTGTAAACACTCGTGGTGCTGTGGCCAAACCGAAGGGTAAGGCTCTGAACTGAAAATGGCGCCCTTCTACTGCAAAGCGTAGAAATTTTTGGTGGACTGGAAAGATGGGAATGTGCAAATAAGCATCTTTGATGTCGATCGTGGCTAACCAATCCTCCCCTTGTAGGGCAGTGGCCACCGATCGGATCGACTCCATCGGAAAGTCCTGATATACAGGAATTTGTATAGCCCTTTTAGAATTAATATGGGCCTCCCGACCGCGTTTGCTTCGGGACTGTAAAGAGGTTTGAGTAAAACTCGAACCCTCATTCTTCCAGGGGAACCTCCATAATTACTCCTTGGAGCAATAGTTGTTCTAGTGCCAACAGGAGGGACTCTCTCTTCCGGGGATCCCTTGGCACGTTTGACCTCAAAAAATGGGAAGGAGGAGAGTCTTTTAACTCCAAACTGTATCCCAAACCTACTGCGGAGAGCACCTATCTGTCTTGATCGTGTCCCGCCAGGTCTCTTGCGAACAACTGGAGTCCTCCCCCCACCCGACTGAGTGGGGGCTTCAATGAATTTCACTTTGGGGGAGGTTTTGTACCTCCCCTGACCCAGGGTTTCTTATTACCCTGCTACTGTCCCTGTTTTTTACCCCCGGGATTTGACCGAGGAGGCCGTCGGAACTGTTACACAGCTGATGCCCCAGGGACTGGAGAAGCAGGCCTCTTAAAGAGGGACCTCTAACTCTGCTTTTAACCGGCAAGAGCGTATTTTTACCGCTGGAAATTTTCTGGATATATTTGTCCAGGTTTTCCCTGAATAAGCGTTCACCATGAAATGGGACGCTAACCAGCCATTCTTTACAGGGAGCTTCAGCAGACCAGTTTCTGAGCCATAGGAGCCTACGCATATGTACTATAGACAGCGTAAGGCGGGAGGCCTGATGGACTGAATCCTCTATGGCATCAACCGCAAAGCCTAAGGCTCTAGGTAGATCAGCTAGGGCAAAGCCTGCTGATCTGTCAAGTCCCTCAAGACCTGTTTCAACTGATCCTTCACTGCTTAGCAGACCCCAATAGCTGCTACTGCTGGTTGTATCACCAAGCAGATTTTCATAAGGACTCCAATCTTTTATCTATTGGGTTCTTGAACATTTGGACATTATCCACTGGACATGTCAGTGATTTATACATACAAGAGATGGCTGCGTCCACTGTAGGGACCTTCCATTTTTTTTTTTTTTTTTTTTTTTTGATGAACTTATCCTCCATGGGATAGACCACCGGAAATCTCTTGGGGGAATAAATATTTTCTCAGGACGTTCCCAATCCTGGTAAATGAGCCCTTTCAGTAAAGGGTGAAGTGGAAAAGAACAAACAGTCTGGGGGCTTCTAGCGACCCCAACGAGGATACAGTAGTGGTTGATGGTTCCGCAAGGTGCATTTTTAAATGCTGATCGGACCATGTTAGTCAGAGACTGAACCCATAATCTTTCAGCTTGAGATGCTGAGAAAAGGTTCCCCCACTGTTGATTCCTCTATAACAGAATCAACCTTATCCTGATCCCCTTCAGGCAGGTCGATCCCTGTATGGGACTGTTGCTCTGCTAACAGGCACTCTGAAGGAGGAGACGGAGATCGGGCGTGCTTTCCCTGACAGGGAGGCAGCGATAAATTTTGACAATCTCTCTCTAATCCTCCCAGAGCTGAGGAAAAAACCTCCTCTGTTACATACACAGGAGCAGGTGACTGAGGACAGCCACAGTACCAAGTACCCCTGCGGGGTCTCTACGGTCACTTACCTCTGAACTTCAGGGGAGACTGGTGCAGCAGGAGTATGCCCAAGATCCTCAGAGCCCGATGAGACCCCCTTCGCTTCCTGGAAGATTCAGTTCCGGAGCTACTGGACGGCATATTCCTAAGCCTAAAGCTGAGGTATTCCAGCCGTAATACACCACTTTTACTGAGAATAGTCTAGCACAATTGCTGCTATATCACAGTTGGTGTCTACTAATGTGCCTTTCTAGGGGATGCCTGTATCAACCGCTATGCTGTATGCCTTTAAATGTTGCCAGCTCTGTCTCTGTACTTCATAACCAGCTTATCTGCAATAATGTGGCTTTTTAAAAACCTGCTGGGACGCCCGCACATGCGCAGAAGCGCTGCGGCGCGCACAGAGCGTCATCCCCCAGGCCCCGCCCCTTTTTCCGGCCACCTCTATATATAGAGGCGCGTGCACGCGCACGCGCGCGGCCACGTGCGCCTCGGCGCTAATTTTCAAACATGGAAACCAGGCACAGGAGCCAGGGCCCCCTTTGCCGCAGGCCGGGGGATAGACGAACACTGCAACATGGCAGAGGAAACAGTTTCCTGTAGGAGAACTCACCAGCTGCCTGGACTTTGCTCTCTGAGAAGAAACTAGTCCATATGACAAGAAAAACATTGCACAGCGGCCTCTAGTGGACAAACACAGGTACCGCAGTTTAATATACTAAACATATATAAAAAAACATTCTTTTTTTTTTTTTTTTTCTTGACCACCATTAAAAATTATTACATTTTTTTAGTAGTTACAGGCATGCACAGATATTAGCGGGAATACCGTTAGGTAACAGACAGAAAGACAAATTAGGCTTGGGGGTCCCCCAATAGAACCAAGTTCCTGGGGGCCCCCACTTACCTGTTCCCCGCCGCAGGACTTTGTTTGGTCCACAAAAGCCCAAACTTCACCTATCACGGCAGGCATTGTAATCAAACCTTCAGGGACCGGGTTCCCAAGGATTCCACTCCCCTGGACCTGTATAGCACCCTGCACAGAAAACATCTTGGTCGTGGGTATGACCAGAGCTCTGGATCCCAGGGTCCAGCTCTCCTAAGAGAAGCATTACAGGCAGAACCTTGCTCTTCTCTGCAAGGCCCGGGTACCGACCGTTTAGCTATGAAGCTTTTTTGGTCGGATCCGGAATAGCTTACTGAGGCCCAAAAGAACCTGTACGCAAGCTCAGTGAAAAACACATGTTTCTTCTTGGCCAACACCTTAGACACTGGCAAAAAAACTGAGGTGCTCCCGGATGGGAGGGGCTTATATAGGGGAGGGTACTTCCGGTTTTGGAAGTTGCCAGTGCCAGCACCTGACGGTAACTATATAACCCATTAGTAATGATTATGTCGCTCTGTGTCCCGTGATGTACGAGAAAGAAAACTGGGGTCTTCTAGACCCTAGATTTTTCCTCTGCCCTCAAAGCATCTGACCACACCAAGATCGGTGTGATAAAATGCTTTCCCAATTTCCCAATGGCGCTTTTTATATCCGGGGGGGGCATTCCCTCCCACTGCTTGTAAAAGCAGTCCAGAGGCTAATTAGCCGCTAGGATTGCTTTTACATGAAAGCCGGCCGCAGGCTGAAAAGAATGATACCAAGATGATACCTAAACCCGCAGGCATCATTCTGGTATAAACATTCAAAGTCCAGCAACATACCAGTACGTTGCTGGTCCTTGTTGGACATGTATTGTAATCTTTTTTTTTTCATGCAGCCAGTTGGCTGAACGAAAAAAGAGATTGATCGGTGGGTATGCCCACCATTAGAATACCGCCCTTCATCCACCCACTTCCAATGATGGGCATACACGCACCATTTATATATGCCGAAGCATGGGGGCATCCTCCCGCAAAAAAGTTATGCCGCACACACATGGTCGGACTTTTCCACGGGCAAGCCTCCGTCAGAATTTCGACCGTATGTACGCGGCATTAGGAGCAAAATCGCTCCTCCGCCCCTGCTGCCCCAATGCTTCGGCATATTTGCTTTTTTTTTTAACTGTGGTGGTGAAATCACCTCCTACAGCACTGGAGTCGCAGGGATCAGGCCTGTCTCTGCGAACGCTGCCGTTATGTGTGTTTTTGTTTTGTAAGTGACAGTGATTGATCGATACTGCACTTGGGTGGCCTGGGCTGGACGGAGGGGCAAAACGCAGGTGCCAGCAGGTATCTGGGCTGATCCCGCTAACACTGCGTTTTTGGGAACCCTAAACTGCTGGGGACGCTAGTATAGATCTGATCAGATCAGATATTGATCTGTTCAGATACTATACCACTAAGGGGGGTGTATGCTTCACGCGTGGGTGTTAGCGTTACTGGCACTAACCTGATGCTGCCTGGGGTGTGACTCAGACCCTCTCTGACGCTAAAACCTAATTGATATCACCCGCCGGGCGATCAGGGGGTTAAACCTTTATTGGGTTATATACACGGCGGGTGCCCTGACACTATAAAAAGCAAACTAACTAACCAGCGTCACCCGTAACACTTATATGGTGATCACTGGTGAAAGGGTTAACTAGGGGCAATCAGGGGGTTAAAACCTTTATTAGATAATATATTGGGGTACCTGACACTATAAAAACCTGCGGCGAACCTAAAAAAAATTACCAGCTACCGATCTGCATCACCGACACTAAGACAGCGTTTAGAAAAACGATCGCTTAGCGACAGTGGTGATAGGGGGTGAAAGGGTTACCTGGGGGGCGATCAAGGGGGTTAAACCTTTATTAGATAATATATTGGGGTACCTGACGCTATAAAAACCTGCGGCGAACCTAAAAAAAATTACCAGCTACCGATCTGCATCACCGACACTAAGACAGCGTTTAGAAAAACGATCGCTTAGCGACAGTGGTGATGGGGGTGAAAGGGTTACCTGGGGGGCGATCAAGGGGGTTAAACCTTTATTAGATAATATATTGGGGTACCTGACGCTATAAAAACATGCGGCGAACCTAAAAAAAATTACTGGCTACCGATCTGCATCACCGACACTAAGACAGCGTTTGGAAAATCAATTGCTTAGCGACAGTGGTGATAGGGGGTGAAAGGGTTACCTGGGGGGCGATCAAGGGGGTTAAACCTTTATTAGATAATATATTGGGGTACCTGACGCTATAAAAATCTGCGGAGAACCTAAAAAAAATTACCGGCTACCGATCTGCATCACAGACACTAAGACAGCGTTTAGAAAAACGATCGCTTAGTGACAGTGGTGATAGGGGGTGAAAGGGTTACCTGGGGGGCGATCAAGGGGGTTAAACCTTTATTAGATAATATATTGGGGTACCTGACGCTATAAAAACATGCGGCGAACCTAAAAAAAATTACTGGCTGCCGATCGGCATCACTGACGCTAAGACAGCGATCAGAAAAATGATCGCTTAGCGACAGTGGTGATAGGGGGTGAAAGGGTTATCTGGGGGGTGATCAGGGGGTTAAACCTTTATTAGGGGGGGTTAGGGGGCTACACTGGACCTAAGACTAAACTTTGGTGACACTTTTACAGTCACAAATGTCACTGATTGCAGTGATCACTAAATAAATGGTCACTGCAATCAGTGACACTGTGACTGGGGGCTGGGGGGGTGTTCTGGGGGGTGATCTGGGGTGTCTGGGGGGGGGCTGGGGGGGGCGATTTATGTCCCTATGTGTCCTGGTGTCAGTGTAGTGTTGTGTGCACTGACCTGATGTCTTCTCTTGTACGGCGCTCGGTATATGTGAGCGCCGCACCAGAGATAACATCACTTCCTCCTGCTCCCTCTGCCTGACACAGACAGAGGAGGCATTTCCATTTGCCGGGAGCGATCGCGAGGGGGTGGCCAGAAACGAATGGCTGCCCCCTCATCCCGGAACGCTCCCGGACACTTAGCCACCGCTCACTGTATAGGAGGGGGTCCGATTGGACCCCCCAACTATACAAAGGCAATCACGTACACTCTATGTGATTGTGCCTGTCGGTGCCATTCTGCCGACGTATATATACAGTGAGCGGTCGTTAAGTGGTTAAACCACATGCACAGATGCACACCCCAGAAGATATGGTGGCCATAGCAGATCCCACATTTGAAGACACGATGGCTGCAGAGACTAGTTTCTCGGATGTCAACCTGTGGCTTGAATGGATGAGGTATAGTGTAGGGAAACATAACAGGTCCAACTGTTATGTGTGTAGTGGAGCTAGACCCCATTTGGGAACAGTACCATTAAACATACCTCCCACTCAAGAGGAATGCTTTCTGAGCCTGTTTACCAATACTTCCACGGATTCCTCCCAGTGCGAAACATGGAATATCCCATTAAAACTAGGACATCCAAGCCCGGGGAGGGTATTACTATATATCCCGGTAATTACACATGTTATGGGAATTACCAGGGAATAGGGAAGTCCTTAGGGAACTTCTCTATGGGATACTGTGCTTCCTACAGTAGTGTATCCATGGACCTGGTACAGAGTCAGACTCAGTCTTTGGGAGACGTGTATTGGATTTGTGGGGACATGAAGATTAGGACTAGATTACCAGACAGGTGGACAGGGGAATGTGCACTTGCTAAAGTCATAATGCCCCTGCACATCTTCTCGGGAGGTGACTTGTTAGTAAGAAGAGAACACTCATCTGAACCCAGCAGGAAGTGTAGAGGTGCTCCAGCTGGTAGTTTTGACCCTCATGTATATATAGATGCCATAGGAGTCCCAAGGGGGGTCCCAGATGAATTTAAAGCAAGAGACCAAGTAGCTGCAGGTTTTGAGTCCCTGCTTCCCATAATTAGTGTAAATAAGAATGTAGATTGGATTAATTATATCTACTATAATCAACAGAGGTTTGTTAACTATACCAGGGATGCACTCCAAGGTTTAGCTGAACAACTAGAGGCCACTTCACAAATGACTTTTCAAAATCGTATGGCCTTAGACATGATCTTAGCTGAAAAGGGGGGTGTGTGCAAAATGTTGCCTGGGACAAGTACATGTTGTACGTACATTCCGGACAATACAGGCCCCAATGGTAAGGTAACCTTGGCCATTAAGAAATTAGAAGATCTCTCGAAAGAGTTAAAAAGAAATTCAGGACTGACCGATCCCTGGGACCAGTATTTTGGGTGGATGAATGGGTGGCAACGCAATTTTGATACTGCTTACATTAGCTGCACTAGTGGTTTGCTGTATTTTGCCCTGTATGAAGAAGCTGTTAAAGGCAGCTGAAGAGGTGACTCCTACCTTTTTGAATCTAGGTGATACTAGAGATCCAATAAAGGAGGATGAGGGACCGTATGCTCCATTACAGTCCTTACCTGTAACTAATACATACAACATTCTTAAATGATAAGGGAAAGAATAGTACTTGACTGTTCTCCTGACCAATTTCGTCGAGTAAAGACACTGGGCAAGCCATGTCCGACCTCTATGCGAAATATAAAAAAGGTCCTGACGTCAGGAGGGCCAGGTAAGGTTATATAATATAGGGACAGAATAAAATTAATAAAATAGTCATTTCAAGGGGGGACTGTGATGGAGTATATAAAAAGAATATTTTATTTATAATACGTTTTATCCCTATCTATTATCGATTATAGTTTGAGAAGCTTAGCAAGGGTTAAATGTTTCTCTTCTTGATTTTCTGTTTCTGACTGTCTACTTTCAGCAATTCAGGAACACCAGTGTCCTCTTGCTAGAGCCATCTGTTGGGAACAGGAATACATTTTCAGGTCATTCTGTACAAATGGAAAACTCATTGATCTTGATATTGTGAACAAGAGGGTTTTTGTGTATATTAAGGGTACACGGTTGAAATATTATAGGTGTGTCTTTTAGTGTTTATGAAATAAGAAAAAATATGTTTTCCTTGATTAAGAAATATAGCAGAAATATTTAGCTCTGAATAAAGGAAAAAGAACAGAAGTCCATTACATCACCACGTGGCTATCTTCAACTCCTCCCCCCTCCGAGCAAGACTAAAAAGGAGAAAAGAGTATTTCGGGACACTTGCCACGAGGGAAGAAATTGACGTCAGAAGAAGCTCCATATAGGATCACAAACTAATTATATGCACATACCTGTGACGTAGCCTGTGTAAAATTTGCCTTTAAAAAGGGCTGACCACCAGACTAAGGTCTGGAGGAATAAAGAATTTATGCTGATCATCACAGAGTAGCGTATTTTCTTTCAAGCTAGCAAATAGGTCTATTTCTCTCCAGCACAGATTTGGAACAGCGGCAGAACAAGAAAATAGTTTCTGGGATTGGACCAGAATCGATCCATTACAAGTTGTGCTCAAACACATTATTTGATAGGATTCAGTAAAACCCAATTTTAGCTGCAGGCAGGATACTGATGTGTAGTTCCCCGTGGCCTGTTGGTGGCGCTGCCTTGGATGTCCCCTGTCGGTGGTGGTATGGTGGGCGTGTTGGCCCGCTGTGCATCCAGGGAGGGGATATAAAAGGGGCAGACCCTGTCTGTCAGGGGTGAGTTCCCAAGGGTCCGACCCCGGGAGCGTGTGATTCTGTTCGTGGCCACCCCAGGCACCTTTAGCTCTGGGTGGAGTTCCTTGTTCGATACACTGGCGGATCAGGCACAGGCACCTTTAGTCCTGGGGCTGCAACTGGAGGCCTTGGGCTCAGCACCTTTGGCTGGGGCCCACAGAGGATCGAGTAATCCCAGGGTGCTGCCTTGCGAGGAGACCCGTATCTTAGATGAGGAGGCCGGGGGAGGACCATTCCGAGGGACTGGTGACGTACTCACAGTGAAGGAAGGGGCCCGGTAACTCTCTGGAGGGATGTCATCTCCCTGAAAGAGGCTTAACGTTGCAACCAAGTTTGCCAGGTCTGTGGCAGAGAACCAAGTTCACCAGGTCTGTGGCAGAGACCGTGTGTATCTAGTTTGAGCATCATTCCGGCTGCTAGGGCCCACTCCATTGGGAGACTATCCGGATGGGCTGAGTCTACCTGAAGATATGGGTAGTGAATAAGAATTTGTTTGTGCCTGGACCTATTCCCACACCTTTTGCTGTCCTGCTCTTTTTCCAACCTTCTCCTGTCCAGTTATCGTGCATAACAGAGAAAATAAACTCTACGTTGGAGTTGCAATCGGTGTGGACCTTAAAGTTATTGGGGAATAGAGACTTGTCTTTGTTATAGTGAAGACGGGAGCCATTCTCTGGGGGAACCTGATCACAGAGACCCAGGTACATTACACCGCTCAACCTCTTTATACAGGAGGGTACGGGCACGTAGCACGGTGGGCCCTTTTTTCTGCTAAGGAGCCAAAAGCAGGAAAGGGGGTTGTGTCGCTACATATGTATATATATATATATATATATATATATATATATATATATATATATATATACAGTATATGTATGTGTATGTGTATTATGTGTGTGTGTGTGTTTACATGTATGTATACGCATTTTATGTATGCGCTTTTAATCCTGACCCCCTATATGTGTACAATCAGAACCTATTTTTTTTATTTATTTTTCGGCTTGTTTATAGCACCAGCAAGAAAATGCTGTTCCTCCAAAAAGCAATCCATGCTCAGATCGCTTTTCAGAGGCATTTGACAGCCGGGAAAGAGGCAATATGTTGCCTCCTGACCGCCTGTTTTAACCCCTTAAATGCATCATCACTATGCTGCAACTGCATGCAATGCACACAGTTGCAGAGTGGTTGCAGTGCAGCTCCATTCCCCTAGGGATATACTTCAAGGGTGCCCTGACTGGAAAAAATAGAGAAACACCAAAATAGAGGAACCGATCCCTCCATTTTCCTCCTGCAGCCGCTGAATGCCTGCGGGAGGGAGAGTAGGAGAAGCCGGGGTAAATGGAGAAATCGGTTCCTTTATATGCAGCCACCCACTTGCGACCGTGCACTGTTGTTCCGCCACTGGGGTCGGACAAAAGAGCCCTGTCTGGCGTTCAGGGGGGCCCTTCATTGTTTCTTGCATCGGAGCCCTGAAGGTTCTAGTTACGCCACTGGTGGGAACTATGTATAGGAGAGAAGTGTGGAGGGTATGACAGTGAGCAGTATGTACAGGAGAGAAGTGTGGAAAGTATGACAGTGGGCACTATGTACAGGTGAGGAGGATGAAGGAATCTAGGAAGGAAAAATGTAAAGGTTTGTGGAAGGATGTTTAGGGACTGCGTAGTGGTTAAGCGGGCCATACATGGATTGAAATTACGCCAATTAAGCAAAGACCAGCCATAGTCGATCGATGTATGGGCTAGCTAGTTTTACACAAGTCAATCTATTAACCGACTTGAGTACAACCAGCCTATCAGGTTTTTCCCAAAACAATCAGTGCTGCCAGCTATAGTTAGCAACACTGATCATTGTATTCACTTGCAGAACACAATAACACTGCAGGAGTGATTCCCCCATCCACAGGTCAGAAGGTGAGAGGGTGTGTGGGGACAGGCTGGGGAGGCACTGGCTAGTATCAGAGTCAGATACACACAGGTTACAAACACTACGATCATTAGAGCAAATAATTCTAGCACTAGACCTCCTCTGTAACTCTAAACATGTAACCTGTAAAAAAATTGAAAGCATCGCTTAGTATCCCAAAAAAAATCGTGCTAACTTTAGTGTTTTTGTTTTTTTTATGAATGAAAGTTTCATTCCAAAAAAACGTTTGAAAAATTACTGCGCAAATACCGTGTAACATAAAAAGTTGCAAAGACCACCATTTTATTCCATAGGGTGTCTGCCAAAACAATATATATAATGTTTGAGGGTTCTGAGTAATTTTCTAGCAAAAAAAAAAAATTATGATTTTTACATGTAGGAGAGAAGTGTTAGAATTGGCCTGGGTGGCAAAGGGTTAATTGCCATAAGTAATATACAAATAATTATTATAAGCACTGTGAGCTCATCCTCTCAGCCTGCTGCAGTGTCAGCTTGTATTCCTGGCCGCTCTGTATTTAGCTTCTTACAGGCTGCGCAAGCAGCCAGATATCTCTGGAACCATAAATGATAGCAGCCCCATATTTTGACCAGTGGTGGGGCAGGTCTTCAGCTACCCCCCCCCCCCCCCCAAATGTCCCCTGGTCGCCACGCTACAACCCTCTCAAAGTCGATCTTTTTTTCATTTTTTTTTTTAGCAAATGGGCCTATCTTGAGGAAGGGGCTGAATATAGCCTCCAATAGCCCCTATGTTAATCCGGCCCTGCCTGTGGACATGTTTCCAGCAGTGAGACTGTATTTGTTATATGCACTCTACTGTGTACCTTTGTGAGTACATTGGAATTAATTTTTTGTTGAATCTATTAAGTAAATTAACACTTCCCAGGACTCTATCATATAACACGTATAGAGTCCAAGGGTCAGGAGTAGAGTTGAGCGGACACCTGGATGTTCGGGTTCGACGGGTTTGGCCGAACTTCGCAAAAAAGTTAGAGTTCGGGACCCGAACTTGACCCCGAACCCTAAACCCCATTGAAGTCAATGGGGACCCGAACTTTTGAGGACTAAAATTTCTCTAAAAAAGTAATGGAAAGGGCTGGAGGGCTGCAAATGGCAGCAAAATGTTGTTAAGAGCATGGCAAGTAGGGATGAGCCGAACACCCCCGGGTTCGGTTCGCACCAGAACCTTCGAACGGACCGAAAGTTCGCGCGAATTTTCGAACCCTATTCGTTATAATGGACGCGAACGTTCGAAATCAAAATTGCTAATTACAACGGCCAATATGCATGTTAATGTCATAAAACAGGTTTGGGGACCCGGGTCCTGCCCCAGGGGACATATATCAATGCAAAAAGAAATTTTAAAAACTAAAGTTTTTTCGGGAGCAGTCATTTTAATGATGCATAAAGTGAAAAAAAAAAAAGTGAAATTTTCCTTTAAATATGGTACCTGGGGGGTGTCTAAAGTATGCCTGTGAAGTGGCATGTGTTTCCCGTGTTTAGAACTGTCCTTGCACAAAATGACATTTGTAAAGGAAAAAAAGAAGCCATTTAAAACCACTTGCGGCTTTAATGTCATGTCTTGTCCTGGCCGCCATATGGCTGAAAATCCTTGAGAAAAATGGCATGGCTACCCCATCACCCCCCCCCACCCCAGCCCCTTTGGGTCTTGTATGGATACTAAGGGGAACCCCGCACCCAAAATAAAACCCTATACCTACAACCCTATATACTCTGAACAGCAGTATATAGGTGGTGCAAACAAGACATGGACTGTAGGTTTGTTCTTAAGTAGAATCTGAACAGGTACATTATGAAGTGTAGCTACATCCCAAAAAAATCAATTTTTAAGCTTTTTGGAGAACATAGGGAGGGGTTATCACCCCTGTAACATTTGCTGTCTTTGCACATCTGTTCAGAACATGTCACCTCACTTTCCGTCCCAATGACAAATGTTTTTGGAAAAGTGGGGTTTTAATTGAAACAAGGATTGGTGATAAAGCATCAGTAGAGAGGAGATACCTTTTTCCCAAATTAAATCTAACAGGATAGAATTTTCCTTCCTAGGGGTACATTTCCTCTCACTTCCTGTTTTCTCTTGCCGTTTGCAAGTAGGAGTCGTTTGTAAGTTGGATGTTTGAAAGTAGGGGCCTGCCGTATATACTCTGCAGAAATTTGCCCTATTAGATGTTGGTGTAGCCACAAGACTGGTGGGCACAGGAATGGGCCCTGCTGTGAGTTAATAGATCAAGATTTGTACTTGCATGCACCTGTTGAACCGGGCAGAAAAATTGGGCCTTTGGTGGTGGTGGTGGTGGTGGTGGACGGTGTTGCCACAAGACTGTAAGCCCTCACAGTTACTCTTGGTGGGTGCAGGAATGGGCCCTGCTGTGAGTTATTAGATCAAGATTTGTAATTGCATGCACCTGTTGAACAGGGCAGAAAAATTGGGCCTTTGGTGGTGGTGGTGGTGGTGGACGGTGTTGCCACAAGACTGTAGGCCCTCATAGTTACTCTTGGTGGGCGCAGGAATGGGCCCTGCTGTGAACTATTAGATCAAGATTTGTAATTACACGCCCCTGTTAAACAGGGGCTGAAAAATTGTGCCTTAGGCATTGGTGCTGGTGCCACAACACTGCAACCCCTCACAGATACTGTACTTGGAGCACAGCAGTCACACCTGTTGCGAAGCATCTTTTTAAAAAATTGTAATTACACGCCCCTGTTATACAGGGGCTGAAAAATTGTGCCTTAGGCACTGGTGCTGGTGCCACAACACTGCAACCCCTCACAGATACTGTACTCTGAGCACAGCAATGAGACCTGTTGCAAAGCATTGCCTAAAAATTGTAATTACACGCCCCAACAGGGGCTGAAAAATTGTGCCTTAGGCACTGGTGCTGGTGCCACAACACTGCAACCCCTCACAGATACTGTACTCTGAGCACAGCAGTCACACCTGTTGCGAAGCATCTTTTTAAAAAATTGTAATTACACGCCCCTGTTATACAGGGGCTGAAAAATTGTGCCTTAGGCACTGGTGTGGTGGCATGGATCATTGAGGAGGAGGAAGAGGATAGTCAGTGAACATAACAGGACAGTCACTCAGCATCAGCATAGGCAGTCTTGAAGGGATGTGACATTATAAATTATTCCGTTATATCCGCTTCAGGTGTCTGGTAGCTGGTGGTGATCCAAGACTGATTCATTTTTATGAAGGTCAGTCGATCAACCGAGTCGGTGGACAGGCGCACCCTATGATCGGTGACAAATCCTCCAGCAGCACTGAATGTGCGTTCGGAAAGAACGCTGGATGCAGGACAGGCCAGTAGCTCAATTGCATACTGTGCAAGCTCTGGCCAGTGATCCATCCTCAGGACCCAGTAAGCCAGAGGATTTTCGGTGGGAAAGGTGTCCAAGTCTGACCTTGCCCCTAGGTATTCCTGCACCATGTATATCAGACGCTGGCGATGGTTGCTGGAACCGATCATACCTTGGGGCTGCGGACTAAAAAATTGTCTGAACGCATCGGTCAGACGTCCACCTTCCCCACCGCTCCTTCTGCTACTGACCGAAGCCTCAGCAACTCGTCGTCCAGGACCAGGAGTTTGTAACCTCCCAGTTTCTGGGAACGCGTTGCACAGACCTTTCTGCAAGGCCTCCCTGAGATGTCTCATCCTCTGCTCCCTCTGCGACGGCAAGATAAGGTCCGCAACCTTACCCTTGTACCGTGGATCAAGGAGAGTGGCCAGCCAGTAATGGTCACTCTCCTTGATCCGAAGAACACGAGGATCCTTCCGCAGGCTTTGCAGGATCAGGGAGGCCATGCAGCGTAGGTTAGCTGAGGCATTCGGTCCGGAGTCTTCTGGGTCACTGAGGATGACATGATCGCCAGCCACCTCCTCCCAGCCACGTACAAGTCCACTGGTTTGTTGGGACTGTACATCATCCCTAAAAGACTGCTGCTGCTGATGCTGAGTGCCAGGCTCCACCTCCATGCTCACACAATCCTCCTCCTCCTCCTCCTCCTCTTCCTGTGTGATGGGTGGGACAGAAGGAACATTGTCTGGATAAAGGGGGCCTTGAGAGACAAGGAAGTCCTCCTCTTCCTGCCTCTGTTCTGCCTCAAGTGCCCTGTCCATTATCCCACGCAGCGTATGCTCCAACAGGTGGACAAGAGGTACAGTGTCACTGATGCATGCACTGTCACTGCTCACCATCCTCGTGGCCTCCTCAAATGGTGAGAGGACAGTGCATGCATCCCTGATCATGCTCCACTGGCGTGGGGAAAAAAAGCCAAGCTCCCCTGACCCTTTCCTGGTGCCGTAGTCGCAAAGGTACTCATTGATGGCCCTCTGCTGCGTGTGCAGTCGCTGCAGCATGGCCAACGTTGAGTTCCACCTGGTGGGCATGTCACATATTAGGCGGTTCTTGGGCAGGTTCAGCTCCTTTTGCAGCTCAGTCAGCCGAGCACTGGCATTATAAGATCGGTGGAAATGCACACAGACTTTCCTGGCCTGCCTCAGGACATCCTGTAAGCCTGGGAACCTGCCCAAGAACCGCTGCACCACCAGGTTGAGGACGTGAGCCATACAGGGCACATGGGTGAGCTGCCCCTGTCGCAGGGCGGAGAGGAGGTTGGTGCCATTATCAGAAACGACCATTCCTGGCTTAAGCTGGCGTGGCGTCAACCACCTCTCGGCCTGCCCCTGCAGAGCTGCCAGAACCTCTGGCCCAGTGTGGCTCCTGTCCCCCAAACACACCAGCGCAAGCACGGCATGGCATCTTTTTGCCTGCGTACTCGCGTAGCCCCTTGTACGCCTACGGAGCACCGCTGGTTCCGAGGACAGAGCACTCGAAGAGGACATGGAGGAAGAAGAAGAGGAGGGGGTGGAGGAGAGAGGTGTGTCACAACCAGTAGTAGCATTTTGGAGGCGTGGTGGCGGAACAACCTCCAACACTACTGCACCTTGTCCTGCATCCCTCCCAGCTGCCAATAGAGTGACCCAATGGGCCGTGAAAGAAAGATAACGTCCCTGTCCATGCCTGCTGGACCATGAGTCAGCGGTAATATGCACCTTACCGCTGACCGCCCTGTCCAGCGAGGCATGGACATTGCCTTCCACATGCCAGTAGAGAGACGGAATCGCCTTCCGTGAGAAAAAGTGGCGTTTGGGAACCTGCCACTGAGGAACCGCACATTGAACAAACTCACGGAAGGGGGCCGAGTCTATCAACTGAAAAGGCAGCAGTTGAAGTGCTAGCAATTTAGCCAAGCTAGCATTCAACCGCTGGGCATGTGGATGGCTGGGAGTATACTTCTTTCGACGGTCCAGCAGCTGGGGCAGGGAAATTTGCCTGCTACAATCGGACGTCGGTGTACTGCAAGTACTTGGTTGTGACACACCTAATTCTACACCTTCAGTCCTCTCAGAGCAGCTTTCAGAGAGGACTGAAGATATAGTGGGGATGGAGATCCCAGCTGATGAGGAGCAAGGAGAGGTCCGCTTTGTTCTTTGGTGTGGGTCTTTTATGTGTGCTTGCCAACGAGCTGCATGGCAGGTCGACATATGTCTGCTCATGCTTGTGGTGCCCAAGCGGCTGATGTTTTGGCCACGCGAGATACGCTTGAGACAAATATTGCAAATAGCAGTGGTGCGATCTGATGCACTCGTCTCAAAAAAGGCCCACACCAAAGAACTTTTGTGATAACGTGCAGAGGCAGCGCCCTGCACAGGCGGAGCTCTGCGGTGTGGTACAGTTGCTGTGCTGGCCTCTAGCTGGCCTCCAGGGGGCATCCTGCCTCGTTGGACATGTGACGCTGCATCCTCCTCCTCCTCCTCCTCCTCTCTCCCTTCAGGCACCCACGTGGAGTCAGTGACCTCATCATCCCCTCCCTCTTCACCACTAGAGCAAACCTGGCAGTAAGCTGCAGCTGGTGGAACACTACTGCCAGATTGCTGTCCTTCAGCATCCCCTCTCTCTGCGCGCACACTACTGACTTCCTCAAGCTGGGTATCATCATCCGAGCCTTCGAATCGTTGGGCATCCTCCTGGAGCATGTACCCAACACTGTGCTCAAACAGTTCGGGGGACTCCTCAGGAGGACATGGTGGGTCTAGGGAAGGGGTGGCTGATGATGCCATTGAGTACGCGTTGGCAGCTGCTCTGCCAGTACCCTGAGCCTGGGTGAGAGAGGATGAGGAGGATGAGGAGGGCTTGGTCATCCATTCTACCAAGCCTTCGGCATGATGCGGCTCCACATGTCCAGCTGCCGAAAACAAAGACAAGCGTGTCCCATGGCCACGTGCTGATGACGATGCACGACCACGTCCACGGCCAGCACTGTTGTCTCTAGAAACAGAGCCTGCCTGCCCTGTGTTCTTGCCTCGGCACGCTCTGCCTCTCCTTGGCGGTCTTCCAGCCATTGTAGTCGGTAGTGTATATAGTATAAAAAATAGAACTCCTATGTGTGCTCACAACACACTGTAGGTCCTATGGGTGCTGACACTAACACACTATAGGTACTATGTGTGCTGCTGACAAGAAAATATAGGAGCTCTGTTTGCTGCCACTAACACACTAGAAGTCCTATGGGTGCTGCTGAGAAGAAAATATAGGAGCTCTGTTTGCTGCCACTAACACACTAGAAGTCCTATGGGTGCTGCTGAGAAGAAAATATAGGAGCTCTGTGTGATGCCACTAACACACTAGAAGTCCTATGGGTGCTGCTGAGATGAAAATATAGGAACTCTGTGTGATGCCACTAACACATTAGAAGTCCTATGGGTGCTGCTGAGAAGAAAATATAGGAGCTCTGTTTGCTGCCACTAACACACTAGAAGTCCTATGGGTGCTGCTGAGAAGAAAATATAGGAGCTCTGTTTGCTGCCACTAACACACTAGAAGTCCTATGGGTGCTGCTGAGAAGAAAATATAGGAGCTCTGTTTGCTGCCACTAACACACTAGAAGTCCTATGGGTGCTGCTGAGAAGAAAATATAGGAGCTCTGTGTGATGCCACTAACACACTAGAAGTCCTATGGGTGCTGCTGAGAAGAAAATATAGGAGCTCTGTTTGCTGCCACTAACACACTAGAAGTCCTATGGGTGCTGCTGAGAAGAAAATATAGGAGCTCTGTTTGCTGCCACTAACACACTAGAAGTCCTATGGGTGCTGCTGAGAAGAAAATATAGGAGCTCTGTTTGCTGCCACTAACACACTAGAAGTCCTATGGGTGCTGCTGAGAAGAAAATATAGGAGCTCTGTTTGCTGCCACTAACACACTAGAAGTCCTATGGGTGCTGCTGAGAAGAAAATATAGGAGCTCTGTGTGATGCCACTAACACACTAGAAGTCCTATGGGTGCTGCTGAGAAGAAAATATAGGAGCTCTGTTTGCTGCCACTAACACACTAGAAGTCCTATGGGTGCTGCTGAGAAGAAAATATAGGAGCTCTGTTTGCTGCCACTAACACACTAGAAGTCCTATGGGTGCTGCTGAGAAGAAAATATAGGAGCTCTGTGTGATGCCACTAACACACTAGAAGTCCTATGGGTGCTGCTGAGAAGAAAATATAGGAGCTCTGTTTGCTGCCACTAACACACTAGAAGTCCTATGGGTGCTGCTGAGAAGAAAATATAGGAGCTCTGTTTGCTGCCACTAACACACTAGAAGTCCTATGGGTGCTGCTGAGAAGAAAATATAGGAGCTCTGTTTGCTGCCACTAACACACTAGAAGTCCTATGGGTGCTGCTGAGAAGAAAATATAGGAGCTCTGTGTGATGCCACTAACACACTAGAAGTCCTATGGGTGCTGCTGAGAAGAAAATATAGGAGCTCTGTTTGCTGCCACTAACACACTAGAAGTCCTATGGGTGCTGCTGAGAAGAAAATATAGGAGCTCTGTTTGCTGCCACTAACACACTAGAAGTCCTATGGGTGCTGTTGGGGTGCAATGCTGTGCTAACAGCACTGCGGTTGGTACTACTGCAATACTGTACTAACAGTAAGCACGCACCAGACTAATCCCCAGCAGCAGCTAATAACACACTAACTGTGCAATCAGCAGCAATGAACGATCAATGACTTAGGTAGCAATGGTTTAGCAAAGAAATAGCCAATGGTTTAGCAAAGAAGAGCAAATCTTTCAGTATCAAGCAAAGACAGAATCAGCAGACTAATCTCTCCTAAAGCCGGAACTCATGTGACCGGGGCCGATGGCGTGGCGGCCTTTTAAATGGTGGGGCGTGTACTAAAGCCCCTGAGCTGTAATTGGCTACAGGCGTCCTGCCTGTAGCCAATTATTGCTCTCCGAGTTTCGGGCGCTGTGATTGGCCAAGCATGCGGGGTCACAGTGCATGCTTGGCCAATCATCAGCCAGCAATGCACTGCGCCGGCCGCGCCGGCCGCAATGCATTGCGGGGCCGCTCGCATCACACGAATGTGATGCGAACGGCCCAAATAGTTCTGGGCTCGACGAGCGAGCGAACGCCCGATGCTCGATTCGAACATGGGTTCGAATCGAGCACCGGGCCCATCCCTAATGGCAAGTGCTCTGCAAACAAATGTGGATAGGGAAATAACTTAAAATAACATGGGTGGGAGACAATGTGAAGGAACTGGAGGCACTGTCAGCAACCCAATCTACTATCGCCTGTACTTGTCCTGGCCCCAACATTCGTAGAGCCTCATTAGGCCCTACCAAATACCGCTGCAGGCTCTGTCGCCTACTCGCACCTGAGGAAGGTGTTTCACTTGTGCGTGTAGCTGGCACAGATCGACCACGTCCTCTCCCTGCAACAGGAGCTCCACCAGCAGCACCACGACCGGGGCCACGTCCCTTATTTGACGTTTTCCTCATATTTCTCAAATTTAGGATCTTGCCCTAAATGGGTGTTTTTTGATTAGCAGAATAGAACAACAGTATCTAAAGGGTGTATCTCACATGTACAGATATGCAGCAACTGCTGCAAAATTATATTTTTTGCCCTAAATGGGTGTTTTTAGAATAGCAGAATAGAACAATGGTATCTAAAGGGTGTATCTCACACGTACAGATAAAGACTAGGCCGAAATTTAAGATTTTTCACCTAAATGTGTTTTTTTGAATAGCAAAATAGAGTAACAGTATCTAAAGTGTGTATATCACACGTACAGATATGCAGGAAACGCTGAAAATTATTATTTTTTGCCCTAAATGTGTTTTTTTTTAATACCAGAATAGAGAAACAGTATCTAAAGGGTGTACCTCACACGTACAGATACAGACTAGACAGCAATTTAAGATTTTTCCCCTAAATGTTTTTTTTTTTGAATAGCAGAATAGAGCAACAGTATCTAAAGGGAGTATCTCACAGGTACAGATATGCAGAAGGGGGGCGGTCCCTCCGGACATTACCCTCCCACCTGCAGTCAGCAGACCTCAGTTCGTAACAAAGCAGTACAAACCTTAAAAGGAAGGGTGGGTGCTGTGTCAGTCCATGGACGTCAGAGAAATGGATTTTACGGTGAGTACAAAAATCCTATTTTCTCTTATCGTCCATGGACTGACACAGCTGGATACTGTAAACGTGTGGGACGTCCCAAAGCAGTATCAGAAGGGTGGGAGCAGTAGTAAAGGAACAACCAAAACTTCACTCCAAACAAGCAGAGCTCCTCAACAGAGGAGTTTCAACATTAAACAGCGGCCTGCAATGCTTTGCGGCCGAAGGGAGCATCCGAAGATGCAGCCACATCAACCTTATAAAATCTTGAAAAGGTATGAACGGACGACCAGGTCGTCGCCTTGCACACTTGTGCAACCGACGCTTGATGTCGGAAGGGCCAGGAAGCACCAATTGCCTTGGTGGAATGCGCCGCAACCGGAAAGGGAGGCGCCCGCCCCTTAAGGGCATAGGCCTGTATGACGGTCTGCCTGATCCACCTAGAGACGGTGGCAGACGACACCGCTCGGCCCTGTTTTGGACCAGACACAGACTTCCGAATGGAAACAGTAGCAGACAGGTACACTCGTAAGGCTTGTACCCATCTTAATGTATGAAGCGCAAACTCTCAGGGATGCGATGGGTGAGGACACAAGGACGGAAGAACAATGTCCTTCTTAACGTGAAAGGCCGAGACCATCCTTAGAAAAGAAAGATGGTCGTGGGCGCAACACCGCCATATCCTTATGAAGGACCAAGTAAGGCGACTTGCAGGACAAGGCCGCCAACTCAGACACCCGTCTAACCGAAGCAATGGCCACTAAGGTGGCCAACTTCCGGGACAAGGTCAAGAGAGGAATCTCTCTGATATACTCAAAGGGATGTTCTTGGAGAACCGAGATGCATCAAATTCAGATCCCAAGTAGGGAGAGGAGGCTTGACAGGGGGGATCACATGGCGAACCCCCTGCACAAAAGGTGCTATCAAGGAATGGCTCGGTAGCGGTCGGTGAAAAAGACAGCCCGGGCCGAAATCCGACCCTCAAAAAGGTATGCAAGGCCAGCTTTTGGGTCACACCACGCTGTAAGAACAGCAAAATCCTGGGAACGGAATACATCCGAGGACGGCACTCAAGTTCCTCGTACATAGCGATGTAAGCCTTCCAGGTACGGTGAGATATCTTTCTGGAGGAAGATTCCCGTGTCAACAACATAGAAGAGATGACCGAATACGAGAGAACTCGGTCCTTCAGCACCTGGCTTTAAACAGCCATGCCATTAAAGCCAAGGACTGTAAAGCAGGATGAAGTAAGGGATCATGAGACAGAAGGTCCACCCCAATAGGCAGTCGCCAGGAACGTATGCGACTAGCCGAAGTAGATCGGCGTACCAATGTCGCCGTTCCGGAGCAATAAGGATTACTGGAATGGCCTCAGCCCCTACTCTGCGAAGCCGGCGAGGCAACAACAGTAGCGGAGGGTAAGCATATTTCAGGCGATACTGCCCCCACGGGCTTCCAGAGCATCTGACGTGTCCGCCCAGGGGTCCCTGGACCTGACCACGATCTTGCCACCTTGCGAGTGAGTCGAGAGGCCATAAGGTCCACTTCCGGTGCCCCACCTCCGGTAAAGGAGGTGGAAACACCTCCGGATGCAAGGACACTTCCCCTGCAATGCACACGGCCGTCAGGACCGTCTTGCAGCGAGATGTATGAAAATCCCAAAGAGACTCCGCAATGTATCGGAGAAGGGAGGCCCCGATGTACAGGGTGCCTCAGCTGTTGGCCAATAAAGGCAACTTGACGGAACTTCCCTAGAAACTCGGTCAGAGGACTAGTACCTCAGCCTTCACAGGTGGCGCAAACCCACCCCGGGCACAGAGACCCTAAAAGGCTAAAGCAGTTGCAGTGCACCTGCTAGACGACTGATGGATGAAGCAGAGGCTTTTGCCCAGTCATTGAGCTACAAAAAACGGCAGAGACGCAGCCACTAACGAACACAGTCCAAGCCAGCGCTTCTGATCACCACTGAAAGCAGGTGGAAAGTGATACCCCTGAAACCAGGGATCCTTGTGACAATGCTCCATTCAGCAGCTACCCATGGATAAGTGCTGATTGTACAAACACATAGTTTATACTATGTATTGCGTCAAACGCGAAAATAGAGTGTGGGAGGAAACCCACCCAGCCACAAAGAGCATAATACCACCACATACGGTGTATGTAGTTTAGTGTGGATAAACCTATTAAACACGTATATACTGTGCCAGCGACGAAGGCGCGCACATCATCGGGGCTTGGACGTAAACCAGCCACGCAGATTGCGTACACAACTGTGTAAGTATGTTAGCCTGCGAATAAACAAATTGCACATGTTTATACTGTGCATAGCGCTGAGAATGCGCACACCATTGGAACGCAGGGGAGAAACCTGAGCACCCGGATGAAACCCATGCAGACTGCATACGCATACCGTGTAGGTATTATAGTATGAGTGCTAAACATTTTGCACAAGCCCATGTGTGCATAGCACCGAAGGCTGTTGGCGCGTGGGAGGAACCGAAGTACCCCACGCATACTCAGAGAATGCAATACCTACAACTACTGTAAATGTATTTAGTGTAGTGTATAGACATAATGTGTATGTTTACACCGTGAATTGCACCAAAGGCATGCATGTCATGTAGCGTGGGCGGAAACCCACGCAGACTGCATACGCATACCGTGTAGGTATTATAGTGTGTGTGCTAAACATTTTGCACAAGCCCATGTGTGCATAGCACCGAAGGCGCGCACACTGTTGGCGCGTGGGAGGAACCGAAGTACCCCACGCATACTCAGAGAATGCAATACTACAACTACTGTGAATGTATTTAGTGTAGTGTATAAACATAATGTGTATGTTTACACCGTGTATTGCACCAAAGGCATGCATGTCATGTAGCGTGGGGGGAAACCCACGCAGACTGTACAGACATACCGGGTAGGTATGTTAGTATGTGGATATCCAATCGCACAAATTTAGACTGTGCATAGCGCCAAAGCGCCCATACCAATGGAGTGTGGGAGGGAACCCGGAGTACCCGGAGGAAAACCACACAGACTGCCTACACATTATAGCATGCGTGATAAACATTGAACATGTTTAACTGTGCAGAAGGCCAAAGGCGCACATACCGTCAGCGCGTGGGAGGAAACCGGAACACCCGGAAGAACTCCACGCAGACAGCACACAGATACCGTGTAGGAATGATAGCATGTGAATCAACATATTGCACATGTTTATGCTGTGCATTTCCATTGGAGCGTGGGGGGAAATCGGAGTACCCGGAGGAACCCCACGCAAACAGTATACCCATACTGTAAACATGTATAGTATGTGCAATAAACATATTGAACATGTCTATACTGTGCAGAGAGCCGAAGCGCACATACCATGAGAGCGCGGGAGGACACCGGAGCCCCCGGCGGAAACCTGCGCCAACCCAGAGAGTATAATACATACATATACTGTGAATGTATCTGGAGTCGTGCATAAACATATTTTGTACGTTTATATCATGTATGGCACTGAAACACAGCATTGGCACGTGGGGACAGCCACGCAGACACAGAGACCAATAACACATACATACACTGTGAATGTATGCAGTGTAGAGGTATAGAATGAGTTTAAATTATGGCGCAGAGGCGCATAATCTTCTCTGTATCATTCCAACCTGCTCGACTGTGCTGCGGAAGCAGCATGCAGGTAACAGGTAACCTCTGATCCTCAGACCGTGTGTCTGTCAGAGCTCAAAGCGTACCCCAGGAAATGGCGGGAAATGTTGCCTCAGGATATCACACAGAAGGCTCACAGGAACTAGAGACATAAATGAATAAAGTCCCCCCCCCGAGGGAAACACTGTGTACCACTGTATCATACATGCTGCTCTTGAGGGAGCGTGTGAGGAAAACAGTGAGGAAGCTGTGTAAAAGAAAGGCTTGTCACAGCAATTCCAGCTTGAGAGTGTTCCTCACATCATCAATGAGATCACTTACAAGCGCCCTGTCATTCACTGACACAGAACTGGAGTCTTCCTCACAAGGGAATGTCCTGTTCATAAACATTAAATATTCAGAGGTAGGGTCCTGAGCACAGTAGCTAGGCCCATATCTGACTCAGAGCACTCCTTCACTAAAGATTTTTGTGGGGGGAGGGGGCTTATAGCTCCTTTTGCTCGCACACCGCTTCCATTCTGACAAGGAATGATTCCAGGACTGCTGACAACTGGTCCATAAGGACCGCAGGTGCAGGAAACATATGAACATGTTTAACTGTGCAGCACTGCCAGTTGCCCCAGGCAAGTGTAGAGAGCAGGTGTATCAGACTCCATAACGCCACCCTCTGAGACCTTATACACTATACAGTGAATATACAGTCCACCCACTGGCTACGCTGAGGCTGAGGAGGGGAAATCCGGAGGACCCACCAACCCTTAAGGACCGCTCAGTCTGTGAGGAGATTGTGAGGGGATTCGCGCCGCCGCTAGAATCGAAAATAAATGCGCGGCGGCCACAAGAAAATGGCCGCCGGCCGCAGCTATAACTGCGCCACTGAACACCAAGATGGCCGCCGAGCGTGAAAGTCAAAGCTCTAATGCGCGCCAATGGCGCAAGCAATAACCACCTCAAACAGCGCTAATGCGCACGCTAACGGCACACGCAATAATCACCTCACACACCAGAAAAAAATGCAGACATAAGCGCCCAGCCAGGCCAGAGTGACCCCCAAGCACCCCACAGCACAGCACCAGTACAGGGTGCAGAGAGCAGCATAACAGGGGGGAGACAGGGAGAACCCCCCATATAAAGAAACACAGCCAGTATGTACTCACCTGCAGCAGGAGAGACTACTTACCCGTCCCTGGAGGGACCCACTGGCTTGTCTCAGACAGACCTATCACAGAGTAGTACTGCGTAGCTGTCGGCCCGGTCCACCGCGAAAGAAACAGTCAGGTACTGTTCAGTCTTGAGAGGACCGCGGGAGCATGAAAGCAACCCGGCCACCCCTGGAGCCACGGGGTATGTCGTGAACTGAGTCTCACGCACACAAGGCGAGGATCAGCACGCTCGATGGTCGGACAGGGAAGACTACGAGGATACTAGTGTACCCAACCTGTTGCCCAGCTGACAGTTGATTGAAGGTCTCAAAAATAAAATAACAAAATTCCCAAAGGAATACAATTTAAAAGTAAAATCTTCAAGGAGACTGGCTCCTGAGAGAGCCACGTCTTCTTCTGCTAGGCAGAAAAAAACTGAGGTCTGCTGACTGCAGGTGGGAGGGTAATGTCCGGAGGGACCACCCCCCTGGGCGGGGCTGTTCAGCTCTGGTTTGTTCTAGAATGTTTCTAACATCTAACATTCTGCCTAGATCTTCTCCTGCGAGCAGGGACATATACCCACACGTTTACAGTATCCAGCTGTGTCAGTCCATCGACGATAAGAGAAAAAACATTTTTGCCCTAAATTTTTTTTGTTTTGAATAGCAGAATAAAACAACAGTATCTAAAGTGTGTATCTCACACATACAGATATGCAGGAAACACTGCAAAATTATTTTTTTTCCCTAAATGTGTTTTTTTTGAATACCAGAATAGAGCAACAGTACCTAAATGGTGTACCTCACACGTACAGATGCAGACTAGGCCGCAATTTAAGATTTTTCCCCTAAATGTGTTTTTTTTTTTTGAATAGCAGAATAGAGCAACAGTATCTAAAGGGTGTATCTCACAGGTACAGATATGCAGAAAACGCACCAAAAAAAATGTTTTTGCCCTAAATTTTATTTTTTTTGAATAGCAGAATAGGAGAACAGTATCTAAAGTGTGCATCTCACATGTACAGATATGCAGAAAACGTTGCCAACATTTTTTTTTTTTGTCCTAAATTTTTTTTTTTTTTGAATAGCAGAATAAAACAACAGTATCTAAAGTGTGAATCTCACTAAATACAGATATGCAGGAAACACAGCAAAATATGTTTTTTTTTGCCCTAAATGGGTGTTTTTAGAATAGCAGAATAGACCAACAGTATCTAAAGGGTGTATCTCACAGTAACATATGCAGTGCTGGTGCAATGAGCTTGCATAAAATGCCTGCCGACGCCAACCTAACTAACAGACGGGTAAAAGTTATCTTTTCTCTGGCACTGGGCTCAGGGCAGGGTAAAAAGATTGTGCACTGCACCCACACAACAAAATCAAGGTAGATCGCTGAGTAATTTGATTTCTGAATCAGGACTCCTATCTAATTCTCTCCCTTAAAGCAGCAGCAGCAGCAACCTTTCCCTACACTATCTAAAGCAGAGTGACGTTCTGTGCTATGTGCCTCTAGCGTATATAGAGGCTGGGTCACATGCTGCACTGGCCAATCACAGCCATGCCATTAGTAGGCATGGCTGTGAAGGCTTCTAAGGGCACACGAGTTAAACAAATGTTGATTGGCTGTCCTGCAGCTTTTTAAAATGCGCCATTACATTACTGAACTCGAACCCGAACATACAGTTAATTGTTTGGGTCCGGGTACCAAAAACCCAAGAGTACGGTACGAATCCGAACTTTACAGTTCGGGTTCGCTCAACCCTAGTCAGGAGCAAAGCTGGATATAGACAGGTAGTTACAAAAAAATGAATAGATTCCTCATCATACCACTTTTTGCTGGTGGGATAAACTACTGTAACCAGTATTATATTAATAATCCCTATATTTCCGCTTTCATTATAATATTTAATTTATATTTAACATTTAATTTCAGTCATCTGCGATCTGAAGAAGAAAATAAAAAAAAGCAAAGGAAATGTTAACAAAAAGGAATAAAAAAATTATTAGTCAGTATCCATGATCATCACCACACCAATCATATGATGACTTTGTACTGCATTAGTCACAGTATTAAAGATTTTTTATATCATTTTTTTTTTTTTTTTTATTAATTCTCCAAAAAATTGTGACAAAAAATAACAACTTCAGAAAACTTGCCATGCCTCTTACTAAATACCTTGGACTTTCGACTTTCCAAAAAGGGGTAATTTTGGGGGTATTTATACTTTCCTGGCATTTTAAACCCTCAAGAAATATATCAGTATATCAGGGCTAATCAATTGTCAAATATATATACCATACATTGATTGTAGACTAAATCTTTCTCACAGACTAAATAACATACACTGATTTGGGTTATTATTTTACCAAAGGAATGTAGCAGAATATATTTGGGCTTAAATTTATAAAGAAATGTTATTTGTTTGCAAAATTAGCAGTATTTTGTGGGTGCAAGGGTTGTGACATATGTGCAGTGTATACAGTTAGCTCCTGTTTGCTGCTTTCCATGCTGTGATATGTTTTTCACATTTTTGTTTTAATAAACAACCATTTTTGGAGTGCGGCTGTCCAAGCATTTTTTCCTGTTTTCTGCAGTGTATACAGTGACTAAACCTAGGATCGTCTCCTCAATTATCCCTCTTTAAGCCACTCCCACTGTAAGGCTCTACCCAACCATGACCAACCTTTGCCACGGCACACTAAACACATGCTGTAGAACTTGTTTTGCTGCTCCATTCCAGGTCTTTCATAATCCTGGTCATGCTCACATTTTGTCACGTTGTTTTGACTTTTTAATTGTAAAGCAGGCAGGTTACTTATTATGGGTATTGTTAATGTTTACATTGTTTCAAATAGGAGTTTCTGTCATATTTCAGGATGTCAGTAAAATATGTGGCCTGTCAGTAAATTTTCCATATTTTGTCAGTAAAATCTTCATGGAGGTTGGTAACCTGGTACCTGTTTAAATCTGCAATAGCCATTCCCTTCTAATTCATATGAGGGTTACTAGCCATCAAATTTTTCCATGGACAGTGCTGGTTTTAGGTTTTCTCTCTATTCAGTGTACTTAGTGTATGAGTGTGTACTACTACAAAAAAAAGAAAAAAAAGCAGCAAAGGTAATATATCCTCTGACACCAATGACTGCCATCTAGTGTCTGAATAGATTTAAGTACACCCATCGCCCTTTTAAGTGAATCATTTAACATGTTACCTTATACCTTTACAGTTGCCTATAAAATACCTTTGTTGTAATGTTTGAAATATTGTTTTAATGCTATTTACAAAAACTCCATGGTGTATTGCTTCACTTACTCTGTTTGCTTCTACTAATATCCATAAGAAAAATCTCCTTTGTTTACACTCATCACAGAAAATTAATGTAGCGCTACCCCCCAGTTAAGAGAGCCGCTGGTTTGATTTCGGGCCCTGTATACAGCACCGCCAACCCCCAGCAATCTTACTCGACCCACTCTGGCACAGTTAGTCTAGGGTTATATTTGTACCACATTCAATTGTATTGCATGAAATAATCTCTAAACAGTAAGACAACACACTGAGGCGAGAGATCAGATATAACAGCTTTACTCTTATAGTAAATAGCATAGGTAGAACATAACACATGCAACTGGCTTGCAGAGCCCTGCAGCAATCAATTCAGCACACTATAATGGTGCTGCGCGGTACTCCACCACGCATAGCTATTATGGTATGCGCGCCCTATGGCGCACTAAACAATATCTTAACTCCCCACCCCAGTCAGGCCTGACATGGAATAAATCTCAGTCACTTCCTTAAGGGATTTCTTCGCATGCCAGCTTTCGGTGGTGCACTTGATGAAAAGTATTTGTAATCCACAACAGCCAATAACTTGGAACACTATACTGGGAGGACACTTTAACGCTGTCCTGCTACCGGTCCCCCCGGGGAATAGCAGATAAACGAACTGTGGGCCTATGCAGTCTATAGGCCTGAACACGGCACAGTCTATTGGTTTGGGCAGGTGCCCGCTCACCACTCCGGACGCGATCCCAGTCCGGGACTTCCACCTGCTGTGTATCCGCACACAGCGTCTGCAACGATCGGGTCCCCGATCCAACTAATGTCCTCACTCGACAGGTCAGGTGCCACCCAGGCTCCGCAGTGGGGTGGAAGGCTCTCTGGAAGTTGCGCAAGGCTCAGGCTTCAGGCCCTGCACTGCAGCAGATCCGCACAGGAAGAAGCTCTTGCTTGCAGCGCGGTGTCCAAAGAGGCCGAGCTCCGCCTCGCCTCCTCCTTAAATAATCCCTCCCATGAGTCTCTGCGGTGGCTAACTGCACTCTGGGTGCCGAACGGGGTTCTGGGTAACGTAGTTCCGGGGCCTTAAAGGAGACCCCGCTACATTAAAAATAAAATGAATGTGTTAGCAGGCACACTTTAGAACAGGTATGTCTTGACAACATGTCAAAAACCCTCCAGGTGAATCCAAAAGATATTCAGAAGCCATCAGGTTTTTTTTGGTCATTGTAACAGTAATTGTTTGAACTGTCATGACTGGCTTTCATTCATGACTCACTGTTTACTATTGTGAAGCTGTGATTGGCCACATCTATCACATGGTACAGAGTGTTGTAATTGGCCCAGGTAATATTTGTTCACTGGTGACCAATCACAGATCACACACAGTAGTAAACAATGATGTCATAAATGGATTCCATTCATGACTGTTGTTTACTAGGTGACATGTGATCGCACAGCGATCAAGTGGTATCCGAGCCGATTGCAGCGGCCCAATACCGAGCACCACAATCTTCTGTGTCGTTAATCCTGCCGGTGAGCGCAGGAGCGGGGTGACATTCTGGTGCCAAGTGGTTAGGAATGCTTGGTAAATTCCCATGAAAGTATTGCCTAAGGGTAGGGATGAGCTTCGAGTTCGAGTCAAACTCATGTTCGACTTGAACATTGCCTGTTCGCCCGTTCGCCGAACAGCGAACAAATTGGGGTGTTCGCGGCAAATTCGAAAAGTCTGTGGGAGAAATCTAAAGTGCTAATTATAAAGGCTTATATGCAAGTTATTGTCCTAAAAAGTGTTTGGGGACCCGGGTCCTGCCCCAGGGGACATGTATCAATGCAAAAAGAAGTTTTAAAAACGTCCGTTTTTTCGGGAGCAGTGATTTTAATAATGCTTAAAGTGAAACAATAAAAGTGAAATATTCCTTTAAATTTCGTACCTGGGGGGTGTGTATGATATGCATGTGAAGTGGCGCATGTTTCCCGTGCTTAGAACTGTCCCTGCAAAAAATGTCATTTTTGAAGGAAAAAAAGTCATTTAAAACTCACTCGCGGCTATTAATGAATTGTCGGCTTTTATCAATACATACAAAAGTCATTGATAAAAAAAAAAAAAAAAGCGTGGGGGTCCCCCAAGATTCAATTACCAGGCCCTTTAGGTCTGGAATGGATATTAAGGGGAACCCCGCCGCAAATTTAAAAAAAAATGGCGTGGGGTTCCCCCTAATATCCATACCAGGCCCTTCAGATCTGGCATGGATTTTAAGGGGAACTCCACCCCAAATTTAAAAAAAATGGCGTGGAGTCCCCCCAAAAATCCATACCAGACCCTTATCCGAGCACACAACCTGGCCGGCCACAGGGGAAGAGGGGGGACGAGAGAGCGGCCCCCCCTCCCTCCTGAACCGTACCAGGCCACATGCCCTCAACATGGGGAGGATGTCCCCATGTTGATGGGGACAAGGGCCTCATCCCCACAACCCTTGCCCGGTGGTTGTGGGGGTCTGCGGGCGGGGGGCTTATCGGAATCTGGAAGACCCCTTTAACAAAGGGGACCCCCAGATCCCGGCCCCCCCCTATGTGAATTGGTAAGGGGTACATTGTACCCCTACCATTTCACGAAGAAAGCGTAAAAAATAAAAAATAAAAACACACAAACACCTTGAAAAAGTCCTTTATTAAAAAAATAAATACATTTTAAAAAAAACATTCCAGCGGTGAAATCCAGTGTCCCGCGGCGATCCGATGTCCAGCGCTGTCCGTCACTGGTTTTGCCTGAGCGGACCTGATGGGGAACTTCCTCCTCAGTGTTTTAAATGTATAGACCCGCCCCTTCTAAAGTTCCCCATCAGGTCCGCTCAGCGGACCAGATGCGGAACATGACAAGGGGCGGGTCTATACATGTATTACCACAGTGAGAGAAGTTCCCCATCAGGTCCGCCCCCTCGGTATGTCGGACCCGCCTACGTCATTGGCCTGAGCGGGGAACTTCCTTCACTGTGTAATTTAAATTTACACAGTGAAGGAAGTTTCCCGCTCAGGCCAATGACGTAGGCGGGGTCCGACATACCGAGGGGGCGGAGCTGATGGGGAACTTCCTTCACTGCGTAATACATGTATAGAGTCTATAGAGTCTATACATGTATTACGCAGTGAAGGAAGTTCCCCATCAGGTCCGCCCCCTCGGTATGTCGGACCCCGCCTACGTCATTGGCTTGAGCGGGGAACTTCCTTCACTGTGTAAATTTAAATTAGGCAGTGAAGGAAGTTCCCCGCTCAGGCCAATGACGTAGGCGGGTCCGACATACCGAGGGGGCGGACCTGATGGGGAACTTCTTTCACTGTGGTAATACATGTATAGACCCGCCCCTTGTCATGTTCCGCATCTGGTCCGCTGAGCGGACCTGATGGGGAACTTTAGAAGGGGCGGGTCTATACATTTAAAACACTGAGGAGGAAGTTCCCCATCAGGTCCGCTCAGGCAAAACCAGTGACGGACAGCGCTGGACATCGGATCGCCGCGGGACACTGGATTTCACCGCTGGAATGTTTTTTGTTTTTTTTTATTTTTTTAATAAAGGACTTTTTCAAGGTGTTTGTGTGGTTTTTTTTACATTTTTTTATGCTTTCTTCGTGAAATGGTAGGGGTACAATGTACCCCTTACCAATTCACATAGGGGGGGGCCGGGATCTGGGGGTCCCCTTTGTTAAAGGGGTCTTCCAGATTCCAATAAGCCCCCCGCCCGCAGACCCCCACAACCACAGGGCAAGGGTTGTGGGGATGAGGCCCTTGTCCCCATCAACATGGGGACATCCTCCCCATGTTGAGGGCATGTGGCCTGGTACGGTTCAGGAGGGAGGGGGGGCGCTCTCGCCCCCCCTTTTCCCCTGCGGCCGGCCAGGTTGCGTGCTCGGATAAGGGTCTGGTATGGATTTTTGGGGGGACTCCACGCCATTTTTTTTTAAATTTGGGGTGGAGTTCCCCTTAAAATCCATGCCAGATCTAAAGGGCCTGGTATGGATATTTAGGGGAAACCCACGCCATTTTTTTTTAAATTTGCGGCGGGGTTCCCCTTAATATCCATTCCAGACCTGAAGGGCCTGGTAATTGAATTCTGGGGGACCCCCACGCTTTTTTTTATTTTTTTATCAATGACTTGTATGTATTGATAAAAGCCGACAATTCATTATTAGCCGCGAGTGAGTTTTAAATGACTTTTTTTCCTTCAAAAATGACACTTTGTGCAGGGACAGTTCTAAGCACGGGAAACATGCGCCACTTTACATGCATATCATACACACCCCTCAGGTACGAAATTTAAAGGAATATTTCACTTTTATTTTTTAATTTTAAGCATTATTAAAATCACTGCTCCCGAAAAAACGGCAGTTTTTAAAACTTCTTTTTGCATTGATACATGTCCCCTGGGGCAGGACCCGGGTCCCCAAACACTTTTTAGGACAAAAACTTGCATATTAGCCTTTATAATTAGCACTTTAGATTTCGAACGTTCTAGTCCATTGTATTTAATAGGGTTCTAAAGTTCACACGAACATTTTGTCTGTTCGCAGGTTCTGGTGCGAACCGAACAGGGGGGTGTTCGGCTCATCCCTGCCTAAGGGGAAGTGATGTAGAGGAAATGATCTACTTTGAGGAGTATTTAGGTTGTGTGGTGATAGCAGACATTTTTGTGAACTTTCTGCATGGTGGATTCGTATACTTTGATCTCTTTGACACTTGGCTTGGTCCAGCCTAACTTTGCTGACAGAAAAAGCTTTGCCACTGACAAGAACACTCAATGTCTCTGCTCCTGCCTGGCACTGTCAGTATAGCTGGTTTAGTGCTTTTGCCCACACACAGAAGCAGATGGTCTTCTGCTCTGTCTTAGTTATCTATTATTTCCCAGTACATTCTTGGATACAGGAATCACCACTGTCTCGACCCCAGCGATCAGCTAACACTTGTAATTTTTTAACTAACACGCCATGAATGCATCAGGCGCGGTTGCAAGCGTGACCAATGATGCCTCATGAAAAGACATGCTGCCTAATATTGCTTTGTGTATGTTTGACGTCTATCCAGCCCAATTCTTGGGCTTGTTATGTGTTTGGGGATGTTCCTTAGCCACCAATGATGGCGCATGACACATGAATTTCAGACACAGGGGGGCGGGATCTTTTCAATTGGATGATGCACATACCAGGATTATGGCTTATATAAGGAACTGACATGCTGGCCCCAATTCAATTTCGCTGAGGAAGTCCTTACCCACGGACGATACGCGTGCGAGGGGCTATGTGACGTCAGGACAGCCATCTACCTGGTTCCATTTATATGTTACAGGACTGTTATCCAAGCACAGGGACTCTGTGCCGTGCTTGTGAGTAACCTTTTATCCAATAAACCAAGTGTTTTTTTTTATATACGGAGAGCACTATGTATTTCTTTTGAAATTTTTGCATGTATAAACGCAAGTCTATGAGTTCATTTTGGGATCGCTGAGTGAATGAGGATTCTGGTTGGAGGACCATATGAAGACAGCCCTCTCATCTTTACCATTACCCTTGTTAAGGGACTGCATGCATGACCTTTCTGGTAAAACAGAGGTCCATGCTTTGAGGTGAGCGGCCTGTATTATTGGTGGCGGATTAGCACGGAAGTGGTTGCACAAGTGATTGTCTTCAAGCACCCTATCTCACGGCCAAAGGATCTTTATATCTCTATGTTGGTGTGCCAGTCGACACTTTCTGATTCCTGAACTTTACACTCATGGACTTTTTGTGTTTTATGTGATTTAGCATTTGAGCGCTGCACTGCTTTTTATACACTATTCCAGGATGAAACCTTATTTTTTTTCTCAATCAAAGGTTTTTATTGAACAAAAGTTAAAGAACAAAGAGTTCCAGAGCACAAGCAGTACACTCAATCAGTGTGGCGCAGCACACATATAGATACTTAAAACAGTATATCACCCATTCCCTTCTGCAGGTAGTAGTTCCACATATTACCAGTGTATGCAACCACCCCCAATCTATTCTTCACATCAGCATACTCTAACAAGTAGACAGCATACCCAAACACAAAAATACACATGCCCTGTGTGGGCCTAAAATAGGCGATCACACACCAGATCCATTTGGGGCAGATCCGGGACGTTCAGCCACGGGGCCCACAGTTTATCATATTTATTACTGGTCCCCTTACGTTGATATACAAGTTATTCCAAACTGTAATCCATTCCTGCACCGTGGGTGGTTTGGTATCTTTCAGGTGTCTCAAGATCATCACGCAAGCCTGAAATAAGGCTCTACCAAAAGCCTGCTTAGAGATATCCTCCACCTGGAGGCCATCTATTATCCCCAGCAGACAAGTTTTAGGCTCTAAAGCTATCTGGACCTGGAAAGCCCCATTAAGAGTGTCAATGACCTTCGTCCAGTACAGGTGGAGTTTCGGGCATCTCCACAACAGGTAAATAAGATCACCGTGATCTCTGCAGCATCTGGTGCAGGTCGAATCACCATTCACTCCCACATGGGCTAGTCTAGCCGGTGTGTAATGTACCCTTAAAAGTATATAAAGCTGTGACAGCCTGTGCGCCACGTTTAGGGAGCACATGGAGACTGCCTGCAGGGCTTCCTCCCACTGCTCATCCTCAAACGCGCCCACTTCTTGTTCCCACAGGAACACTGCCTTCAGAGGGGTGCCCTGGAGGAAGAGATTTAGCAGCATGGCATAACAATAGGATATAAACCCCTTATAGGTAGTGTGACAGCAGGAAGGTAAAGTCACCTGGTTGCATCCAGGGGGGTAGGTATATTTCTCCCAGATTCAGGCTTTATGCCGACTTATACAACTAGGGAGAGAGTTGATGAAGCCCAGCTGAGGCTAGTGGGCTCATGGATGATTCATACCTCTAGGGAGAGGGCTGGGCGTCGTGCAGGCAGGGAGTTGATGAGACCAGCTGAAGCTTGTCAGCTCGTTTAAGGCCTCTATAAAAACTCCCAGATTCATTAGGTGTTTGCTCATGCCTGGAACCAGACCTGTGTGGACTGTCTAGGGAGAGTGAACCCCTGTGCGGTGAGACAAAGCCTGTGTGGCTATTTGTTTGGACATTTACTAAACCAGGGACTTAGGGACTAGGACAGCACCAGGCTGATCCCAGTTGTTAGTTTAGGAAACCTGCATGTTTAGTCAGAGGTCAAGCTGACCAGGGTTTATTTTGTTTATGTTTCTTTTTGCTTTGCTGTGTTTTTGTCACTGTAAATAGAGAAATAAACCGCACCCTTTTGATCTTGAAAACCACAACCTCCGTCTGCTGGGCCTGTTTTTGTGTGGGGAGCCCATCCAGGGGGTCACACACACCCGCTGCCGAGCTAACCCCCTCACAGTTGGTGGAGAACCAGTGGCAGTTTTTTTTTAAGCCAGCATGGAGGAGATACTGAAACAGCTGGCTCTAGCAAATGCCAATCAACAGCAGACAAATGCAGGTTTGCAAAAGAGCCTTGCAGCCCAGCAACAAGCCCAGCAGCAATCTGAGGCCCGCTTCATAGACCTGTTGCAGAGGCAAGAGCAGAGACTACAACAACAGATGGAAGCAGTAATGCAGCAACGTCCGCAGACCAGTGAGGAAAGCCGTCCCACTAATACCGCGTCATTTGGGGTGAGTCGTTTATTGACAAAAATGACTGGAGAAGATGATCCAGAGGTGTTTTTGACCACATTTGAAAGGACTGCTGAAAGGGAAAAGTGGCCTAAGGATCAGTGGGCTGGACTGCTGGCTCCTCTGTTAACTGGTGAATCGCAGAAAGCTTACTATGACCTAGAGCCTGACCAAGCAAAAGACTATGTGATGCTAAAAGCTGAAATATTGGCAAGGCTGGGTGTCACCCTGGCTGTCCGGGCTCAGCGTGTGCATAACTGGACTTTCCAGCTTGGAAAACCCCCCAGGTCTCAAATGTATGATCTCATTCACCTGAGCAGGAAGTGGCTACAGCCAGAGACTTTGTCCGCACCGGAGATTGTGGAACGTGTTGTGATGGATCGTTTCTTGAGAGCTCTTCCTACCGCCATTCAAAAGTGGGTAAGCCATGGAGACCCAGAAACGGCCGGTAAACTTGTGGATCGTGTAGAGAGATACTTGGCTGCAGAGAACCTGACGGCCTCTTCCAGAGACTCTCGGACTTTCCACCCTAAGACCAGACCATCCCCAGGGGCGGATAAGATGATTCCAAGGGGTGAGGGTGGAGAGAGTGAGAGGGTGGGAGCTCTGCCCAGGGTTTGGCGAGAACAGCCTGGGAAGTCGGGGGCTCAAGAGGCAGCCAAAAGGATTGTTTGCTACCGCTGCCGGCAAGCGGGACATATTGCAGCAAATTGCCCGGTTGTGGAGGAACCCATGCAATGTGACTTTCTGACGGACAGACGTCAGTCGCTGTGTGCGACAGTCGCATGCACTGCCATTCGGGGAACTGAGAAACATTTATGCAAAATGTGTATTAATGGTAGAAATGTTGTGGTATTACTGGATTCAGGTAGCCTTGTGACCCTGATAAAGGCTGAATTAGTTAAAACAGAGGTCTCTGGGAATAGCAAGGTAGCTGTTATTTGTGTGCATGGGGACACCCGAGAGTATCCAGTGACTACAGTGTGTTTCAAGACCCCCAAAGGTACCCTCTCTCATCCAGTGGGGTTAGTATCTCAATTACCGCATGATGCCATTGTGGGAAGGGATTTTCCGAAGTTCTGGGAACTGTGGGATGATCCTGAGCCCCCCACTGGTGCCCCTATGTACCAGGAAGGTGATAGCCAGAACTCCTCTGAGAGTGGTGAGGACTCTCCAGAATTTCCCTTGTCAGTATTGGCAGGCGAGACTCAAGAAACTGGAGAGGAGCCCACCTCCTCAGACGAAAACCTACCGTCTGTGGAGTTTTCTGATCTTGAGGTTCACAGGGAAAATTTTGCCACAGAACAGTTAAAAGACCCCGCCCTAATAAAGGCACGGGAAAACGTAGTGGAAATAGATGGCGAGTTAGTGAACCCAGATAATACCTGCACTTACCCATACTTCAGCGTAGAGAAGGACCTACTGTATCGGGTGGCAAAAAGGGCAGAAGAAACCGTTGAGCAGCTTGTGGTGCCCAAACCTTACAGGAAGTTGGTGTTGGAGTTGGCCCATGGGCACATTCTTGGAGGTCATCTGGGGACAGAGAAAACCCGAGAGAGGGTATTACAGAGATTCTATTGGCCTGGGGTGATGAAGGACATAGAAAATTATTGTTCCTCCTGCCCTGTGTGTCAGAGGTCGGCCCCGATGCCACATTTCCGTAGCCCGCTGGTCCCTCTACCCATCATTGAGGTCCCGTTTGAGAGGATCGCAATGGATTTGGTAGGTCCTATAATCAAGTCCGCTAGGGGGCACCAGTACATATTAGTTATAATGGACTATGCCACCCGTTATCCAGAAGCGATCCCTCTCCGAAATACCTCGGCCAAAACCATAGCCAAAGAGCTATCTCTTGTTTTTAGCCGGGTGGGTATTTGTAAAGAACTGCTTACGGACCAAGGTACACCCTTTATGTCCCGGGTTATGAAAGAGCTGTGTAAATTGTTCAAAGTGACGCAATTGCGTACGTCTGTGTATCACCCCCAAACCGATGGGCTGGTTGAAAGATTCAACAAAACCCTAAAACAAATGTTGAAGAAAGTGGTGGATAGAGATGGAAAGGATTGGGACTGTCTACTTCCTTATTTGATGTTTGCTATTAGGGAGGTGCCCCAATCCTCTACGGGATTCTCCCCCTTTGAGTTACTGTATGGGAGACACCCAAGAGGGCTGTTGGATATTGCCAAGGAAACTTGGGAAAGTGAGAGTTCTCCCCACAGGAGTGTGATTGAGCATGTCGCCCTGATGCAAGATCGAATTGCACAGGTAATGCCCATCGTGAAGGAACATTTGGCCCAAGCGCAGTTGGCACAGCAGAGAGTGTACAACCGTGGAGCCAAGACCCGTACCTTTTCCCCGGGGGATAGGATATTGGTACTTGTCCCTACGGTTGAAAGTAAATTCCTTGCCAAATGGCAAGGCCCCTACGAGATAATGGAAAAAGTGAGCGAAGTGAATTACAAGGTCAGACAACCAGGAAGGCGAAAGCCCGAACAGATCTATCACGTTAATCTGTTGAAAGCCTGGAGGGATAGAGAGTCCCTAGTCGCAGAAACTTGGTCACCAGCTCAAACTGGTTGCGTGATTCCGGAGGTTGGAATAGCAGCCACCTTGTCACAACCCCAACAACAGGAGGTTAAGGAGTTTGTGCTTCGCAACAAGGAGGTGTTCTCTGAGCTGCTGGGATAAACATCTGGGGTAGAGCATGATATTATTACCCCGCCTGGTGAAAGGGTGAAGTTAAAACCCTATCGGATCCCAGAGGCCCGACGGGAGGCAATACGGGAGGAAGTACAGAAAATGCTGAACTTAGGGGTGATAGAGGAGTCCCAAAGTGATTGGTCTAGTCCCATTGTGTTGGTGCCTAAACCGGATGGGAGCTGGCGATTTTGTAACGATTTTCGTCAGTTGAACAAAGTTACAAAATTTGACGTCTACCCCATGCCACGTATAGATGAGTTGATCGACCGGCTGGGAACAGCCCGATACATGACGACTCTTGACCTCACAAAAGGGTATTGGCAAATTCCCCTGGCCAAGTCGGCCAAAGAGAAAACCGCATTTGTAACCCCAGACGGGGCGTTCCAGTATAAGAGAATGCCGTTCGGGTTACAGAATGCGCCGGCCACATTCCAGCGGAAAATGGACCAGATACTGAGGCCCCATCGGAAGTATGCTGCGGCTTACCTGGATGACGTAATTGTCCATAGCACAGATTGGGCCTCACATCTGCCAAAAGTGCAAGCAGTCCTAGACTCTATCCGGGAAGCTGGGTTTACGGCTAACCCCAAGAAGTGTACCATTGGGCAGGAGGAGGCCAAATATCTTGGGTACACCATTGGCAGGGGAGTAATAAAACCCCAACTCAACAAAGTCGAGGCCATCCAGAGTTGGCCACGTCCCAACAGCAAGAAGCAGGTACGAGCCTTTCTGGGAATCGCGGGTTATTATCGGCGCTTCATTCCCCACTTTGCTTCTAAGGCTGTGCCGCTAACCAACCTGACGAAAGGGAAAGGGTCGGTCATGATTAAATGGACCCCCGAGGCTGAGGCAGCATTCCAATTCTTGAAACAAGCCTTATGTAGCCAGCCAGTGTTGTACTCACCCGACTTCTCTAAAGACTTTGTCGTACAAAGTGATGCGTCAGATGTGGGGTTAGGAGCAGTATTGTCCCAGGTCTGGAACGGGGAAGAGCACCCAGTCATTTACCTCAGCAGGAAGTTGAAGTCCCATGAGGTAAATTACGCCACGGTTGAAAAGGAGTGTTTAGCGGTGAAGTGGGCTCTAGATTCCCTTCGGTACTATCTGCTAGGTAGGCACTTTGACATGGTTACGGATCACGCTCCGTTAAAGTGGATGGCTCAAAACAAGGAGACAAATAGAAGAGTAAATAGGTGATTCCTGGCCCTACAGGAATTCAACTTCACAGTAAAGCATCGCCCTGGCGTTCAAATGGGGAATGTGGATGCTTTGTCTCGAGTACATGAATGCCTGATTGCTGGTGTTCCAACCCCAAGGTTAAAACAAGAGGGGGGGGTATGTGACAGCAGGAAGGTAAAGTCACCTGGTTGCATCCAGGGGGGTAGGTATATTTCTCCCAGATTCAGGCTTTATGCCGACTTATACAACTAGGGAGAGAGTTGATGAAGCCCAGCTGAGGCTAGTGGGCTCATGGATGATTCATACCTCTAGGGAGAGGGCTGGGCGTCGTGCAGGCAGGGAGTTGATGAGACCAGCTGAAGCTTGTCAGCTCGTTTAAGGCCTCTATAAAAACTCCCAGATTCATTAGGTGTTTGCTCATGCCTGGAACCAGACCTGTGTGGACTGTCTAGGGAGAGTGAACCCCTGTGCGGTGAGACAAAGCCTGTGTGGCTATTTGTTTGGACATTTACTAAACCAGGGACTTAGGGACTAGGACAGCACCAGGCTGATCCCAGTTGTTAGTTTAGGAAACCTGCATGTTTAGTCAGAGGTCAAGCTGACCAGGGTTTATTTTGTTTATGTTTCTTTTTGCTTTGCTGTGTTTTTGTCACTGTAAATAGAGAAATAAACCGCACCCTTTTGATCTTGAAAACCACAACCTCCGTCTGCTGGGCCTGTTTTTGTGTGGGGAGCCCATCCAGGGGGTCACACACACCCGCTGCCGAGCTAACCCCCTCACAGTAGTCACCTCAAACAGGTAATGGAAGAACGATGCAGAGTCCAAGGACCAAACATCTGCCTCCCTCTGTGCATCAACTGCATGTTTGAGCTGCAAATAGTAAAAGTGCATAGATGCCGGTAGCCGAAAGTCTGCGCTGAGCTCCTGAAAGGATCTCAGTCTGCCAGCTCTAAATACGTGAGTCATATATGACACACCATATTGTTTCCATTTCAAACCATATGGTAATTTAGCTATTTCCTGGTAGTATTGATTGTCCCAAATAGGGCTGTATTTGGTAAACCCAGTCACCCCCTGGAGCATCCTGACCTTGTTCCAAATCTTCTGCATGAGAGCGTACGTGGGAAAAAGCTTATTAGATTTAGTGTACCTTAGGGCCTCCAGATCATCCGTCACCTCCCCCCCAGTCGTGAAACTGAGTAGCTGGACCGAAGAGTCCTGCAAGTTCAGTTCTAGGTCCTGTCGAGGGCGTATAGCTCGTGCAATATGTTGCATTTGGGAAGCTAGGTAGTACAGCCTGGGATTAGGCAATGCCAACCCAACGGTGTCCTTTGAGCATTGCAATTGCTCAAGTTTGACTCTAGGAGGCTTTGTGAGCCATATAAGTGATCGAAAGATTGAATTAATAATTCTAAACTTTTTCAGGGGAATGACCATTGGGGAGTTGTGAAGCACATAGAGTAGTTGTGGCATGAGGATCATCTTTATCAAGTTTACCCTCCCCACTGGGGACAGCTTCAACTTGCTCCACACCTTGACCCGATCGCGGCAGCGATTGATCAGAGGGGTGAGGTTGAGATTGACATAGTCCAGCAAACAGGCGGTAACCTGAATGCCAATATACCGAAAGGACGTGGAAACAGGGATGTCCTGCATGGTCATTGGGGATGATGAAGGCCGACGGTCTAACAATAGGAGAGAGGACTTGGTCCAATTAGTAACTAGACTCGAGTATTCCAGGATGAAACTTTACTCCAGCTATTTTAAAGAAGATCTATGACCAAAGCTTTTTAGGTCATACTTCTCCTCTGGGTCACCGGAATGCACTTATTTCTGCACTCTTGTGGCCCAGATTCAGCATAATGCCTGCTGTCGGCTGATGTAACACAGCTGGTCCAGACTCTTCAAGATTCCGAATCTAATGTCAGGATCAACCCAAATGCCTGGGTGGCAGCTGGCTCAGCATGCCACTGAGAGCCTGAGCCAGCCGTTCCCGCCCCTCCACAGCCAGGTGCTCCAGGGAACACTGGAGGGTCAGGGTATAGAGCGGGTGACTGATCTGCTCAGTGAAGACATAGAATTCAGTGATCAGTGGTCATGTGCTTGCTCAGTTCTCAGTCTTAGAGCCAGTGGGGGGACAACTGCAGCATCAGACCAATGCTTCAGCCACATACTGTAGGTGAGTATATATGTATATATGTTATTTTTTTAATCCCACTTTTCCCCTTTAAGTTAGTATGCATATTCTCATATACCTGCACTTCAGCAGGAGCATCCATATGTAGCGGGGTGTCACTTTATGGTGTTCATAAGAGACTATATTCCATCAAGTGAGTCCGGATCTTCTCTGGTTTCCTATTGATAATCTGCTGACTATTGCTTGACTATAAGTAGGGAAGTGCATGGTGGGATTTGTGGTACCGGGAGAGTTGGACTCCAATGGCAAGGATACTACACAGACTACTATATCCACAGTGCAACTGAACATCCATCGTGCATTGCCCGGCGCAAGGTCTGCTGGGGATGGATTATTTAAGGGGAGGAGGAGCAACGTGCGTTCTCTTTGGACATCGCCCGCCCAGCAACTTGGAGCCTGTTCGAGCCTATCGTGTTGGTCTAGGCCGGAGAGTCTGGGCCTACCAAGCTGGAGAAAGCCTGCTGGTCGAGGAAGGAGAGAGACCTCATCCAGAGAGCCTGCTGACATCTCAGAGCTCCCAAGAGTCGAGTCAGCTTCACCTTCCCTATCGGTTGTCTGGGAGATCGGAGACTACGGGTGACCGGGAGATCGTGGGCTGGAGCCTAGCAGCGGGATCGGATAAGCGGATTGGTCTGGTCGGGTGAGAGAGCACTTGCTCAGGATTCTTAACTGTTTGCTAGGCCTGGGACCCCTTTGCATAGGACCCACCGCCATTACAGCAGTGTGTTGCGCAGCTAGAGTTGGCGTCTAATTGCTTGTGACTTTAGGCCCTAAACTATAGCAGGATTATAGCTAACGGTGGATACCCCATTGGATTACAAATATAAAAGTGCACCAACGTTGCTAGCGAAGATCCCTTCTATCGGAGTAACTGTGTGTGTGAAGTAGTCAGGCCTGACTGTGACATTGTGTGGGTGCCATACTGCCCATGAGGGGGAAGCTTGCGAGCGTAGTTCTTTTAAAGACATTTTAGAGTGTATAAGATTTGTATATCTAGATATTGATTACATTGTGCATAACTTTGACTTTGCAGGGCCCTGCATATGTAAATGCCTGTCTGCTAACCTAACCTCTTTTATATCTAGTGAAGATATTTTATGGTTAAGCAAACACGTTGTGTGGAGTATTAACTGTCCCGGAAAGAGAGACGGCCAGCACAGGTACTCTAGTTCTGAACGGTGAATGTATACTGTGTTGTGGTTTTCATTACTAGTAGGTTTCACAATCTCATTTGCTTAACCGCTGTGCCAGTGGAGGGTCAGAGACAGTTTATTGGGGGTTGACATCAGTAAGGTACAGGCCCAAATTAATACCAGAAGCTCTCTTAACTGGGGGTAGTGCTACACGTGGGGGCTCGAGTCCGGGATCCTGTACTCTGCAGTCAAACTCCTACCCGGGTGCCAATATGGACCCTTTCACTGTGGACCAGTGGTGCGGATCAGCAGGCGCTCTTCCAGGCGTGAGTGTGGCTATTGAACTTCCTGGAGAGAACTGGGAAGAGTATGAAGTTGACAGGCTCATGAAGTTACTGTCTCCAAGCAGGAAGGCATGGGTGATTGACCTCAAACCAGAAGAGGAAACCTCCCGTACCTACGCATTACTGGAGTGGAGGGATGGTGTGCCTGAGGACTTTAAAGGCCGGAGTGTACAGTCCAAGGATCGGAAGACGTACTATCTGGTGCACCCAAAGACTATAAAAGAAGTTCCTGAAACTAGCCAAGGAAAGCCTCTCAGAGAAACGACAACCTCCCCGGCACCCCTGCCCACTATAGGCCCTGAACTCCTTAACGCTCTAGGGGACCTCATGACAAAGTGCCAAAAGAGTAACACAGTGTGCGTAGAGACTGGATACAGGAAGCTGAGGACTTTCTCGGGGAAACAGCCTGTGCCGCTTGGAGAAGAGGACTTTGATACCTGGATAGAACAAGCAATGCAGGCTGTGGAAGGTTGGGAACTGTCAGAAGCCCAAAAGAAACAGTGCATAAATGAAAGTTTAAAGGGAGCTGCCGCAGAAGCTGTGAATAATCTAAGGTTCAGCAATGTCACTTGTACTGCCTATGATTACTTAGTCATGTTGCAAGAGGAGTTCGGCCAGTTGGAGAAAGGTACTGACCTAATTTACCAGTTTGAGCACACTCACCAGCAGCCAGGAGAGCGTTTGTCTGAGTATGTCCGAAGATTGAATAAAATGCTCTGCCAGATAGTCCTGAAGATAGGGATGGTATCACAGGACATAGACTGAGCCAGGATGCAACAGATTTTAAGAGGGGATCTGCGCAATGATCTGGTTTGGCTACATTTGAAAACTACAGGAGGAGTCATGTCCTTGAGTTACCTTGTGCGAATAATGAGAGATGAGGAGGCTTTGCTAAAGGATCAACAAGCGACTGAAAAACACACCTCTCTTCCTTCCGCTGGGGTTAGAGCAGCCATGGCCACGGAACGAGACTCTGAAGTGGCTGTTTTAAAGTCACAGATGACTCAAGTACTGGAGATGCTGACTTCTTTGATGGCCAAAGATTCAGGAGTTACTAAGGAAGAAGAAGGCAAGAAAGGAATGGTTCGGAATACCTCAAACCCTGTCTATCAACCGAACAAAGATGAGGAAGCTTGTTTCAACTGCGGGGGGATTTGGCACTACAGGCAAGTGTGCCCCAGCCCGAAGAAGGCCGCAGTCTCATACCGCAAGCCGGCGGAAAACTTCAGAGGGCCCCGGTGAGGGATTCAACCGGGTGCCCATCAGTTCCAGTCAACTCCAAAGAAATAAGAGACCAAGGGAGGTCGTAAAGGGAGAACAATTCCCCACCCAATAAATCTGATGCTTCCTACCTTAGGTCCAAATGTAATGTCCAAAGGCGGGAAATCAGTGCATACCAGGCCCAACAAGGGCTAAGGTCCCGGAAGAGACTGAAAAATTTAAAAACAAAAAAAACTCAAGGTTTAGAACCCAGTCAGAAGACTTCTCAGAGGAAATTCCCCGTTAAACTGGTGGGACCCTCCCCAGTGGTCCCCATTCAAGTAGAAGGAATCTACACGAAGGCCCTTCTTGACACAGGAGCTCAAGTGGCCCTTCTGTATCGGGATTTTTACCAAAAACATCTGAGACATTTGCCCTTGCAGAAGCTAGAAGACCTAGAAGTGTGGGGCATTGGGACCCAGAGCTTTCCATATGATGGATACTTCCCGATCAAATTGGCCTTCGAACCTTCAGTAGCAGGGGAAGCGGAGATCTTTGACACACTGGCTGTGGTTTGTCCTCGCCCACCAGGAGCTAACAAGAGTAACCTCATAATAGGGACCAACACTGACTTGGTCAGGAGGTTACTGACACCCGTAGCCCAGGAACAGGATACCCCAACGCCCAGAGTTCACCCTTTGTTGCACCGGGTATATCAGCGATTGGTGCTAGAACAGAAGGCCCCAAAAGAAGGAGTAGGGAAGGTCTGGAAGCTAGACAAGATGGAAAAGGTGTTACAGCTGGGAGAAGTAACCTGTCTTAGGGCCACTGTTAAACTCGCCTGGGAGCAACCGGGCCCTTTCGTCATACTTGGACCAGACTCTCTGGATACTTATCAAGGGTTGGAGGTAATCCCCGAAGTGGCCCCGTTGAGGGCACTGAGGAAGAACAATGGCAGGGTGTCAATGAGCATTAGAAATACTGCCGCTGCCCCTGTGAAGATCCCAGCCAGAATGTTGTTGGGCCGGGTGAACCCTGCCACCCCAGTCGCCCTATCGCACTTGGAGAAAGAAGAAAAGGGAGAGGTCACGATAGAGAAGCTTTGTTTTGAAGACATGACCCTCCCACCGTCTTTGAAGGAAAGGGCCAAAATCCAGTTGGCTAGGTGGCAGAAGATATTTTCCAATAATGAGTTTGATGTGGGATGTGCAAAAAGTGCCACTAATAAGATTTGCCTGCAGGAAGACAAACCGTTTAGGGAAAGAGTCCGGCGGGTCCCCTTGGCTGACTTGGAAGATCTGCGCGAGCAACTGGCAGAACTTAAGAGAACCGGTGTTATCCGAGAATCCATACGCGTCCCCAATAGTGGTAGTCAGGAAGAAAAATGGGTCACTGAGGCTGTGTATTGACTATCGGACACTCAGTAGAAGGACAATACCGGATCAGTATACCACTCCCCGAATAGAGGATGCATTACAGAGCTTGTCTGGAGCCAAGTGGTTCAGTGTGATGGACCTGAAAAGTGGGTATTACCAAATCCCAATGCACCCAGAAGATCAGGCGAAAACAGCCTTTATTACCTCTGTGGGTTTCTTCAAATTTAATTGCATGCCTCAAGGGTTGTCCGGTGCTCCAGCCACCTTTCAGCGACTTATGAAGAAGACAGTAGGGGACATGAATCTCATTGAAGTATTGGTATATTTGGATGACATCATTGTGATGACCCTGGAAGAACATGAGGAAAGATTGGAGAAAGTCCTGAGGAGGCTCCATGATGAAGGCCTCAAGCTTTCCCTGGAAAAGTGTACATTTTACCAGTCTTCAGTGCATTACTTGGGACATATCGTGTCCGCGGAATGAGTATCCACAGATCCAGAAAAATTGAAGGCTGTCACCTCTTGACCCAGGCGTACTACCGTGATTGAACTTCGGTCGTTTTTGGGGTTCTGCTCCTACTACAGGAGGTTTGTTGAGGGTTTTGCCAAGATTTCTAGGCCCTTGAATGAGCTTCTGAAGACTGAAGGGGAAGAAGAGGATTTCGGGCCTAGGAGACCAGGGGACCATCAAGTGTGAAGAAGCTTTTACCAGGTTGAAGGAAAGCCTAATCACTGCCCCCGTCTTGGCCTATGCGGACACCAGAAAGCCCTATGAGTTACATGTAGACGCCAGTCGTGATGGTCTGGAAGGGGTGCTGTATCAAGAGCATGATGGCCAATTAAGACCCATTGCTTATGTGAGCAGAAGCCTGGGCCCAGCGGAAAAAAACTACCCCACCCACAAGCTGGAATTCCTGGCCTTAAAATGGGCTGTGGTGGATAAACTAAAAGACTACTTGTATGGCGCTGAGTTTGTGGTTAAAACAGACAATAACGCGCTCACCTACCTTCTGACCAAATTAGATGCCACAGGCCACCGTTGGCTGGCAGCCCTTTCGGATTTACCTTCAGTTTAAAATACAGGCCTGGGGCTGGAAATAGAGATGTGGATGCCCTGTCCAGAAGAGCTCATACCACAGGGGGTTCTACCGAAGAATGGACTCAGCTGGCCCCAGAGGGAGTGCGAGCCCTATATCAGGGAGCGGAGCTCCAGGCAAATGGCGGATCCAGAGCTGAAGAAATTGGAGTTTCGGTCGTCAGAGTGCCTAATTACTATTGTGATGTAACTCATATTGGGGAAGAAAACCTACCAAAGCTGTCGAAGGGAGATCTGAGAAGAGATCAGCTGGAAGACCCCCTAGGAAAGTTGGTATTGGAGGCATTGGAGAATCAGATCCCAGATGTGCTCTCAAAGGACTCTTCAAGAGAGGCTCGCCTGCTAAGAAGGGAATGGGACCGGTTGCAGTTACATCAAGGGGTGGTCTACCAAAGGGGCCCCTCTGATGAGCTAGAGGATAAATGGCAGTTGTTCCTGCCTGAGAAACACAGGAAGGCAGTATTGATTGCTTTGCATGACGATCATGGTCATCTAGGCTCCGAGAGGACTTTCCAACTCGTAAGGAACAGGTTCTATTGGCCCTGTATGCGGGTTGAAGTAGAGGAATACTGTCACTCTTGTGCACGTTGCATACAAAGGAAGACCCTGCCTCATCAAGCTGCCCCAATGGGCCACCTACAAATTCAGGGACCCTTGGATCTGGTATGCATTGATTTCCTTTGTCTGGAGCCTGGTCTGAGTGGACAAGGGAATGTTCTGGTAGTAACCGACCATTTCACTAGGTATGCTCAAGCATTCCCAACTAAAGACCAGAAGGCCTCAACAGTGGCCAAGGTGCTTGTTGAAAAGTTCTTCATGCACCACGGGTTGACTCAGCGCCTCCATTCGGATCAGGGAAGAGACTTTGAGAGTAGGCTGATAAGGAAGTTGTTAGACTCGCTGGGCATCAAGAAAACCAGGACAACTCCGTACCATCCACAAGGTGATGCTCAGCCTGAAAGATTTAATCGGACACTGTTCAATATGCTGGGGACTTTGAGTGCAGAGAAGAAGCAACATTGGAGCAAACACATAGCTGCTATCGTACATGCCTATAATAGCACGACCAGTGATGCTACTGGGTACTCCCCATACAGACTGATGTTCGGGCGGGAAGCATGATTACTGGTGGATTTGGCCTTTAGCACTTCCTTAGATCATACCTCAGCAGCTTCTCACAAGGGGTACGTAGATCGGCTGAGACAAAGTCTAAGGATGGCATACGAGAAAGCTCGGGCGACTTCTGATCAAAGAGGAGTGAGAAATAAGAGGAGTTTTGACCTCAAGGTCCGGATACATGATCTTCAACCAGGAGACAGGGTGCTGTTGCGGAATTTAGGTGTCCCGGGAAAACATAAGTTTGCAGACCGATGGAGATCACAGCCATATGTGATATGTAAACAGCTGCCTGGCTTGCCGGTGTATAAGATCAAACCAGAAGGAAGTGTGGGACCTTTAAAGACTTGGCACAGAAATCATCTATTGCCCCTCTCTGAAGCAGTCCGTTTACCCCCCACCTTGGAATCTCATGAGACCCCTTCAGCCTCCTGTACCCCCGGACCAGTTACTAGGTCTCAGGCAACCCTGTTAGACGAGGAAGATGGCAGAATCGAGAACATACCTGGAATCCCTGGATGTTACCCCATTGCCATCTGAAGATACTTTGAATCCGGAGGCTTTTGAGTTTATGCCACACCCTACTCTCACTAAGGAATGGGAAGACGCTTTAGATTCCTTCCAAACAGAAGATCACAGAGAACCCTCATCCCTTCCTGTAGCTGATCTGGATGTTTCTGGAACTGCAGGTTCAATTACACCTAACCAAGATGTGAGAATCAGTGCAGATGATACAGAAGTAGCTGGATCTGATACTTTGGATGTACAAACCTCAATGCCACAGAGAGAGAGAGAAGACTCATTCACCCTCCAAAAAGACTGACTTATACTCAGATGGGTGAATGTTCTGAAGAAACTGTTTATACTGCAAGAAGGACATTAGATGAGGCTGGTCCCTCCACTGTACATTTGGTGGAGGGCAACCCTAGCTCACTCCCTGGCACAGTTAGACAGGCCATCTCCATTAATGTGACCTGTAGACAGGAGAATCCCCCTTCCAAAGCTTGGTGGGAGATTCCCCTGTCGGATTCCTTTGTAACAGTAAACTGTGTTCTCCTTGTATGCTAACCAAGTTCTCCTGCAGGAGTTGTTGATATCTTTGGGGACCAAAGACTTTAAGTGGGGGGAGTGTGTAGCGGGGTGTCACTTTATGGTGTTCATAAGAGACTATATTCCATCAAGTGAGTGCGGATCTTCTCTGGTTTCCTATTGGATAATCTGCTGACTATTGCTTGACTATAAGTAGGGAAGTGCATGGTGGGATTTGTGGTACCGGGAGAGTTGGACTCCAATGGCAAGGATACTACACAGACAACTATACCCACAGTGCAACTGAACATCCATCGTGCTTTGCCCGGCGCAAGGTCTGCTGGGGTTGGATTATTTAAGGGGAGGAGGAGCAACACGCAGTCTCTTTGGACATCGCCCGCCCAGCAACTTGGAGCCTGTTCGAGCCTATCATGTTGGTCTAGGCCGGAGAGTCTGGGCCTACCAAGCTGGAGAAAGCCTGCTGGTCGGGGAAGGAGAGAGACCTCATCCAGAGAGCCTGCTGACATCTCGGAGCTCCCAAGAGTCGAGTCACCTTCACCTTCCCTATCAGTTGTCTGGGAGATCGGAGACTACGGGTGACCGGGAGATCGTGGGCTGGAGCCTAGCAGCGGGATCGGATAAGCGGATTGGTCTGGTCGGGTGAGAGAGCACTTGCTCAGGATTCTTAACTGTTTGCTAGGCCCGGGAACCCCTTTGCATAGGACCCACCGCCATTACAGCAGTGTGTTGCACAGTTAGAGTTGGCGTCTAATTGCTTGTGATTTTAGGCCCTAAACTATAGCAGGATTATAGCTAACGGTGGATACCCCATTGGATTACAAATATAAAAGTGCACCAATGTTGCTAGCAAAGATCCCTTCTATCGGAGTAACTGTGTGTGTGAAGTAGTCAGGCCTGACTGTAACTCACGGAGACATTGTGTGGACACCATACTGCCCACAAGGGGGAAGTTCGAGAGCGTAGTTCTTTTAAAGACATTTTAGAGTGTATAAGATTTGTATATCTAGATATTGGTTACATTGTGCATAACTTTGAGTTTGCAGGGCCCTGCATATGTAAATGCCTGTCTGCTAACCTAACCTCTTTTATATCTAGTAAAGATATTTTATGGTTAAGCAAACACGTTGTGTGGAGTATTAACTGTCCCGGAAAGAGAGATGGCCAGCACAGGTACTCTAGTTCTGAACGGTGAATGTATACTGTGTTGTGGTTTTCATTACTAGTAGGTTTCACAATCTCATTTGCTTAACCGCTGTGCCAGTGGAGGGTCAGAGCCAGTTTATTGGGGGTTAACAGCAGTAAGGTACAGGCCCAAATTAATACCAGCAGCTCTCTTAACTGGGGGTAGTGCTACACATACATGTGGATTTCCAGGATAATATACTGAAGAATGTATGTTCATATACAGTACCAGAAACACCAGACGTGATTTACCAAAATAAATAAAGAGCAGCACTTGATGATCAAGGAACACTTATGCCACATACACACAACCGTTTTTAATGTCATTGAAAAAAACAGCATTTTTCTCGACGTGATTCTTCTCAAGCCTGCCTTGCCTACACACTATCTTGAAAAAAAATGCTTGAGTAAAGCGCGGTGACGTACAACACGTATGACGGCACTATAAAGGGGAAGTTTCATTCGGATGGCGCCACCCTTCATGTTAGTAAAGTTTGTTGAGCGACGATTCGCGCTTTTCAGCCTCGTGCTTTTCAGTCCGTTACAGCGTGACGAATGTGCTATCTCCATTACGAACGCTAGTTTTACCAGAACGAGCGCTCCCGTCTCATACTTGATTCTGAGCATGCGCATTTTTTTTCACGTCGTTAAAGCCCACACACGGCTGTTTTTCATGACGAGAAAAACGACGATGTGAAAAACGACGAGAAAAATTAGAGCATGTTCCAATTTTTTCATGGCCATTTTTCACGTTGTGAAAAATGCTCTGAAGCCCACACACAATAATTTTTAATGACCATTTTAAAAAATGGCATTTTTTTCGTCATTAAAAACGGTCGTGTGTACGCGGCATTAGATCTTGGGCCTGCATGCATACGCAAATGTTCATGCACATAGAGACTGCTAACAGATTATATTCAATGTACATTGCACAGTCATGTCGTGTGTGTGTATTAATCATTCAAATAAAGTAGCCTTTAAATCTTCTGCTCCTATTAGATGCAAGTAGACACTTTCCTGAAAAACACAAAAAAGTGTGGTTGGCTTACATAGTAATGAAATGCACATATACAAAACCAAGCTAAACAGCATGTCTAAAATTAAACCTGTACTACATCTTTTTGCAGTAGCATATGTACAGGTATTTATCATTAGAATGCCTATTTCAAGCAGCAGTGTACGAATCCTTTTATGCTGGCTAGTAGACTTGTGCACAACGGAAAAATTTGTTTAGTTTCGGTTCGTTTTTTGTGCACAACGGAAAAATTTGTTTAGTTTCGGTTCGTTTCTTTTCGGTCCTGTTGATTCGTAATCATTCGTAATTTTGCTAGACGGGATTTTTCGTGTTCGGACTAATTCGTATTTTCGCAAGCGTCATTTTTCGTTGAATTTTTAGTTGATTTATAATTCGTACTTTCGGTAGGGTACGTTGTTTTTCTTTGATTCTGGACAACACTCCTACTTTCGTAACTTTTTTTGGGTTCGTTGATTCGGAATTTTCCGTGTCTCTCTCACAATGACGCTGCCTATTATGCCTAATGTGCTTCAAATGGATTTGTACTTTTCTAAATACATAGCGGTTATTTGTAACGATTCGAAATCTTGTATTTTACTTTCGTTTTTTACATGCGGCTATAGCCCTCGCCCCTGTACACCATTTTGAGAGGGTTCAGCACGGTGAGGGAGAAGCAGAGAGCAGAGCAGAGTGTTATTGTGCTTCGAATGGATTCGAAATCTCGTATTTTACTTTCGTTTTTTCATGCGGCTATAGCCTCCGCCCCTGTACACCATTTTGAGAGGGAGTTCAGCATGGTGAGGGAGAAGCAGAGAGCAGAGTGAGTGTTATTGTGCTTCGAATGGATTCGTACATTCGTAACTTTTTTCATAACGAATTATGCCGAAGACATTCGGGCATTCGCTATTTTGCGGTATAATTTATTTCGGATTCGGTTTTATTCGTAATTGCTTTGTTCGGAAATTCAAATGCTTCCGAATGTCCGAAAGTTGCTAAATTCGGACGAATTTCGATTCGTTACGAAACGAATTGCACAAGCCTACTGGCTAGCACTCAAATTTCTGTGCAGTACAATATAATGCGTATGTAGCAATACCCCCAGTTAAGAGGGCTGCAGGTATAGTTTTGGGCCTGTAACACACTGCTGTCAACCCCCAGGAACTGGCTCTAACCTCCCTTGGCACAGCTAGCACAAATGGAAGTGTGAAACCCACTAGGCTATAAGAATCACCACTCTGCAATAAAGCATACACAATAGTTCATATCTGATTACCTGAGCTGACTGCTTCAGCTGGGATAAACAGTACGCCACACACTTGTTTGCTTAACCACCAATACTTTTACGGAGTAGAAATATAAGGTTAGACAATGGTACATTTATCTATGCAGGGCCCTGCAATATTAAAAGTCAAGCAAATAACAAGTATTATGTTCTAACAGTCTTATGCGCACTTAATTTCTCTTAATAAACTACGCTCGCGAGCCTTCCCCTCGTGGCCAATATGGCGGCCAAACAATGTCTCCTTGCTGAACAGTCAGCCCTGACTAATTCACACAAAGTTAATTCGTTGAGAAGAATCTTCGCTAGCAATGATGGTGCACTTTGTAGATTATTTGTCATCCAAAGGTATTACATTTTTATTTACTCAGCAAGCAATAAGACAACTTAACTCTGGCTGCACAACACACTGTACCTCTGGGGTGCAATGTAACACTCCGGTAACGGTGGGCCCTGACCAAAGAATACTGGGCCTAACAGGTAGTCAAAGTATACTGAGCAAGTGCTCTCTCACCCAACCGGACCAGTCCGTACAACCAACTTCAGTAGTTGGTGCTCCAGAACACAGTCTCACGATGCCCGTAGTCTCCGATCCTCTCGACCATCCGAGGGAGATTGATGGAGGAGACGACTCTGGGTTCTCCAGTGACGATCAGCAAGCTCTCCGGATCCCCTAGGCCCAGGCTCTCCGGCTTAGTCCAAAGCAACAGGCCCCACGTAGGCTCCACTTGCTAGGAGGGCAGTGTCCGAAGAGACCCGCGTGTTGCTCCTCCCTCCTTAAATAGTCCTTCCCCAGCAGACCTTGCGCAGGGAAATGCACTGTGGGTGCCCCGCTGCACACTGGGTATAGTAGTCTTTGTACTCATTTAAAGCGATACCCCGCTACACATAGATTTGTGCATGCACAGTACATCGGTCCATGTACTGAGGCTTTTTGTAAAAATTTTAGTTGAACTCAACAATTACATTTTCCAGGAAAACCTTGGACTAATGCCAGTTCTTATCTTAAAGCGGTAGTAAACTTTCAAGAATAACAAAATAATTTTCTCCAGCAAGGTAATATCATAAATGTACTAGTATGCATTGCATACTAGTATATATGAAGGACTTTCTTTAAAACAAAGCCCTCCAGTAGGGAACTGTCACCGCTGACAGAACTTCCATCTTCACCCGGTCTCCTTTACAGGAAGTTTGAATGACTGAGCCGCGATGACGTGGAGGACAGCCGCGGCACAGAGCTCTGAAGGGATGTAATGGAGTATGCCATCCTCTGCATGGGGCCGGTGGCATCACCAGCTGCAGAAACCGTGAATATCTCCTAAATGGTGCATGTTTAGGAGATATTCCTTGTACCTACAGGTATACTTTATTATAAACCTACCTGTAGGTACAAGTGTTCAGGCGGTGTTTACTGCAGCTTTAACCACTTGCTTACTGGGCACATAACCCCCTTCCTGCCCAGGCGAAATTTCAGCTTCCGGCACTGCGTCGCTTTGAATGACAATTGCGCAGTCGTGCGACGTGGCTCCCAAACAAAATTGACGTCCTTTTTTTCCCACAAATAGAGCTTTCTTTTGGTGGTATTTGATCACCTCTGCGGTTTTTATTTTTTGCGCTATAAACAAAAAAAGAGCGACGATTTTGAAAAAAAAACAATATTTATTACTTTTTGCTATAATAAATATCCCAATTTTTTTTTAAAAAAGTTTTTTTTTCTCAGTTTAGTCCGATACGTACTCTTCTACATATTTTTGGTCAAAAAAAAAAATCGCAATAAGCGTTTATTGATTGGTTTGCGCAAAAGTTATAGCGTCTACAAAATAGGGGATAGTTTTATAGCATTTTTATTAATTTTTTTTTTTTACTAGTAATGGCGGCGATCAGCGATTTTTATCGTGACTGTGACATTATGGCGGACACATCGGACACTTTTGACACCATTTTGGGACCATTCACATTTATACAGCGAACAGTGCTATAAAAATGCACTGATTACTGTATAAATGTGACTGGCAGGGAAGGGGTTAACACTAGGGGGCGGGGAAGGGGTTAACTATGTTCCCTATTTGTGATTCTTACTGTGGGGGGAGGGGACTAATTGGGGGAGGAGACCGATCTGTGTCCCTATGAACAAGGGACACAGCATCGGTCTCCTCTCTCCCTGACAGGACATGGATCTCTGTGTTTACACACAGAGATCCACATCCTGCTTCTGTAACTGCCGATCGAATGTACCTGGCGGACATCGCGGCCGCCAGGCACGCTCCTCGGCATCACGTGATGCGCGCCGCACAGCTGTTCCCCGCCGCGCGCCCTCGGCGGCGCGCAGCGGGATGTAAACAGAGAAGGACGTCCTGGGGACGTCCTCTCGGCACTTGAGAGCCGCGCTGCAGCCGTCTTTCGGCTATAGCGCGGGTCTCAAGTGGTTAAGAATGATCCTGGGTGGTCAGTTCTTTCACAGGTACATCGAATTAGTGGGTGGCATCATCATGCAGCCTGGGCAGACAGCATGACTGCTCTAGACCGCGCTTACACATCATTACGCGAGTCATGAGCGTTAAGCTCTGACAATTCACCTAATATCCTCCAAAGCATTTGGCATTGCAGAATGATTTTTCTCTAGGCCTCTTCTTTATTTGCAAATATGTAACAAAATGTAATCACAAGGCATGAGGTGCAACTACATTTTGTTACATATTTACAAATGTTTTGGTTAACAAGATCTCTGTTCCACTTTTTATTAGTCTCCTTCTTGGTTCACACCTGTGCACTGTTAAAAAAAAAAAAACGCATGTGTCATGTAAATACATTGATTTCAATGAGACCGACAACTGTGCACTGCGTTGTAAACTTTGGACAGATGTCAAATATTATATGCATTTACCTGTATTTTCTGGTAAATTTAAGTCTATAGGAACACATTAAAAAATGCATTAAAACATGTACAAAAGGGGGGGGCAGGGCGGCGCCAGCGGAGACAGACATGCCCTGCTGAAGCTCCGTGACTCTCAGGACTCCACAGCCGAATAAAGCGCCCGTTCAGCTCGGTTCCTGGTGGAACCAGGTGTGGGAACAGCTGGTGAGACAAAAGAGTCTATTCATGTTTAGAAGGGGTGCCCGTTTGAACAGGAAAACATCTAATTTCAAAGTCAGTCAGCCCAGAGCAGCATTGAAAATTGCACCTCCCCCTTCTCCTCACACAAGCACCTCACAAACTGCTAAACAAAGACAGCAGAAACAGCGGTCCCAGGCTGCTCTTGTGGAGAATGACACAGATAATGATAATGACTATGAATATACTGACCCAGTACAGGTCACCAACACAGATACCATTAACCCAAACATATTAAAGCAATTTGAAAAGATGCTTCAGAAGGCACTTAAGAAAACTTCAGACCACATCACAAGCAGTTTGTCAAAGGAAATTAGGGAATTAGGTCAGCGCACTTCTGACCTAGAAGATAGAGTAGATGAAATGGAAATTGATGTACAGTCCCACCTGCATGAACTAGAGGATTTAAAAGCAGAAAATCTCATCCTAAACTCGCGTTTAGAAGACTTTGAGAATAGGGCCCGTCGTTCAAACTTGCGCATTCGTGGAATTCCTGAGGCAATTATTGATCTCCAGTCCACAGTAACTGCCCTATTTCAGGAGCTGCAGCCATCAATCACTATTGACCGCCTGGAGATAGACAGAATTCATAGGGCTCTGATTCCTCTCAAAGCTACAGGACCACCGCGCGACATTATAGTGAAACTTCACTATTTCCGTACAAAAGAACAGCTTCTTGCCGCAGCCCGTATAAAAGACTCTCTTATATTCCAAGGCAATCCATATCAAATTTTTACTGACTTGTCTCCAACTACGGTTGCTAAAAGACGGGCACTGAAACCCCTCCTTCAGATCCTACAGCAAAACCAAATATTATATCAATGGGGTTTTCCATTTTCCATACGGTTTACACATCTAAGTTCAAAATATAGATGTAAATCTGCTGACGAATTGCAAAAGGTACTACAGGACCTTCACCTATTGGACAGATCATTCTCCTTGTCAGATACTTTACACAAGCAAACTGCATCCTACAAAGCAAATGAAACTTCTAACTCCAAAAGCAATGGAAATCATCACAGTCCTACTAAACGCTTTCGCTTCAACTCGCCTGACAGGAATCCTGCACACACTATGGACTGAGAAACAACTTTTTCATGTTTTATTTTGGAACTTCTCTCCACGGGAGCTCTGAGATTGCTCAATTTTCCTTCCCCCCCCCCCCCTCTTTTTCTTTGTGAAGGCCTATCGGCCATTATCAGCACTATTACTTATAGTTCATCCCTATTTAACCACTTCCCTACCCAGCCATAGACAAATGACGTCCACAGATGGGATCTCCCATCCTGGGTGGACGTCATATGACGTCCTCGGCTTTGTAGGGGGATATCTGAATGATGCCTGCAGCTAGAGGCATCATTCAGATATCTTTTTGAAGTGCCAGCGATTCTGTGCACCATAAGAACGATCATAGCGGCGGTTCCGCCGCTTGATCGTTCTTATAGGCGGCGGGAGGGGACACCCCCCCCCTCCCGCCGCCATCCGGTGCTTCTCCGGGCTCCCCCGTGCGATCGGGGACCCGGAGCGAATCTTCCGGCATCGTTGGTGGAGTCACGTGATGAGCATAGAGATGACTGGTGACCAGATGGTCACCAGTCATCTCTATGATCGTCGGAGGCCCGGGCGCGATGTGATGACGTCACGCCCGGGTCTCAAAAATGTAAACAAAGCTGCCGTTGCGGCTGTAAGTATGAAATCAGTGAAAAAATTTTCACTGATCTCATGCTTTCCAGCCTGGAGGAGAGATGTGGAGTCTTATTGACCCCGCATCTCTCAATAAAGAGAACCTGTCACACACATTCCTATTACAAGGGATGTTTACATTCCTTGTAATAGGAATAAAAGTGATCAAAAAAAAAAAAAAAGTTAAATCATTGTAAAAAAATAAATAAATAAGTAAAATAAATAAATAAATAATAATAAAAAAAAATTAAAACGCCCCTGTCCCCAGTAGCTCGCGATCAGAAGCGAATGCACACGTAAGTCGCCCACATATGTAAACGCCGTTCAAACCACGCATGTGAGGTATCGCCGCGTGCGTTAGAGCGCGTGCAACAATTCTAGCACTAGACCTCCTCTGTAATTCTAACCTGGTAACCTGTAAAAAAAAATTAAGCGTCGCCTATGGAGATTTTTAAGTACCGAAGTTTGGCGCCATTCCATGAGTGTGCGCAATTTTAAAGCGTGACATGTTAGGTATCTATTTACTCGGCGTAACATTATCTTTCACATGTTCCCAAAAAATTGGGCTAACTTTACTGTTTTGTTATTTTTAAATTCATGAAACCATTTTTTTTTTAAAAAAAAGGCGTTTGAAAAATTATTGCGCAAATATTGTGCAAGAAAAAATGTTGCAATGACCGTCATTTTATTCCCTAGGGTGTCTGCTAAAAAACATATATAATGTTTGGGGATTCTGAGTAATTTTCTAGCAAAAGAATGATGATTTGTACATGTAGGAGAGAAGTGCCAAAATAGGCCCGGTATTGAATAGGTACAAAAAGCCCTGTATTGAAGTGGTTAAGCAAGTTCGCTCTTACATAAAAAAAAATTCTCTTGAATCTACCCTACACCACATATATAATTTTTTTTTATATATATATAGACGGGTGCTAAAAGTTTTTTCTTCATTTTTCTTTTTTTCAATAAATAATTAAGTGGCTGTTGCGGTCCTGAGAGCTAGTTACTGCTCTCCCCACTACTCTGCCCTGGGTTTCTCCTCCTATCTGTTTTTGGAGGGGCTTCCTTGGATAGATTTTTGGCCTCTGGGTTTGTATTTTCTACTCGCCCAGTACGCCGTATTTTTAATTATTCTCTGCATACTTGATTTATCATTAAATGCTTATATGATTCTTCTTCCTATGTTTTCTTTTTCCATCTTTTCTATCTTTTCTTATAGAACTCAGCTCCTCCCCGGGGTAAGTATATTTAAATATTTTGCATATATATTGTATGTTTATATTGATTTCTTGATATGTGAATGGCCCCCTTAAATGTCTTATCTTTAAATGTGCAAGGCCTCAACATACCTCAAAAGCGCACAAAAGCATTTCGCTCACTAGCTTCAACAAAGGCACATGTAATTTGTCTCCAAGAGACCCACTTTACTAAAAATTCCGCTCCTAAATATTTTGGCTCTCTATACCCTCAGGTTTTTACAGCCTCGGCTGGCACAAAGCAGCGTGGTGTACTGATAGCGTTTCATCGCACAACTCCCTTCTCACTTCAGACAGAGATCAAAGATCCTGAAGGGCGGTATCTCATACTTACTGGGCATATAACTGACTCTCCAGTTACTGTGGTGTCATACTACGCCCCAAATAAAACCCCTTCATCCTTCCTCTCTCACTTGTTACAGGTAGTTGAAACTCATAAAACTGGCACGCTACTAATTTGTGGAGATTCGAATCAAGTCCTTTATCCATTTTTAGACAAATCCCCTATTCCTAGCACACCTATCTCCCGTAAAAGCACATTTCAACAATTACTCCAGCAACATTACTTATTAGATACCTGGCGAGAAGCAAACCCAGCTAAGCGACAATTTACTTTCTACTCACATCCTCACAATTCACTCTCCCGAATAGACCACATACTTATAAATGTACCTATGGCCCCTGAACTTCTCTCTTCCTCCATTATACCCTTCACATGGACTGATCATAGTGCAGTGTTAACCTCATTCACCTCTGCAATTCCAAAAGCACAAGACCCCACTTGGCAGATAAATAACTTCATGCTATCCCACCCATCCCACTATGCAGATTTAGAGACAGCCTTAAAAGATTATATTTCTTTTAATAAAACCTCTGATATCTCTCCTCTGACATTGTGGGAGGCTCATAAATCAGTGCTCCGTGGAGCATGTATTCAAAAAGCCTCATACCTCAAAAAGGAAAAACGGCTGCTCCAACATAAACTGGAGGCAGAATTTAATTCAACCCATGCACTCTTTCAGGCAAACCCTAATCCTACTACAAAATCACACCTGGATAGAGCACGTCTAGACCTTGACCTTTTTCCCTCAAACTCTGCTGTTAAAACGCTAAGTAAATATAGGCATTCATTCTATCTTAAAGCCAATAAACCTACGACACTCCTTGCCCGGGCCCTTAAAAAATCAATACACTCCTCCAAACCGATACGTCTAAAATTGTCCCACGACACCTACACCAGTAACCCAGTAAAAATTCTTCACACTTTCCAAAAACATCTTGCCACATTATACAATAAAGAAGAACCCCTAAATCAGGCCTCTGTAGATTCCTTTTTTTCCCACATCACACTTCCATCTATTCCCTTGGTCAACCGGGATAGCCTTGAAAGCCCTATAACCACTGATGAAATTAACATGGCAATAAAATCTCTTAAGCTAAATAAACGTCCAGGCCCACACGGCTTTTCAGCCATGTATTATAAGAAATTTGCACATATATTAACCCCACTATTGACCGAAGCCTTCAATTCTATACTCTCTGGGCATTCCTTCCGACCTGAAACACTGACAGCTATTATTTCCATGATCCCTAAACCAAATTCAGATGAATCAGCTCCCTCCAATTTAATTTGGACATAAAGCTTTTAGCGAAAGTTTTGGCAACACGTTTAAATAATATAATAGGATCTTTAATCCACAAGGACCAAGTAGGCTTTATCCCAAAACGCCAATCTGGTGATGCGGTACGTAGAGTGGCCTTACTTACCCATATTGGCCAAAAAAGACGGATACCTCTTTGCCTGTTATCCCTAGACATCAAAAAGGCTTTTGATACTGTATCATGGCCCTACCTCCAATTTGTCCTACAACGCTGGGGATTTGGCCCCCACTTCCTTAGTTGGATCTCGTCACTGTATAACCACCCCAAAGCCTATGTGAAATATGCAGGTTATAAATCCAACCTATTTAACATCCTTCGAGGAACCCGTCAAGGTTGTCCTCTTTCCCCAATTCTATTTGCCCTTCTCATTGAACCCTTAGCTCAATCTATCCGTTCTGATCCATCTATTAAAGGCCTTGAGATAGCTGGACATCAGCATAAAATTTGCTTATTTGCTGACGACATTTTACTTTTTATGTCCTCTCCCCATATCTCTGCTCCTAACTTAATACAGAAGTTAGACCAATTTGCCCGTATTTCAGGTTTGCACGTCAATCTGCAAAAATCCTCAGCACTCAATATCTCCTTATCTTCCTCAGAATTACAACAAGCACAGGTATCCCTTCCCTTTTCCTGGTCCACTACGCGTCTACCCTACCTGGGAATCAACCTCACGTCTCATATTACAGGACTCTTCTCAGCCAATTACCCACCTATATTACGCCATATCACCTCTTTGTTAACACATTGGTCTTCTCTTCCTATATCGTGGATAGGTAAAATGAATATTATTAAAATGTCTATACTTCCCAAAATTCTGTACTTTTTTCGAGTTTTACCCATCTCTCTACCGGCATACTTCTTAAGAATACTACAAAGTAGAATAACAAAATATGTTTGGGGTACATCTAAACCCCGTTTACCTAAACATACTCTTTACCTACCTAAATGTAAAGGTGGTCTGGGATTTCCTAATTTATCTACCTACTACTACGCGGCCCAACTAGCACAATTAACCAAATACCATGCAACCTCGGAAATTCCTCTTTGGGTAACTCTAGAATCAATAGATTGCGATCCTTATTCTATCTCCAATCTTTAATGGCTGAGATCTTCTGATCATAAAAGAATCACTAACCCAGTTACCAAAAACTCATTAACTATTTGGAACATATTTAAAATAACAAATGAGCTAGAATCTCCTCACACTCCACTTTTATCATTTATTAAAAATCCCCTTTTTTATCCTGCCTGGAAATTCCCCAAATCTTTTAAAGCCTGGACTAACTCTAAATTAATCCATCTCCATGACCTGCTGTCCCAGACTACCTTTATACCGTTCCCAGATTTATGTGAAAAACATGGTCTTCCAAACTCTGAGCTTTTTAGATATCTGCAGATTAAAAACTTTTTTACACCCTGTATCCAAAGCAGAACCAAACTTAATAAATTATCACACTTCGAAACCAAATGTAAAAATGATCCCCATGCAATTGGACTGATCTCTAACCTCTATGCTCAACTCATCACTAAACCTGTTTCTGACCCTCCTTCTTATGTAGCTAAATGGGAGGCAGATCTCAATCTTAATCTTGAAATATCTGATTGGGCTGCAATCTGGAATAATACAAAATCCTCCTCACAAAACATAACAGCTTTGGAAACTAATTACAAAGTACTCACCCGCTGGTATTTGGTCCCTTCCAGAGTTGCAAAATTTGCCCCCAATTACTCCTCATTATGTTTTCGTGGCTGTGGTGATCTTGGCTCCTATCTACATACTTGGTGGGATTGTCCGGTAGTTCAAAAGTTCTAGAGTGATATATTTCTCTTACTCTCAGCCTTGTTTGCAATATCCATCCCTCCAGTACCTTCAATAGCACTCTTAAATCTCAAACCGGCAACACTCACCTATAAACAATTTAAACTTTTATTGCAGATCACAACAGCCGCGAAACAGACCATAGCTAAAGCCTGGAGAACTGACAATTTGGTATTAAATGAAACCAAGCATAGAATTAACCAAGCTATGGTCCATGCCAAAATGGAAGCCATAATTCAAGATAAAATAAATTCCTTTAAAGATATTTGGCAACCATGGATAACTCAGTTTTTGCCACCAAACTTTGATGACACCTTGTTGATGCCTTGATGTTTTACACTCTCTCGCAGTAACAATCTATAAGCAAATGGCTATTGATGCATTTATCCCCGGGGATTCTTCCTGTCACTTCCTCTTCTCCTTCTCTTCTTCTCTTCTTCCTGCTCTTCCCCTTCTTTTTTTCTCAACTTGTTTATATGGTTGTTTTTTTTTTGTGTTTTTATTTTTCATTTTTCATGTATATATAGGTTCAACAAGTATACCTACATATGCTCCTCTCAATTTTTTTAGGCACAGATTCTTGATTTTTAAGAGTTATATAGTAGTGATCATTCTGTCTCATACCTTTTGAGGCTTTAATACATTTCTTTATCCTCCTTAGGTGTTTACCTTTAAGGCTTCAATTGTATTTCTCATTCTGAATCTACACTTTATTTAGACTAAGTGAAGTAACTCACTCTGATTATTGAGTGAAGCAATTGTCTCTTGATCCATGATATATATATGATTTCATATGCTAATTTTGAACCTATTGTAGTGATTACTGTGATTGTTGCTTTATTTATTTATTTATTTTTTTATTATTATTTCTCTGTAATTTGATAAAATTCAATAAACAAATTTGAACGATAAAACATGTACAAAAAGGACAAAAAATGCACTTTACAGAACATGAACAAAACCTGTAGCTACCCAGGATATCTCCTAAACCTGTACGGTTTAGGAGATATCCCCTGTCCCCTGCATGTGCTGATGTCATCAGGACATGCGCACTGGGGCAAACTGAAGCAATGGCACGTATGTGCCATTACTTCAGTTCATGTGCCATTACTGACGGCTTCCGCGCGCGAGTAACATTATCGCAGCTCCAGCCAATCACAGCGCCAGAGCCCGCAATATGGAAGTCACACCGGGAGAGATGTCACCGCTGGAGGGGGAGGGACGAGGACAGCTGCGGGGGCTTCGATGTAAGGTAAGTAATTCATAATGAGCTAGTATACTATGCATACCAGCTCATTATGCCTTTGTTTTGCAGGAGTTTTTTTTTTTTTTCTGAGGGTTTACAACCACTTTAAAGCAGTTGTATACCCGGGAAAAAAATAAACTGTAAGGCAAAGGCATAATGAGCTAGTATGCACCGCATACTAGCTCATTATGAAATCCTTACCTTAGAACGAGGTCCCCGCATCCCGGTCAACGCCAAGGGAGCTGACATTTTCCCCTCTGCGCTTCTTCCGGGTTCGTGGCTCCGGCGCTGTGAGTGGCTGGAGCAGTGATGACATCACTCCCGCGCATGCACACGGGAGTCCTCAGTTCTGGCAAGGTCTGACACGATACGCCAGGTCTTCACTGCTCATGTGCCACTGACATCGTCTTTTTACCTACAGGTAACCCGTATTTCAAGCCTACGGACCGAAATAGTAACATCTCAATTAGAAGTGGACATCATCGCTTGGATACGAAATATCCCGAAAGGACAGATACTTAGTGCGACGAAATTGTACTAATCAGGAGGACTTCATTGTACAGGCGAATATTCTGAAGGATAAGTTTGTACAGAAGGGCTATCGAGAGGAACCACTTCAAAAACGAATACAGGAAGTTGAGGACGCCCCAAGAAGTCAATGCTTTAAGAAAAAGGACAATCAAATGACGGACAACATCAATGGGGCTTTATAACAGGATTCCATTTTCAATATAGGGAAATTGAGACCATTTTCAAAAAATATTGGCACATTTTGGGTCGTGACAGACATCTGGGTGAAGTTTTACATATAGACGGGCCCCAAGTTTTGGGGATAGGGTAGTACGCAAAATTTTGGATCCACCTGATGAACGAGTTTTAAGAATAGACCTAAAAGGTTTTTATTCTTGTAGGAGGTGTAGAACAGTTAATGTAAAGGTTCGTTTTTTATTTTCTAAAGGTTCCTTTAAGCTAGTGCATTGTTGGTTCACCTACCTTTTTCTTCGATTTCCCTTCTTAGGCCTCATGCCCACGGACGTTTTTACAGCTGCGTTTTTTGAGCGTTTTTTACAGCTTAAAAACGCCTGTACATGTTAGTCTATAGCTTCATGCCCACCTAGGCGTTTTTGAGCTGCAAATAGCATAGGCGTTTTTAAGCTGTAAAAAAAAACCAGGACCAGGACCAGTGCGTTCCTCAGCGTCAGAATTAGGCAGAAAAAAACGCAAGCGTCAAAAAACGCGCGAAAACGCTCAAAAACGCGCACTAACGCACACTAACGCCGCGGTCGCGTTTTTCAGCTCCGACTTTTTTTTCTTTCTCTTTTTTAAAAATAAATAAATAAATAAATAAAAAAATTATACAATAACATGCACAGGCGTTTTTACGCTGTAAAAAGCGCAGCTGTAAAAACGTCCGTGGGCATGAGGCCTTAATGTTTTTTTTCTTTGTCTGAATTTCTCACTTCCTGTTTCTCCTCAGTAAACTTCACACCATCATCCGAGCAGTGTTTAGTCAGCCAAAACAGCTTACTGAACAGCTTACTGAGGAGGAACAGGAAGTGAGAAATTCAGACAAAGAAAACAAAGAAAAAAACATTTAGAAGGGAAATCGAAGGAAAAGGTAAGTGAACCAACAATGCACTAGCTTAAAGGAATCTATTTTGAAAATAAAAAATGAACCTTTACAACCCCTTTAAGGTACAAAACAGGGGGATAATGAGTGTCACGAATAATGATCAGGAAACCTTTGATATAAATGAGAGTTTATTTCATGTAATTCATCATACGTGGTATATCTCATGTGGTGCCCCTGTGGGCTATATTGTGTAGGTAGAACTAAGAGGTTACTTAAAGTACGTATAGCGGCGCACCTCACTAATATTAAAAATGGTTTTAAATATCATAATGTTTCATTACACTTTAAAGAAAAGCACCAGCAGGACCCCTCTCTCATCCAATTTTGTGGTATAGACTGTGTGCATCCATCCTGGAGGGGCTCAAACCGTGTTATGGACCTATCACAGAGAGAGACGAAATTGATATTTCTTTTAAAAAGTCTTTATCCCAGGGGCCTCAATATTGAATTAGATCTTAATTGTTTCATCAATAATTTCTAAAAAAAAATTATGATGATCTAATCTTCTATTATACGCAGTGACATACAAGTGTATATCACTGGGCCGAGTATCTGTATTGACCAATATTTTTTCCCCATGGTTGTGGGATGTGTATATACATTTAATCAATGGATGTGTAGTACACATATCACCCGCCACCAAGTTTAAATGGGATTTTTTTATTTACTCAAATTTTCAATTTTTTAGATTTTATGGAATCGTAGAGAGTTTTATATGTGATCTGATATATATATATATATATATATATATATATATATATATATATATATAATATAATTTTTTTTGTGGTCCGTTCTTCATCAATGTCATCCACTATGGACGCACACATGTAGGATTGTGTGTGTGTGTGCACAGAGCCTGGTCTGGGCATATATTACAATAGATGACATATCTCTCGTTTATAATCATTATCTCATAATACCAAATGTCATATATATTTTTTAGTAATTTTTAATATGTACATTAGCACTATATATGAATTCTATAGTCATTGAGCACCATATGGTTAATAATTATTATGAAGGTGTATATAATAGTGCACCCTGTATGACCCTGTGGGGCAGACCATTGCCATTGGCGAGTGTATGGTGGTTACGGGGACACTCGGTGAATACATCCATAGCGATACCCGGCTTCTGCCCAGGGTTGGAGGAGCCGGTGACGCACTTCCGCCCTTAGTTGGAGCAGGAAGGATGAGAGGAGGTTCCGGTCATTGGGGAATGACACACTTCTGCCCATGGTCGGAGGAGAAGTGAGTGTACTTCCGCCCATACTTGGGATAGATAAGAGGAGGAGTTGTCGCACCGCACAGCCAATCCCATGATTAAGACTTTACGACAAAACATGCCGGGGCGTGGCTGTGCGGCAACCGTCTGAAGGAACGTGTGGCGTCACAAAGCTAAACTAGGCAGCAGAGGTCCAGGGTGGAGTGGCAAGGAGGCGGTGAGAGATCAGTGGTTTACCTTGGGTCCGCCACGACCAATACACTCGGTTTTGGGACAGTTGTCTTACTGCTCAAGTTTTCTGAGATTCATGGAAGTGCAATGATTGAAGTGTTTACAATGTGCTATTAAAACTTATTTTTACCATATCACGCTATTGGAGCTTTCTTTACATATTTGCATGTGGAGCAATCTGACAGTCATTTGATTGGAATCTGCTATACCTATCTGTGAGGTTTTGTTTACGTTTACATGCCAAACACGAGAGTGTGAGGCAACTTGATGTGGTGAGTTTTGCATCTGATGGGAGAGGAATCACCGAACACTGGGTGTGGTAGAAGCTTAAAAGAGATCGTATGCACTGGATTTTAATGATACATTGTTTGGACTTGATACGATATTTTTAGTTTGTGCACATAATCACTTATGTCACAGGGTGTAATTTCTTAAGGACATTATCACTGTACAGTCTGGTAAACACAGGCACTGTTTAATAGTATTTTTAGCGCTACTGATTATTTCTTTCAAGAGTTAACACTTTTTTCACATATTTCTTTATTTATAGTGGCTGATTTTTTCAGGATTTATTATATTTATATACATTTTTTCACAAGCGCAGTGGTGGGAACATAGAAAGGGCAGATTCATTTGGTTACCATTTACCTCAACCCTTATTATAGGATTACCTGTAGGTGTATAAAAAAGGTGTATACAACCACTTTAAGATTCTGTACCTTTTTATTGTGCTAATTCAATTAAGTTGTGAACTATTATAGACTGCACAAGAATGAAATTAGAGGTTTGCTGTAGGTGGTGACAAGTCCCATGTGGACCCTTGGTTAGCCCCATGTCCCTAGCATTAACATTATTATATACATCTGTGCCGTCAATAAATTTGTTTAGTTTCGTTCCGTTTCGTATTAGCCATTAATTCGTATTTCGTGTCCGAAATTCAATTTGGATTCATACGAAATACGAATGTTCATTAGGTTCGTTAACTTTTCGTAACAATTGTGAACATTCGTTATGATGAATCTAACCACTTGACATCCCGCTCATTGTCAAATGACGTCCACAGATGGGATCTCCCATCCTGGGTGGACGTCATATAACATCCGGGGCTTCCCGGCCGTCTAGGGGGCACGCGCACGCCTGCGGCATCGCTCGGGACCCGGTGCGCGTGCCCGGCGGCCTCAATGTCCGCCGGGCACCGGCGACTGCCCGCAATCACGGCAGGACCGTGGATCTGTGTGTGTAAACACACAGATCTACCCTCCTGTCAGAGGTGAGGAGACCGATGTGTGTTCCCAGTACAGAAGAAAACAGATCGGTCTCCTCCCCTTGTGTGTCCCCTCCCCCTAAAGTTAGAATCACTCACTACGGAACATATTTAACCCCTTCAGCGCCCCCTAGTGTTAACCCCTTCCCTGCCAGTCACATTTACACAGTAATCAGTGCAGTTTTATAGCACTAATTGCTGTATAAATGTGAATGGTCCCAAAAATTTGTCAAAAAAGTGTCCGATCTGTCCGTCGCAATGTCACGATCACAATAAAAAACGCAGATCGCCGCCATTACTAGTAAAAAAAAGAAATAAAGATAAATAAAAATGCCATAAAACTATCCCCTATTTTGTAGATGTTATAGCTTTTGCGCAAACCAATCAATATACGCTTATTGCAATTTTTTTTACCAAAAATATGTAGAAGAATACATATCAGCCTAAACTGTGGAAAAATTACGTTTTTTTATCGATTTTTTGGGGATATTTATCATAGCAAAAAGTAAAAAAATATAAAAAAAAATTCAAAATTGTCGCTCTATTTTTGTTTATAGCGCAAAAAATAAAAACCGCAGAGGTGATCAAATACCACCAAAAGAAAGCTCTTTTTGTGTTTAAAAAAAAAAGGAAGTAAATTATTTTTTTGGGAGCCACATCGAACGACCGCGCAATTATCAGTTAAAACGACGCAGTGCCGAATCGCAAAAAGGGCTCTGGTAAGGAAGGGTGTAAATTCTTCCGGGGCTGGAGTGGTTAAAAAGCAAAAAATACCTTTCTCAATATGGCAGTCGTCGACTCATTATGCTCATTATAAGGGGCTCCCACCATCCCTGTGCTGTGCTGACTTCCTCCTGGGTCTGTACCCCTGCTGTGCTCATTATGAGGGGCTTCCACCATCCCTGTGCTGTGCTCATTATGAGGGGCTCCCACCATTCCTGTGCTGTGCTGACTTCCTGGGTTTGTACCCCTGCTGTGCTCATTATGAGGGGCTCCCACCATCCCTGTGCTGTGCTGACTTCCTCCCGGGGCTGTACCCCTGCTGTCCTCATTATGAGGGGCTCCCACCATCCCTGTGCTGTGCTCATTATGAGGGGCTCCCACCATCCCTGTGCTGACTTCCTGGGGCTGTGCCCATTATGAGGGGCTACCACCATCCCTGTGCTGTGTTGACTTCCTGAGTTTGTACCCCTGCTGTGCTCATTATGAGGGGCTCCCACCATCCCTGTGCCGTGCCGACTTCCTCCTGGGGCTGTACCCCTGCTGTGCTCATTATGAGGGGCTCCCACCATCCCTGTGCTGTGCTCATTATGAGGGGCTCCCACCATCCCTGTGCTGTGCTGACTTCGTTCTGGGGCTGTACCCCTGCTGTGCTCATTATGAGGGGCTCCCACCATCCCTGTGCTGTGCTCATTATGAGGGGCTCCCACCATCCCTGTGCTGACTTCCTCCTGGGGCTGTGCCCCTGCTGTGCTCATTATGAGGGGCTCCCACCATCCCTGTGCTGTGGTGACTTCCTGGGTTTGTACCCCTGCTGTGCTCATTCTGAGGGGCTCCCACCATCCCTGTGCTGTGCTGACTTCCTCCTGGGGCTGTACCCTTGCTGTGCTCATTATGAGGGGCACCCACCATCCCTGTGCTGTGCTGACTTCCTGGGTTTGTACCCCTGCTGTGCTCATTATGAGGGGCTCCCACCATCCCTGTGCTGTGCTGACTTCCTCCCAGGGCTGTACCCCTGCTGTGCTCATTATGAGGGGCTCCCACCATCCCTGTGCTGTGCTCATTATGAGGGGCTCCCACTATCCCTGTGCTGACTTCCTCCTGGGGCTGTGCCCATTATGAGGGGCTCCCACCATCCCTGTGCTGTGTTGACTTCCTGGGTTTGTACCCCTGCTGTACTCATTATGAGGGGCTCCCACCATCCCTGTGCCGACTTCCTCCTGGGGCTGTACCCCTGCTGTGCTCATTATGAGGGGCTCCCACCATCCCTGTGCTGTGCTCATTATGAGGGGCTCCCATCATCCCTGTGCTGTGCTCATTATGAGGGGCTCCCACCATCCCTGTGCTGTGCTGACTTCCTCTTGGGGCTGTACCCTTGCTGTGCTCATTATGAGGGGCTCCCACCATCCCTGTGCTGTGCTGACTTCCTGGGTTTGTACCCCTGCTGTGCTCATTATGAGGGGCTCCCACCATCCCTGTGCTGTGCTGACTTCCTGGGTTTGTACCCCTGCTGTGCTCATTATGAGGGGCTCCCACCATCCCTGTGCTGTGCTGACTTCCTCCCAGGGCTGTACCCCTGCCGTGCTCATTATGAGGGGCTCCCACCATCCCTGTGCTGTGCTCATTATGAGGGGCTCCCACCATCCCTGTGCTGTGGTGACTTCCTGGGTTTGTACCCCTGCTGTGCTCATTATGAGGGGCACCCACCATCCCTGTGCTGTGCCGACTTCCTCCTGGGGATGTACCCCTGCTGTGCTCATTATGAGGGGCTCCCACCATCCCTGTGCTGTGCTGACTTCCTGGGTTTGTACCCCTGCTGTGCTCATTATGAGGAGCTCCCACCATCCCTGTGCTGTGCTGACTTCCTCCCAGGGCTGTACCCCTGCCGTGCTCATTATGAGGGGCTCCCACCATCCCTGTGCTGTGCTCATTATGAGGGGCTCCCACCATCCCTGTGCTGTGGTGACTTCCTGGGTTTGTACCCCTGCTGTGCTCATTATGAGGGGCTCCCACCATCCCTGTGCAGTGCCCACTTCCTCCTGGGGATGTACCCCTGCTGTGCTCATTATGAGGGGCTCCCACCATCCCTGTGCTGTGCTGACTTCCTGGGTTTTTAACTTCATCATAACGAATAATCGTAATTATTATGACAATAATAAAAAGATATTAACGAACATTCTTATTTTGTCCGATTCTGAATCTCCCATCGACTACCAGTACCAGTCTACCACTCCCATATTAAAAAAGGTAATTTTCCCAACCCTCACTCAGCAGCAGAAGAAAACCTCTGATTGGTCAACAAAACACCAGTGACGTTTCCGTTGTAACGGAATTTGGATCCGAAATTCGTCAAGGAAATTTCGTATTTCGTATACAATTCGGAAGCATAGCAATTCGGATTTCGGATGCTTCCGAATGTACGAATCTTCGGAAATTCGTACAAATTTTCGTTTCGTATGAAACGAACCGCACATGTCTATTAACATACTATGCAGTAAATTGTGTTTTTATGTGCATTGCTATAATATACAAATGTGAATGGGCTGGCAGTACACAAAAAAAATAAAAAATATTAAAATTACATAAATGACACCACAACATACAGTGGGGCAAAAAAGTATTTAGTCAGCCACCAATTGTGCAAGTTCTCCCACTTAAAAAGATGAGAGAGGCCTGTAATTATCATCATAGGTATACCTCAACTATGAGAGACAAAATGTGGAAGCAAATCCAGACAAACACATTGTCTGATCTGGAAAGATTTTTTTTTGCAAATTATGGTGGAAAATAAGTATTTGGTCACCTACAAACAAGCAAGATTTCTGGCTCTCACAGACCTGTATCTTCTTCTTTAAGAGGCTCCTCTGTCCTCCACTCATCACCTGTATTAATGGCACCTGTTTGAAATTGTTTTCGGTATAAAAGACACCTGTCCACAACCTCAAACAGTCACACTCCAAACTCCACTATGGTGAAGACAAAAGAGCTGTTGAAGGACACCAGAAACAAAATTGTAGACCTGCACCAGGCAGAGAAGACTGAATCTGCAATAGGCAAGTATCTTGGTGTAAAGAAATCAACTGTGGGAGCAATAATTAGAAAATGGAAGACATACAAGACCACTGATAATCTCCCTTGATCTGGGGCTCAACTCAAGATCTCACCCCGTGGGGTCAAACACAAGAACGGTGAGCAAATATCCCGAAACCACACGGGGGGACCTAGTGAATGACCTGCAGAGAGCTGGGACCAACGTAACAAAGGCTACCATCAGTAACACACTACGCCGCCAGGGACTCAGATCCTGCAGTAACAGACATGTCCCCCTTCTTAAGCCAGTACATGTCTGGGCCCGTCTGAGGTTTGCTAGAGAGCATTTGGATGATCCAGAAGAGGATTGGGAGAATGTCATATGGTCAGATGAAACCAAAGTAGAACTGTTTGGTAGAAACACAACTCGTCGTGTTTGGAGGAGAGAGAATGCTGAGTTGCAACCAAAGAACATCATACCTACTGTGAAGCATGGGGGTGGCAACATCATGCTTTGGGGCTGTTTCTCTGCAAAGGGAACAGGACGACTGATTCGTGTACATGAAATAATGAATGGGGCCATGTATCGGGAGATTTTGAGTGCAAACCACCTCCCATCATCAAGGGCATTGAAGATGAAACGTGGCTGGGTCTTTTAGCATGACAATGATCCCAAACACACCGTCCGGGAAACAAAGGAGTGGCTTCGTAAGAAGCATTTCAAGGTCCTGGAGTGGCCTAGCCAGTCTCCAGATCTCAACCCCATAGAAAACCTTTGGAGGGAGTTGAAATTCCGTGTTGCCCAGCGACAGCCCCAAAACATCACTGCTCTAGAGGAGATCTGCATGGAGGAATGGGCCAACATACCAGCAACAGTGTGTGACAACCTTGTGAAGACTTACAGAAAACGTTTGACCTCTGTCATTGCCAACAAAGAATATATAACAAAGTATTGAGATGAACTTTTGATATTGACCAAATACTTATTTTCCACCATAATTTGCAAAAAACAATCTTTCCAAATCAGACAATGTGATTGTCTGGATTTGTTTCCACATTTTGTCTCTCATAGTTGAGGTATACCTATGATGATAATTACAGGCCTCTCTCATCTTTTTAAGTGGGAGAACTTGCACAATTGGTGGCTGACTAAATACTTTTTTGCCCCACTGTATCTCTGTAACGTATGCCAACGTGTGTTACTGCAACACACATTGTTGAGGCAGATAGACACAAGACTCCCATAGTGTAACATTTATTTAGATAAAAACACTTAAAGGGGTTGTAAACCCTCATGTTTTTTCTTTAGTGCTGTAGCCCCCCAGCCTCCCGTTTTACTTACCTGAAAGCTGTAATCTTCCCTCCCGGAACGAGCACACCAGTTCTAGCTGGTGTTCTGTGTCCTGATTGGATAGATTGATAGCAGCGCAGTCACTGGCTCCCACTGCTGTCAATCAAATCCAATGACGTGGTGCGGGGCAGAGTCCTGCATTCTGTGTGAATGGACACAGATGCAGGACTCTGGAGCTTGCCCGCATGGGTGTCCCCCTTAGGAGAGCCTTCTCCAACGTGAGCACTTGATGTGGGGAGGAGCCACCAGCGCCGCTGAGGGACCCCAGAAGAGGCGGACCGGGGCCACTCTGTGCAAAAAAAACTGCACAGTGGAGGGAAGTATGACATGTTTGTTATTTTAAAAAAAACAAGGGTTTACAACCCCTTTAAAATGCCACTCAATATTCCTCTAACAGTATGGGATATTTCAGTGCTGTTAGATTACTTTATATTGTGAGTGGCATTTTTAAGAAGTGATTGCACATTTTTCACAACTTTAATGATGAATTTGACATGTGTTTTTCATGTCTTATATTGATTTGGAGGGGTATTGGATTTTTAAGATATTTTAAAGGCACTGTGCACTTTTTTTTTAAATCAATATAACTGACAGGTGCAGTGTGTATACCCAGCTTAACATGACCATGTCTCTCCATCATAAGTGGAGATGTATGAAATTAAACCAAGTTTCAGAATGTAAAAGCAAAAGACACCGTAGGGATTTGAACCCCATCCTGATTATACAGGAGTGCCAGCCACCAGTGATTTTTTCCTTTTTTTTAAATTTAGAATATAAAAACAGGTCAAAAGCAAAACCCGAGGAAACAAAGTCTGAGAGATAAGATTTCCTTTGGTTGTATAATTCAGTAGAGGAAAAAAAGGCAATATGGACAAACAACCTTTGTTTATAGAATTTACAACAGGCCATCTTTAATTGCCTTTGCAAAACAGAGGGGAGTGCAAATAATAACATTTTACAATGAATTGTGTTCATCTTAGTACATTTTTTTTTTTGTAAATTCTTTATTTAGGACATGCGGATACACAGAGAGCACACTGATGCATATCAGAAAACAGCAAACATTCCCCACCACCTCATGAGTAGATATTACAGTAGAGATATAGAGCCCGTTGTCAGAGGGGGGGGATCACAACAAGTGTCAGGCTTACAGGAGCTCTCCGCCCCCCGCATGGCCGTATTTTTGTGGCAAAAGCCGATTTAGATAAAAATAGAAACGTCAAGCCCGTGAGAAACAGGCCTGCACAGGCCAACACTCTAGTGTTGGTAATACAGAAAAAGCAGGGAAAGTAAGAGAAAAGAAAGCAAGGAGTGCAAGAATACAAGAGGGGGAGGGGAGGGATGGGAAGGAGAAAAAAAAAAACACCCCCACCCGGGGGGTGGGGAACAGGGTGCCTCCAGCCACAGCCACCCCGCCTGGGGAGCAGTCAAATTCGATCCTCTCAGGTGGATCGAGCCATTATGAGCCCGCATTCCTCCGAGAAGTAAAATTCGTGCCAGAAGTACCATGTTTTGGAAAAATTCTCACTTAGGCCTCTTTCCGTTGCTACCAAGTCCTCCATGTCATGGACATCCTTCACTCTGCCCAACCAGCCCGCCACCGATGGGGGCTGAGTCTGCTTCCAATGCAGCGGGATGCATCCCTTTGCCGCATTGATCAGAAGCGGCAATATGGACTTTCTATAGCCCTTAGTTGGGATATTGTGGTGGTGCAGAAGGAAGAGCTCAGGTGACAACGGCAACTCTCTGTCCGTAAACTTTTGGACGATGCGGTGTACCTCAGACCAAAATGATTGTAAGATGCGGCATGACCAAAAGACGTGGAGGAGCGTACCAACCTCCTCCCCGCACCTCCAGCACATATCCGTGCTCTGAGGGAACATCTTGTGTATCTTTTCCGGAGTGTAGTACCAACGGGACAGAAGCTTATATTCCATCTCCTGGTGCCTTGCACTGATAGAAGTTGTTTGAGCGAAGAGAAGGATTCGGTCAACCTGTTTCCCCGTAAGTTGTAGGCCCAGCTCCCGTTCCCACTTGGTAACATAAGGCGGCCTAAAGTCCAGAGGGGGAGAAACTAGGATTTGGTATATCAGGGATATTGCATGTCTCAACGGGGACAGGTCCAGGCATAGCAACTCAAAAGGTGTCAGCTGCCGCCCATAAGTATTCGGAGAAGGCAAAGTGTGGATGAAGTGGGACAGCTGGACTTTTTGCCAGAATGAGAGCCCAGTCAGGGCAGGGTCCTCTAGGATTTGTCGTCGAGTATGCCATTGGTCGTTTGTGAGAAAGTGTCGCACTTGAGACCTGTCCACCGGTTTCAACGCCAGGAAGCTAGGGTCGTTGAGACCCGGACTAAAAGCCGGGTTGCCCACAATTGGGGTGAGCGGGGACGGGAGCGGTGCGATCGAATGATCACGGAAAGCCTTCCAAGCTGTCCTTATCGTCACCCCTACTGTAGGGTGATCAGAAATCTCCTTTGGCAAGGGAGGTTGGCACCAGGGCAACGAGTCCAAGTGGGCCCCAGTCAAGGATCGTTCAATCTGCACCCACTGTTTCAGAAGGCCGTGACGGCACCAATCCAAGGCACGCGTTAAATGACATGCCTTGTGATAGAGAGTAACGTCCCGTAGGGCTACCCCACCCTTCAACTTTGGCAGCCGGAGAATTCTCTGCGCTAACCGCGGGGGCTTCTGGGCCCACACAAACCGAATTAGCGTTCTGTTAACCGCTCTCAGGAAGGACGCCGGCACCCGTATGGGTAATGCCTGAAAGTGGTATAACAGTCTAGGTAAGACATTCATCTTCACAATGCTGCAACGGCCAAACCAGGAAAAAAGGCCATGCTGCCACTCTTGCAGGTCTTTTTTTACGGCCGTCAAAAGGGGAGGAAAGTTGAGGGGGAAAATCTCTTCCGTCCTGCTGGGTAACAAGATACCCAGATATTTGATATGGGACATAGCCCATTTGAAAGGAAAATCAACCCGGAGCAGGTCAGTTAAAGGAGGAGGTAAGGCGACCCCAAGTGCCTCCGATTTCTGGTAGTTAATGCGAAACATTGACACCTCCTCGTATAGCTTCAGTTCCTTGAGCAAGTTCGGAGTGGACACAAGGGGGTTGGTCAGAAAGAAGAGCAGATTGTCTGCGAAAGCCGCGATCTTGGGGGACAGGGTGGCGTCCAGGCGTGGTCCCGTAATGTCCGGGTTGTCTCTGATGATACGCAGGAAAGGTTCTAGCGTGAGGACGAATATCAGGGGCGACAAAGGGCACCCCTGTCTCATCCCATTTGCAATCTGAAATGGTGAAGAAAGGTGGCCATTCACCTTGACCTGGGCCGATGGGCAGGAATAGATTGCCAACATCCAATTCATCATGCGTTCCTGCAGGCCAACCCAGCGGAGAGTTTCAAACAGGAAAGGCCAGCTCACCCTGTGGAACGCCTTTTCGGCGTCCGTCGAGAGGAGCAGCATAGGGGTTTTACGCGTCCTTGCAGCGTGGATCATGTTGATTGCCTTAGTCGTGTTGTCACGCGCCTCTCTAGTAGGAACAAAACCGACCTGGTCGGAATGGATTAGTTGTGGCATTAAGTCAATCAAACGCATGGAAAGCGCTTTCGTGAATATCTTGAGATCCACATTGAGCAGCGAGATCGGTCTATAGTTTTGGCATCGTAGTGGATCTTTTCCCTCCTTCGGGATCACGGCAATGTGTGCTCTCAAGGCGTCCGCCGGGAGGGGCGTCCCCTCCCCTGTAGCATTATACGCAGAGAGAAAATGCGGAAGCAGTACTTCTCCAAAAGTCCTGTAATAGAGAAGGGAATATCCGTCCGGTCCCGGCGCCTTCCCCAAATGCATGCGCGACATCGCCACAGTCACCTCCTCCACTGAAAGAGGCCTGTCAAGCTCGGTCAGGTCCTCCTCCGAAATCCAGGGGAGACCAGACCTCCTCAAATAGTCCCCGATCTTCCTCCCTTCAGTCGACAGACCCTCCACAGATGTTGGACTAGGGAGATTATACAAAGTAGTATAGTATTCCCGGAACATTTACCTTCCGTGGTGTGAACCCTGTTGTGAGAGTCACTAATCAATTCAGGAATGAATGTACGAGCCCTCTGAGCTCTCAGAGCCCTCGCCAGCATCCTACCACATTTGTTGCTATGCTCGTAAAAAGAACGGCGGCACTTCGAGATCACTTCTTTGGCTCTAAACAGGGCCAAGGAGCGCAGCTGGTTTCGCAGGGCTGTCAACTCAAGAAGGATCTGGGAAGCAAAGGATTGTTTATGAGCCGATTCCAAGACCCTGATTTTATCTAAAATGTCCACAATTTGTTTCGCTCTCTCCTTCTTGATGCGTGATCCCATTTTGATCAAGAGGCCACGAATGTAACTTTTATGGGCTTCCCATACCATTGTCGGGGCCACCTCCGCGTCAGCATTCGTGGCGAAGTACTGTCTCAGTTCTCTAGAGACCTCCTCCTCCACCTCGGGCATCTGAATCAACGAGTCGTTAAGCTTCCACGACCATTGTTTCTCTGCGGGGCAAAGCAAATCGATGTCTATAAAGACTGGGGCATGGTCCGAAAAGGTAATAGAACCAATCGAGGCTGAGGAAACCCTGGACAGAATCGCCTGAGGCACCATGAACATATCAATTCTGGTATACGAGTCGTGGGGGTGCGAATAGAACGTATAGTCTTTGTGGCTTGGATGAAGGATACGCCATACATCCACCAAGTGGAGAGCATGAAAGTTTTTCTTAAGGCGCTTAAGTGAGGCGTAAGGGACTTGGGAAACACCCCTAGATGAGTCCAGGATCAGGTCCATGACAAAGTTCATGTCTCCACCCATAATCACCATCCCTTCGGCAAAGTCAACCAATTTGGTCATAATTGGCTCCAGGAAGGCAATCTGGTTGGCATTTGGGAGGTATAGATTGACCAAAGTCACCAGGGACCTCCCAAGCGTCCCCTTCACAAATAAAGCTCTCCCCTCTGCATCCCCCCACTGGTCCTTCAGTTGCCATGGGGTATCACCCCGAATCAGGATACTCACCCCTTTTGACTTAGAATCAGAGGAGCAACCGTGGTACACTGTTGGGAAAAAGCGGTCATGTAGTCTTGGCAGCTTATCAGCACGGAAATGTGTCTCCTGCAGGAAGCACACATGGGCCTTCATATGTTTTAGATTGGTTAGCACCATGGAGCATTTCTCAGGGGTATTCAGCCCCTTCACATTTATAGAAACGAGACGAACAGGCTCTGTTTTACCCGTGGGCATGACTGCGGCCAGAAGAGGCAGGCACAAAAAAAAAAAAAAAAGGGGGGGGGAGGAGGGAGGCTAGGAGGGAAAGGACAGAAGAGAGCAGAAGAAGAGAGAACAAAGAAACCTAGTACGCCTCAAGCGTAAGGGAGACCTAGTCTCAGTGCACCCCAGTAACCCTAGAGCAGGAGTCACTTGACGGGTGCGACCCTATGTGGGGAAAGTGTTTGAACACAATAGGGGTCGGAGGCTCCCTAACCCGACCCACCTCAGATGCTACAGAGAGCCGGATGGTTCTCAGGACAAAGTGGCCTGATGAGGATGGCCCAGCAGCCCGGCAACGCCGGCCCCGGCCCCCAACATGGGGCGCCCGAGCCCCGGCACAGCCCGCCCCCCAGGCCAAACCCCAACCAGGACAAAACAGTAGCACAGTAACCCATCACATGGCTCTAATACATGAAATGAACATTTAAACATTTTAGTGCAAAACAAAGAACAAAACCCAAGTAATTATAACCAGAAGGCCCAGCAAGAGAACTTATAAATGGCGACATATAAACCAAAAAGGGGGCCAAGGGGAAGATGCACACACTGGTACCGAAAGCTAGGCTTTGGCGCCCCCGCACGCTCAGGACGGGGGAAGCTCGACCAGAAGAACGGGGACCGCAAGATCAAAACGGCCTAGGAGGGGGGTCCCCCCAAGGAGGAACCCCCCACCGCAGCCCCAGCATGGGTCCCACCCCGGACCCCAAAACCCATCCCCCCGGCCCCCCCTAAAATCGATAAAGAAACAGGCCGCCGTAGCAGCCCCCCCCGCCCCGGCGCACGGGCCAGGGAAGCCACCAGAGTATACAGGGGGAACAGGCGCCCGCTCCTTCAGGTGGCGTATCCCGGATCTGTCCAGGGGGCAGCCCACGGCACCAAGGATGGAGACAGTGGGTAAAGCCAAAATCCGGGGGACAGAGGAGGAAAAGGAAGGTATACAGGGGGGAAGGGGAGGGGAAGATAGAGGAAGGGGGAAGAGGGGGAGAAAGAGGAGGAGGGGGAGAAAGAGGAGGAGGGGGGGAAGGAGGAGGGAGAGGGGGAAGGTGAGGGAGGGGGAAGGGGGAGGGGAGGAGGAGAGGGGGAAGAGAGGAAGGGTGAAGAGCGGGGAGGGGAGAAAGGAGGGGGGAAGGGAGGAGGGTGGAGAAGGGAGGAGGGGGAGAGAGGAGGGGGGGAGAGAGGGGGGTGAGGAGGGGGAGAGAGGGAGGGAAGAGGGGGGGGAGAGAGGGAGGGGGAGAGGGGAGAGAGGGGGAAGGAGGAGGAGAGAGTATGGGAGGGAATGAGGAGGGGGGAAGGGAGTGAGGAGGGGGGAGGGGGGAACGAGGAAGGGGGGAGATAAGGAAGGGGGGGGACGAGGAAGGGGGGGAGGGAACACACATCAGTAGGCAGCATCCCCATATCCACGACGCCCGACCACAGAGCACCCCACCCATCCACCCCCAGCCCAGGCATTTCAAAAGGCACAATATGACAGCTCCCCCCCACACCCAACCACCCTTAAAGTCCGGACCCCCCCCCAAAAAAAACAAAAAAAACACCCCTATATAAAAACACCTGCCATCCAATCAAGCGACAGTCTATGGCTCCCTTTTATAGCTTGTCCTCAGGTGGGCTCCGAGAGCGGGGCGCAAAACAAAAGTCAGCAGGTGGGGGAGAGAGGGGGATGGCCCCGGGGCGGCCCTACCGAAGAGCGTCTCACAGTCACACATAGCCTGGAGGGTGAGAGGGAGAGCCGGGGGAAGATGTCCCTGCCGGGATGGGGTAAAACAGTCACCGAGGCTTGGCCGCGAGCAGCAACCACCAGGGGGGAGGGGGAGGGCAAACCCGGTCAGGCGACTCCCGCCAGAGCGGGGGTGATCCCATAGGGCCAACCCGACCAAGAGCAGCATACACCCGGGAAGGGGGGGACGGCACAGGGCAGCTGTCCAAAGAGCGGGACCAAAAAGTCCATAGCATGAACTTGTAAAGAAATAATAAAAAAAAAAATTCAGTTCACAGTGTGTGCCACCCCGTAACAGAAAAACTCACAGTAGCAGGACTGGCCGGTCAGGCTTCGTTATCCTGGGCTCTAGCCGGCAGCTGATCGCCTCCCCTTCGCCTGGTGGAGCGGCGCGGCAGACCCGGTCCCGGCGCCCTGGGAGCTTGACGAGGATCTCTAGCTGAGAGCGGCTTCAGCCAATCAGCCAGGTGGAAGGGTTCCATGCCCAGAAAAAGGAACAAGTCTGGGAGATCTGCATGGCGCCTCAGCGTGAAGGAATTTCCCCCCTTCCTGAGCGATAGCTGGAGTGGAAAGCCCCATCTATATGGCACCGCAGCTCGCCGCAGCCGCTCCAGAAGGGGTTTCAACATAGCCCGTCTTTGTAGTGTTGCTCTGGACACATCTGAGTAGATCGACAGCTCCGCTCCATCAAAGTCGATCCGGTCCTTGGTCCATGCCGCCCTGAGAACTTGCTCTAGTGTGCGTAGCGGTGCAGGCGGCAGATGACATCTCTAGGGCGGTCAGGGTCCTGCGGCTTCGGCCCCAGTGCGTGGTGGACTCTATCGAACTCCAAGGCGGCTGGAGCCTCCGGGCCTAGAAGCTGCCGGAAGATAGCCAGGACAGTGTCCAGTAGATTCTCCGGACCCGTTGCCTCTGGCAACCCCCGAACCCGGAGGTTGTTGCGGCGGCTCCTGTTTTCCTGGTCCTCGGCCTGGAGCTGCACCTCAGCCAGCCTGTCCTGGAAGGCCTCCTGGCCTTTTTCTAATTGGGTGACCCGGAGCTCCAAAGCGCTCCTCTCCACCTCTCCCTGTCCGACTCGTTCGTCAAGTGCGTGAACCTCAGAGCGAAGCCCCTGGAAATCACGGCGGTGCTGCTCCTCCATTCTTGCCATGAGGCCCTCCATGTAGGCCTTAGTTGGAAGCGCCTGTAGCAGGGACCTGATGTCCGCGTCCGTCTGCGAGGATCCAGCAGATGCCATAGAGCCACCCTGACTGTCATGAGAAGGCACCAGGAGGGAGGGCAGCCCCTCCAACGAGCTCGGGACACCTCGCTGTGAGACAGCCATGGATGTGGAGGGTAAGTCACCCTGTCCTCTCTCGCCACGTGGTGCCGCAGGGGAGATAGCTGTCGGAGCCGGGGATGTAAGATATCTTTTGATCGATGCTTCTGGGTTAGCAGATTTTGATCCCCTGGTCTTCCTCCGTCTCTTGTATGTCATTTCAGGCTTGGTTTTGCTAGCCAAATGTCCATTTCAGCCATAGATTGCAGGTCGGGAGTCGGGAGCTCAAACAGAAAGCCACCTCACTCCGCCATGTCCAAGCCACGCCCCCCATCTTAGTACATTTTTGGTTTCTAATTATACCATAGAAATGTTTTCATGAGTTGAAAAAAATGGGCGTGAAATTTCAGACCTGCAAAGCGGGGCTTAAACATATAGTCTAATGCAGAGTACACAAAACCGTTTTTCATGACGAGAAAAATGCAATTTTTTTATTTGGTCATTAAAAACGATCGTGTGTAGGCTCCAGAGCATTTTTCGCGACGTGAAAAATGGGCATTAAAAATTTGGAACATGCTCTTTTTTTTCTCGTCGTTTTTCACGTCGTGAAAAAAACGCGCATGCTTAGAAGCAAGTTGACGGGATGAGACGGGAGTGCTCGTTCTGGTAAAACTAGCATTCGTAATGGAGATATCACATTTGTCACGCTGTAACGGACTGAAGAGCACAAGGCTGAAAAGCACGAATTGTCTCTCACCAAACTTTACTAACACGGGGATCAGCAAAAGCAGTCCAAAGGATGGCACCATCCGAATAGAACTTCCCCTTTATAGTGCCGTTGTACGTTTCGTACGTCACCGCGCTTTGTTCGAGCATTTTTTTTCACGATCGTGTGTAGGCAAGGCAGGCTTGAGAAGAATCACGTCGAGAAAAACGTTGTTTTTTCAATGACATTAAAAACGGTCGTGTGTACGTGGCATAAGTATTTGTATCCCATATATTATAAGGACAGATCTGATAAATTCATGGGCAAGGCCTTATGGTTTTTGTAGTAAATCAAATTTAAGAATGAAGTTGTGATGTTTATTGCAACTTGTTACAGATTATGTTAGCAATGTTTTCAGCGGATACTTCTTGATGAGATGCAGTTTTATATTTAAATGTATATGGTAGACAAGACTTTAGCCCATCAGGATTTCAGAATCCTCTCAGGAAAAGAAAACCTGCATGAAAAAACATTCAATGTAAGAACTTTATGACTAAGCACCAATATATTGTGTGAAACGCGTCAGCTGCATATCCCAGCCTTTGCCAAACATGAAGTGATTGTATTGGTATTTTTCTGCTTTTTAAGATTTAATAAAGATGCCTTTAATGGTGTGCAGCCATCCAGGATTGTTCTTTCTCTCCTAATTTGTTGCAGAGCCTGCACCTGAAGGTTCCAATAGGGCATGTGCTTTAGAGACATTGGTCTTGGAGCGGCAATTTCTCTCTAAGAACTTTACGTAAGTTGGTGAAATAAGGGGGAAGCACGAAGGACAAAAAAAGGAGAGGGTGAGATATAAAAAGGAAATGGGGGGGATGGAAAGAAAAAAAAAAAAACTAGGAGAGAGATTGCGTAACACTAGATTAGATACTATGTCTAGGATGTGGAAAATCTAGGAAGATTATTGCCAAAATGCTAACTTGCTAAACTATAGCCTCTCAACCAGGGTTCCTTGGGCAGTGGCAGAATATAATGCTCTCCTTTACACTGACCACCAATGTAAGATTCCATTGTTCTCTACTGTTCACTAATGTAAAGGGACACTACAATTTCCAGGACCATTTGTCTTAAGCCTGGTACACACTATTAGTTTTTTTTCTGTTCAACCCAGTTCTGGTCAGAGCCGTTGTGCTAATGATCTGACATTAGTACAACAATCACCCCTGCTGAGAGGTTGTGTTTTGACAGGGGGGGTGGCCCCCCGCCAAAACACTCGACTGAGAGCACTTGATCGGGAGTCGGTTGGCTCCTGATTTTCCAGCATGCTTGTCCAATAGAAGCAGGCCAAACAGCCAGCTTCTGTCAGACTGGCTGGCATACACACGGGCCGAAATGTCAGCCGGTTTTTATTGAACCGGCCGATGTCGGCCAGCATTCGGCTTATGTGTATTAGGCTTTAAAGACAGGGGAGGAGAGTGTCAGAAATCGTCATTAGGTGTCAAACTGCTATGTAACCCACATTCCTAATCCTTTTATTATATCTACAATTTACATACAGTAGCATACTTAGCATAGTTGACACCCCCAGTCCCCCTTCCAGCTTGCTCCTCTATACATCGCACATTTTATTAGTAGTAATGAAATTAGTTGTAGTGGGCAGAACAAAACTAGACAAAAAATTACGATTTTCTTTATCTGAATGTTTTATATACAGTGGCAGGCAAAGTATGTGAACCCCTTGTGCCTTTTGGAGTAGCCCAGTCAGAGCAAAGACCTTAACCCCACAGAGATGCTGTGAAATAACCTCAAGAGCCAGTCACACCAGATATTCTTCAAATGTCTGAGCTGAAGCAGTTGTGTAAAGCTACTTTCACATTGAGGTGCTTTACAGGCGCTATAGCGCTAAACATATTGCTTCTCCTATCACTCTAGTGTGAAAGCCAGAGGGCTTTCACACTGGAGCGGTGCGATTGGGGGAAGCAAGCAGCATCTTTAGTATACCGGGAGCGGCGCTTTTAACCCTTTATTTGGGCACTATCGGGGTTAAAAGCGCCCCACTAGCATTCCGAAAAGCACCTCTAAAACGGTAAAGCTCTTTACCGCCGACGCCCCGGCGCCTCAGTGTAAAAGTGCCTTAAAAGAGAAATGGTTGAAAATTCCGCCTGCATGTTATCAAGGTCTGATCCAGAGCTACCAAAATCACTTGAAGTCATTGCTGCAAAAGTAGATTCCTCCAGCGATGGACTCTAATGCCGTGTACACACGATCGTTTTTTCTGATGAAAAAAGACCGATGGACTTTTTTCATCGGACAAACCGATCGTGTGTGGGCCCCTATCGGGGAAAAAAAAACGATAGCAAATTACGATCGTCTGTGTGGACAAAAACCCACGCATGCTTAGAATCAAGTCGACGCCTGCTCAGAAGCATTGAACTTAATTTTTCTCGGCTTGTCGGAGTGTTTTACGTCACGCCGTTTTGGGCGGTTGGAATTTTGACTAATGGTGTGTAGGCAAGACTGATGAAAGTCAGCTTCATTGGATTTCCGATGGAAAAATCTATCGGATTTTATGGGATTTTAGGCAGGATGCCTGGACATACCAAAAATACACACACCAAAGATTTTTATAAAATTTTGTTTATTTAAATGAATAACAACCGATATATATAATTATTATATATTATATTTTTTTTTTTGGATAAAATTTGGCCGCGGCTTATTACTATTGGTTTAATTTTAAATATCATCAAAAACTGTATCAATAAATAAATCAAATTACATATAAGAAATAAAACCCAGCTCAGCCACTACGACTCGAGCTGAAAAGAATCAGCCTTTTAAAACTTTCCCAAACAACAACATGTCCCTTTTTGCAATAATAAACAAAAAGGACCATACCACATAGTATAGCCGCGACAAGGGAAGGGGGGGTGGGAAGTTCCGCTGTAGATCCTCTTCAGAACGACTGGCCCCGGACCTCCTAGCCCAGCTCTTTAAATAGGGACCCCAAAGGCTTCCCGAATGTTCTATGGGGTCAGCTGACCCCAATTGACCAATCCTGCTCCCAGGGGGTCCTGAATTCTTTCCCCAGTAACTGGCCAGCTGACCCAATCCCTGTCTTTCCCGCCTGAATACCCTAACTAACCTATCCTAGGCTCAGGAATCTTTCCCCAGCAACAGTTTACCTGACCTATCCTAAGGCTTCCCGCTTAATTTCAAGTGAGGGAAACCTTGAAACTGCTCCTGCCAAGAATCCCATAAGGAAAAGGGGAGCCTTGAAACAGTCTTATCCCCTTTTCCTCACATGGGATTTTAGGCAGGATGCCTGGACATACCAAAAATACACACACCAAAGATTTTTATAAAATTTTGTTTATTTAAATGAATAACAACCGATATATATAATTATTATATATTATATATTTTTTTTTTTTTTTTTTGGATAAAATTTGGCCGCGGCTTATTACTATTGGTTTAATTTTAAATATCATCAAAAACTGTATCAATAAATAAATCAAATTACATATAAGAAATAAAACCCAGCTCAGCCACTACGACTCGAGCTGAAAAGAATCAGCCTTTTAAAACTTTCCCAAAAGACAGGACGGGTTGTTACAACCCCGACTGTCACCAAAACCCCAGCACGCGGCCCTCTCTATGCAGGATTGGAAAGAAACATTCAGTATGTCCAGGCCAATGTCAGAAAGATGAACCCCATCAGCCCTATAGAGGCCCGAAATACCGCCCTCCAGGTCTACATGGCGGAAAGAGAAACCCAAGTCCGGGGCCATGAATTTCTCAACCGCCTTATTAATTCTTTTCCTAACCTTTTCAAAAGGTTTAAAAACCCCAGACTCTAACCATCTTAATCTAGGGATGATTTCAGAAAAAACAATCACCATGTTCGGATAGGATTGCTTTAAAATTTGGATCGTATCTTTTATACTAAAAATAAGATCCAATGTTCTCATCTGACCCACATCATTCCCTCCCAAATGTAAAATCAAAATATCAGGTTCTGGCCAGTAAGATAATAAAGAACTGAACTCGAATAACAACTCCTCCCAAAGCATGCCCCTCCTACCGAACCATAAGACTTGAAACTTGGACGGATCCATGTCTAAATTCGCAGTATACTGACGAGCATTAGCCCGCTGATGCGCCCAATACACGAAAGAGTGTCCAATAATCCAGACCACTCCAGGCACACCTAAAATAATCAAACAACAAGATTAGGACGTACATATAATTGAAAAGACTTAGATTTCCATCTACCCAAATTCTTAATACGACTATCAACAAAACCCAACCTAGCAGCTTCTGTGGCAGCTCCAATTCTAAAAGAGTGCGAAGAAACCTTAACGTTTGCCATATTCAAAAGTTTACAACATCTAGATAATATTGCATTAAATTGAAATTTAGTAAGAGGGGAAGAATCCCTATGAATAAAAAGCACTCCATCCGTAGGAGGACGAAGTCTCAAATAAGCTGACAATCTGGCTACCGGGCAAATTAAAGACCCCGGGGAAGACAATAAATGTAACCAATTGCCTTTACCTAACCTGTCAGTTTTGCTAGTGCGAATAAATATTTTTAAACTAGAAACATTTAAGATAACGTGTTTGAATAACAAACCAGACGGATTTCCTTTGCTAGCTGACACCATTTCAGAAACTCGGAGTGCTGCAAAAAAGGCCATAGTAAAAACTGCATTAAAAAGAGTAGCCTCAAAAGGAGAAGAACATACAGAAGCAGTAATCGAGCAGAGAGATTCCAATAACCCAGGGGTAATAGGACATCTATTGTCAGTGACGCAATGAGACTTCTTATAACCTTTAAGTGCTTGTTGTACTGAAAAATATGATAAACAGGAGGTTAAGTGATTTAATTTTTGAAAAAAGGATATTCCGGACAAAGTCTTATAAACATAAGACCAAGAGTAGTCTTTAGTCAACAGAGATTCCAAAAAAGACAAAACCGTCGTTTCGGAGATGTCCGAAAATTTCGCCCCTTTGGAATCCAAAAATTGCAACCATAGCAACCACGAGGACCTGTAACTAGACCAAGAAGTGGTAGCCAACGAATTTTTTATATTTTGTGAAATTAAACGATATCCCATAACCGAGCTGGGCAAGGGATCCCGACACGGTCCGCTGTGGGTAACAGGGAGAAAAATCGCTCCATCTGTAAACGAGAGAGGGCGTCAGCTGTCTCATTTACCTTACCTGGAATGTATTTAGCTTTAATCCAGATGTTGTGACACAGGCATTTAAAAACTAAATAACGTAGTAGAGCTATTACAGGAGGGGATTTGGAAGTCAGGCAATTGATTGCAAACAAAACACCCCTATTATCAGTACTAAAAAGGATTCGTTTGTTTGCAAACATATCACCCCATATCTCCAGGGAAACTGCTATTGGGAAAAGTTCTAGAAGCACAATATTTTTGCACAAACCTCTACTTACCCAACTTCGAGGCCAAATATCCGCACACCACTGATTTCCCCAGATAGCTGCAAAACCCACTGATCCAGCCGAATCCGTGGACAAGCAGAAATCACTGTCTATGACGAAATCCTCCTGCCAGAAAGCCTTTCCATTAAAATGTATTAAAAAATTATACCAAACCAATAAATCTTCCTTTAATTCCACCGTCAACCTAATATGAGCGTGCGGGTTCTTGATTCCTGACATTGCTAAATATAAACGGCGAGAAAAAATCCTACCTATAGGTAATATGCGTGTAGCAAAAGCTAAGAGTCCCATCAAGGACTGTAATTCTTTTAAGAGTATCTTCTTCTTCTTAATAAAAGACAGAAGTAGATTCTTCAACTTCTCAATCTTCTCCACTGGCAACCGAAATTCTCTTTCAACGGTATCAATAGTGATACCCAAAAATTCAATGCATGTAGTAGGTAAAACCGTTTTCTCATGCGCCAATGGAACGCCAAAATCTTCGCATGTTACCATGAAATTGTGCAATAATGACATGCAATGACAAGAATCCGCAGGACCCATGAACAAAAAATCATCCAGATAGTGTATCATGAAAGGGGATCCGGACTTATATGATACCACCCATTCCAAAAATGAAGAAAACTCCTCAAAATAAGAGCAGGACAGGGAACATCCCATCGGAAGACACCAATCGAAATAAAATTTCCCTTGAAATTGAAAACCTAAAGAATTAAAACAGCTAGGGTGAATTGGAAGTAAACGAAAAGCGGCTTTAATATCAGCCTTTGCTAACAAAGCTGATCCCCCCAGCTCCCTAATTTTCTGAATGGCCTGCTCAAAAGATGCATAGGAAACAGAAGACATCTCATCATCTATCTGATCGTTTAAGGAAGACCCAGCTGGAAAAGACAGATGATGGATTAAACGATAAGAATTTGGTTCTTTCTTAGGTACTATACCTAATGGGGACACACGAAAATTAGTAAAAGGAGGCGTATTAAAAGGGCCAGATATTCTGCCCAAAACAAGTTCTGCAGTTAATTTTTGTCCCACTATAACTGGAAAATCAGAAACAGATTTCAGATTATCCACCATAGCACAACCCGTTCCCTGAAATTGAGGAATTAAAAAACCTTCTCTAAAACCTCTAATGAGAAGCTCCGCCTTCTGACGATTTGGGTACCGCTTGAGCCATGGCAGGATGTTTTCCACTATCACCGGAGTTGTTGCTTTTAAGAAAAAATTCCCTCTGTGGCTGCTGCTGATTGGCAGCTGACATTTTACGAAAACATTTAGCCACAGGATGCGAACCTCCGCAGAAAGCACACTCATGCTTATATCTGCATGTAGCAGGCCATCTACATTGGCTGTCATTAAAAGAAAAACATATGCCTTTCTTGTAAGAAACTGTGGACGAGGGAGTAGTATTACTAGTGGTTAGCCTAGGTAAAGATGACTTCTGAGGAAGAAAAAGGTTCAGCCACAAACCCACATCCTTTGAGCCCCACTGTAAACCAGTGTAAATAGACATCTTGTGGCGGAAAGCCTCATCATATGTATACCAGGAAAAGCCTGAAAAACATCTATAGGCTTCCTGTATGATGTCAATGTGTTGAAACAGACCTGGACTTTTATCCGGAAACCGTTCACACAAAACACTAGCATAAATGCAAAAACCTTGTAACCAGTTATTAAAAGATTTATAGGGGGTACTTTTCCGTCTATCGTCATCTACTTTGTCACCCTTTTCTGATTTTAAAAAGGGGTCTTTTAGAGATGGTAACAGTGATAAAATATCTATAAAATCCCCATTCCAGATTTTATCTTTTACGGATGATGATAAATGAAAACCAAGAGGTGACAGGAAACAAGGCATTGATTCTTTAACCAGGCTATCAGTTGCAGCCATAGGAATGCTAGGTGAGGAAGCTGGCGTAACCATAGAGACCGGATCTGCAGTATGCAGACCCTCTGGAGCAGACCCTGAAATCTTATCAGCAGACCAGACCAAGGCCGCAGGTTCCTGTGACAACAAACCAGTAGGATTGGAAAGAGCCTGAACATGAATGTGAGATTGAGGCAATAAAATGTTCTTTTTAAAATCATCCATGAATGCAGCTAAAACATTTGAAAAACGATCAATAATATTCACATTGTTAATCTCACCTGAGGACTCACCCATACCCGCTGACATTGGCACCTGAGCTGCACAAAGCACTGGAATAGAACCAGCTGCTCCTGCATTGCGATGATCCGTTACTGCTGTGGTGTTCCCTTCCGCAGTAAAACCGCCTCTATGGCCGGCTGCTTCAAATCGAGAGGACGCCGCTCGTTGCCGTGGAGACGATGAACGCTCTAGGGGGCGTATCGCAGCGTTCGCTCCTGCCGACGCTCCACCCCTTTCTTCAGAATGGGCGAGACGTTTCTTCTGACGTTGCGCTGGCTCCGCCTTTCGTTGTACGTCTCTCCGATTAGGGGGCGGGCTGAATCTCCTCTTCGCAGTGCGCTTCCTCTTGCTTGGCAGTTCCTCCTCCCCGTCCAACGACGCTGACGCCTCTGGGACCCGACCTGGAAACGGAAGCTCCGCTCCAGTCTCCGCCTCTTCTTCTTCCGCTCTGATGGCGTCCGGATCCACCTCAGGATGCTCCACGATCTCCTCCGCAAATTCTTCGGCTTCTTGACCCGAAGGTAAGACCAAACACCGCCGGATCCAGTCTTCTCCCTCCGCTTCGACCCGCTCCAGAAGCTGTCGAATGAGGGTCTTCATGCCGCCGAAGAGGATCTAACAGCGGATGTATCAAGTTCCGCTGTAGATCCTCTTCAGAACGACTGGCCCCGGACCTCCTAGCCCAGCTCTTTAAATAGGGACCCCAAAGGCTTCCCGAATGTTCTATGGGGTCAGCTGACCCCAATTGACCAATCCTGCTCCCAGGGGGTCCTGAATTCTTTCCCCAGTAACTGGCCAGCTGACCCAATCCCTGTCTTTCCCGCCTGAATACCCTAACTAACCTATCCTAGGCTCAGGAATCTTTCCCCAGCAACAGTTTACCTGACCTATCCTAAGGCTTCCCGCTTAATTTCAAGTGAGGGAAACCTTGAAACTGCTCCTGCCAAGAATCCCATAAGGAAAAGGGGAGCCTTGAAACAGTCTTATCCCCTTTTCCTCACATTCCATCGGAAATCCGATCGTGTGTACAGGGCATTAGGGTTCACGTTTTCTTCCAGCGCTGTGAATGTTTGTTTAATGGGTGTGTTCAATAAAGACATGAAAAATTGGAATTGATTGTGTTTTATCTGCTTAAAGTGGTTGTAAACCCACTTTTTTTTTTTACAACCTGTAAAAGAAAGGCATAATGAGCTATTATGACTAGCATAATAGCTCATTATGTTCCACTTACCTTAGATCGGGGCCCCCGAAGCCGTCCTCGTCCCTCTGTACAGCCGCAGACATCACTGCGGCGATAGCCGGAATGTTACTTCCGGGTATCGCCGCACCAGCCAATCACAGCGCCGCTCCGGAGCGGCGGAGACGTCACTCTGCGCATGCGCGCGGGAGGCGTCCCACTCGGCTACGCCCAGCGATTGCTGGGAAGTAGCCGAGTTTGTGAATGGGATTAACCCCATGAATGCGCCGTTGTCTACGGCGCGCATGCGCCGTAGACAGCGGCGCTTGTCATTTTAGTAAATATCTCCTAAACCGTGTAGGTTTAGGAGATATTTCTTGCACCTACAGGTAAGCCTTAATCAAGGCTTACCTGTAGGTGCAAGTTGAAAAAGTGGGTTTACAACCACTTTAAGCATATTGTGTTTGTCTATTGTTGTGACTTGGATGAGGATCAGATCACATTTTATGGCAAATTACAGCATAAAACCAGTCAAATCCAAGGGGCTCATATACTTTTTCTTGTCACTGTATGTCATGTTCAGAATTAAATTAAATGTTCAAAATTATACTCTTAAAACAGGTGACTGAAGCCTCAAATTTACAATCCCCAGATACAGTATTGTTAATTAAACCCATCAAGCATGCCTCTCAAGCTACCCAAAGATTGCTATTCTTTAGCAGCCAAGCTCACCATTGCGAAGAATTAGAAGAAGCTTTTAGTCCCGGTGTCTCAGGTACAGAAAAAGGTTTCATGAATTAGGACTCATGAAAAGCTTGCTAACATATTCCAAAATTCACAAAACAATTTGATAAAATTTGGAGTCCCTGAGCAGGCTGCGTGTACACCAAGTTATAAGAAAATTGAAATATGGGGTATTTAGCCAGTAACCTTTACCCTTGGGATCCTTCTCATCTACCTTTCCTTTTTTGAGTCCTTTTGCTTTAATTTTCCCCCCCTCTTACAGTTTTGACAATCCCATCGGGAGATCCGGTTTAAGTTTACAAATTAGGATAGTAGGGGGTTTTGTGTATAACGCATCTTGGAATGTATTTTGAAACTCAACTAAAAGTCTTTCATAAGTCCTCTTTGCTATTTTAAGGCCAGAACATTTATTGTCTGTAATTGAAATGACACAACAATCCATTCTCCTGCTTTGTGTAGTGACTAATATTGTTTATCATCATGCCCCGGGACTGTGACGTCATAAGGGGATGGGGTCACCGGGTGACATCTCCCGGTGACCACGCCCCATGCCTATATAACTCGTTGCGCACTGCGCACAAGGCATTACAGTGGAAGGAAGTGTTATGTCAACATCGCAAGAAGAGAAGAGGGAAGAAGACGACGCAGAAGACCGGGCCAACGCTAGCAAAAGAGCGGCAAAAGAGCAGAAGATAGCGGAGGAGCCCGGCCGAAGGCACCGGAGAGCGGGAGAAGAACCAGAGAGTGCGGAGACGACACCGGAGAGAGGGAAAAGAGGCCGGAGAAGTCGGAAGAGACCCCCGGAGCTGCCTAATAAATTACTTTAAAAACCTGTCTAGTGTGTTTTTTTTACTGACACTTTTTTCCCCCAGGTGAATGGGTAGGGGTACGATGTACCCCATACTCATTCACATAGAGTGGGGGGGCCGGGATCTGGGGGGCCCCCTTATTAAAGGGGGCTCCCGGATTCCGATAACCCCTCGCCCGCAGACCCTGACAACCAACAGCCAGGGTTGTCAGAAAGAGGCCCTTGTCCTCATTAACATGGGGACAGGTTGCTTTGGGGTGGGGGGGGGCACAGGGCACCCCCCTGCGCCAAAGCACCCACCCCCATGTTGAGGGCATGTGGCCTGGTACGATTCAGGAGGGGGGGGGCGCTCGCTCGTCCCCACCCCCTTTCCTGACTGACCGGGCTGCGTGCTCAGATAAGGGTCTGGTATGGATTTTGGGGCTTAGGGGTTCCCCTTAAAATCCATACCAGACCTAAAGGCCTGGTATGCTCTTGGAGGGGAACCCATGCTGGTTTTTTATTTAAAATTTGGCGCGGAGTTCCCCCTCATGATTCATAGCAAACATAGTGCCTGGTATTGGCGAGGATCCAAGTCGGATCCCCGTTCAATATCGTGTCGCACATGGCCTGAGTGCGAGATGTCGGTACCCTGTCGCCGAGAACCACATTCTCGCAGGCAGATACTGTACATTCAAGTGACCGAAAAAAAAAAAAAAAGGGTTGCTATGGAAATGCCAAAACTGGCAAACCGCAATTAAACGCAACCGCATGTAAACGCAGCTAATGGCACTGTACAAATGCAGCTGATCGCTATGCCTGGAGTCTTGAATTTCACAGAAAATAAACATGCTTTTAACTGCGGCAGAACAGCCGTCCGTGTGAAAGGGGCCTAAAAATAATTTTATTTTATTCATCGTTCAGATTTCCCAAGGTCTCCAAAGCTGTGCACGTTGCACTCCACAGTAAACCATAGAGATAATAAGAGCGGTGGACGATGGGAAAGAATAAGGAAAATAGAGTCATGATTTGATAGGGAAAGGCTTACTAAAATATCTCAATACCCTCTAAACAGGGTATACCTGTATACCTGTATCTGTATCTCAATACCCTCTAAATACATGGTCAAAAAATGGTTATCCAGACAAATCATGGTCTAAAAATGGGCAATACAATACACAGATGACAATTCGTCAACTGTTAGAATATACAGTTGATGGTATGTCATCAGTGTAATATATATATTAAATCACATACACATATATACATACACACACACACACACACACACACACACACACACACGTGTTGCAAGCAAATAGGACAACATTGCAATATGTGGGCAGGAAATGGCTAATTGTGACAATATGCAGGTCCCAAAAAGCACAAACAGGACAATATGTGGGCAACAAATGAGCAATTGTGACACTATTATGGATATACATTTATCTCCACCTGCTAGGGGCAGTAAAGCAGGGCTGCAGGCAGGGTTGGTGCAAGGATTTTTGACACCCTAGGTCAGGGGTTTCCAAACTGCGGCCCACTATCCCTTTCAACGATTTGAGGAACTATTCCTCCCACTGACACCAACAAGGGGGCACTATTTCTTCCACTGATACCAATAATGAGATACTATTCCTTCTACTAATAGGGGCACTACTCCTATCCACCACACAACCTTGAGGCCATATTTATTCTCACTGGTGCTGAGCCCAAAACATTTTCTGCCCCCACTGGCCACAATCTGTGCCTCCTAATGTCCCAGGGACAATAAACTGGCCCTTTGTTTGAAAAGTTTGGAGACCCCTACCCTAGACGAAACCTAATTTTGCCCCCCCCCACCGGCTCCGTCCATGATGCCACCCCCTTTGCCCTACCCATGTATACGGTGGAGATTTTTGCGGCACCTCTCCACCCATTTCTTCAGCCATAGCCTGCAGGCCTGCCCCTACCCTTTTGGCCTGAAGACATATAGTGGCGGCATCGGCTCGCTTCCTCACGCCAGCCTGTGGTCTGCAGATATATGGACAGGTTAGGGTAGTATATGGACAGGTTAGGGTAGTATCTTGATTTTAAGCTTGAGCATTACAGATTTGCAGCATTTGGGATTATGTATAAATGAAATGACCTTAGCAACCAGCCAGCAGTCACTGCTAAAATATGATGGATTCCCTGTGTGCTCTCATTTGTCCTGCCGCTATAGAACTTACCAAGTAACCTCCCTGGTGCTCTCGCTTTCTCTGTCTGCAGAGCTTCACCTCACATATGCACCAGAGAAGGCATTCTTGGAACGAGGCCGGCCACACCACTTCCGCAAGTCCTACCCAATGGAAATGCACGCCTCTCAGGCTGCGCTCCTGTTTTGTGTCTCATGGGTACCTCGGCCCCTGTAGTGCCACAGCTCTTCGCGAGTGTCAGTCTGACTGTGTGCAGCATGCGGCAAGTATGAGAACAGCATTAAGGGCAGCGGGACAGCCTTTTTACAAAGTCTCAGAGCAGCCCGGGGGGAAATTGCCACTCCTCCCCTGCCGGCGGGGCACCCGTGACTGATGTGTGCTCTAGGCTGGCACCTACCTTGCCTATAGGTAGCGCTGGCCCTGGCTGCAGGTAACACAACACAGTGTGTCCAGCGGTGGTTGCAGTCATAAAGCACCACCAGGACAGCTGTACCTAGATTGGACTGCCCTATACCTCATACAACCCTCCAATCCTTCTCCTTCAGGGAGTGGCGTAGCGTGGGTTGTCAGCGCCCGGGGCAAGGCAAGTAATTTGCGCCCCCTAACCTGCAAACTTTTCGCACTCCCCAAGTCCCTTCCCTTCCTACAATAGTACTGACCTACCCGATTCCTACAATGACCACTGCACTGACCTACCTGATTCCTTACACTGACCTACCTGATTACTATACTGACCACTACACTGACCTACCCGATTCCTATACTGACCACTACACTGACCTACCCGATTCCTACACTGACCACTACACTGAGCTACCTGATTCCTACACCACTACACTGTCCACTAAACTACACACTAAACACTACACAGTAAAACACTACACACTAAACACTACGCTACACACGAAACGCTGCACACTACGCTACACACGAAACGCTGCACACGAAACGCTGCACACTACGCTAAACACACGAAACGCTGCACACTACGCTACACACTAAACACTGCACAGTACGCTACACACTAAACACTGCACACTATGCTGAAAACGAAACACTGCACACTATGCTACACACTAAACACTGCACACTATGCTACACACTAAACACTGCACACTATCTGAACACTAAACTGACTTACTGGCTGCTCCCTCTCCCAGACCATGTCCACTCCACCCAGCAGGCCAGCAACGTGACTCATGAGGGAGTCTCTCATTCACCTTCTTTTCTTTCATGATCTGCTCTGCGGTCTGTCACACTGCCAGACTGCTTGCCACAACAGGAAACGATCTGGGATCCGGTCTGGACCCCGGAGAAGGGGGGGGGGACAGCGGCGGTGGCTCACAGCTAAGTGGAGGCCAGCCCCGCTCACCAGCGATCGAATACAGGCCAGCCCCGCCGCTGCACATGACCCCATTTGCCCAATCACAGGGCGCCAGGGTCCATCCTGCAGCGGAACATGGCGGCCGAAGCACGGAGGCACTGTAAATAAAAATTAGGAGGACGGAGCCGGGGACACAAACATTGGAGCGGGATTGCGCCCCCCCAAATGTTGCGCCCGGGGCCACAGCACCCCTCGCACCACCCACGCTACGCCAGTGCCTTCAGGTACACCACTGCTTGCTTATCTAAATGTACCTTGAGCTATTGACATATTTTAACCGCTTCAACCCTGGAAGATTTTACCCCCTTCCTAACCAGAGCACTTTTTACAATTTGGCACTTCGTTGCTTTAACTGACAAATGCACGGCCGTGCGATGCTGTACCCAAACAAAATTTGCTTTCTTTTTTCCCCCAGAAATAAAGCTTTCTTTTGGTGGTATTTGATCACCTCTGCAGTTTTTTTTTTTGCGCTATAAACAAAAAAACTGCAACAATTTTGAAAAAAACACAATGGGGTTTATTTACGAAAGGCAAATCCACTTTGCACTACAAGTGCAAAATGCACTTAAAATTGCACTGAAATTGCACTTGGAAGTGCAGTCACTGTAAATCTGAGGGGTAGATCTGAAATGAGGGGAAGCTCTGATGATTTTATTGTCCAATCATGTGCAAGCTAAAATGCTGTTTATTTTCCTTGCATGTCCCCCTCAGATCTACAGCCACTGCACTTCCAAGTGCACTTTCAGTGCAATTTCAAGTGCACTTTGCACTTGTAGTGCAAAGTGGATTTGCCTTTAGTAAATAACCCTTAATATCTTTTACTTTTTGCTATAATAAAATATCCTATTTTTTTTTTCAAATAAAAAAAAAAGATTTTTCCTCAGTTTAGGCAGATATGTATTTTTCTACATATTTTTGGTAAAAAAAAAAAAAAAAATTGCAATAAGCGTATATTGATTGGTTTGCGCAAAAGTTATAGCTTCTACAAAATAGGGGATAGAATTATGGCAATTTTATTATTATTTTTTTTTACTAGTAATGGCGTGGATCTGCGATTTTTTTCGGAACAGCGACACTATGGCGGACAGATCAGACACTTTTGACACATTTTTGGGACCATTGACAATTTTACAGCGATCAGTGCTATAAAAATGCACTGATAACTGTAAAAATGTCACTGGAAGGGAAGGGGTTAACACTAGGGGCGATCAAGGGGTTAATTGTGTTCCCTATAGTGTGTTCTAACTGAAGGGGGATGGGACTTACTAGGGTAAATGACAGATTGCTGTTCGTACTTTGTATGAACATACGATCAGTCATTTCTCCCCTGAAAGAACCGGAAGCTGTGTGTTTACACACACACACACACCGCTCCCGGTTCTCGCTCTGTCACGAGCGATCGCGGGTGCCCGGCTATCATCGCGCCCGCCGGGCACTCGCATCGGCTCCAGGGGCGAGCGCGCCTCTAGTGGCCACAGGGCGAAGCGACGTAACATAACGTTGTTTCGCCCAGCCGAGCCATGTTGCCGCAGTTAAACTGCGGCGGCTGGTCGGCAAGTGGTTAAGGCTCAGGGAACTACTAAAATTCTGAAGGTTGTTCCTTGGAAAAAATGTTGATCATGGCTGTTCTAAACAGATACTGTATGAGAAAACATACGGCAGCTTATACAGAACAAGAATTTTATGAGCTCTGTGGGACAGGTTCATTGTATTTATCTGCATTTCAAGGTTTTACTAATGGTAAAGTGTTACTAAGCGCAAAACAGTAAAATCTTTCTGTATATGGAGAATAGCATGCTGGTTATACTCACTGTGGAACTTAAGGGGTTAAACCTCTGCATTGTGTAAACAGGCTCTTTGATCCTATATGCACAGATTCTCCCCCTCTTGCAGGGTCTCTCCAGGCAAGGCCAGATAATACACAGTCAGAGTGGTCCCCCTGCAGTCAAAGACATCCGTAGGGGTAATTGCATCCAGCCCATGAAAACACAGGGTATAAACAGGTCATACCAAAACTGGGGAAAGACCATGGAGATTGCTCTAATTACCGCCCAATATCCTTAATAAATGTGGACTTGAAAAAAAATGTCCAAAATATTGGCCTGTAGACTGAATACTTTTCTTGCATGTTACATCATACACCCTAATCAAGCAGGATTCTTTCCTGGCCACCAGGCATCTGACCAGACCAGGAGAATAATAGACATTTCAGCTGTCCGTTCAGATTGGGATGGGAAGGGGCCTAGACAAGGCATGTTGCTATCGTTAGATATTCGGAAGGCCTTTGATTCCCTATCCTGGGACTACCTCTTCTATGTCTTATCAAGACAGATTTGGTCTGCAGTTTTTGCTGACTTTAAAAGCCCTGTACAGTTCCCCTACAGAGTCTTTAATAATTAATGGCTATTTGTCCAAACCCTTTCCAATACAACAGGGGACTCGCCAGCAGAGGCGTATCTAGTGAAAATGGCGCCTATGGCAAGCACTGAAACTGCGCCCCTGTCAAAACATTTGAAACCCATCTTTCAGATAACCTTAACAGAAAAGACAGTTAACAAAACAACAAGTCAAGCTCTTTAATCTCTCAATTAACAAATTATGGCTTGTCACTACATAAAAATTACAACTGCACCTTTCTTGCTTTCACTAATGCAAACTGGTCTATGATGTGCTCAAAGTCATATTTTTCTGTTTCTACTCTTTCCACACTCAGCACACACACACACACACACACAAACACTGCTCCGCAGGCACACACTGATACAAAAATCACTGATACCAACACTGGCACTCACAGTCATTAAAATACATTGGTGCACACAGTAACTCATACAAAAACAATATAACACACACACACTCAATGCACACACATAATCATTAACATACACACCTGTATGAGGTCAGTGTATATACAGTGGGTACGGAAAGTATTCAGACCCTTACATTTTTCACTCTGTTATATTGCGAAAATCATTTAAGTTCATTTTTTGAGATTTATTAAAAAAGAAAAACTGAAATATCACATGGTCCTAAGTATTCAGACCCTTTGCTCATTATTTAGTAGAAGCACCCTTTTGATCTAATACAGTCATGAGTCTTTTGGGAAAGATGCAACAAGTTTTTCACACCTGGATTTGGGGATCCTCTGCCATTCCTCCTTGCAGATCCTCTCCAGTTCTGTCAGGTTGGATGGTAAACGTTGGTGGACGGCCATTTTTAGGTCTCTCCAGAGATGCTCAATTGGGTTTAAGTCAGGGCTCTGGTTGGGCCATTCAAGAACAGTCACGGAGTTGTTGTGAAGCCACTCCTTCGTTATTTTAGCTGTGTGCTTAGGGTCATTGTCTTGTTGGAAGGTAAACCTTCGGCCAAGTCTGAGGTCCTGAGCACTATGGAGAAGGTTTTCGTCCAGGATATCCCTGTACTTGGCCGCATTCATCTTTCCCTCGATTGCAACCAGTCGTCCTGTCCCTGCAGCTGAAAAACACCCCCACAGCATGATGCTGCCACCACCATGCTTCACTGTTGGGACTGTATTTGACAGGTGATGAGCAGTGCCTGGTTTTCTCCACACATACCGCTTAGAATTAAGGCCAAAAAGTTCTATCTTGGTCTCATCAGACTAGAGAATCTTATTTCTCACCATCTTGGAGTCCCTCAGGTGTTTATTAGCAAACTCCATGCAGGCTTTCATGTGTCTTGCACTGAGGAGAGGCTTCCGTCAGGCAACTCTGCCATAAAGCCCCGACTGGTGACGGGCTGCAGTGATGGTTGACTTTCTACAACTTTCTCCCATCTCCCGACTGCATCTCTGGAGCTCAGCCACAGTGATCTTTGGGTTCTTCTTTACCTCTCTCACCAAGGCTCTTCTCCCCCAATAGCTCAGTTTGGCCGGACGGCCAGCTCTAGGAAGGGTTCTGGTCATCCCAAACATCTTTCATTTAAGGATTATGGAGGCCACTGTGCTCTTAGGAACCTTAAGTGCAGCAGAATTTTTGTTGTAACCTTGGCCAGATCTGTGCCATGCCACAATTTTGTCTCTGAGCTCTTCAGGCAGTTCCTTTGACCTCATGATTCTCATTTGCTCTGACATGCACTGTGAGCTGTAAGGTCTTATATAGACAGGTGTTAAATATATGAGTGTCACAGCAAAGGGTCTGAATACTTAGGACCATGTCATATTTCAGTTTTTCTTTTTTAATAAATATGCAAAAATGTCAACAATCCTGTGTTTTTCTGTCAATATGGGGTGCTGTGTGTACATTAATGAGGGAAAAAAATTAACTTAAATGATTTTAGCAAATGGCTGCAATATAACAGAGTGAAAAATTTAAGGGGGTCTGAATACTTTCCGTACCCACTGTATCTATCTATTCTATATCTATCTATCTCTCTATTTATTCTATATCTCTCCATATATCTATCTATCTATTCTATCTATTTATCTCTCTCTATCTGTCTATTCTATATATATCTATCTATTTGTCTATCTATGTATTCTATATCTATCTTTATATCTCTATCTGTCTATTTCTCTATTCTATATCTATCTGTCTATCCATCTATTTATCTATCTATTCTATATCTATCTGTCTATTTATCCATCTTTCTATTCTATATCTATCTATATCTCTATTTATATCCATCTATATCTATCTGTCTATCTATTTCTCTGTAAAAAATGATAGTAAACACACTAGAAATAGGGTGACAAACTATAAGTGGCGCTAAATAAATATAACAATCATATTGATATATACTGTGATTCAAAAATAATTGGTGAAATATTCTTAAATCCTAAAATTGAAAAAAAGCATAAAGAAAACCACAAAACCGTGTATAAAGTGATATAGTAATCAACACAATAAAGTCCATATAAATGTGTAGTATTAGTGTTCAAAAATTAGGTTGAATTCCTCTTCTCTTCCACCACACCACAGTGTTCAAGTGAGTCAAAACCCCCTTCAGATGAAACACCACAATGTAATGCCTCACACTCTCGTGTTTTGGCAGATACGCAAATAGTACCTCTCAAATAGGTGGATAGGTTCAGCATCCGATAGAGTGATCTTCAAATTAGCTCCATATAAATGCAAAAAATAAAAAGTGCAAAGAATAGTGTAATACTGCAAATTCAGTTTTATTTATGTACTACAAATCCTTCAAATATTGCACTCACATGGTAACCAATCAAAGTAAGCAAAATCACACTGCAACCGAAAATCCACAGCAACAGCTTCAAACTGTCTCCACCAACGAATACTGGTCACGGCGGACCCAAGATCAGCACAGGGCACAGAACAGTACAGTGTACACTCTCTACCTGTCCTCTCCGCTCGTTGTCGCCGTTTCCAAAGGTGGCTAGATTTAGAGTGTATATCACACGGCACTCCACACACACTTTACCAAGTTTTCAATAGCCTGCCGTGTAGCCACGCCCCGACATGTTTCGTCATTGAGACTTATTCATGGGATTGGCCACATAGCAGAAAAACCCTCCCTTTATACTGTTAATTCTGATTGGTGGATACAGAACATATCACAGCGCCGGCGCACCTCATCAAGTAATGGCGGAATTACCTCCGCCATAATAAACCATCAAAGGGCAAACAGCAGCTGTGCAGCTCCAGCACAGTGATGACTCACCCCGGCACGTAGCAAAACATCCGTCAACTGCGGACACGTCCTGCATTGCGTGTGGGCGGAAGTGACTCACCGAGTCCAGAAGCTCTAAGGGCGGAAGTCTCCTCCCCACCCAGAACCTCAGCAGACACCATTGGTGAGACGTACCGCATCATAACTAGACGGGGTTGTCTCTCCAACATTATTATTGTGGGCCTACCAAATGATTTCAATTGAGTAAACATATACACACATCCACACATATAGATGTACCAATGTATGGTGTATGCACCCAGGTTCAACCAATAACCTTTTGTGACCAAACTGATAGTCGCAAATGTAATTTCATATATGGATATTAAATCGAACCTGTTAGCCTAAACACCTTTAACATTGACTTAAGGGGAAATTGATCAGATCAAATTGAGCAACTAAACAAAATCTATACCGATCCCCTATTGGTGAATATATAAACTACACTATTACTTAATCTACATGGAACCATAGAAAACACTTGTCTAGTTTCCTAATTTTTCATGAGGTTTGGATGTGTTTAAAAAAACTATCACAAATTCAAAAATTGTTGATAAAGCAATTTAGATCCACCTCCACATTCAAACCTCTCGGAAATAAACACTTTAAAAGAAAGATCCATTGAGTCTCGCGTTGCGATAAGTCTCTGACTCTATTAGACCCTCTCCATGTTGGGTATACACAATCTATGCCACAAAATTGAGCTACAGAAGGATCTTGATTGTGTTTCTCCTTAAAATGAACCGATACACTATGGTATTTAAAGCCATTTTTGATGTTAGTGAGGTGCTCGGAGATACGAATACGTAATAATCTCTTTGTCCTCCCCACATAGAGCAACCCACATGGACACCATAATAAGTATACCACGTAGGAGGAATTACACGTGATGAACTCATTGGTGTCAAAGGTCTTAAGGTCAGAACTCATAACCTGTCTTTTTCCTCTATTATGGATCTTCACTGTTCTACAACAAATGCATTTGTTGCAAGGAAAAAAACCTTTTAAATCAATCTTTAGCATTTGTTCTGGTGGATCAAGAATCTTTCGAACAACCCGATCTCCAAAACTTGGGGCCTTTCTATAAATGAATCTAGGTTTAGTAGGTAAAATCTGCCCCAGATGTCTATCCCTACTAAGAATGTGCCAATGCTTATTATAGATCATTTCGATCTCCCTATATTGAACATGAAACCCTGATAAAAATGCCCATTGATGTTCATTATTCCCTTGATTCATGTTGGTATTTGTCTTCTTCAGACATTGATCTCTTGGGCGCTCTGCCACTTGCTGTGTCATACTATTTAAATTGTTATCTGAGTATCCTCTCTGAACAAATTTCTCTTTTAGTGTGGCCACCTGGGTATGATAGTCATTGTCATCCGTACAGTTTCGTCGTACTCTGAGGAACTGGCCTTTTGGTATATTTTTAATCCAGGCAGGATGATGTCC